>JAHHFK020002085.1:0-667258 GCA_024533555.2 Aedes koreicus | reverse complement strand
TCTGGCTTAAATTTACATGAAATATCCCATTAGTTTCTACCAAATCTATCATTCCCTTTTTGTGCATTAAACCCAGTTCACATTACAACATATATTACGTGATATAGGTAGAAAATCTTGTTATCAAATGCCATTCACATTATTTCGAGTGAAAAGAGATGTATAGATGCTGGTATCAAAATAGCCTATATAACGCATTATAAGTTATAGTGTGAACGGGGTATTAGATAACGCAGTAAATTCAATGTTTCTTTTTATCTGTGTATTTATCGAAGCTGACAAACGAGTAGAGGTGAAATTATGTTTTGTAAACATAACATGAACAAAAATCTAACGCAAAAGAGATTGCAACTTCAAGTTTTATATTTAAATGCAAACTTTTTATTCACTTCCACACATATGATTATATCACTGTCGGTTATCAATCAATCAATATGAACTTAGCAAAATATCTTGATCTTTTAGATTTAATGTTTTGAAAAATTTAAGGCAAATCATTCATTATCATCATTTATAAATTTAAAGAAACAACTAACCTTCACTTCACAATTACAAAATTCATTAATTCCCAAGGCTTCAGAAATTTAAATTTTGTTGTACATGTCGCTTGTGAACAGACATTTCACATTAGATGAAATTTTAACGGAAAGGCTTAGTCACCACTACAACGACGTAAGGATAAGCACTTCTTGCAAAATTCTCAGCAATGTAAATTTTCTGGAAAATCTGCCACTGAAAACCTCAACTCCCGGAATTCATCATCGATTGGTTGAATTGATGCATCATCAATAATGTTCTCAAATCGTTTGATAAGTTGAAAAATTGTTGGATGGGCTTTTGCTCGGATATAGTCAGGATCAATTAACGATAAACCATCGAGGATATCGTCGGTAGGGTCAATTTTTTAATTATTTTTTTTATTTGATTACAACAGCATATGTAGAAATTCATTATGTCTAGTCGAAATTTATGCAAGTGCTCCATGCTTAACTTGTCACTTTTAGAGTATTTGTTGATCAAGGCCTGCACTTCAACACCTTCGTACAGTTTTTCCAACTCGCAGAAGTTTTTGGGTGTCAGGTCCACAAAGCCAGGGCTCGTCAATTCTTTTAAATATCCTGGTTACGAGAAACAATCCATTATCGAAAATATCAATTTGCTAGTTTCTGTTTTCAGCTTGTACACCATTGGCTTTTCAGATTGAAAAAGTTGATTCAACCGGTTGATTTTCGGTTGGATGTGGTTAAATGCGGCCATGTACAGGTGGTTTGATGGATCGCTGTGACGCTCGTGAACTTTATTTTTTCGTCCTGTTTGGCGTCGACTGTATAGTATTGCGAAAACTAAAATATACTTTCAAGACTTCCAGCTTCAAGTACACGCTCAACAACTTGTTTGAACATGTTTAAAGGTTTCAGCTGTATTAGATGCTGCAGTTCGTTGAACTTTGCTGTTCTTAAAGGACTATTGCTGAGGAATCTATGTGTTTCCCGCCACATTCATTTTACTCTAGATGGAATATACTTACATGAATATGATGCACACAATGCAAATGACTGGCAAATACATTTCAGTACGAATAAATTTGGACAGTCGGAATGCTTTCCACCGTGCATAACACTCGCTCCGTCTGCACCGAACCCTATTAGATTCTTTTTGTATGAAATCACGTTTTCATTAAACTTAGTAATAATGGCGCAGTGTCTCGTAGTAGCATCCACTTCAGCAAGCTCGAGAACGTGATGAAAAGAATCTCGAATTTACAGTTCATTTCCATTCCAATAGAAAGTCTTCAATACTAAGACCAATGTTTTCTTGGAAGTGGTATCAGTTGGCTCGTCGATTAAAAGACTAAATGGTTTGGATCGCATCGTTATGATGACCGTATTTTTAGTTCTTATCAGTGCTACGTCTTTGACAAGGGTCGAATCATTGAAAACAGCCTTAGCTAACGCAACGAAGTTTTCGACTTCCTGTGGAGACTTGTTATGTTCAACAGCCCAGACACATACTTGAACTTCTACATCCCTCACTGGTTTTATTTTTCGCCAACAAACCTCAGACTGTCATGCATTTTCTTACTGTGACGTATGTGACTTTCCCTAACCCATTGTTTTTTTTTAATCTGGAAGTTCGCCAAAATTAATGTCTGTATATGTCTGTAACATTTTCCAAATGTCTGTATAATGTCTGAAATCTGTATGATGTCTGCATACATGATCAAATATCTGTATAAATACAGACATGTCTGTATATCTGGCATCCCTGCTCACAGCATTTTGTTCCTACACGCTAATATAAGATTACCGAAAATCAGGTTTTAATTTTACCGAATATTAGGTTTGGGTAGTAAAACCGAAAATTGCGGTAAAATTTACCGACACATTACGTTAAATTTTACTCATATTTTAAGTAAAGTGGATTAACAAATGTTTACGTACTTTTTTATCTTAAAATAGTATCACTAATAAAATTGTATCACTGTGCGCTGTACTGAAAACCAACACTACAGCTATTGCGAAGTTTTGTGCTTCTTGAGCCGCCTCCTCGCTAAATACTTGGGTATTTTATTAAAATATATAAAGAAATCAGCTTCAGGGACAAAGATTTATGGTCACCAACCAGAAGGGTGAGTAAAACTATTTACTATAGGCGGAGTAAATTCCGGAGAAATTTTTGAAGGCGGTTCTACGTTTGTAAACAAACATTCCAATCGTCGATTTCTCGCCAGATATAGTTAAAATCAGCCACCGATGACAAAATTTGATAGACGAACTGTTTTTCTACCAGATTGTCCTATTCGTTTTTACAACTGAGCTGTAATTCACGAAAATTCGACGATTACAATGATTGTTTCAAGCACAGAACCACTTTCGCAAATTTCTCCAGAATTAAAATATTTACCTAACTCCAATGAAAAATTGTTTTCACTTTTCAATTCTAGATTACTGGAAATATGGAGGAATTAAAATTAAGGAGACAGACAAGAACCAGAAGACTCTAAGGAAATCATTGCAAGTTAGGCCTGAAATGGAATCCGTAAATTTTTGTTGAACTCTGTCGTTCAACTGATACACAACTGTGTTCCGCATAACAACGCTTTTCATTTGTTGTTTGTTTTTTTTTTTTAAATTGTTGAGTAGTGTGTAAGAGTTGGAAGTAAAATACCCAATCAAAGCCTGTATACAAGACAAATTTTTCAAAATCGTTCCAGAAATCTTCACTGATGTATCATGCGGGACCAAAATTTTGATTGCGATATATTTAGTTTGGTGGAATTGGATCGATTTGAAATCTGAAAAAATGAACTTGAAACCATTTAAATATATAATCATTAAACATTTCTAGGTTTTTTTTCATTAGAGCAAATCTACAATTAAGAGACTCTCTCTGTTTACTTTCTCTTTCACCAATAGCTAAATCATTTTCACATTTTTCGTTTGGCTGTTTGCCCAATATGCTTGCCAGCACTCTTATCTTGAGATCTGTGTAAAAAAATCAATCCATACTTTTATAATGGCGCTGTAATTAATGTAAGAGAATAAGGCAAGAGAGAGTCTTTCAATTTGAGATTCGCCCTAATGAATAAAAACACTAGATTTATAGTATAGCATTCCAAAAACCTAAAACATAAGTTAAAAAACTTAATTTTTGGTAAAAATAAACGATTAAAATAGGTAGTTTTTAAAGTTTTTCACTTGTCATCAACAATACCGAATTTTCGGTAATCCATGTTTGCCGATAATTTGGGTAAGTGCACTTTTTTGCGGTTTTCGGTTTTTTTTTACCGACTTTTCCGTGTTCTTGTCTTAGCGTGTATACATACATATACATACTGACATCATTCGTAGTTCAAGCAGAACGAAGCCGAAAAAGGAGAAGACTAGACAAAATCGTCAAAAGGTTGAAAGTAACAAATGTAAACAATGACTTAAAACGTAAGTTTCCTGGAAATGCCAGGTTGCTAATATCTTTATCCACTTCCGACGGGAAGGTAATAACTCCCTGTATCTGTTTATGGTGCTATTTTGTTTGTAGGAGCAAGCTGATCCCAGAAAAATACGCTAGAATTCATTGTTTACAAATGTTTTTTTTTTTTTGACCTTTTGACTATCTGTTCTAGAAGACAAAATATGGAACAAAAATCACTTAAAAAACATCAATTTTTAAACCCAATTAGCGATTCAAACACTAAATACACTTCTTTTCACAAGAGCACAGTAGCTTATTTGATCTTTTCGTTTTAATTATACGATTGAACACCAAATTCACACACAAAATATTGCACCATAGCTTTCACACACCACTCGAACCAGGGTTCATCACTCTTCCTCTTGTCGAATAAAGTTTATTTTCATATGCAAAACTTACAAAATATATTTTTTTATCATTAATAGGGTGATTAATCACCAATTTTTTTACTTCATAAGATAGAGAATAATTAATGAAAAAACTTTGCTGAAGAAACTATAGCATAACAACTTAGTTTTCGGGGTCATAACAATTTCGATCACGTTTTTGCGCCTTTGGCATCGGTGTGAGCTGGCGGGAAACTCGTTACTGTGCCAGATATCGTTCAGCAGCATAAAGGCGAGTCGTTTTCACAGACATAGGAAGACGTTGCAGCAAAGGATATCCGATCGAATCTGGGCCTGAGAAATCTATGGACACTCGTTCAGCTGCCGCTTTCGCCATCTGGAATGATGGAAGGTAGCTGGAAATCGCCGACCTTTCGCAGTAAACACTCGCCACTTCTTCTGTCACTTCTTCGGGGTCGTCCGTAAGCCCGTCCGCTCGCTTGAAGACTACCGGGCGCTGTTGCCAGTTGCCACGCAAAGTGTTCACCGTCCAGCATAATTCGGTTGCCGTGCAACTCGGTGACATCTTCCCTACGAAGTTTAGCCACGACTGTTCCTTTGCTTTGGCCACCTTTCGTGTCGCTGTGCTTGCTTGCTGGAACCTCGCCAATGCTCCGGGGTTGATCTAGATCGGATTGCTGAAGACGTTGGAGAGATCGAAGCCACTTTCGCCGCTGTCGGATTGCTACTTTTGCTTCGGGGCACCACCACGGTACCGCCTTCGGCCTGATTCGCCCACGTATGGACTTTGCCGCTGCTGCCATAATTTTCTCCGTGAAGCGTCTCTCTCGGCCCCTGGGTCTTTGGTTTCCGCTGTAAGCCGCTCGTACAACGTCCAACCCGCTTGGTCATAAAGCCACTTCAGTCGAGCCGTTCGATGAGTCGTACACCCAGGGATGGACACTGTGATCGGGAAGTGGTCACTGTTGTGCGTGTCCGACCTGCTAGCAAGCCTCTCGGAGTAAATGCTCACATCGATAGCCGATGTGTCACGTAGCCGGATCGATGCGAGTATGAAATCCGTCGTTCAATACCAACAAATGTATGGTCAAAGTCATCTCAGCGATGCATTGGTTAAGCGAGTTCAATTTGTGGGATCCCCCGCGAGATGGTGCGCGTTGAAGTCCCCCAGAAGAAACACCGGACCTTCCAGCTGCTCGAAAAACTAACCCATGGCAGCCTACCCGATTTTCAAATGACCTAAATCAAATTTGGTTAAATTGAATCGATATTTTAGCTATACAGAACACAGTAACTCGTGATCAATAGACTTTTTACCTGAAACATGAACAATGGTTTCACAAGAATACCGTAGATCCAATTTTGAAGACGCATTTTTTCCTGTGTTCCGAACTATGGCCTAATGTATCTAATACATAGTTAATTGTGTTTATTGCTAATATTTTTAATGAAAAGGTATTAATATGTGGTTATATAGTTTTTAAATGGTTTATCTAAACCAGTACCGAAGTAATGCAATATCTATTTAGTATGAACACAACTCGTTTTGTGAAGACATGTTTTAATTTGTTCTCTAATAAATGCATTCTACTTTCAATAGTTTTGAAGGCAAAAAAGCACTCGAAGAGACTGTACGATACTTTGTCAACAAAAAGTGATTGCAAAGTTATGGACAATGAAACGTCCTGGCAGTTCTCGATCAAATTTCAGGGAAGGAATTTTATACCTCGGTTGAGCGGAGAAGTACCTAGAAGAATGTGGCATCAAATAGTAATCGAAGTTCCTCAAACACTTTATTTTTTCTGGCAAACAATCTATAGTTGAGGGCTGGAATGCGAAAGTTTTGTTACTTCAGGGAACATACACCAGAAAATTTACCAAGAGGAGCGAAGTTTCTGGAGCAGCATGAAGTAAGGTCTGTATCCGCAATAATCCGGACACCTCAAAACATGAATAAAACATAAATTTCGCATTATATTTCCGTCGTAGTTGTTTATTTCAGATTCATGGGATGTGTTTTAACAATTCGTGAAGACAAAACATAGTTATTCGGTATTTGCATAAAATTTTCGAACTTTGCGCTTAACTCCGTCCATTAAGGCTTGAAAAGGGCGATACGGTCAAAATTTGGTCAATATCAACCTGACGTATTTCTTTCAATTTTGCATTTAAAAAACCTGAACACCCCTCATTTTGAAGGTGTGTGCGTGTAAAATGTTGCTCCTATTTTGATTTTGGAATTCACTCTTCAGTTGTCAAAATGCCGTCCAAGCAAGAAGAGCAGCGTATCAAAATTTTGCTCGCGCATCGCGCAAATCCGAGCTACTCGCACGCAAAGTTGGCAAAATCGCTAAAAGTTGCCAAATCAACCGTTACAAATGTAATTAAAGTGTTTGGGGAACGTTTGTCGACAGCCAGGAAGTCTGGATCGGGGGGAAATCGAAAACCGGAAGCCGCTGAGACGACAAAGGGAGTTGCCGGTAGTTTCAAGCGAAACCCTAACCTATCTCTCCGAGATGCCGCAAATAAGCTGGGTGTATCGTCTACAACCGTGCATCGAGCCAAAAAACGAGCCGGACTATCGACTTACAAGAAGGTAGTGACTCCAAATCGCGATGATAAACAAAATACGACGGCCAAAGCGCGATCCCGGAGGCTGTACACGACGATGCTGACGAAGTTTGACTGCGTGGTAATGGACGACGAAACCTACGTCAAAGCCGACTACAAGCAGCTTCCGGGACAGGAGTTTTATACGGCAAAAGGAAGGGGAAAGGTAGCAGATATTTTCAAGCACACGAAACTGTCAAAGTTCGCAAAGAAATATCTGGTTTGGCAAGCCATCTGTACCTGTGGCTTGAAAAGCAGCATTTTCATAGCTTCCGGGACTGTCCACCAAGAAATTTACGTGAAAGAGTGTTTGAATAAACGTCTGCTGCCTTTCCTGAAGAAACACGGTTGTTCCGTACTGTTTTGGCCGGATTTGGCATCTTGCCATTACGGTAAAAAGGCCATGGAGTGGTACGCCGCCAACAACGTGCAGGTGGTTCCCAAGGACAAGAACCCTCCCAACACGCCCCCCCCCCCCACAAAAAAAAAAGAACTAGCCAACCGCCAACCCAAAAAAAAACAAAAAAAAAAAAAAGCACGAGCACCAGCACAGCACAAACACCCTCTCCCCGCCGCGAAGGGGGGACAAGGGGCGGGTACAAAAAAAAAGAGGGGGGGCAAAGCGCAGGCCCCCCCACCCGGAATTGGAAAAAAGGAAGCCAAACCAAAATATTTTTCTGAATTTTATAATAATAAAACAAGAAAAAAAAAAAAATTTTTTTTTTTTTAAAAAAAAGATTTCCCCCATTTTCCCCCGTTTTCCCTTGACCAAATTTTGACCGTATCACCCTTTACAGACTCTTCATAAATCGTAGAAGCCATCTTTGTCCAAGTTTGCTGGAAGTGTTGGATGTCTTTGATTCCTAGCTTCTTTCCAGAAAGCTTCCGCTACATCAGAGCCCAATATATCTCGATTGGTCGTAGCTCTGGGCAATTTGGCGGGTTTGAGGTTTTTGGTACAATGTTCACTTGATTTGCTTGGTTTTAGCATAGTGGCATGATGCCAAATCGGGCCAGAACAAAGGTTTTTCTTTGTGACTTTTGATGAAGGGTAGCAATCGCTTCTGCAGACACTCTTTCTGATAGATCTCCTAGTTGATTGTGCCTGTAGTGACGAAAGATTTACTCTTTTTGCTACACGTGCAAATTGCTTGCCACACAAGGTATTTTTTCGGAAATTTCGATGCCTTCTTCGTTCTGAAATCCTCAGCTGTAGCATTTCTGGCCATAGCAGAATAAAAAGCCAGCCCTGGAAGCTGCTTGAAATCCTCCAGGACATAAGTTTCATCGTCCATAACAACGCATGAAAACTTCGTCAAATATTCGCAGTACAAACTTCGAGCCCGTGATTTTGCTGCCAAGTTCTGTTTGTCGTTGCGATTTGGAACTGTTTTTACTTTATACGACTTTAGTCCCAAACGTTGTTTTGATTTTTGGACCAAAACCAGGCGACATCTCTATTTTACGAGCCACCGTTCGAATGGAGAGATTAGGGTTTTTCGTTAATATCCTTTTCACATTTCGGTCCATGACAGGATCAGCGCGTCCAATGTTTTTGTCACTTCTCAGTTTCCTCTCCACCGTCAAACGTTCCGAAAATGATTTGAGCACATCGTGAACAGTGGATTTAGGCAAATTCAATGTTTTTTCAAGGTTCCGTATTGACAAGTCAGGATTTGCCGTACGCCCGTACAAAATTCGCTCGCGCATTTGTTTTTCTTCCGTCGCCATCTTGAATACTAAACATGAAATGTAAACATCAATCATAGACTCTCAGCTATACCACAGTGAAAATTTTCATTCCTACGTGCATTAATTCAAAAGTTACAATGATTTGATGGTGTCCGGATTAATGTGGATACAGACCTTAGATTGCTTTTTCTGGATTCTACCAAACAGTGGCACAGCAAAAATCGCGTAAGAGTGCTTCCCAAGGATATGGGTCCGGCTAGTACTCCATAACTTTGGCCAATCGAGGAAAACTGGTCGATTGTGAAGCACATACTGAAGAAAAAGGCTTGATCTGAAGGATTTGAATCGAAAATGGATTTTAGATGGACCGTGAACGAAGAAAAGTTCGATCAATAAGCAATGGTAAGAAGGAAGACTGAAAACGAATGGTTTTGCAATAAGTATAATATCTACTAATGTGACATTGAACTGAACGCAACGAAAACCAAAACGTATTTTTAAAACCTTACAAGATTTTCGTGTTTAACCTTTCTTACACGAATCGGTCTTGTGAAAAGTAGATTATTCAGAGAACTACGGAACTCTGCTCATTACGTACAGGAATTGTGGACCACCTCCAAGTAGCTCAAAGTCAATGAGGCTCAGACACCGTTTGTTTTCTTGCGGCCGTGTCCATCAGTCTTATACACCATACCCTGTTAAAGTTTTCCCCTGAATTATTAAAATCTCATCAGGCAAAGCGATATTATTCCAAACCTTCAACCTAGCAATATAATAATGTAATGTCACTAATCCAGAACGGGAACTTTCCAAACTGTAGATATTTGTCAACATTAAAAAGTGATTTATGAAACACCATCATCAACAATACAACCACCACACAATGGTCTGCCGAAGTCAAGCAAGCAAATGGAAAACCCCTAGCTGCGGTCAAACAGTGCAAAAGTTTTTTATTCGGGAAGGGTTTGATAAATTTCCTTTCGTTTCCTCCTGTGTGTGGCATGGTCTTTTGAATCGCCTTATTGGATTGGATATACCAGAAGTGACACGACTTTTTTTCTGTACAGGACAAACAGCCCATCGAAGCATAACTGCCATGATGTATAGGGCATCAAGCAGAGATGGGACAGTTATGCTTTTGTGGCCACAATCATTCGATTTGGTTGTTGTTCATTAAAAGTGACCTTTGAGAATGGGTGAAGGAAGAAACCTTGAAGGGTTAGGTGGTATGTGGTAGAGGTTACTGTAATGCGATGCGACAAGGGTTTCGAAACGATATAGGCACACATTTGACGTATATTGCTCTGGGGAGCGGTAGTCGTTTGCGTAATATGAATTGTGTCAAGCTACGGGTTTTTGTTATGAACTTGCCATATTTTGTGTGAATTATATTGTTTGCGTTTTTCAAGAACCAAATTTTCCACATAATTAAAATTGAACTACTTTAAAACTCCAGAATGATTTTCACACATGATCGAACGGCTATTATTTACTCTGATGACGTTTCGAAACGATGTCATATTCCGAAGATGGTTCTGCAAACCTTTTTGCCACATTAATTCAGAGCACTGTTGTTTACTTAATATTATTTTAGTTAATATCACAATCTTACAATATATTACCCATTCTTTTGTAGCACAAACAAATGGGTAAATCAAAAATCAAAGGGGTTGTGTTTAACACACTGCTGGTTGACGTAGACTACGTTAAACCGTTTGATTACTTTCGTTTGTTTTGTAGCGGAACATTGCAACGCAGGTACTGGATGCAAATCTTATCGCTTTATAGATTGTTCAGAGTCCGTTTGGGAAATCAAAGTCAACAATCAATGATATTTTTGATAGATGACAGTCGCAAAAATCTCTAACTGATTGAAGCAAAAATTTCGAAAATCTATCGAAAAACGATAAAGATATTCGCGTTCGAACTGTTTCAGTTAGTTTCAAATTTTCATTCGACTCCTACCTGTAAGGCGTAGTTTGACCAAAATAGTGTGGGTGTGGTCCTAATAGATCGTTAAACCAGCACTAGATAGTATGTAAGTATGTTAGAAAAATGAACACTCTTTAGAAGGCATTGGCGGGGGCCTGAAAAGGGCCGTTTGGTTTAAATGATTATACGACCTCGAGTTGAAGGCCCTTCTCCAGCGTCCCAACCAGTAGTTGGCAACGGATTACCTCTGGCTGCTTCCAGTGTCGCCCGATAAACACGAGCTCGCTTGGCATCGGTACAATATCGTTTCGGAGGATTTTACGATCTTAAGGACAAACTGGATGGAATCCCCTTATGGCAGGAGCGATGGCTTCGTCATCCACACAAGCACACTTTGGGTTTGTTCAACAAAATATTCTAAATTAATCCACTTCCTTGCAATGAATCACCACGATACTGCTAATAGGACAGCAGAACAACATATTTAATCAATTTACACTTTTTAATTCACCAAAAACACTCTGAATCGATCAACTGGTGCTCATTTCCACAGAGCAGGTAATTTTTCGTCGTCATTGTTTACCTTTTTAAAACCACGATCCGCTTATTGATTTTTCATTCAATAAACTGTATTTCCACTTCCCGTAGCAACCTGAATACTATTTACTTACACTTAGAGATCAATTATCATCGTGCTCTTGAAAAAAGTGGGCAAAAAAACGGTCAAATTAACGAGAATGGTGCAAAAATTGTGCACCCGGTCTCAAAATTACGCGTTTTGCTTTTTTTCTAATTCACACTCAGCTGTGCGTACCAAAAAAAATAAATAACATTAAACATTTTTTCACTTACCAACACAAAAACTTTACCCACCATTCATCTTTTAGGAGGAATTTATTACGCTATGCTGTCATTCTCTTTTCAGTGTGCTTTACCAACAAAAGTCGGGATGCCCTATGATGAGACGGAAGTTTGACATCACATATAATTTTAAAACGTCGAGTCGAAGTCTTATGGCGTGAGGAAAATGTCGACAAGATGTTTACGAAAACATACAGATGTTTCACCTCTGTCCCTTCAGTGGGTGCCCGGCCTAAAGCTTCATGATCTGACCAGAAGGATTTCAGCGTTGCCAGAGCATCTGTTTTTGTGTTATTTAATTGAATCTCAATAGTTATTAATTTACGGTATTAATAATAATAATTTTGACATATTAACTTTGCAGAGCGCAGTGTTGCCAGCATTTGTTTGCGCGAGTGTGCGGGACTGATCAAAGTTTTGATTAACGAAGTAAAAAATGCCGCGTCTTACTAAAAGAAGAAAAGCGGCAGTTTTGCGTGAACGGGCTAAAAAATTGATAAAAATTGCTGTTGACTGCTGTTGACATTCGAAAACCCGTGGTATAGTGGTTTTAGTTCATCGTCAACTGATGCTGAATTTCATAGATAAATAAGTTCCGGAGAAGAATCTGTCGGCAAATCTTCCGACATTACACATAACGTTACTAAACCTAGCCCAATTGATGCTGGTTTTGAGAATCCCGGCCATACTTCCGAATACGATGGTGAGTTTAGTTTTTGATTAGCTTTGCATTTGTTGGTGTACATATTTATTTTCTTGTTTTGAAAGCAAAGAGAAAACAGCTTTCATTCACTTCTTTTTACTCCCAAGTAACATTGCTAACACCATCCTGCTCTATTAAGTTTTATTAAAGTTTTATGAAAGCCACTTAAAATCAATACGGTTTTATTATGGCACCAAGAGGTGCCAATAGGTTTCATATTTCAGTCAAGTTTATGAGAATCAATACAGTTTGTTTACAAAGATCTTAAAACCTTGTTTCTCAAATTCCCTTTACTCCTATCAAAGGTTTTATTTTGACTTTATGAACTCGTTAAATGCTGTATTGAAATGCCGTTTTAGGACTCATTGATATTATATTATTATGGTTAGTTGAAAAAGCATTTTAAAACCATTTTGCCTACAGTAAATTCATTGAACGGCAAATTGGCATTGAAGAATTCGCCAATAAGACCAAATAGTTTTTCAATAGTCATTGCGACGAAAAATTGGCTTTATGGCAAAACTGAGATTTTTCCCCAATCACCATATTGAAATATAAAAAATAATTGAAATGTGGAAAAATAAATGCATCAAATTTTCAATGATATGCAATTAAACTGTAGATCCGAGACTAATTTCGGAATGCTTTCAGATAAGCTCATTCAATTCCAAGCGCTTTTCAGGAAATTCATGATTAATTTATCGAATATATTTGTTTTAATTTGATTTATGTTGCTGTAAATTCGCATAATTTCCGAGGCGCATTAATTTTCGGCTCTTATCGTGCCAATATTCGTCATGAAAATAAATGCGCATATAATTTGGAGCATAATACGCTGTAGAAAACACAATTTGTTTCGGATACTTTGCTATCAAACAAAATTTCCACTAGACACTAGACCTCTTTTTTACTGCTAAATGAATCAGAAGAGCAGAAAAATGAACAAAGCAGAACAACACAAACCAACCTCGATTTCACAGTGAAGTTTGACAGCTGTGGCCATTTGGCCACATTCTGGTTTTCATGGCAGCCAATAGGTTTTATGAAGGTTCTCAAGTGATCATAACATCTTTCACTAGAACATTTTCATAATCTTTATGTTCTTATAAAGGTTTTATAAACTTGTTTTCACAACCGTCTATAGAGTGGGCCATTTTATACAAATTTCGGTTTTAAAGAAGCTTAGAAGAGGTGTTGGTAGACAAAACAGTTTTGAATGTAGTTTTATCAACAAAGCCGGAGAAGTGCTATACGGTAGGGGAGTCTGGGTTGACTTGATCCCCCTTTTTTGTTATGAATATATCTCAGCGAAAAAACGAATAAAGGTGGCACATGATGAGATTTCAGTTAAAACATAGTATTAATACATAAATTATCTTAACAATGCTCCACACTGAAATATAAGTAAAGCAAAGCAAATCTATTCATCCTTATAAAAGTCGCAAAAAAATATCTCTTTGTGTTTGCGGTAAGTACCCAAGTAACTTCAAAGTTCTTTTAAATAAGGAATGATTATTATAAGTTAACAACTTTCAAGTTGATTCCGGCGAAAAAATTAACAAAAATGTGGCAATCGAATGATGTTGTCGTTGGTTGTCAAAGTTCAGTATGATGTGAAAAGGTCCCTGGAATAAGTTTTCAAACTGGAAAAATCCCGTTTATCATCGCGGATGTGCTATTTAAAACATTTTAAGTACATTTTATGTATCAGCCATCTAATCAACGGCTGATCCGTTAATTTATGATTCAAATAAGAACTGAACATAAACGTTTAAATTTCACAAGATGTATGGCTTGATATTTAGCTAGCCAATTATTCCCCTGACTCCCCCGACTCTTGGAAAGGATTCTTATTTTGAAGTTTCATGCTTTTTTAAGAATTGGAAAATTGTGGGGAATAATTATATGGATGTACTATCATGCATAAAGAAAAATTAAAATTACTGGCAACCACGACCTTTTTCTTCATGATGCACCAATACTACAACATAAGAGAAAAAAAAGTGTTTGCAATACTACATGCATGGTCAATACAGAGGATTCAAGGGAGTTCCACCTTAACACGCAACCGAAATTTGTTCACACGGTTCATTTTCAGTTTCTCGAAACTTATTTCTTCCTAGAAGTACAACTCTTATCCAACGCGAATCGTTAACACAACAGATTAACTATTCTAAACAGTACTAATTGGAATATTACTCCAGAATGTCATGTTCGAGGATCAAAACGTTTTCTTTGATATGTAATTTCTTGATACTTGCCGAAACGCAACATTCCTTAAAATTTTCCAACACCGATTGATGAATATGTACGAGAAAATATACATCTTTTAATTAAATTTTTCAAATACTTGAGTAAATAAAATGACAAACGTAAAAACATCTAGATTACCGCAAAATTCTCAGCTCAAACCTAAATCAATCAAAAAACGATCGAATTATTAACGACCGGTTTCAAATTTTCGTGACGGTAGCCATTTATGAATTGTGCACAATGCTCAAGGTGTCAAACGAAGAGAAAACTAAAATTGTTTAAGCCATCGCTTACCAGTTGGCAGACATTGGTAAGATGTTAAATAAATTCAAATTAAACAAACTCTATCAAAATTGAATTGGGCGTCCTGAAAAAGACAGATTTGAATTAGTCCGCATTAAAATTGAAACCTTCTCGGTCTTTTCACGAAGCAGGTTACTACTGCAGTGCGCGTTGCGCTTTAGATAAAGATGGCTACCAAGAATAGCACACACACTCAAGCACCTTATTTTTCTCCCCGTGGTGGCGCCCACCGCCACTGTGAGACGAAACGCCAAAAACATGATCTCTTTACAATAACTCATAAAAACGTGTTCTTAACATTTTGGTGTCTTCAGATGAAATTGTTTTAAAAATATAACGCATTTAAAAGTGACAAATCTTAGTTCGCAGCTTCACCACAGGCGCCGCTGAAAACCCTTTTTTTTAATGATGAGATATAACTCTCTGTGTGTCTTCGGCAAAGTTGTAGATAATTTTAATACAAACAACATTGCTGAAAACACAAACCTTCTATCTGGTCACTGTGCCGAGGTACGTGTTTTTTTTTAAATGGCGGGCCTTGGAAACTAGTTTTTTTGTGATTATTTAATAAATGTGCAGTTTTAGGTCAAAATAATGTTCTACAAAGTTGTACAAATAATCAAAATATAAATTTTCTCTGTACTCACCGTACGTCTAAAACCTTTATGGGAGAAGTTGTAGTAGTCTTATTTTGAAAAATATACGTTTTTCATAGCCCCTTAGCTGGCGGGAATGCAAGTGAATGCACATGAAACCTCATAGGGTTCAAAATATAGGATGTATTATAGCATATTATGTTGGTTTCATGTGTATCCATGATTATCCCCAAGGGTGAACCTGTGTTCTATGAAGTAGCGAATATACCATTAAAACTATCATAAATGCTAATATTCCCAATTGAGAACCCTATTATCGTGTAAAAATTTGTATATTTTGTATATTTTTATAATTTTATGCATAACTGTTGCTATTGAGTTGTGCAGATACCAGGGCCCACGCGCTCTTATGACAATACTCTTAAAAATTCAATATATTTCACACACACACACACACACACACACACACACACACACACACACACACACACACACACACACACACACACACACACACACACACACACACACACACACACACACACACACACACACACACACACACACACAATTTAAGGAAATCCTTTCACCCCTCACTTCATCCTCTCTTACTTTTATCCATGCACTTGCACTTACACACACACACACATACGCACCTGTCAAATGTTTCTTTTTCTACAGCCGAGAGAGTTTACTTCTCTGTGGATTGTGGATCGCGGATCATGAGGTGAAAAAGGGCAAACCGTGCAAACCGTGTGTTGATAAAAGTGCGTTTCAAGTACAGAAAATGGCTGACATAACAGGTAATGAAAAATCGAAAAGTTGTCTTAATTTCAGTCCTCACATGGATAATGAGTTTGTATTGTATTTTACATTTCTAACTGGTCTTATCATAAGTGCGGAATCGCTTATAAAAATGGGTTTTTACGATGCGTCGTCTTGGAGTCTTCCTAGCACTTATTCGTTAAAAGCGTACTTTTATTAGCATTTACGCACTTATAGTCGCACTTATGCAGTGCGCAATGCGCAATATTACTGGTACAGAAAATTTGTTGAGTTGAGAAATGTATGCTTCTCTTATTAATATTGCAGATGGGATTGATAAAAAAAAGCTCTATATAATATGGAAAAACTGCGATGGAGAACAGAAAGACAAATTGAATTTGGTATGTGAGAAAGTTTTTTCGTACTACGGAATCCAGCCGGTTAGTATGGAAGAGGTTGCTACAGAAGTTCGTAGTTCTGTTTCTTCTCTGTGCAAGTACTTCCAAAAACTTTGGCTTAAACATTACCGAAATGATCACCGTATCTGCCAGACTGAATACTTCAATAGTCCGTTCAAGTTGCAACCTAATATTATAAATTTAATTCCAATTTCATCTTCAAAAGGCAAGTGTGGCAGAAAAGCAACGTTCCTTCGAAGAAAGTAGTGAAATTCTTAAGCGCCGAAAAACAGCTGAGTTATGAGCACAGTACCAAGCGGATGAACTAGCTTACGCTACTCAAATGAAACTAAGGGAAGATGGAAAGAAGGATGCTGCTACCGTCGTAGAAGCTGTAACGCAGGGCTATGTATTAAAAGCAACAGAATTGCTAACAGCTAATCGCTCAGCATGTCAACCTCTCAAACCATACTCCAAAGCTGAAGCATTGGCGTTGATACTTGATTTGAATTTGACAAAAAATCAGTATTTTCAGTTGCGGATGGGGTCAATTAGAAGGAATGCAGCCCTCTACCCGTCATACTACAAGGTAACAGAGGCGCAATAAAGTTGCTATCCAGAGAAAAGTGTCTTTATAGTAACTGAGACATCTGCCGACGTCAAACTTGAGCCTTTGCTGTCACACAATGCGCGAAGGATAGTGGAGGCGAACGTAGATTTGTTGCATAATTTCACGGATGAGGAACTACTGAGCGTAGTGTTGACCGTGAAATGGGGTTTCGATGGGACTTCAGGCCTCAGCGAGTACAAAATGAAATTTCAAGAAGATGATGGTACATTTTCCGACAAAAGTGTGTTCGTGACATCAATGGTGCCGATAAAAGCTGTATCGAACGGAAAAGTACTGTTCCTGAACAAACGTCCTTCTTCTACCCGACTATGCAGACCAATCAGAATCCAGTAAAGGGCGATAAGGTCAAAATTTGGTCAATATCAACTTGACGTATTTCTTTCAATTTTGCATTTAAAAAACCTGAACACCCCTCATTTTGAAGGTGTGTGTGTGTAGAATGTTGCTCCTATTTTGATTTTGGAATTCACTTTTTAGTTGTCAAAATGCCGTCCAAGCAAGAAGAGCAGCGTATCAAAATTTTGCTCGCGCATCGCGAAAATCCGAGCTACTCGCACGCAAAGTTGGCAAAATCGCTAAAAGTTGCCAAATCAACCGTTACAAATGTAATTAAAGTGTTTGGGGAACGTTTGTCGACAGCCAGGAAGTCTGGATCGGGGGGAAATCGAAAACCGGAAGCCGCTGAGACGACAAAGAGAGTTGCCGGTAGTTTCAAGCGAAACCCTAACCTATCTCTCCGAGATGCCGCAAATAAGCTGGGTGTATCGTCTACAACCGTGCATCGAGCCAAAAAACGAGCCGGACTATCGACTTACAAGAAGGTAGTGACTCCAAATCGCGATGATAAACAAAATACGACGGCCAAAGCGCGATCCCGGAGGCTGTACACGACGATGCTGACGAAGTTTGACTGCGTGGTAATGGACCACGAAACCTACGTCAAAGCCGACTACAAGCAGCTTCCGGGACAGGAGTTTTATACGGCAAAAGGAAGGGGAGAGGTAGCAGATATTTTCAAGCACACGAAACTGTCAAAGTTCGCAAAGAAATATCTGGTTTGGCAAGCCATCTGTACCTGTGGCTTGAAAAGCAGCATTTTCATAGCTTCCGGGACTGTCAACCAAGAAATTTACGTGAAAGAGTGTTTGAATAAACGTCTGCTGCCTTTCCTGAAGAAACACGGTTGTTCCGTACTGTTTTGGCCGGATTTGGCATCTTGCCATTACGCCGCCAACAACGTGCAGGTGGTTCCCAAGGACAAGAACCCTCCCAACACACCAGAGCTCCGCTCAATTGAGAAATACTGGGCTATTGTCAAGCGGAACCTAAAGAAGACCAAAAAAACTGCTAAGGACGAGCAGCAGTTCAAGGCAAACTGGCTTTCTGCGGCGAAGAAGGTGGACAAGGTGGCTGTACAAAATCTGATGGCAGGGGTCAAGCGTAAGGCCCGGCAATTCGGATTTGGAAAAGCGGAAGCCTAACTGAATATTTTTCCTGAATTTTATACTAATTGAACTTGAAAAAGAAATTTAATTTGATTTTTTAAATAAACGATTTCACCGATTTACACGCGTTTTCCCTTGACCAAATTTTGACCGTATCACCCTTTATGTAAAGGAGACTGTTTCAGTAACAGTACAAGAAAAAGAGTACATCGTTGAACAGATTGACAAACTTACTCAACTCGTCTTTGACATACAGGGAAGAACGGTCAAAGTACAATTCAACATGTACTTGACCATGGTAGACGGAAAAGCTATCAATTCGATGACGTCCACAACATCAACGCAAAGGTGTTACATCTGCAAAGCATCATCAACTGAAATGAATAGCTTGGATCGCATCTACAACAAGGTGGAGGATACAAGTGCGTTTGAATACGGTCTATCACCGTTGCACGCGAAGATAAACTTTTTTGAGTTTTTCTTACATTTGGCATACAAATTACCGGTGAAGAAATGGAGAGTCCTCAGTGAGCTTGTGGCTATCGTTAAGGAAAACAAGAAGCAGATCCAACAAAAATTCTGAACTGAGATGGGGTTCATAGTGGATCAACCTCGTGCAGGAGGAGCAGGCACTTCCAATGATGGGAATACCGCCCGAAGGTTTTTTCAAAACCCGTAGAAGTCGGCCGAAGTAACCAAGGTGAACTTGGAACTTATACAACGGGGTGCCATCATTCTGGAAACCCTGGCATCGGGCATGGAAATCTACGTTCAGAAGTTTGACGATTACTGTCGGGAAACAGCGAAGAAGCTTGTGAAACAATACCGTTGGTACTACATGCCGGTGACTGTTCACAAAGTTTTGATCCATGGTGCTCATGTGATCGAACCTCAGAAGAAGCGCAGGAAAGTCGGAGCAATGATATAAAGAGGTAAACTATTATTATTTGCGGAAATACTTTTATTTCTACCATAATTTAAATACAGGTATCGAAGGGATCATACCAGAAAACAATCCAGAACAGCTGTGAATCTAGATTTACTGCACCGGCTCCTAGAGTCTTCTGATCCGTACCTTACAAGCTTGAGAAATGATTGTTCCAAACTTGTCATGGACGCTAAAGATCTGATGGTTTTCAAAGATCAATTTGAGGAAGAAAGCAGTGATGAAGATCAAAACTAAAGATCTTTGAAAATTGAGCTCTGAATGAATCCAGTTTCATTTTTGAATATGCATTAACAAACCATTGTTATACAAACTAAGAATAATTCACTTTTTCACTCATTTGAGCAATGACTACTGTGACCATGACTTTTCTGAACAACATTGAGAACTTTTTTGAATAGTTAAAAAATGTTTTTCTTTATATAGGTAAATAATTTCCTTGAATCGGCCCTAAATAGTAGCGTGTTTCGAATAATGTTTAATAAATAATAAAAATACTAGAATGAGATCAATTTCTTCACGATAATAGGGTTCTCAATTGGGAATATTAGCATTTATGATAGTTTTAATGGTATATTCGCTACTTCATAGAACACAGGTTCACCCTTGGGGATAATCATGGATACACATGAAACCAACATAATATGCTATAATACATCCTATATTTTGAACCCTATGAGGTTTCATGTGCATTCACTTGCATCCCCGCCAGCTAAAGGGCTATGAAAAACGTATATTTTTCACAATAAAACTACTATAACTTCTCCCATAAAGGTTTTAGACGTACGGTGAGTGCAGCGAAAATTTATATTTTGATTATTTGTACAACTTTGTAAGACTTTGTTTTGTACTAAAACTGCACATTTATTAAATAATCACAAAAAACTAGTTTCCAAGGCCCGCCATTTTAAAAACCACGTACCTCGGCAATGTAACCAGTGGAAGGTTGATGTTTTCAGTAATGTTGTTTGTATTAAAATTATCTACAACTTTGCCGAAGACACTAACTCTTGCAGCGTCGTCGGTGGTGAAGCTGCGAACTAAGATTTGTCACCTTTAAATGCGTTATATTTTTTGAAAATTTTCATCTGAAGACACCAAAATTTTAAGAACACGTTTTTATGAGTTCGTTTTTTTGGCGTTTCGTCCCACAGTGCACCGGCTGGCAACAAATCATCACCGGCTTGGGCAACCGACTACCTAGCACACCACTGTATATTTAATGGCTGCCTAGCAACGGTTGCCCAGCCAAGGGCTTACCAGCAACAGCTTCAGAGCAATCAGCTACCTGACCACTGCACAGTGGTCAAAAAGTCGATTTGATCGCTCTTAACTGATAGCTCCCTAAATAGTGGAGTTAGAGTGGTGGTGTCTTTGGCAAAGTTGATGTATATGACAAGCTTCGTATTTTGACGGCATGAGATTTGTGATCAATTCCCCTAAACGTGAGATAAAAATTCTACTTTTTTAGGATTTTGAGATAGAGGGTTGATAGTTTCAGCAAAGTTGTAGAAAAAGTCAATACAAATAACTTTGCTGAAAGCTTAAAAATCGTATGACTCACTCAATTTGAGATAAAGAGCGTTGTTTAAGAACTTACCCTCAGAGACATTTTTTACACCAAAACATATCATTTTTTTAATTTTAAAGAAAATATAATATTCTACAAAGTTATTTGCTATATCAAGATACACAGCTTTCTACAACATACTTTATCTGCATTATTTCAATAGGTTGAGTTTCTGACCTTCTTTCCGTTTTTTTTTTGCCGTATTTTCGACGTCTGTACCATAGTTAGGAGCAGATTGGGTTCATTGCATCTTAAAGTACATCAAGAGTGCTTTCAAGTGGTGGTAAATTTTCCCGTCCACAAGCGTCTGCTGGGGAGTTATGTTCAAAACAAGTATTGATGATTTTACTCTGTTACGAAATCTGAGTTGATCTGAACAAAGGTCATAAGACCACCAAGCAGATCGTAATGTTAAAGGAATCCACCCGTCTTGCACCAAGGGTATCCAAACCAAGCAAACCAAGTTCGTGTGCTTTCTGGTCCGTGAGGTTGTCGGCCATGCTCCTTAAGAGAAGCGGGTCATTGAACCGCTGAAGGTGTTCAACGATAAGCGTGTCCTGAAGTTCTTGAAGCATCGTTTTGGTACGCAGATTCTTGTTAAGAGCCCAAGTAACAATTTTAGTTTAGTTCCAGCTGTATAGCCGCCTTCCGGCTTTGTTGATAAAACTACATTCAAAACGGTTTTGTCTACCAACAAATCCTCTATGCTTCTCTAAAGCCGAAATTTGTACAAAATGGCACACTCTATAGACGGTTGTGAAAACAAGTTACAAAAACCTTTATAAGACCATAAAGATTTTGAAAATGTTCTAGTGAAAGATGTTATGACCACTGAAGAACCTTCATAATTGGCTGCCATTAAAACCAGAATGTGGCCAAATAGCCACAGCTGTCAAACTTCACTGTGATATCGAGGTTGGTTTTTATTGTTCTACTTTGTTTGATTCTCTGATCTTCTGATTCATTTAGCAGTCAAAAAAAACGTCTAGTGTTGCGGGAAATTTTGTTTGATAGCAAAATATCCAAAACAAATTCTGTTTTCTAAAGCGTATTATGCTCCAAATTATATAAGCATTTATTTTTATGGTGAATATTGGCACGATAAGAGCCGAAAATTAATGCGCCTCGGAAATTATGCGAATTTCCAACAACATAAATCAAATTAAAACAAATATTTTCGATAAAATAATCATGAATTTCTTGAAAAGTGCTTGGAATTGGATGAGGTTATCTAAAAGAATTCCGAAATTTATCTTCAATCTGCAGTTAATTTGCATACCATTGAAAATTTGATGCATTTATTATTCCACATTTCAATTATTTCTTGTGTTTCAATAAGGCGATTGGAAAAAAATTTGGTCTTATAATGACATCCTTCAATACCAATTTACCGTTTAATACATTTACTGAAGGCAAAATGGTTTTAAAATGTTTTTTCGAATGAACATAATAAGATAATATCAATGAGTCCTAAAACGGCATTTCAATACAGTATTTTACGAGTTCATAAAGTCGAAATAAAACCATTGATAGGAGTAAAAGGAATTTGAGAAACAAGGATCGTTTTAAACAAGCTGTGTAGGTTCTCATAAACCTGACTAAAATATGAAACCTATTGGCACCTCTTGGTTCCATAATAAAACCAAATTGATTTCAAGTGGCTTTCATAAAACTTAAATAAAACTTAATAAAGCAGGATGGTGTTAGCAATGTTACTTGGGAGGAAGCGTGAGGAACTGTATAAAATCCTGGCCCTTATGCGCTAGGCCGCCCACAAGTAAGCCAGCTTTTGTGTGTGAAAGGAATTGTATTATTCTGCTCAATTTGTAATAAAATTTTGAGGATTGCATCCAAAAAACGTGTGAAAAAAAATCCGTAAACATAAAATAATCTCTTAACGATTGCATCAACAAGAAACTCAGGAGAATGCACATTCTTCTGCAACTCCTAAAAAAATCTCTTCTCGTACTTTCCATTCGATGGCTCCACCCTCCTGGCCTGGTTTTGATAAGAATTTATTTTCTTCAACGCGAAGCAAAATCATTTGATGAAATCTCGATGAAACCTTATCTTTAGCAACAAAAACAGCTAAAAACTATCGACGGCGTAGCAACAATCAATGGAAATCAAAAACATTATGTTCACGGCATAATTCCAATTTGACATTTTAACGGGCGAAAATATGCGGCGAAATGACTTCTGCTTTGTGATAAGGGCGTAATGGTTATTTTCGAGTTTTGATAAAGAAAGTTATTTTTACGTACGTTATTAAATCCGTAAATATGTACTTCAAGGTCAATTCGAAATAAGTATATGATGATTAGAATAGTATTTGCCTGAAATATTATATTATTTTAAGCTAATTGAAAAAAGCGGCGGAACAGCAAAATAACTACACTGAGCGAACAAATCGAGAGGAATTCATTCGAATATCGTATGTAAATTTCTACAAGATATTATTGCAAATTTCATACGATTCTCCTATGGAAAGAAGTTCGAATTCCAATGTCGATTGAAAGTGTATGTGAGGCATTTTATTCTCGACGTATGCAACAGCAATCATTTCATACGGTTTCGTATGGAATGAATCGTGGACCCTTACTTTATGGTTCATAGTTTCGATCGTATGAAATCGTACGGATGATTTCCTGAGTGTAGAGCAATGTGTGATCCGGAAGAACGCCATAATTTATTTTCTTGTTTAAGGAAGTGCAGAATTAATTTTAATGTCATTGTCAAGGTAAATTAGTTGTTCTGAAATTGTTCAATCAAAATATAATACAATTTGATTTGTTTACATTTTGGCTCTTCCGCCTTTTTCAAATGGTAGTCTAGAGCGTAAGAACCTTGGATTTTGAAAAATTTAAAAGTTTTGTTTACTGTCAAGCGAATAGACCAGGATTTTCGTTTCACGTGAGCAGAAGCGAGCTACGCGAAAACAACTGGTCTTATCCTGACAACGGATGCCTACTGTGATTCTGGACATTCAAACTCGGTAACAATTTAAAAAAAAAGAAATTATTCAAATTATATTCATCCTCAATTGCAGATAAAATATATACAGTATTGCAAAAAACATGTGCAAGTCGAATCGAGCAATCATAAAAAGCATCAGTAAATTTCAAAGTTTCGAAATCAAAATCGAGCAAGTTACTGCAGTTGACGGTTCAGGAGTCTAGATGTTAGCTACATGATTATTGCAGCAATCAGCTGTCAACTGACAGTTCACTGGCAGTGTTTTGTTGACAATAGCCATTTTGCGCTGGTCAAAACAAGTGCAACTTCTCGCTTTCTTGGACTTATTCCTCTAGAAGTGTTATGTGCTTAAAAAAAAGGTGGAAAAGGTTTCGTTTGTTGACAAAAGTGTTCTTACTTGCGTTATTGTACCATAACAAGGTAAACATTGCATGATAAACATTGAGTAAGGTCAATACTCATGTTTTCCTAATTTAACCCCACCCCCCCCACAAGCCCCCCCTCCCCCCCCAACACTCCCCCCCCCCACCCCCCCCCCCCCCCCCTCCCCCCCCCCCCCCCCCAAAACCCCCCTTCCCCCCCAACAAAAAAAAAACCCCCCTTCCCCCAAATTTTTTGCCGGGGCAAAAGCCGCCGGTTCTTCACAACCACCCCCCCCAACGAGGGTTTCCCCGTCCCCCCCCCCCCGAAACCCCTATCCCCGCCCCCCCAAACACGGACCCGCCAAAGCAAATGAAGGTCTGAGGATGTTTTTCTGCGAACGGCCTTGGTCCAATTCATCGAATTGATGGAATCATGGACCGTTTCATATATTAGGTGTGCAACTAAGTTCCCGCTGTTTAGCAATAGATGGCGCCAGTAGTAAGTACTGGTCGAATGTTGTACATCTCAAGCGTCATAAACCAAGCTCAGACATATGGTAAACAAACCGATTTGCCAAATCAGTGATGTTGGTTTAGTGTTATATATTTTGGTTGTTTGAAGATGTCTGATTTCGTGCCAAATAATCGTCATTTGCGGGAAGTGTTGATTTTCTTCTTTCATTCGAAGAAAACGGCGGCTGAAGCATATCGAGAGCTCCAAAAAGTTTACGGTGATGCTGCTCTGAGTGAAACAACGTGTCGTGATGGGTTTCGTCGCTTCAAAAACGGTGATTTCAGTGTTGATGATCGTCCGCGTGAAGGAAGGCCAAAAAACTTCGAAGACTCTGAATTGGAGGCATTGCTCGATGAGGATCGGTGTCAAACGCAAGAAGAGCTTGGTTCAGGATTAGGAGTTTCCCACCAAGCCGTTTCTAAGCGATTGCATGCGTTGGGAATGATTCAAAAGCAAGGAACTTGGGTTCCTTACGATTTGAAGCCAAGAGATGTTGAGCGTCGTTTTTCGTCTGTGAACAACTGCTCCAGCGGCAAAAAAGGAAGAGTTTTCTACATCGCATTGTGACGGGTGACGAAAAATGGATTCATTACAGCTACCCAAAACGGAAACATTCATGGGTACTGCCCGGTCATGCTTTAACATCGTCGCCTATGCCGAATATTCACGCTGCGAAGGTTATGCTGTGTATTTGGTGGGACCAAGTTATTGTTATTTATTATGAGCTGTTGAAACCAAACGAAACCATTACCGGGGAACGGTATCGAACTCAATTGATGCGATTGAGCCGAGCACTGCACGAAAAACGGCCACAATACGAGCACAGACACGAAAAAGTGATTCTTCAGCATGACAACGCTCGACCTCACGTTGCGAAACCCGTGAAAACCTACTTGGAAACGGTCAAATGGGAAGTCCTACCCCACCCGCCATATTCTCCTGATATTGCACCGTCCGATTATTACTTGTTCCGTTCGATGGCACATGGTCTCACTGGTCAGCAATTCCACTCATATGATGACATCTCAAAATGGCTTGATTCTTGGATAGCATCAAAAGACGAACAGTTCTATCGAAATGGTATTCACGTTCTACCAGAAAGATGGGAAAAAGTCGTAGCTAGTGATGGGCAATACTTTGAATAATTCGTTTGTAACCTTTGTTTTCAAAATAAAGTTCCTTTTTCACCAAAAAACAGCGAGAACTTAGTTGCTCACCTAATAAAAAACACCCCCAAAAAAGTTAAGGCTCCTTATGCTGAAAGGAATAAGCCATTAAAAAATACCATACTCCAACAAGAAAACAACCCCCCCCCCCCCCCCAAAAATGTCAAACAGAGGTTTAAAGAGAAACAAAAAAAGGTGATGGACTGGCCGCCCCCACCCCCGGATCTGAATCCTATGGAGAACCTGTGGGAGATCGTGAATCAGCGAATTGATCGTGAAGGTGTTCGAAATAAGGATCAGTTGTTTGCACAAATCCAAAAGGCTTGGGCAGCAATTCCACAAAACGTCATTGACCACTTGATCGAGTCTATGCCTCGCAGATGCAAGGCCGTAATTGAAAATAAAGGATTCGCTACGAAATATTGAAAGCCAAATTGAATTTGGTAAACAACACGCGAGGCTGCACTTTTTTGTCCAGGAGGACATTGACTTTTATTTTTTTATTTTTTTCATGAATTGTTATGTATGAATAATGATTTTTTTTTTTAATAAACATGAAAAGTGCTGTTTCTACCAACTAAAAAACATTTTTCTCCCAATTGACTGTTTATAAACCTTGAGAGAGTTTCATGATTGGGATTGACTGGTTGCAAATGTTTTGTCCAATACTGTACACTACCAAAATTACATGTGAATTTCTGTTCCATGAGACCGACACATGCAAGCGTCCTTTAGCGCATAAGAATGAGTTGAAAAAGATGAGCAAATAAATTCAATCAAACACATCTTTTGTTGAATTGCATACAGTGGGGGAAATTCGTTTGAACGCAATGTCATTTTAGCGTTTATTTTCAACACAAAAGATCGAGACGAAAAATCAAATATAGTTTGTCAAAGCCTATCAGAAGTTTTGTATCTGAGAACACAATTTGATTGAAAGTTCATAATGACTTTTGAAAAAATTCCAAAAAAAGGTGATTTGGGGGGGGATTCGTTTAAACGCACTGGTAGTTTTATTAATCAAATCGAATTCACAGTTCCAAAATCAACAATAAACAATATTTCATACTTCGTTTGCTTTCCGTTTTTTCTGAATAGTTTCGAAAATTCTGTTCGGCATTGATTTCACCAGCTTCTGCAGAGTTTTATCAGGTATCTAGCTCCAGGCTTCTCTTACGGCTGACTCAAGTTCACGAACTGTTTTAAACTGCCTTCCGCCTTTGTAAACCTGTCGTGCCAGGATTCCCCACAAGTTCTCGATAGGATTTAGATCCGGACTACGAGCTGGCCAATCCAGAAGACTGATGTCTCGTTCAGAAAACCATTTCCAAGATTGCTTGCTGACATGAATTGCTGCATTATGCTGTTGAAATACGAAATTTTCCGGCATAACGTCTTCAGTAAACGGGATCAAAACATCTTCCAGAAGCTCCAAGTACTTTTCCGAATTCATCCTGGTCGAAATGGTGGCAATAGGGGTCTTTCCATGGATCGGCCCAAGACATTAGAGTGCCACCTCCAAAGTTCCTGCTCAACTTAACCTGCGGAGATTTCCTCAAATCGTTCCAATAATACGCGGTGCAGTCCATCCAAATTGAATTTCTTTTCGTCAAAAAAAATAAAATTGTCCCATTCCGTAGTCCACGACATGTATTTTTTAGCGAAATTCAATCTAGCGTTAATGTGAGCCGGTTGAAGATTGTTTTTTTTTTGCTTTTTTGTGTACTTTAAGTGGCCACATCCATGTAGAATCTGCCGTACACGCCTCTTAGAAATGGAAAGCCCCATTTCTTGCTTGATTTGCGCAGCAGAGAAGTTTCCAGAGTCACCCATTTGTATTAGATGCGCAACTAAGTTCTCCTTGTTTTTTGGTGAAAAAGGAACTTTCTCTTGAAAACAAAGGTTACAAACGAATTAGTCAAAGTATTGCCCATCACTAGCTACGACTTATTCCCATCTTTCTGGTAGAACGTGAATACCATTTCGATAGAACTGTTCGTCTTTTGATGCTATCCAAGAATCAAGCCATTTTGAGATGTCATCATATGAGTGGAATTGCTGACCAGTGAGACCATGTGCCATCGAACGGAACAAGTAATAATCGGACGGTGCAATATCAGGAGAATATGGCGGGTGGGGTAGGACTTCCCATTTGACCGTTTCCAAGTAGGTTTTCACGGGTTTCGCAACGTGAGGTCGAGCGTTGTCATGCTGAAGAATCACTTTTTCGTGTCTGTGCTCGTATTGTAGCCGTTTTTCGTGCAGTGCTCGGCTCAATCGCATCAATTGAGTTCGATACCGTTCCCCGGTAATGGTTTCGTTTGGTTTCAACAGCTCATAATAAATAACACCAACTTGGTCCCACCAAATACACAGCATAACCTTCGCAGCGTGAATATTCGGCCTAGGCGACGATGTTGAAGCATGCCCGGGCAGTCCCCATGAATGTTTCCGTTTTGTGTTACTGTAATGAATCCATTTTTCGTCACCCGTCACAATGCGATGTAGAAAACTCTTCCTTTTTTGCCGCTGGAGCAGTTGTTCACAGACGAAAAAACGACGCTCAACATCTCTTGGCTTCAAATCGTAAGGAACCCAAGTTCCTTGCTTTTGAATCATTCCCAACGCATGCAATCGCTTCGAAACGGCTTGGCAGGAAACTCCTAATACTGAACCAAGCTCTTCTTGTGTTTGACACGGATCCTCATCGAGCAATGCCTCCAATTCAGAGTCTTCGAAGTTTTTTGGCCTTCCTTCACGCGGACGATCATCAACACTGAAATCACCGTTTTTGTAGTGACGAAACCAATCACTACACGTTGTTTCACTCAGAGCAGCATCACCGTAAACTTTTTGGAGCTCTCGATGTGCTTCAGCCGCCGTTTTCTTCGAATGAAAGAAGAAAATCAACACTTCCCGCAAATGACGATTATTTGGCACGAAATCAGACGTCTTCAAACAACCAAAATATACAACACTAAACCAAAATCACTGATTTGGCAAAACGGTTTGATTTATGACGCTTGAGATGTACAACATTCGACCAGCACTTACTACTGGCGCCATCTATTGCTAAACAGCGGGAACTTAGTTGCGCACCTAATATAATCTTCGAATTTCCCATTGATTTCTTTTTACGCCATACTTCTTGCCTTTTTTCAGCAGGTTCCTGATTGCTGCTTCCGATCTGTGGATCACACGTGCAATTTCGCGATTGCTCTCACTGTGACATTTGAGTTCTCGAACCAGTATTTGCTCCGACTGTCTTAAATACTTTCCCTTACCCATATTTCCCAAAACAAGCAACAACGCAAATTAAAACTCCTGTTTATGGCGGACGAGGGCTATACAGTGTAAATATGACAGATTCGCAAGATAACAGTAGCATAGGTACGCTCAATGCGGCTTTACGTTAGTGTGCGTTTAAACGAATTTCTCCTCTAAAATCACCTCTTTTGGATTTTTTCAGAGATCACTATGAACTTCCGTTCAAATTGTGTTCTCAAAAACATAGCTACTGATAGGCTTTAGTAAACTGTATTTGACTTTTTGTTTCGATCATTTGTATTGGAAATAAACCCAAACATGACGTTGCGTTTAAACGAATTTCCCCCACTGTATGTGTCAGTTTCAGCAGACATAATTTGACACGAAATCTTTCTTTACTTTCCCCGACTTGAATTACGTCTCGTGTAAAATTCATAATTTCTAAGTGTGTACAAGCTACTTTTAAACTTGAACGCGATCTAGGTTTGCCACTGCCGTCACTCAAATTGCTGCGAAATGATACGACAAAATACCAGGAAGGTCCAGCACGATGGACATAGCAGACGTTCCGAAAAAAAAAACACACCGCTAAATGCTCATTATTGCTTGCCCTTGGGACGACGGGAGCTGCCTGGTCGGCCAGCTTGTGCCAATCCAAAAGAACCCTCAAGGTGAAAACGCGTTAATTACCATACTTGACATCACACCATTTCGTTCTCGATGCGGAAAATTGTGCAGTCAAGCGACCCAAGGCATTTGGATCCACCAGGACTCAGCAGGCGTATTTTCCAGACAGGACTGTGTTTGTATAGAACAAAGGAGTAATTTTAGAACACGCACGTACTGTTTCCATGTCGGTCTATAATTTGCATACTCAATGAACGCTAATGCAGTAATAAATGGTGGCATTATGGCTGAAAAAATCCTCACAAAAGTGAATGATAATTCTAAAACTCGATTTTCCAAATGAAAGTTGAGGCCGCGTCGACCCAATAATCCGTTTGCAATTTCCGTCGCAGGTCAAAACCCTAATCAACAAACGCTGTCGTATGAAACTCAATCTATCGCTTCCGACGTACCAACGCTCAGCACAAACGGACAACTGATTTGGAATATCCTTTCGAATGAGTACTCTCTTGGTTCCCATTGTTTCGCTTGATAAGATGAACGGTGGCGGCATGTTGCAATCATGTGGGTTGTTGAATTACCCTGCCAAAGCCAAAGTATTGCAATTTTGGGTTCGCCCCACCTAATGGTAACTGCATTCGTCAGGTTAACTTTCCCCGTTTAGCTTCGTTGTCGGTGGTCACCACATTTCCACACAAGAGCCAAAAGTTGATCATTCCTCATCCATCCGGCTCTGGCACGAGTAACGACGTAATTTCCAAACAGCTGCCGTCAGGATGGGTCGACTAGGAACAACAATCACTAGTTTTGAGGTGAACCACATTCTCGAAAGCATTCCAGGCACGTGAAATCGCGATGCCACGGTAAGTGAGCGGCTCCCCCACCCCCCTTCCCTCCCTGACAACATGGTGCTGAATAAATATGCGAAAAGTTTATCTTATCCACTTGAGTGTCGGAGCTCGTCGTCCATCATTCATCCTTCTGAGGCCCTGCAGCAGCGTTGATAAGCCTTTTCACTTCATCATAAACTGCATGGAACACCGCTGCTGCTGGCCTGCAAGGATTTGCGTGTGTAGCGGAGTTTTCTACGTGCTTGCATGGAAAAGTCATATCTTGGGGAATTTCTAAGAGAATGTCATGTGAAGGAACGGAGGGAGGTGGGGCGGAACAACGGTAAAACTATGATGACTACGTAGAATGGTAAGATGAGATGTGGAGACAGATGAGTTTGATCATAATGGTGATGATGATGATGATTTTGAGTTGTAATTTGTTTCGCTGCCTTGGCAGAGCCCACGAGTGGATAACGGTGTTTAGTCAAGATGCCTTCGGTCATGTCGATGATGTGTGCAGCAAGCTTCAGATACGAAAAAGGGGAATTACTTGATTGGGTTTGGTTTCATGATATTCCAGTTCGTTCCATTTCGTGCGGGGTAAACTGCTATAGAGAACAGCTTTAATAGTCTAGCAATATTTTGGTTCAGTAATTGAAATAGAAAGATTCTTCTTCCCGGTTTATTATGCTTCTGTAGCAAGCGTTTAGTCGGCTCTCAGCTAAGCCCATTTCCGATTTCTGATTTGGACCGATTTATACCAACAATGAAGATGCTGTTGGGATTATTCGCAAAGTGTGATGGAGGTTTTTGATTGAAATGACAAGGTTATTTGAAACGTTCGAGAGCTGATTTAGACCGATTAATACCAACAGTGTTGAAGAACAAAATTACCTATGCCTTGGATATTGTTTGATGCTCCTCAACACTCACCGGTGGTTGATTAAAACAAACCGCAGCACAGTGGGACGAAAAAAAAAAGTGGAACATTGGTATTTGCGGCGAAACTATAAGGTGTGGGCCCATTGATTTCTTCTACAATGTTTCTACATTTTTTAAGTACTTTATTTTTGTATTAGCAAATTTGATTAATGGTGTGATAAAAAAATTAACTTTTTTATTTTTGGTTCAAATCGATGACCATGTATTATAATATATATATATATATATATATATGTTTAATAACATTTTAGATGAGATTATTTCATGAAACTTTGTAGAAGACAAAAACTTTCTATCTCTTAACTGGACAAAGTTGTAGGGTGAAAAAGGAATTAAAAATGTAATAAACTCTTAAAAATCGTTTTTAACCATAACTTTTTATTTGAATTATCTGATTTTTGGATTTTTACAAAGTTTTAGGTATTTTTAAAAGACACTTCTTTGAAGTAGACAGCTAACCATTATAGCTTCATTTAAAGGATTTACGTCGATTTTAGAGAATTTTTTAAAATATATTCGAGGATGTGTAGATTACAGGTAAGCAGGTATTAAGGTCTGTATCCGCAATAATCCGGACACCTCAAAACATATACGAAACATAAATTTTGCATTATATTTCCGTCGTAGTTGTTTATTTCAGATTCATGGGTTGTGTTTTAACAATTCGTGAAGACAAAACATAGTTATTCGGTATTTGCATAAAATTTTCGAACTTTGCGCTTAACTCCGTCCATTAGGGTTTGTACAGACTCTTCAGAAATCGTAGAAGCCGTCTTTGTCCAAATTTGCTGGAAGTGTTTGATGTCTTTGATTCCTTGCTTCTTTCCAGAAAGCTTCCGCTTCATCAGAGCCCAATATCTCTCGATTGGTCGTAGCTCTGGGCAATTTGGCGGGTTTGAGGTTTTTGGTACAATGTTCACTTGATTTGCTTGGTACCACTCCATCACAGTTTTAGCATAGTGGCATGATGCCAAATCGGGCCAGAACAAAGGTTTTTCTTTGTGACTTTTGATGAAGGGTAGCAATCGCTTCTACAGACACTCTTTCTGATAGATCTCCTTGTTGATTGTGCCTGTAGTGACGAAAGATTTACTCTTTTTGCCACACGTGCAAATTGCTTGCCACACAAGGTATTTTTTGGGAAATTTCGATGCCTTCTTCGTTCTGAAATGCTCAGCTGTAGCATTTCTGGCCATAGCAGAATAAAAAGCCAGCCCTGGAAGCTGCTTGAAATCCTCCAGGACATAAGTTTCATCGTCCATAACAACGCATGAAAACTTCGTCAAATATTCGCAGTACAAACGTCGAGCCCGTGATTTTGCTGCCATGTTCTGTTTGTCGTTGCGATTTGGAACTGTTTTTACTTTATACGACTTAAGTCCCAAACGTTGTTTTGATTTTTGGACAAAACCAGGTGACATCCCTATTTTACGAGCCACCGTTCGAATGGAGAGATTTGGGTTTTTCGTTAATATCCTTTTCACCTTTCGGTCCATGACAGGATCAGCGCGTCCAATGTTTTTGTCACTTCTCGGTTTCCTCTCCACCGTCAAACGTTCCGAAAATGATTTGAGCACATCGTGAACAGTGGATTTAGGCAAATCCAATGTTTTTGCAAGGTCCCGTATTGACAAGTCAGGATTTGCCGTACGCCCGTACAAAATTCGCTCGCGCACTTGTTTTTCTTTCGTCGCCATCTTGAATACTAAACATGAAATATAAACATCAATCAAAGTCTTTTTCATCATAGTCTCTCAGCTATACCACAGTGAAATTTTTCATTCCTACGTGCATTATTTGAAAAGTTACAATGATTTGAAGGTGTCCGGATTAATGTGCATACAGACCTTATGTCATTTGTCGTCTTTTGACATCATCATATTTGCTCCAGGCCGCAAAGATGGCGCTGCAGTTTATCTTTGCCAAATGAAGCACTAGAATGTTGCCGCTTGAGCAAAGTTTCTTATTATGTCATTTTTCGTGTTTTGTCATTATCAGATAAGTTCCAGATCTTGCCAAAGAGATGGCGCTGCAGCCTATCTTTTCCAAATGAAGCGCCAAAGGGCACTAGTCTAGTCTTCGGCAAAGTTTTTCAGTCTTGTGAGATTATTATATTAGTTCCAGATATTTCAGCACAGATGGCGCTGCAGTTTATCTTTGACGATTGAAACTCTAGAGTGTTGCCATCTACCGCAATGTTTCTCATTGTGATATTTGTCGTAATCATATTAATTCAAGATCTTTCAACAGAGATGGAGCTGTAGTTTAAGATTGTCAATTGAAGCTTGTGAGAGTTGCCGTCTTAGTTTTTTGGTATGTAATATGTCGCCTTTTGTCATTATCATGAGATGGTGCTTCAGTTTATCTTTGCCAAATGAAGCTCTAGAGGGTAGCCGTCTTGGGCAAAGTTGTTCAGTATACAAAATGCTGTCATTTGGAGGCGTTAGAGTTTTTTCAACGAGGTTATAACGTATTTTGATTTGAATTCGTGCACAGTTTTTTGAAGACATTTTGTTCTTACTCAGAGGTGTGTTCTCTGTACTGGAACTAATCTGATGATGTCAAAAGACGAAAAATGGCATTTCAAAAAAAAATCCGGAGACGGCAGCTCTCTAAAGCTTCAATACCTTGCTATCGGCAAGATCTGGAGTTAAAATAATAATGACAAAAGACGAAAAATTTCATACTGAGAGACTTTACCGAAGACGATAATTCTATAGAGCTTCATTTGACAAAAATTGTCTGCAGTGCAATCTCCGCGGTAAGATCTGGAACTAAAAAAACTACACATGACATACTGGGAAGTTTTATCCAAGACGGCATCTCTCTAGCGCTTTAAGCTCTAGCAAAGCCTGCAGCGCTATCTTCGTGGCAAGATCTGGAATTAATATTATAATGCCAAAAGACGACAAATGGCATACCGAGAAACTTTGCGGAAGACGGCAACTCTCTAGAGCTTCATTTTGCAAAGATAGACAGCAGCGCCATCTCTGCGGTATGATCTGAAACTAATGTGATTATTTTAAATGCCCTCATTTTACATTCTCGACAATTTTGCTCAAGACGGCAACTCTCTAGAGCTTCATTTGACAGAGATAGACTGAAGCACCATCTTTGCGGTGCAATTTGGAACTAATCTGATAATCTCAAGTGACTACATTTTACATTCGCAACAACTTTACCTAAGGCGGCAACTCTCTAAAGCTTAATTCGACAAAGATAGACTGCAGCGCCATCTCTGCAGAACGATTTGGAACTAATATGATGATATCATAAGATGATTCGTTACGCATTGAGAAACTTTGCTGAATATGCCAAATCCCTACAATGAGTCTGGAATGTTTTATTTGTTTTATTTCTGTTAACACAGCGAAACTAAAACTTCCTTCCCTTTGTAGCCGATTCCCGATGAGACAATGTTACCGGAACAAGTTTTTTTTTTCTATGCGTTTTTGAGACCAGAACCTTTCAAATGTTGTACATAAACATTGACTCTAAGTTAAAATTGCAAAATTCTACGAACGGTTGAAATCCGGGTCAATATTGGCACTAATGTTATGTGAATTTTTTTTTTTACCACCTTAAACTGTTTTTTTTTTTAAATATGTTTATGCTAAAATGAAGAATTCCGTAAAATATCAAAAGTCAGACAAGTTCAGCCCGATTGGTTTAAAAATAAAAAAAGATAGCGTGCATTGAAGTTGCACCATGGGTCATAATTGACCCCAATATCTTCGGAAGATTAATCTCACTTTTTCTTGACGAGGGTCGGAAAAATGGACTTATCGGCGTAATGGTATTCACGGTAGTAGAAAACGAGGAAGTGTTAAAGGAATGAGCTCAGTATATACTTCTATTTTGGGTTTATCACTAAAACTAAGAATTGAATCAACCTGTTCTTACATCATTCTGATTCAAGATTCTGATGCCTAAATTTTAATGATGTCCAAAATAATCCGGACATCTCAAAACATGAATAAAACATAATTTCGCATTATATTTCCGTCGTAGTTGTTTATTTCAGCTTCATGGAATGTGTTTTAACAATTCGTAAAAACAACACATAGTTATTCGGTATTTGCATAATATGTTCGACTCTTCAGAAATCGTAGAAGCCGTCTTTGTCCAAATTTGCTGGAAGTGTTTGATGTCTTTGATTCTATGCTTCTTTCCAGAAAGCTTCCGCTTCATCAGAGCCCAATATCTCTCGATTGGTCATAGCTCTGGGCAATTTGGCGGGTTTGAGGTTTTTGGTACAATGTTCACTTGATTTGCTTGGTACCACTCCATCACAGTTTTAGCATAGTGGCATGATGCCAAATCGGGCCAGAACAAAGGTTTTTGAAGGTGAGATACAGACCTTAGTTGCAAAAACTAAAAATCAAATCTCCTTCTATACGTGGTCAATTTCATTTTTATTCCCTTCAGGTGTCATCGAAGTAGAAGAGAGAGAGAGAGACCGCGAGATTTTTCAAAGATCAAATAATGGCAGTGACCCGAAGCTATGGTTTTTCGATTCAGTCTACCAAAAAAAACGGGGCAAAACGGTAGTAGCTTCATTTAACTGTTAAAAATGAACTTAGCACGAAGCAAGCAAAAACAAACAGCATGAACACAGATCGAAAGTGATTCTATAGATGTTGATATGGGATATGCCCGAAAAGAAAGAGCTTGATTTTCGTTTGATATTGATGGTGAACAGCTTCACTGAATTCATGTCTTATAGAATAAGCTGTTGATTTTCTGAAAAAAAAAACAAATTTCTGTTTATTGAAATTTTATCTTTGTTGATTGAACTGATCTACTCTTTTTTTCAGCAATTCCAATGTTATAACGCAGCCAACTTTTATTTTTCAGTAACAAACCAACGGATGTCAGATAAACTTTGTAAATACATATGTTCTGTTACGTACATTAAAAACATTCATTCAATAACCAAGTCTAAGGGGGGAATACAGGGTGCCAGACGAACTATAGGCTGAACGAAGGACTCGTTGTTATCTGGCCCAAGTCATGGATGATAATTATGCCTTCCTTGATGGAAATCGTCAGATCGAGATCAGCGAAGGTCTTTTTAACCAACCATCATGTCATGTCCTGTAATAAGAGCATTTTGTTGGAAGGAGATACTCTATCCTATCCGTGGGTTTTGTGTAAGTGCTTTTGCTAATGGGTGTACACTCCAATTTTTGGCCCTTCATACACCGGAATAGTGAAGATTACAGGTATGTACAGTTTGATCTTGGCATTGGGAGGAACTGTACGCCTTGGCAAGTTCTGCACAGGTGGTGGCTTCCTATCACATCACATCACATCACTAGTTTTTACACATTGAGGATGTATGTTAGTCTCAAGCATCATCTGTTGGTTCTATGTGTTATAACAGCGGATATGGCAATACAGGTGTAGCAACCTCGGGCGACCAATCATGGCAAAGCTAATGTTGATGTTTGCACCTACATTGTAAGGTCTTTCCCCCATATTAATACTGTTCTCTGTTCTCTGTTCCAGTCGAGCATTAGTACACGACGCTGAAGAAGTCTGCACATTGTAAACGAAATACGCTTATCTGTCAAAATTTGCAATAAAGTTAGTTGGAATCAAATGAAAATTACTAATCTTTCTTCTCCTTTTCTAGTTACAGGTATTCCACTTAAAAGCTCGCACTCACCAGGATTCATATTGGTTTTAGTTGATGCGTTACATCTTTAATTACTGTTGAACAGAATTAATATTAGCTAATAAATTCATGTTAATAAGAACTGTTTCTCCCTTAGCTCAGTCTGTTATGGCCCTGCTACAAAGCAACACCATGCTGGAGGTGGCTGGGTTCGATTCCCGGTCTGGTCTAGGAATTTTACGTTAAGGAGGGGGGGGGGGGGGCATAGAGTATGATTGCACTTGCCACACAATCATACTAGTGCAAAAATGGAAAGCTCTCAATAACTGTGAATGTGCATTTAGAATACTAAGTTGAGAGCAAGCAATAAGCTAATTGTGAAATCGATAAGCTTGAAACGCTAAAAAAAGAAGAAGAAGAACTGTTTCCAAAACAACACGCACAGAAATCCTAGATTTGCTACTACAGCAAGAACGGTGCAAGATACTAGAAAACTGAGAAGTCAAAAAAATACCCGTTCTAAAAATCTAACAAAACAAACATCTATAATAGCACCCATCACACACCACTGGCTGACTGAGTGCATTGGATAGTGTGAAAACCAATCATTCCATCCTTGTTTACCCATCCAGAATTCTCCTCTGGACCGAGATGGAGGTTGCTTCCATTCAATTTCGAACCACCAACTTTTCGTTTGCCTCTCGGCTCTCGAGGTCTCGTCGATGCTGCCTGCTTCTGGGGGCGGTGGGTCTGCACACAAGAACCGGAACAAACGCATGGACAAGCCAGAAATTAATGAAGCGTTCGGTTTCAATTTGCATCAACCACCAGTCATATTCGCAACGGTCTCTCGGAACAGCAAGTCCATGCCATTCCATAGAGTCGGAGTCGGGATCTGAATCGGAATCGGAATAGGTAGAACGCAATGAAGCAAACAAGAATCCTCTTCCAGAAGGCAGGCTGGTGCCTTTCTACCAATCGAAGCCCCGTCGAACGCGCTGCCCTGTGTGGCTTCGCATGGCCAACACGTAAGTACGCATGCAAATTGGTCCGAAAGGCAAATATTTACTCGGGAAATGGAATTTATATTCATGTAAATAGATGGCTTTGTCTGATTGCATTAGACCGAGATAAAGAGGGAAAGAGAATGTTAAGCCAACCCAAGGGAGTTTGCGAATGGTGCTGGGGAGGAGGATAATCATCATGATGGCTTTCGGCCGGAAAATGGCTTTCAATGAAGTCGGAACTCAATTCGATTGGACTGTCCCCATATCATCGAATGGTCAATACAGCGTGGATTTTCAACCTTGCATGTCGGTGTTTTCGTTTTCATTCCAGAAGCAAAGTTTTATCGTAAATCCATTTACGGAAATTGAGTTATTATTTTAGCCTATCCAAACAAACTTCCGCTCTGGGATAGCGGTGAAGTAAGCCCATCTTCCCCTGGCCAAAAGCACGACCTTGTTGAGTTAAAAACTTTCTCTTATTTATTGCTCACACGAAACCAAAATCCGACACGTCCTAGTGATAATCCCGGTGTTAATTAGTGGTGATAATCCACCCACTTTGCCCTGGGAGTTCATCTTGGCAAACAGACACATTCACGTGGACGACACCTTAACCGTGCGTCGGGCTGCCGGCCGTCCTCGGGTGTCCCTTTATGGATATACGGTCGAAGCACGCTTGCCTTAATTAACAGATTTACTGTGTTAGTAACGACTATTTGCTTACCATAGAGAAGCAGTTGGTTATAAACCGCATAACGTCTAATATCCAACGGAGCCACCGCGCGCCGCAACCGCACTTTAGTTGGTCGATGAAAGTTATGAAACATTATGCGAAGTCGGAACTATAGGATTCGTGGCTGCGTGGGAATGGAAGCTGCCACCCGCCAGCGCCACTAGGAAACGCCCGAGCTTATACATATTTATGAAGTCCTTTGTTTTTATTTCCTCGTAGTGGTGGATAGGAGCTCGGCCGAAGACGAAAAGTTCCTTATTTTATGCCTACGTGGATGATTAATTGTGTCATGGGAGCAGTGTAATCTTCAAAATTGAGGTTGTGGATGCTCTAATGGCGCGTTGGAATAGGGATGGACATTCAGGAAATATCGCACTTTGCCGTTGACTGAAGTTGATTTTTGTTGCTAAAATCAGAGAACATAAAGAAAATGAGAACCGTATATTTCAAGAACTGTGCTTCTTGATAACAACTTAAACAATTGAATTTTCTATTATGTTTCTTAATTTGTAATTCAATGAAAAAGAATGATTTAGATACACACGAGAGTAAACTTTCATGCTTTATTTGGTGTAAACACAATTCATTATTTACTATGACTTCATCCTAAAGAAAAAATCATACCATTAACAATGAGGCACGTATCGAAACAACAATAAAAAAAATATCTAACAACGTCAAATTTGAGAACAGCCGTCGATTTCCATAATTTACCAGTCATTTCCTCCTGGCGGAACCACAATGAAAGAGACACGATGCCAATTCGCCGTCTTCACTTCCTTCCGTTTTTGACGTAGACTACGCCTTACGGCAAGGGTAGGGTGTCAAATGAAAATCTAAAATATTGCGACCGTCACGAAAAACCGTACGTTTTGTACGCGAATAACTCAAATAATCCACGATAGATTTACATGATTTCTTCCTCAATCGGTCGGAAATTTTACCGCGCTCCAATTCAATTGTCAAACATTATTCTCAAACAATAGTAAACTATTGAAAATAACGCAAATATAAGGTGATGTCTTATAATGTCATTTTGCAGAGTAAATTTACCAAATTTCCTATCACAGTTTTCAAATCGAAGCAAGGAACGTCTTGCATCATCTTCTTCTTCTTTGTATTAGAGAGGGACTTTAACCAATCATGTCATTCGTCTCTCCATGTACGTCTCGCATGCAGCTGAGAACGGTATAAAACGCACACTTAGGAAAAATTTGCCTCATTCGTTTGGCAGCATTGAAGCTGTGCGGAGCTGGTCGCTGGTAGCTGGTTGTCGCAGGCAGCTGGTCGCAGCTGCTTCATTCGTCCGGCAGCGGAGCTGGTCGCAGAGGCAGCTGGTGGTCGCGTAGCAGCTGGTGGTGGTAAGTACCAAGGCTCTCCCAAACAGCGATCGTCGCGATGAGGTAAAATGGCGGATTATGGGGGCGCACAATCGCGTCGGTTTGTGCAAGCCGCCATCTTACCTCATCGTGGCGATTGTTTCGCCGCGACTTCGAAAACGCTGCTGTTTGGGGGAAAGCGTCCTTGGGGGCGAGCAGCAGTAGGTGGAAATAATCTGTCCTTTTGAGGACAATAAATTAAAATAAAAGAGTTGTTTATTAAAGAACTAATCTTAAATTTAGTTCGGTGCTCGATGGAGGGCGAGCCGTCGGTAAAAATTTTACCCAGCTGGTTGGCGCAATCCATAAATTGATAATCTGTCCTTTTGAGGACAACCAATTTAATTAAAAGAGTTGTTTATACAAGAATTAAACTTTTATTTCGTTTGGTTTGTGCGCCTAATATCATGGTGCCGATTCGTTCGCCGCAACTGCAAAAACGCCTCCATGGAGGGCGAGCCGTCGGGAAAATTTTACCCAGCTGGTTGGCGCAACCCACTAATAAATAATCTGTCCTTTTGAGGACCACATTCGTCGTGCATTTCGACAGCCGTATCCTTTTCTTGGTCTGCATTTGTACCAAACATGCGCAGATACTCATCGACTGTTTGCTCGAGGTTGAACTCGCAATCGTATTCTTTCCGCTTCTGTAGAAGTACGCTTTCATACTGATCGTACAACTGCAGGAACTTCTGGCAATCAAGTATGTCGCACATCTCGCTACGAAACGGAAGAAACAGCAGCACCATCTCGCGCTTGTAGTCGATGAGCTCGTTCATTGAGTACGACCGCCAACGCAATACGTGCGCAGTGTTACGACGACTGTACGTGTTCGACGTTTTCTGTACTTTCGCGTAACACGCTGCAAAATCTGCAAGACATACATCCTCTAGCCCTTCGCGTGCTTCGTACTTCTGGATTATATTGGATGTCCAGATATCGGTGGAATCATCCGAAACACCTTCTACATCCATCTGCTGCACACGCTTTCTCGTCTTCGTTCTCTCGTGTGGCCACAAAGTGGGAATGAACTCGACCTTTCTGCTGGCTTCAGACATTGGCTGGCGAAGAAGGTACCAGGCAGCCTCCTGAGCAGACATTTCTACTGAATTGAGCATCTTGATGCTCACTTTCTTCAGCAGTGACTGGTAGTCCTGATCCGGGAACTCTTCCTGCAGCTTCACGAGATCGCGATGTAGACTGCTAATGCCCCGATTAGTTTTGTTAACGTACTCGACGACGTACGCTGCACAAGAAAACTCCTCGAGGATGAACTGCAGATCCATGTTCGAACGGAGAACATTAGCAATCCACGGATTGAACGTGTTAGTCCACAATTCCGTCATTGACCGTTTGACCAGAACGGTAGGTCGGCTTATGGATGCGCGAACGATATCGAGGTAGTAGTCGTATGTGCAGCACCCCCGCCCTCCCTCCCTTCCCGTCCTTATTTTATTTTCTTAAAGAAAAACACACCAAACAACCACCGAAACGACCCACCCGCGCGCGACACCAACCAAAATTAATAAAGGGTGATACGGTCAAAAATTTGGTCAAGGGAAAACGCGTGTAAATCGGTGAAATCGTTTATTTAAAAAATCAAATTAAATTTCTTTTTCAAGTTCAATTAGTATAAAATTCAGGAAAAATATTCAGTTAGGCTTCCGCTTTTCCAAATCCGAATTGCCGGGCCTTACGCTTGACCCCTGCCATCAGATTTTGTACAGCCACCTTGTCCACCTTCTTCGCCGCAGAAAGCCAGTTTGCCTTGAACTGCTGCTCGTCCTTAGCAGTTTTTTTGGTCTTCTTTAGGTTCCGCTTGACAATAGCCCAGTATTTCTCAATTGGGCGGAGCTCTGGCGTGTTGGGAGGGTTCTTGTCCTTGGGAACCACCTGCACGTTGTTGGCGGCGTACCACTCCATGGCCTTTTTACCGTAATGGCAAGATGCCAAATCCGGCCAAAACAGTACGGAACAACCGTGTTTCTTCAGGAAAGGCAGCAGACGTTTATTCAAACACTCTTTCACGTAAATTTCTTGGTTGACAGTCCCGGAAGCTATGAAAATGCTGCTTTTCAAGCCACAGGTACAGATGGCTTGCCAAACCAGATATTTCTTTGCGAACTTTGACAGTTTCGTGTGCTTGAAAATATCTGCTACCTTTCCCCTTCCTTTTGCCGTATAAAACTCCTGTCCCGGAAGCTGCTTGTAGTCGGCTTTGACGTAGGTTTCGTCGTCCATTACCACGCAGTCAAACTTCGTCAGCATCGTCGTGTACAGCCTCCGGGATCGCGCTTTGGCCGTCGTATTTTGTTTATCATCGCGATTTGGAGTCACTACCTTCTTGTAAGTCGATAGTCCGGCTCGTTTTTTGGCTCGATGCACGGTTGTAGACGATACACCCAGCTTATTTGCGGCATCTCGGAGAGATAGGTTAGGGTTTCGCTTGAAACTACCGGCAACTCTCTTTGTCGTCTCAGCGGCTTCCGGTTTTCGATTTCCCCCCGATCCAGACTTCCTGGCTGTCGACAAACGTTCCCCAAACACTTTAATTACATTTGTAACGGTTGATTTGGCAACTTTTAGCGATTTTGCCAACTTTGCGTGCGAGTAGCTCGGATTTTCGCGATGCGCGAGCAAAATTTTGATACGCTGCTCTTCTTGCTTGGACGGCATTTTGACAACTGAAGAGTGAATTCCAAAATCAAAATAGGAGCAACATTCTACACACACACACCTTCAAAATGAAGGGTGTTCAGGTTTTTTAAATGCAAAATTGAAAGAAATACGTCAAGTTGATATTGACCAAATTTTGACCGTATCACCTTTTACCAACATTCAAACCAAACGGCCATTTCCAGGGCCGCCAAATCATTTCTAAGAAGCGAATCATAAAATGTTCTAACATACGGTAATTTTTTACCGAACTTTCAACAGCTGAACGTTGGTAATCCGATTTAAAGGATTTATACCAACACAATTTATCCACCCACCCCCAACCAACCAACACCAACCATACCCTCCACCCTCTATTTTTTACTCCGGCAATTCAGTGTGTAACTACACCGTGTCCAATATATTCTCATACAAAATAAAACTCTATTTATTTCAAATCGATAATCCAGATTTTATTGATAACTTTACCCATTATATTGCAATATAATACTGATCAACTACAGCATATGTTTTGGAATAACACCGCCTTTAACCTTCTTGACCAGCTCCAGACGTTTTTCGAAACCGTCACAGGCGGCACGCACGACTTCTATCGGCATTTCGTCACAAATCCGTTTGATTACGGTTTTGAATTGGTTAATATTAGACGCCCTGTGGTCATTTACCTTCGCCAGCATGTATGACCATACGAAATAATCCAAGGGATTCCGATCTGGTGAACTGGGAGGCCATTCATTGTTGTCCAAAAAGTCGGTCTAATTTTCTCGGCACCAGCCTTGAACGAGATTTGCAGTATGCGATGGTTTCTCCGTCCTGCTGAAACACATAGTGATCATCTCCGAACACCTCTTGTACATATGGCTTGACAATTTTCTCCAAAACTTCCGTTTTATAATATACACGCTATTTTGGGATTACCCAGTGACGGAGTAGATTGCATTCATTTTTGCGAGCAGTACGAAGTTTTCAAAAAATGAGTAAACTGGTTTTTCTCGAATGAGTGGAATCTACCCAGATTTGGGTAAATGATTCTGATAGAAATCTTTATAAAGTTCAAAATGGCGCACAACTGCAAACAAGTTATTTTTGCGCAGTGACTTAAGGTGAAATTATAAATAAATATATAAAATGTAGCAGATACGCAGATGCCTCGACGGCGAAAGCTATCAGCAGCATGTTGGTAAGTTTCATGTTATTTTTTAATATTTCACTTCAGTATATATGTTTAATATTTCAGGCATTGAGTGCCGCATTTTGGGCTGCCAGAAGTTTTAAATTGGCGATGAACAAACAAATTTATCAGCATATAATAAAAGCGACTCTTTTTTTTGGACCCGTTAGACCTGATTTGGAAGAGTTTCCAAGTTGTCGGACAAAAAGTCACCAGCTTTTTTTTATGTTATACAAAACAATATTAAACAGTTCCCGAAAGTGTGTGAATGAAGTTTGAAAGTAGCAATTCAAACTGAACAAATTTCAATAAAACCTTTGTTTCCCTCGTTCACTTAATTTTATGTTAAATAAATTCAGAACTGTTTCAAGTGCTTTGTTTTAAATTCATCTTCTTAAAGTAATAAAAATTGAGACATTCACGCACACCACCATATTCTTTTTCATCAAAATGAGTCAAAACTACCCATTTGACAAATGTCAGAATCTGAGTGAACTTTACTCAGTTTCGTCCATTTTTGACCCAAAAATGAATAGCTACAGAATTGCGTGTACGGCATTCACTTTAACGCCTTTTTCGATGAAAACCAGTGGTAATTTGCCTCGCTTGCAAATTCCTCCCAAAACCATCACTGACGCAGCACTTTGGAACCGTGGAATATTCCTATCACTCTCTGGACCAGTTCTCGAAGAGAGAGCCCACAATCTGTCGTTCTGGACATTGTGGGATTGTTGCAAGACGAATAACTTTTCGTCGGAAAAGATAAATTCTTCCCCACCGTGCCACGACAAAAGCAGACTTGCTCTTTCGAGTCGTTTCTGCTTGGAAGGTTCCGAAACTCCGTGAACCTTACATTTCTTGAAAGCTTGGAATCCGAGGTCATTTTGCAGTATATTGCGCATTGACGATCTCGAAACATTCAGACCTGCGGCCATTTTACGTACAGAACGCTGTGATTTTCGTCTAATCCGGTTCCTGACCACTTTAACAACTCGTGCAGTCCGCACCGCACGAGTACGACCGGATCTCTTCCGGTCATCCAACGAGCAGGTGTCACGGAACCTTTGGATGGTTCGGTACACAAAATCCGGCTTTACTCCAAGGTTTTTCAAATTTCTGAAAATAGCGCCCGGGCGCACACCTTTCAAAAACTGTTTTATCACAACAGCACGAAACTCCTTCATCGCTGGTTAAAGATAAACACCGAATGAAAACAATCGGACATAACCTATAAGCGTTTGTATAAATAAGTTAAGTCCGCAAGGACTTTCGAAGAGTTTTAAAAAAAAACTAACTACGAACTACACCTGTTGAAAGTCTAAACTAGAATGATCGTTTTATTGCCTCGATTTAAATTCTGTTGAACAAAATGTAAAGGAGCATTATGTACGAAAAGTGCTTATGCTAAATTCTATAAAATACCTATGTGCTAGCTACTAACGATCTGATTACTGCTGCTACCAAGTAGTGTCGGGATGTTATCGCTGTCCGTCGTTGTCGTCGGTGGGTTGTCGTCTTCTACTGCGAGCTTATGCTGACATGGTAAATCGCGTACCAGCGATTAACTGTAGCATGCTGTTGCTGCTGTTGTTGATGTTGGTGTTGCCAACGTCGCCCTTTGGTACTAGTAATTGGATCGGGTGATCGCATTTAATGTATCCGCTACTTCTTGTTGCCTTTGTTGGATAGCGTCCAACCGTAGCCCTATGTTCGGTGTTAAAGTTGAAAAGCAGCCTTTAACTAATATAGAAAAACAACCCCAACACACACCCGAAGAAAATTAAGTTGGTGGGATGCCCCCAAACCAAGAAAAAAAGGAAAAAAAAAATATTGGACACGGTGTAAAGTAGCGACTCTTACGAAACGGAGTAGGGGGATAAGGGGCAAAATGAACACACGGGGCGAAATGGACACCCTCAAAATAAGAAAATCTTTTAAATTTAAACGGAAATGTAGGTTGTTTATCATTTTTAACACTATCAAACATATAATTTTTCAATAGAACAGTTAGAAAAATTAGAAATCATAACCCAAGGGTTTGACATATTATAATTTCTAACCAGAGCAAAATAAGGTTTTACGAACGTTTCAGAATATTTCTTATCAATTATTGATGATGATGATGATATAAAACTAACATCTATTGTAGCAAGGTAACTTCCCATAGCAGTGGAATAATCTGAAAAACGATTTGATCAGGATTCTAATATTGTTTGTGATCATCAAGCTCCTGTATGAAGGGCCAAAAACGTTTGGGCGGGCCCGTAAGCAGAGACACTTACGCGAAACCCGCGAATATAGGGAAAAGAATCTCCTTCCAAAAGCAAGTTCACACGCACAGCACTAGAATCGAGCCCCCGAATGACAGAATAAACCCAATAGATGGGGTCGAAGAGCCCGCCCTCGTTCCGCGAAATGTTAACAATAGGGAGGAGGCAGTCCCATGCTCCCTATCCAAATCGTTTCACTTGGGTGCCCTGATGGTCCCTCCCTTTCCCCGTTATATGTTATTTAATATTTAGTATATTTTGTACACAAAATATTGGGATATCATTATAGACAAACATGCCAATTTATTCAAATTTCAAACTTGAATGATACTACCAATGGATTGTTACTGAAAAATAAATAAAAATTAGATATGAATTAATATCCTTCTTGTCCCGGAAAAGCTGAAAACAGAATAGATCATTCCAAATATCACAGATAAACTTTCAATAAAAGATATTGTTTTAAAAGACATGTAGTAATATTTTTTCTTTATACTATTCTAGTAACATTTCAAAGATAGCAATTGGAGTGAACGAAGAGTTCTGTTTGATGATTCCTGAAATAAATGGCTTATCTTACCATAATGCCACTAAATACAATATTAAAATATAATCTTACATTGCTTATAAGCACATGCCAGTCTTCTAGTAGTTGAAACTCAGAAGTGCATTTTTTAATTTAGTGTAATGCTGATATGCTGAAAAACAAATTGAGCCTTTGATGCCCGTCGTGTTGCTCCCGGCTCTTACATGGTTTTGGAATGCAAAAATGATTCCAAAGTGTCCTGAAATTATTGATAAAATGAGAATGGGAAATATACAATATGATTTAAAGGTACACGATCTTCAGTCGCACCCCCTCACTTCGCTATTGTCAAAATGACAACATTGCTCAGGCTACGCCAACCAGCGTCTCCATGATTCAGCTGGCAGTCTTTTGTGATCATATGACTCGTGGAGGCGTGAGGTGGGAACTTGTGAGGACGAGAGGTCGGCCGCACCCTCCTTCGAAGTTGTCAACTCACCATTTGAAACCCAGAATATTTCTTATCAATTATTTGTCCCAAACACGTTTTTTTGTATTGTTGCTGAAAGTTGACATTAATCACAAAATTTTTTTTTTCAAAAAAATTTTTTAAAAAAAATGCATTCAAATTAATATAGTCGATTAGGAGCGAAACGAACACCTCTAGTAGGGGCAAAATGAACACCACTTGTTTCTGGAATCTAACCTCAACGCCCACTTTGTTGACTTGTTTACATAGTTTACCTACGAAGTGTTTTGGTGGCAGTGATGGTGCGAACGTACAAAAGACAGCGGGTAGGCAGCAGTGATCCAAAACGGCCATGGAAGCGGCCATAGATTCTGTCCGGCGGAATGGAACCTCCATCAAACGAGCAGCCAAGGACCATGGAATTCCACCTGGTTCGAGCATCTTCTAAAGCACACGCGTCCAACAGCTGATAACCCGGTTCTTTTGATTTTGGACGGTCATTCTTCGCATACGAAGAACCTTGGCTTTATTGAAAGAGCGCGTGAGTGCCATGTGGGGGAAGTAAAATACGAAGTGCCCTGCCAGTCGTTGCCATCCAGGGTGAGATAGGTCTCGTCGTCCATCACCACCGCCACGTCGCGATTCACCGGGAAAATCGAGTTGACCATCTTATTCAGCCGCTGCCACTGCGTCATTGCCTGCAGCTCCGAAACCAGTGGACGCGACTTCCGCTTCCTGACATGTATGTTTATGTTTGCCAGGTACTTTTTCACTGTTTGGCCGGTTGAACCGACCTCCCGGCCAAGCGCACGCAGCGATGTAGCCACTTTTCCCACGGTCTCCCTCTTCAGTATCCTTAGGAGCTTCTTGTCGCTCAGGGTCGTCGGCCGTCCGGAACCGGGCTTTCTTTCGATGCTCTGATTGTTGTCTAATGGTGCCAAGATGTTGTAGATGCCGGAACGGTGTGGTATTCGGCGTCCACAAAGTGCCTCACGATGTCCGTTTTCGACGCTGCGGGGTGCCGTCCATTGAACGCGCACACTTCTGAACGGAGTTGCTCCACTGTTTTTGCCATCACGGTTAGAGTTCGACTAATTGAGCTGTCAAATTTTGTCTGCTGACTCATGGGCTACTATGGTTGATGCTGCATGGGTAGTTTCGTCAGTGCGGGTGAAGGTAAACCCATGAAAAATTGGCAAATTTTGTCCATTTTTTTAAATGCAAACGTTAGGTTGGGTTTTCGGTGAGTGAACGATTGGAAGTGCATTGATTTACTTTAGCTGTTTATTCATGGTCAAGTTATTTAAATTTAATAGAGTAAAATTCCATGTACATTATTCAAGTTTCAAATTTGTATGAGTAGAAATTGCGTCCTTAATGATATCTTTTTATATGAGAAAAGTGAAACCTTGTAAAAAACCAGCACAGTATATGCATTTAAGATTTTGATCGATTTGATATTGGTTCAGCCTATACCTTCTGCTCAAATATGAACGAAACTTTATGAATAAAACGGTCCGCGGATGACATGTCGTCAAAAAAAAAATGATGGGACTGTTAAACGTTTACATGTCAAATTTGAGCACGATCTGCCACGAAGCTTTTTTTACGGCACTATAAACAAGTCAACCTCCAGTGTGTTTTTCGAATTTCTCTATGGAATCAAACGTTGAGCAAAGAATTAGTTTGAAATTTTGTTATTCCAACGGATTAAGTGCTTCGGATGCATTGAAGATGTTGCAAAAAGCTTATGGGGAATCTTCTCTATCGCGTGCACGTAGATTTGATTGGTATAAGTCGTTTAAAGAGGGTCGTACATCAGTTGAAAATCTGCCTCATGATCGTCGTCCAGCAACATCAATAAACGAAGAAAACATCGGAAAAGTAAAGAAAACTGTACTGCAAAATCGCCGTGTGACCTAGAGAGAAATAGCTGATGAGCTCAACATATCCAATAGATCCACTCATAACGATGTTTTGCCACTCGGAATTCCTTCCGGAAGGTCAATCGGTCAATGCTGAATTATTTGGGCGTTATGAAGCATTTCTGTGAGAATATTCGTTTCAAAAGGAGAGAATTTTGGGACAACCAGTCATGGCTTTTGCATCACGATAATGCACCAGCTCACAAATCACGTTAAGTTCGCGATTAGTTGACCAAAAACAACGTTAACATCGTTTCTCATGCGCCCTATTCGCCTGATATGGCAGCATGTGACTTTTTCCTCTTCTCTTTAATCAAATTGTCGTTTCGTGGTAAACTTTTTCAGACGATTGAAGTCATAAAAGAGAATTCGAAGAGAGAGTTTAAGACGATACCAAAAGAAGCGTATGAAAAGTGCTATAAGGAATGGAAAAAACGTTGACATATGTGTATCGCCTCCGATGGTGATTATTTTAAAGGAAACAAAATAAATATTGATGAATAAATAACCGTTTGTGTTTTATTAAACCCGTTTCGTTTTTATTTGAGCAGAAGGTAAAAGCAAATGAGTCCTATGTCCTATACGAATAACACGCAGTGGAAGATGAGCTTGAAAGTATTATTCTTTGATTTTATGATGCAAGATAGAGACTGATATGCTTTTACGGTAAGTTATTTCAATTGTAAATTTTGGTGAGATGTTTATTGCTCACAACTATTTTATTATGAACAGTAGAAATTTGCAATATCTAACCACATTCACTAGTACAAATAAAAACTAAAATAAATGTGTTAATTGAATCTAAGATTAAGTATAGCCGTGAAAATTTTAGAACAAATTCGTGAAGTGATGATTGATGTTGAACTTTTGCATTAGCATTAGCATTGACGTTTGCATACTTCGTGGATGGAGCTACGATAAGAAATAATTCGTTGAAGACGTTGCATATTACCATGAAAAGGATCCAATTACTGATACGTTTCTTCACGCAATAATCTCAAACAGGACACTCCTCGATTGCTCACATGGCCACGTCAATGCAACCATCGGAGATAGGGAGCATTTTTTATCTACCTTACCCAAGAAACACAAAACTGTCATAGTTGGTTGCAGCTTCTTGATTGTGACTTATTTGGGTCACATTGAAGTTAATTTTACTGAATTGCAACAAGTGTGCTGCTAGGGTAAGAAGCCAAGTGGATATCAAAGGAAAAGGGAAATGAATTGTCGGAGTGATTAATTAAACAGAGTGCCAGAGTGATGTGCAGAACAATTTTTTTTTAAATTGGTCGTTGAGAGCATCTACTCTGAGAAGGTTAAGTGATGCTGCATATTTCTCCAAACGGTTGTTACCTGAGCATTAACTATAGTCCTAGCCCCAATTGGCTTATGGTTGTAGCGCCACCGCTCGCTCTCTGAAATGAAAAGAATATCTAAAAACATAAGTACGTATGGTGGAAGAGAACTTATCAGATTTCAGATTTCTCGCATTGACTACGTCATAATTATTGTTCATAGACATAAAATACATAGTTCATACCAATTCATGCTAATTTCATAAGATACTTGATGAAACTGAAAATGATCTTTCTTACATGTCTCATGAGGCTCAACTTATGATTATCCTAAGGTAGTTTTGTTTAGTGTAGTCGCGATTGATTACGCGCAAAGCCTAGAAGCAGCGTTGCCGGGTGAGGGAGAGCTGATCAAAGCTGCTAGAGTAGTGTCAAAGCAGCCGTTTACAACGCAGCAGAAGGTACCTTCGACGGAGCGACTGGCTTTACGAGGACTATCAGAAGGTTTTAGACGAGAAGAATGCAGCGAATGCGTTGATGCTGCAGCAACAACCCGTCAAAATGTGGAGGAACACTAACAGAAGCGAAGACAAATTCATCTTTTGCGGATAAGAGAAGTTGGAGTGCGTAGAAATGGAACAGTTGTATCGTTTTCAACAAACTCGAAAGTTTTACAATAAACTCAACGCATTTCGTAAAGGCTTTGTGCCACGACGCGAGCAGGAGACAACAACATATGAATACCTAATTTTGATCTTGATAACTGGCCTTGGTATTAAAGAGCTCAGATTAAGAGGTAATATACCATAACAAAATATCTCTCAAATAACAAAACTTGTTATTTCGGATACCTGAGAATACCTGAGAGGTTCTATTTTGGTATTGACTTACCTCAATTTGGTATTCGCATAACATTGTTGGAACAATTTTATGGTATTATCCAAGGGGCAAGACAGCTTCTTGTGAGTTACTTTTTTCTTCAAAGTTACTCAGGATTCATCAAATTTACACACCATAAGATTTTCTTCTCCCCCAAGATACAGAGTGGTGGTGGAAGTGCCAAAAAATGTGTGCGAAAACGAAAAAAAAATATACCACTTATCAATATCACTCACCTTCCATCAACTTGTATAATCTACAACTCGATTTGAAGTATTCTGGCAGCACTGGCTTGGATGTGACGGTGGCGACGGTGGCAACTATAGCAACCAATGACAACAGTATGTTTACAGTCTGGGGAAATTATTTATTATCGTATCGTAAGAAGCTCTAATTTGAGGCAAGATAGGTCATAGTATTTGAAAGAGGAATTGGGCCTCGATTGCGGTAAGTAGATTGTTTGATATTCTTTCATTGTTTTTCTTGTAGGAAGTCGAAAAACAGATGGAATATGTTGGATATCTGGACTGTTCAAGGGTTCCTCGCAGCGGCCAATAGTTTGGGGATGGTTGCCGTTCGGGGATGGAACAGTCGTGCTCCTTATCACTATCCGACGATTAGACTGCATCGATGACGTCATGATTGACCGATCGAGAAGGAGAGTGGTGATATTTCCTGAAGTCGATAGTCGAGCAATCGGTAGAATAAAGCAGATACAAGAGGCAGCCGTCTGCCGTACTGCTGGTGATGAGATCTGTTAGAGAGTCGCTAGGGTGGTTCTCACAGACAGAATATGTGGAATTTATTGACTGCCGAACGAATCATCTCCAAAAAGAGACTAAGCCGGATCGATCAACCGCAAATATTGAAAACTCCAGTTTTGCGATTGGTCGATCCGGCTTGGTTTCTTTTTGGAGGTGATCCGTTCGGCAGTCAATAAATGCCAGATATTCCCATTGTACGGATTGATTGACCCAAACCATTCGACATTGGCTTCGACAGTGGTAAGCATTGCTGATGCCGTGAAGTCCAGAAGCGAAAGTTCTGTAGGTGATATCGTTTCAAGTGGCATACTTAGAGGGGGGGGGGGGGGGGGGTGCTAATGAAGATGCGTCTAATTGATTTTCATACGGAGTGGTCAGCTTCAGGTGGGCTGAAATTCCATCCAAGCTAAAACAACGCAACACGATCTACTAAAATTATTAAAAATTACATATTAATTTTAATAACTAACGAGTGAGGATAACCACAACATTTATATGGTAACCCTTCAAGACAAAATTTTCTTGTTTTGATAATGCAATTTCACTGTCAAAACCCAGCTTTACAAAAAGTAGGAATGTTCAATATCACAATATGATTCCAGTGAATAAGAGATGTTCATAATTGCTCAGAGTTACTCAGTGTCTTGCCCCTAGGTATTATCCTCAAGTATTTTACCTCGGAAAAACGGATGAAAGCTGAATATGTCGAACACTAATTATCTGCTTTTAGGAGGAACCGAGCGAGATTAAGCTCGCTCTGGCAGAAGTGTGATTATCGATAGAGATGAGTTCGAGGTGGTTAAAGAGTTGGTGTACCTCGAATCATAGCACAGTGGTCCAGAATGCGAATTTAGCTGGAAAGATACGTTTTCAACCTGAGTTTGAAGTTTTGGAGCAAAATTGTTTTCTACAGAGTTGTTTCTAACAATAAGGCCCTTCTTTTGGTATGAATGAAAAATAGGGTTGTTCGGGAACTACTTGCCTTTTCGCGGGGCAAGTCACACCGATAACTTTGTCTTCGATGGGTCAAGCGAAATACGACGCGATAGGGGAATTGTGTTTCGGACTGGCAAAAAAAGCGTTTGATCGTTTTGCTGGTCACTTACGAACTGAAATTTATTTTTCCTGTTAGGTACAATACTGTAGAGATGATCGAGTATGAGAGGTATTGTGTGTGATTGAGAAGAGTTCTATTGCGAGTATGTGGTTACAATATGTGTTAAGGTAAGTGTTCTATTATGGTAAGTATGTCAAATATTTGTTTGTATTCACATGTTGTGCATTTTGTAATTTTCTCTTTCGTTTCAGGTATCCATGATCAGGCGTGAACAAGGGTGGTCCTTGTTTTCAGAGAAATCGGAAATCTAACTTTCTTATTTGCAGAAATAAAGGCATATATTTTTCAGAAAAGTTGTAGAAGAGAAAATTTTAAACAACTTTGGTTCTAACAAGAGTAACTGTGTTTCTTTCCAAACACTATTTACGAAACAGCACTTCTAGTTGAAAACCGTCAAGCTACTATGATCAAACAGCAAAAAAAATCCAATAGTGAAATTACTCATAAATAATATCGGAAGTAGGGCCCTTCATCAGGGCAGTTTTCCATAGATAACATGCTCAAACTTTTTTATTCAAAATTTTCCAACAAAATTGTCTCCAAATTGTTTTTAGAACTTAAAAAGAAGTAACTTTTGACCTACAAATCTTGCCGATATCTTTTACCGTTAGCGATTCATTTACGATTTTCTCATAAAATAACGCCCTTTTCAAATGTGATTTACTCAATTTAAAAAATAAACAATCTATCTCCAGTTTTCATACATAATATGCAATAATAAAAAATCTTTCAAATGTAGTTGAGACACATTTTATCTGTCAGCCCCAATCAAAGAGATCAACATTTGAAAAAGTCCTATTATTTTTACAAAAACCATAATAACTTTTGTTTGACATATGTACAATAGCGACAATTTCAGTACATCAAAAGCTGTATTTTTTATTGTTGAAATACAAAAAGTAAAGCACAATAACTGATTTTTATAGGGACACCCTATGTTTCGTAGGAAAAATTGTTCTAATTCGGTCATTTCAAAAGCTACAAAAAAATTTGTCCAACCAAAGTTGCTTAAAATTTTCTCATCTACAACTTTTCGGAAAAATATATGCCTTTATTTCTCCCAATACAAAAGTTAGATTTCCGATTTCTCTGAAAACAACGGTCACTCTATTTTTCATTCATACCAAAAGAAGGGCCTTATTATTAGTAACAACGTTGTAGAAAACAATTTGGCTCCAAAACTTCAAACTTAGGCTGAAAACGTATCTTTCCAGCTAAATTAGCATTCTGAACCACTGTGCATTGGTGACGTCAGATAACAACTGCAGCAGAGAAGTTTGGGAACGCATAATAGCCGTAAGTCGTGCCTACTATGGACTTCACAAGACCCTAAGGTCAGCAAACTTCACCAAGTGTACCATGTATAAGACGATGATGAAATCGGTAGTTCTCTACAGGCATGAAACGTGGGCAATGCTCGAGGAGGATCTGCAAGCACTTGAAATTTTGTAATTTTGTTCGAGAAAATGGAGACAAGTAGCCTTAAACCGAGTATCTTGGCGAAACTTAAGGAACGTTGGACTAGCAATAGTAACAAAGAGTAATCTACCTACTTGAAAAGCACAGAGCAACGCTGAATATTAGGCTTTGATGCGTAATACTTAGCCGAATCCTTCGGAATAATCAAAATCTCGGCATCACGGCTGCGCTTCAGCACTTCTCACTTGCAAAGTAGAAATGGCGGTTTGCTTCTCATTGAACTTCTCAACACACACATGATTTTAGGTAATCTAAATACTAATTCACGTTTCTATTAGCTTACGACACTAGTTTCCTCTAACACACGCGATGGTTATTATTATTCTTCTTCTATTGATAAGAATTATACACATAAACGGAAGAAACGTGACAGCTCCAACCGCGCGTGAGCAGTGCTTGCTACGTTTTTTAGAAGTGATGGTTGATTTTGAACTTTATCACAAAAAATCTCAATTTTAGTTATTCTTTCTAACATTACACGATACGACCGGCTTTTGCCAAATCCGAGGTAAAATCAAGATGGTCGTGTAAATTCAATTTAAAAGGTTCTGGATTCACTCAAGGGCGAAAAAAATCTAAAGGAAAATAACGTCAAGTACGTTCGAATAAGCATTCAAGGTTCGTGAGGGAAAAAGGAAGAACAACTCGCTTCTGATTGAAACTGATTGGGGCAAATTGTTGTTTGAGTGCGGCTCTTGGTTTGCATGTGTGTGGACGAAAGTGTATGTGCGCTCTTTTGTGCTACTGCTATCCATATTCTCGGTCGGGTGGGTTCATGTGGAATCGATGCCACATCACGGAGATGACAAATTGAATTTTGAGTATCGCTATCGATTCCTTGATTTGCGGAATGGTTTCTGGAATTGGAAACGATTTGTTTGTGACTCCGAAGCTGTTTGTGTGTGGGTGGGAGGGGGGTTGGGTGTATCTTGACTGTGAGCAATTTAACTTTGCCGATAACTGCACATGTACCAAAATGTGATTATGCTACAATTGATTGCTTGTGTAATTTAAACATCGGTGGTCACTGGACAGTTGCAACTACAAGAAAACAGAATTCAAACTCGTTATGTACTCAATACTGCGTAACTTTTACAACTGGCAAGCTCTTTGTCTCTTTGTGACAAATGGCAAGCTATCAAACTAAAAATGTGGCAACCTAAAAAAAACTGAAAGCTCAAATCGGGTGACTGAGGGCGCACGGAACAGGGTGATGATTCCGGGAACTTTTTGATCAACACGGAATAAAATCCGTACTCAGATCCGTCAGTCATGAATTCGAGAACAAGCAAAAATACACCGTGATGACACGATGACACTCATTGATCGCTAACCTGGCAACGTCCATGCAACCGTTGGGGATAGGAAGGATTTGGTATCATCCCTAAGAAGACACGAGGAATCAACGCAGCCTTCAGTTGATGTCAAAGGAAAAGGGAAATTAATATTCGGAGAGAATAGTTTAACAGAATGCCCTGTTTAGTGTGCAGAACAAAAAATCAGTTGAAAATGGTCGTTGGGAGCATCTAGTCTAAGAAGGTTAAGTGATGCTCCATTTTCTTTCAAACGGTTGGGACTTAAGCATTGACTATAGTCCAAGCCCTTTTTGACACACGGTTATAGCGCCATTACATGCTCTCTGAAAAGAGAAGAATGTCTGAGAATATAAGTACGGGTAGTGAAAAAGAACTTACCAGAGAACTTGCGCTTCTATTAACATCACTGCACAAAACATTGCACCACAGGGGTTGTCACATCCAGCATACATGGCAGCGGTGAAGTTGACCATTGCGATCCAAATGTACAGCGTATGAGGAAACAGAAAAAGAGAAAGATTAACGGTAACGTCACAATGCTCACAGCACCAGTCATAATCGCGTTATTCCAGAAAAAAAATATCATCCTTCATAGAAAATATTGATTTGAAAGAGCATCAATATGTGAGCACACTTGCTGAACACTGACACATTATATACTATCTAGAATTACTTAAAACATTTAACTTTCATAATCTAGTTATATGCCAAAAAGAACTCGAGAAGACCTCAGAACTCCAATCAAAAACATACACTCTTAAAGACAATAAATATTACGAAAGATGTAAGCCATGTTGCATGTCAATACTTACAGACTTAAACATATATATAACTCGGTTTTATGTTCTATTTTTTATGTTACCTTTTGCCAACAGATGGATGCTATATTTGCAACAACTTCTAGAATATATTTGGTTACTTCAAATCTAAGTCCGTCAGGCGTTGAAAACTAGCCACAACCCAAGTAACACCAGAAACATCTTCTTTAACAAGAATATAAGAAGTTTGTTGTAAAAAAATTGTGAGGATGAAATACCAAACATGTCTAGTCTTGAAAAAGTTTTGAGGATGATTTTCCACACGTATTCGGTTCAAACGTGGTACCAGAACAGCAAACACATTTTTGTTCTATTTTGGTTCGATCAACTTAAATTTTACTTCTTGAAAACATCGGTGACTGTTGGTCATCTTACCACTACGAACTATCTTTACTCACTTTTGAGTATCCATACTTTTAACTGATTTGAGTCAAACGTACTTCATGTTGGATTGTTTGGAAATAGCGTGTATGCTAGATGTTCGTAAATATGTTGATAGGTTGCATTCAAGATGAATTTTAAACATGTTTTTAACATCCTCATGCAATAGTGAAATTATTCAGAATAGATGGTGGATCCAATACAGTAACGGCTCAAAATATGTTTATTTGAAATACTGGAATAAAAAAGAAACACTACCTAAATGTAAGATTGTGATGCCACTCACTGATTCAAAAAGAAGCCAAATTGGGCATAGGGGTTGATTCAAATGTAACGTAAAGCAAGCATAAAGATTATTTAGTATTTTTTATTAATTGTTATGCTTAATATGTGGGGGAGTCTTTTGTGATGAACTTAAATGAAAAATTGTATTTTGTATTTCATACTGATATTACTCTGTTCAATTTCGCAACAAAAAATAGCAGAAAAGAAAAAACGAACATTTGAAAATCAAATGTGTTACTAATGTTTCTACCCGTACTGTAGACTTGTACTGTAAAACTGTAGATTTGGAAAATCTTTTTTTTTTTGTTGATTTTTGTGGATTCCATAAAGAAATCTCACTCAAATTTAATTATTTATTCGGGATACCCTCTACGTTTTTTAATCCAATCAATGGCGCATGAAATAAGGGAAGGTAAAACGGAAAGTTGCACTGCTAACCTTGAGCCGCATATAACATTTCGATACAACGTGCATGCGTAAAGCACTTTTAATTTCCTATTTTAAAAAGTTATAAATAATCATCTTCAACGCGTAAAATACCATTAGCAACGATATTGTTTCCCCATTGAAAAATCATTTTTATAATTTTTTTTATTTTGTTCATACCGTGCTTCCTTTGACAAAACATATCATTATGTTATAAACCTGCTGTTGGAAGCATCGATAGAACATAATATTTGTCTTGTGGATGTTCTACAAAACATCTGGTATGACCTAAAGATGTTCAAAAATGCCACATTTATTGCGCTTTTTCGGTTATATGAGTGTATGAAATTAGTATGACGTTAGAAAAAAAAAACATGAGCTTGGTCTAAAAGGTGTATTATTAACATTAATATGACAAGTGGTGTTACTTGGGAAGACAGAACACTGGTATTTCAAATTCTTACACTCTTAAAAATAATGAATATTACGAGTGATGCAAATACATTTAAGACTTAAAGATAAATATGACTCAAGTGTATGTTCTATTTGATGTATTGTTAAACCCTAACTCGAAATCCAAAATAATTAATACTGACACTCTCAAAGTTACGTTCTGAATGCCAAATTAACATTAGTTTGAGCATGAGCATGATTGACCGCCCAAGGTTGCTACTCCGTTGTTGCCAGATCAGCTGTTATTACACAAAGAACCAAAAGATGATGCTTGGGACTAGCATACATCCTCAATGTGTAAAAACTGGTGATCTCAAACTAAGGCAATACCGGCACTGGCCTCCCCCAAATACAGGTTAAGTAGGGAATGGGTAGGAATATGTTGACGTGATACTCGCTTTATTGGAAGCCAAGAACACCTCTGCACTTCCACGAGAAATCGCTGGGATGTTGGATAAAATGGTTGGGTTTGCAGCGGGATCCGTTTTGGTAAACGGTGTGCTGAATTCAACTGACGTCGGCAGCGAATAATATATTTAAATATGTTCCCGATTTATTCTCTGTACAGAAATGCACATTCAAGCTATTCAAATTTTGGCACCGATTTAAACCAACAGTAAGGATGCTGTTGGGGCCACTCACAAGTGTGAATGGTTTATTTCAGCAGAATACAAAAATATATGTTAATACATCTAGCTTGAGGACCGATTTAAACCAACAATAAGGATGCTGTTGGGGCCACTCACAAGTGTGGGTGGTTTATTTTAATGGAATACAAGAACACGTTAAAAACACCGAGTTTGAGGACCGATTTAAACCAGATGCCGTTGAGGCCACTCACAAGTGTGGGTGGTTAATAGAAAAAGACCTTTTGCTACACAGCAGTAACAATCTACCCTACCTGGAATCAACCTCCCTACAACCCTGAAGCAGATAACATTTCTTTATGATTAATTTTGGTAGTAAAAACAGTAATGATATGCAACTAATAATAAGATGCAACTATATACATGTATACAGCTCAACCGATGAATGTATACAGAAATGTGAAGGTCATGATATGATGAAAATAACACGATGTTGTAAAGAATTTCAAAACAACGTACATATAATAATGAAATGCAACTATATGCCTCTTCCGTCTCGGTGCCAGATGATTGAAACTCTGAAGCGGCGAAAATTCCAACGAGGTACTATGACATAAAGTCGATCACCCGGCAGTCCAGCAGAACAGCAATGAAAACTCAAGCAAACAAGAATGCGAAATAAACCTCATATGAGCATGATCACTGCCCAAAAAACGGAAACTCAATAAATCCAAAATAATAAAAAATAAAAAATAAAACTTTAAAAAAGACTGAAAATTCGAATTTTTCGACAACTGCTGTTGCCCATGAATGATACTTTACGCCTGTGAAACAGAAAATGTAGAGCCATAAACAATGCTAGTACCTGATTTAATTCCCTGGACGAAGAAAAAACTATTTTCCGTATAAAATGTCGTACATAATCCTTTCCAAAAAAACGCAAACAACCCTCCTATATTTTCAAACACAGAACGTGAGTAAGACAAGCCAAAACCCACAACTATGTACAAATGCGAAACTGAACATAGCACAAAAAATACTGTGAAGGAATGCCATAATACAGAATGACAACCACAACTATATTTGTAATGTCTGCATGTTGCAGATTGTGGTCCTGCTGCAATTGTAGACGGACTTGCAGCATAGCCTCGAGGGAAAAACATATTTTAAAACCATGGATGATCCAAAACCATACACCGTATAAAGAAAACTTCCATTCCTCGTGGTAGGCAAGACCTTACCGGGGTCGCGGTTCCTACTGCCGCCTAAGGTATAGCTGACGCGATACAGCATCTCTTACTCAGCCGCTAGAGGCCAGGACAGACGCTGTTTGAGCCGCACCTCCTTGGTGGACAGGCGACCACGCACCTTCTCAATCCAGCTGTAGTCAGAAGGACAACAGTGCCCAGGCTGCACCACCAGACAAGTACGCAACCCCTAGCTGGCGGTCCCCGTCATCTCCTGACCCGTGGAAGCATGAAGCAGGAACCTGTAAGGACCAGAGATATGTTGCGGAGACGCACGGTTCAGCCCAGTTGTCGACTTACCATTTTGCAGGACATCCACTGGTCTGTTACTGAACAGAAAAATTAAGTATTTGAAAACATAGTAGATCACTAAAACAATTACAGACAAAACCTCAATCAAAAAACGCGTGATGTTCTTTTTTTGGAGAGCAACAAAGACATCTTTTAAAAGAAAACCCTCCCTACACTCCTCCAGTCACACTCCAAGGACAGCAGTATAAGTGATCGAAGAGCCCGGCCTTATAATTCCTGAAACAAATGGCCCATCCAACCATAACTTCACCAAACAAATTTATCCAAATACAATCACATAATGCCTATGGTCGCCGCCAGTTTTTTTTAAATGAAAATACCTTGTGATCAAAAATAAACATCCATTCACAATCATTTTTACCATGGATAAAAAATTGGAACAACGCGTTTGTGTGAAATTTTGTGTTGCAAACGGATTTTCTGCAGCGGAAACGCTCAGAATGTTGCAAAAAGCCTTTGGTGAGGACTCTATGTCACAAAATCGTACATTTGTTTGGCACAAAGACTTTAAAGAAGGCCGTGAAAGCGTGAGTGACATGCCGCGTTCTGGACGACCATCGACCTCAACTACCGATGAAAACATCGCTTCCGTGAAGAATTTAGTTATGGAAAACCGCTCAATTAGCATTCGGGAGATAGCTGCACTCCTTGATATCTCATTTGGATCGACCGAACACATTTTGACGGAAATTCTGGGCATGAAACGCATTGAAGCACGACTTGTTCCAAAAGAGCTGAATTTTTTGCAAAAACAGCATCGAGTTGAGGTCGCTAAACAGATGATTGCGAACGCAGATAGCGATCCCACATTCATGGAACGCATCATAACTGGTGATGAAACGTGGGTATATGAATTTGATATGCTCACAAGTCAACAATCGTCCGAAGATGAGCCGAAACCAAAAAAATCACGACAAAGTCGCTCCAAAATTAAAGTTTTACTGACCGTTTTCTTTGATTTTCGCGGTGTCGTCCATTCTGAATTCCTTCCAGAAGGTCGAACGGTTAACAAAGAGTATTATTTACAAGTTATGAGACGTTTGCGTGAGGCAATTCGAAAGAAGAGGCCGAAGTGGCGCAATAATTCGTGGATTTTACACCACGATAACGCTCCATCACACACCGCGCTCACTATTTGTGAATTTTTGGCCAAGAACTCCACCAATACCATCAAACAAGCACCATATTCACCAGACCTTGCCCCGTGCGACTTCTTTCTCTTCCCAAAACTGAAAATTCCGCTCAGAGGTAGGCGTTTTGAATCGATTGATGCGATAAAAAAGAATTCGCTGGAAGAACTGAAAGCCATACATTCATCGGCCTATAAAAAATGTATGGATGATTGGATAAAGCGCTGGCATATGTGTGTTGCCTCTAGTTTGGGGAATAAAAAAAAAATAAAAAATAAAAAAAAATGGTTTTTTTTCAAATTACCGGAACTTTTTGATCACAAGGTAGTAGCTGAAATTAAGAAGTGAAATCCACATGTTCATGCTGAAATGCTCAAAAACAAGCTGAGCCATCAATTGATATACATTCTCCCAGGCAAAATGGCTTCGGAATGCAAAGATGACTCCAAAGCGTGCTGGAACCATCAACCAAACGAGAACGGGAAATAAACAACACGACTAAAAGGCAACCAGCAACGAACAACACCCATCACCACCAGCTGAAAACTGCACCGGTAACGGTTTCATCACACTACCACAACCGTTGCTCTACCCGCGATGCTTTTTCTGGTTTTGCTCAAAGCAAGAAGAAATGGAGTAATTGGACTTCTGTTTCTTGCAGGTTTTCACAAACAGAGAGGGTTAAGATAACAAATTCACTATACACTTGTAAAATCTAATATAAAATTGAAAATAGCACGAGACGAAACGTCAAGGCAAAAGTGTTCACGTCTTACTTCGCACACCGCATACTACGATCGGTCTGAATGCCAAATTAACAATAGCTTCTAACATATAAACCCTGTCCACTAGGGTGTCCCAAAATGACTTATTGTGAGAAAACCTGGGGGCTCGCCCTCCAAATGATAGCTAAGGGTGTAACAACAAAACTTTTCTAAGGCGACAACTCTTTAGAGGTCGCTTATATAAGTTTTTTGAAAAAAGTCCCATTTTCTTACCAAAAATAAAAAAAAATATAATTCTAGCTATTAAAAATCTGACAAAAACCATAACTTTTATATGTATAACATTTTTTCCATGGTCCAAGCTATAATGGAAAAAAATATCACGGTTGGATTCGAGTCAGTTATTTTGTCACAATTGTTATAATTTGAAGAAACGATGATTATACTGCCAATTTAGAATATTTAGGCATAAAAAAGTATGCCAACATAATGCTTTTATGAAATTAATACAATTAAAAGATGAGAAAATTTATGATGAAACCTATGTAAAGGCCGATTTCAAACAGCTACCAGGACAAACTCGAGGAGATGTTCCAGCCAAATTCATGTTTGTGATTGCTGATAAATTTGCACGTAAATACATGATTTGGCAAAGCATCTGTAGCTATGGTAGGAAGACCAAGGTTTTCATCACTTATAAGACATTTAAGGTCTGTATCCGCAATAATCCGGACACCTCAAAACATGAATAAAACATAAATTTCGGATTATATTTCTGTCGTAGTTATTTATTTCTGATTCATGGGATGTGTTTTAACAATTCGTGAAGACAAAACATAGTTATTCGGTATTTGCATAAAATTTTCGAACTTTGCGCTTAACTCCGTCCATAAGGGTTTGTACCGACTCTTCAGAAATCGTAGAAGCCGTCTTTGTCCAAATTTGCTGGGAGTGTTTGATGTATATGATTCCTTGCTTCTTTCCAGAAAGCTTCCGCTTCATCAGAGCCCAATATCTCTCGATTGGTCGTAGCTCTGGGCAATTTGGCGGGTTTGAGGTTTTTGATACAATGTTCACTTGATTTGCTTGGTACCATACCATCACAGTTTTAGCATAGTGACATGATGCCAAACCGGGCCAGAACAAAGGTTTTTCTTTGTGACTTTTGATGAAGGCTAGCAATCGCTTCTGCAGACACTCTTTCTGATAGATCTCCTTGTAGGTTGTGCCTGTAGTGACGAAAAATTTACTCTTTTTGCCACACGTGCAAATTGCTTGCCACACAAGGTATTTTTTTGGGAAATTTCGATGTCATCTTCGTTTTGAAACGCTCAACTGTAGCAATTCTGGCCATAGCAGAATAAAAAGCCAGCCCTGGAAGCTGCTTGAAATCCTCCAGGACATAAGTTTCATCGTCCATAACAACGCATGAAAACTTCGTCAAATATTCGCAGTACAAACGTCGAGCCCATGATTTTGCTGCCAAGTTCTGTTTGTCGTTGCGATTTGGAACTGTTTTTACTTCATACGACTTAAGTCCCAAACGTTGTTGTGATTTTTGGACAAAACTAAGCGACATCCCTATTTTACGAGCCACCGTTCGAATGGAGAGATTTGGGTTTTTCGTTAATATCGTTTTCACCTTTCGGTCCATGACAGGATCAGCGCGTCCAATGTTTTTGTCACTTCTCGGTTTCCTCTCCACCGTCAAACGTTCCGAAAATGATTTGAGCACATCGTGAACAGTGGATTTAGGCAAATCCAATGTTTTTGCAAGGTCCCGTAATGACAAGTCAGGATTTGCCGTACGCCCGTACAAAATTCGCTCGCGCACTTGTTTTTCTTTCGTCGCCATCTTGAATACTAAACATGAAATGTAAACATCAATCATAGTTTTTTTCATCATAGACTCTCAGCTATACCACAGTGAAATTTTTCATTACTACGTGCAATATTTCAAAAGTTACAATGATTTGAAGGTGTCCAGATTAATGTCGATACAGATACAGAACGGAATGTCTGCAAAAGGGAATATTGCCATTCATCAGATCCCACAATGAACCTGTCATGTTTTGGCCAGATCTTGCAAGCTGTCATTACAGTAAAACAGTGCTCCAGTGGTATGAATCCAACGGGCTTCAGTTTATACCGAAAGAACTCAACCCACTAAACTGTCCCCAGCTCAGACCGATAAAGAGATTTTGGGCTATTATGAAGAGGAAGCTGAAGGCGAATGGCAGTGTCGTCAAAAGCATCATTGAATTGAAAACCAACTGGAATAAGATTGCCAAAAGGATGGATGAGAATAATGTGCGCCGGCTGAAGAAACATATTCCGGGAAAAGTCGACAAATTGATTTTGAAATCGAGATGATTTTTTTTTTTTGTATTTTCCCCCTTAAGTTCACATAAAGTCGTACATTTTAGTAAAAACAGAAAATTATTTTGTTAATGTATATCCAAAATATACGCAATAGTCTATTTTCTAACTGGGCCACACATTATGTTGCAATAAAAATAACTTTTTACAGTTAGTATATTAAGATTTCAAAAGCTTCTACAACTGAAATAATACAATCAGTAAATTTCAAAATTCTCAGCAAGCTTTGAAGATATACCTTTGCTTTTTTAATCAAAGTTGTTGGTCATAAATTTTCTGATCGTTTTATTGTATAAACTTTGTAATAGCATTATGTTGGGCACTCTTTTTATATGGCTCAAATTTTTAAATTGGCAATACAATTGTGACAAAATAACTGACTCGAGTCCAGCTGTGATATTTTTTTTTTCCTTATTGTTTGGGCCATAAACAATTCGTTAAAATATGAAAGTAATAGTGTTTGTTAGATTTTTAATATCCAGAAATATATTAATTGTTATGATATTTGGTAAGAAAATGGGACATTTTTCAAAAAACTTAAATTAGCGACCTCTAAACAGCATTTCTCAACTTTGTCGCTTTAGAAAAGTTTTGTTGTTATACCCTAAGCTATTATTTGGATGGTGAGCCCCCAAGTTTTCGGACAAAAAGTCCTTTTGGGACACCGCTCATGTGTTAATTTTCTGATATGCTTTACCTCGGAGTTCGATGATATTTGTGCTCCAATACACCATGTTTCCGGTCAATACTGTATAAAACAATTTTGTTTATCAACAATATGCCGGCATTGTTCTAACAAAAACCCGAAGAATCAGAATGGCTTCATCTACCGTATACCCGGTTTATTAATTTAAAGCTCTCGAAAACCACCTCGGAGCTTTTTCGACGAATAAAAAACGATAAAACCAATCGAAGGATGGTAGTATCAACAGCTTTTCAAAATTCTCTGAATTGATAATTGTGATAGTTGTGTTCCTTCAACAGTATTCAACAGCTGACCCATGAATGCTTGCAAACATCAGAACCACAGTCAAGAAAAACCCGGGAATACCAACTCCGCCTCAAGTGGGTTCGATTTCCTCGACTTGCCTGCGAACAGAGTCGCACATTATACAAATCCCACAATTAATATCCACCGGAGTATGTCTAGAGCCAGCAAACCGCTCGGCAGTGGAGCGTGATGTGGACAGAAAAAGAAGAAACGCACCATGAATGGCCATTAATGATGATCATGTTGATGGAAGCTCCAATCCCCATTCAGTTACTTAATGAAAAAGGTGCAGAAAGCAAATGAACAACCTAAAATATATTCACGCAGCTCATCGTGAAAATGGTTTCTTCCTGGCCAAATCCGTCAGTCTCTTGACCGAAATGAAGTAATTTTGTCGGACGTGTCCGCTTACCATGGGTATTTCTGTCTCGTTCGAATAAGCCAGCCATAGGCAGTAAGACACTTTTGCTCACACAACAATCATCCTCGATGGCGATGGGAGCGGAGAATGCCCAGCGACAGGAACAGGAAGAAACCGCCAGCAAAAAGTGAAAGACTTTCCCACAGGCAGTAACCAACAACCGAACAGCGAAAGAGGAAGTAAGAAAAAAGAATACCGGATAAAAGCGCAAATATTTATTCAGACAACAAAGGAAAAACTTGGACTTGGACCGCGTCGTAATACAAGATCTTCTTTCCTCTTTACCTTTTTCGCTTGGTCTGGTTGTTGGTCCTCGTTAGTTGGTTTGGTTGGTCTCTAACGAAGCTTTGAATAGTTTTACTTCATCGGCATCAGCTGGGCTGGCTGGCGGTGGCGAAGGTGTATTAAGAGGTTTTCTTTTTTTTTTTTTTTTTCGATGAGCGTTGAAGAGAGAAAAACTTAGTTTATGGCTCACTTTTTCGTGTTTGATGATCGAAGTTTATTCGACGAGGGCCGAGTGGGTAGTTTGTGGGACAAACGGGTGGGGGGAATGTGTGGGTTTAAAAATTGAAAACTAGCAACCAGCTGGGAAAAAGTGAAGACATCATCGCTAGGAAAGAAAAAGAGTCGAAGAGTGAGAAAAAACTTGCAGTTTTTTGAAGAAGTTGACTGACGGTTAGCTCTTTGGTCGGATTGCCGGATGGAAGGATGGGGGCGGAAAGTTTGTGTTTCTGTTTCGGCTTGGCGATAATTCAAATTGGTGGATTGTACAGAGCAATTTTCATAATGATGTGCTCGTTTTCTGAAAAAGTTTCGAACGGAACGTGCAGTTGCCGATTGGCGGGGCTTGGAGAAGGAGTGAAACAACACTTGAAGGATTAAAAAATAAAGAGTGAAATTAGTAAGTAAACTTAAAAGAACCTGCGCAGGAAGCATGTTATTTGGGGTTTTTTTTTCTGTGATGGAAACAACATACTGAAAGCTCTCGAAAAGAGAAAGGAATATTGGGGAAATTGCGTATTTTGTCAACCAGAAGTAGATGAAAAAATGAAAATGCACGGAAAAACAAAATAATTTAAAAAAAAAAACCAACCCTAAACGTACATGATATAGGGTCGATACGCTAGTAATGGACCCCTTAGTAGAAACTTTGAACTATTTTGATGAATTCCACAAGAATTTTAATTACTTTTTGTGCAACACTCCAACATTTGATGAAAATAACTAGTCATTTACACAGAATTATGGTAAACACTTGTTTTTAGTCCAGGTTTTCCTGGTAGACATCGATAATTCGCACTGGTCATAATGCGCGTTTTTTGGACCCATTTTCTTATTTTAGACCCGGGTCTATAATGCGCATTATAGACCCGGGTCCATAATACGCATATCAATTAATTTGATTAAAATGATTGATCTGACGCTGCTAAGCCAATTTGTTATCTCGTAGACAAATAGGGTACCGCATATATTTTGGAGATGTATATATTATGGCCACCTTCCATCACGGAGAGAAATGAGGCTTGTTTGAAATAACCAACACTATGGTTGAAATGTAAACTCTGGCTCTGTTTGAGTAGAAGTTAATATTTGTTTGCTTCAAACTCGTGATTGCAGTTGAAGCAAACCGCTTTTTCAAGTGATTTCTACTCAGATAATAACATTGTTTTAAATTTAATGTTAGTTGATTGGAACTACAAGTCAGCTTATTTTCAACCTTAAAAATGTTTGTTTTAACCAAATATTAAATTGCTAGACACAGTTCTGTTTTGCTGATTCAAACTGTGATCTTAAGTTGAAATACCTGAATGTTTGGTAAAAATGGCCATAGTTTATGGTTGTGTAAACCATAAATATGATTGAGAACAAACTACATGATTAGTTTCCCTCATCTGGTGTCAGCAAAATTCCTATCAGATGTTTGTGCGGGAACATTTCGTGAGTCCGGAGTGATTTAGTGTGATTTATGATACAGCATATGAACATATTTGCATTAAGGAACCGAACACCCTGTATAATGTATTTTACAGCAAAGTGACCAAAATACATACATGTTCAAAATATATTCGTTCCCGTACAGTGCACAGTGGTCAAAAAGTCGATTTTAACGCTCTAAACTGATAGCTCCTTAAACAGTGGAGCTAGAGCGATGGCGTCTTTGGCAAAGTTGATGGATATGACAAGTGTCGTATTTTGACGGCATGACTTTTGTGATCAATCCCCCTAGAAGTAAGATAAAAATTTAACTTCAAGAGCTGGTACATTCAGTGATGGCAACATAGCACGCAAGTTGTTTTTTTTTTTGTTAGCCTGAACAGTTTGAAAGAAACGTGTAATTTTCTGCGATATCTAATGCACATTTGCTATGCAGAATGCTGCATTTGGCTTTAGCTCATGGAATATTTGATATAAATTTAGGCCTGATTTCGACTGAATCTGGTCTGTTGTATGAAACTTTGCAAACAATTTCTTTGTTAACACTTGCTTTGACTAACAATTGATTGGAAATTATACGCGTCCATTTAAATTCTTTTTTTTTATTATTGCCAGAAAATGAGCGTTTGCTGGTCAGTTTATACCCTTGGTATACCGAATATCGTTTATAAAGTATTCAAACATGGATCGACCGTGATTAATCATTTCCTTGTTTAAATTGGTCAGCTATCTGAAGAAATTCAAGAGGCAAGAGGATTGGAGGATATATTAATTTTATACTGATACCAACGAAAACATTTATAAAACTTTATTTTTTCAACAGACATCGAGAGTTTAATACCCGCAAGCCTTCAAGAAACCTACGAATCGCGATCTTCTGAACTGGCATCTATTATCATCAGATCCATTGATTACAAGTATCGGTCGTTGGACTAAAAAGCATGAGAAACCATTGTCTAGAGATGATAAGCAGCTGCTAGCAAAAGAACCGGTGGAAATGAAAAAAACGGCATTGAAAATATGAATGTTTAATAATAATTGAAATCATAATCGGTTTAATTATAGTAACGTAATTTCAATAACTCATCTCACAGAAATAATTCAGGTATAGTATATTCAAGAAAATTTTGTATTTTGATATTGCAAATAACTTTATAGAACATTATTCTGTCCTTAAAATTGAGAAAAAAAATGTTTCGGTGAAAAATGTTATTATTATTATTATTATTATTTATTTTTGACACTTTACCACTGCTTTGGCATTCGTGTCATATACTGAAAAATGTGTTTTTGGTGGTTAGTTCGTAGAAAACGCTCTCTATCTCGAATTGGGTGAAATATACGATTTATATGTCTTCAGCAAAGCTTTTTGTATTTACTTTTTCTACAACTTTGCTAAAGACATCAACTCTCTATCTCAAAATTCAAAAAAAGTTGAATTTTATCTCACTTTTAGGAAGATTGATCACAAAAGTCATGCCGTCAAAATACGACAGTTGTCATATCCTTCAACTTTGCCAAAGACGCCATCGCTCTAGCTCCACTATTTAAGGAGCTATCAGTTTAGAGCGTTAAAATCGACATTTTGACCACTGTGACCTGATAGAAAAGGAATGAAAATATCTATATGTCCGACACTTTAGATTCCGTGTAGGTATGCTTACATTTATTAGTTTTTCCTAATCAACAATGTTCACTTTGGACGGTGTGCAAACAGTAAGTTCGGTTTGTTTACAAACTGAAATGAAGGGTTGCCAAATAGGCAACAAAGCACTTCCAATTAGTCCTATAATGGACCCTCAAAATTTAGACAATTTTTCAAATTTTTCGTTGTTTTTATATCTGCATAGTAAAATTTGATATAAGTACTAGGTATGAACGTGTTGAAAATGCATTTTTATGATCTGAAATTCATTTATATGATCAAATGCTTTTTTTCTCTCCTGTAACGAAAACACTTACAAATCACTGTACCATGCAGTGATCAGGTAAAAATAATTAATAATGATGTTTTATGTGTAACAATTGAGAAGAATCATATTCTAACCTTTGATTTAGTGTTGATACTATGTGTTTTAACTGAAATTGCTAAGATGAAATTCGATAATAACGAAATAATTACTATAATATGCCAGGGGGTCCATTATACGCATACAATCCCTACGCTGGTTTACTCTTTCTTTTTCGACTGGTATGGACGAATGCTCAATTAGTAATCACAAAATTCATAATTTAAGTTTTACAATATCGATGCATTTGTTTTGTTTTCGTTAATGCGATTAACATTATCGGCTTCATAATTGCTTACTTCGTCAATTAAAAATTCACATAAAAACCAAGTAATATTGTGTATGTTTCTGTAGCATCTGATATCAGTAAACAGTAAACAAACCTTAATTTGATGAAGTTTGTCAGAAGCAGATAATTTCTCATCTCCATGCGAAGCGCTAGGAGTGGACGGTAATTTATTGCTAGAACGAATAGACATGAAGAGAAAGTGTATTGATAGTTCCGTATAGGGTAACGGCAGGCTTTGAAAATTGAAAGATACAAGTTTGAAAACGAGCGGAGGGCATTGAACGGTAGTATCATTAATTTGTTTTTCTTTTTGTAAGGGCCTATTCTAAAAAACGTGTTGCGCAGTTGGGTAAAATAGATAGGAAGCGTTTGCATTTCTTTTTTCTACCTTCTAAAGGGCGAACACGAAATATGGTGCCAGCAGTAGTGCTCAACAGTTTGGTCTCCTCAAAAAAAAGTCTCCATGCTAAATTTGAGCTCAATCGGACTTCATTAGGTGGACCCCCAAGTCAAAATTTGACTTGTTTGACCCATGAAAAATTTAAATGAATAATATATGTACAAAAAACTTGTGTTGCACTTCTTTGTCGCCTACCCGGTATCAAACTATTGCCATAATTTGGTTACGTTAAAAAATATTTTATTTTCATCCATATTTTGATCACGTCAGTTAGTGTTGTACTTCCTTGTACGTTATTGTATTGGTACGTTTTTTTTGACTATTTAGAAGAAAACATTAATGAAAATATCTTAACGAGGTGTTGCATGCCAATTTTTTATTTCAAATTTCCAACTCATAGGCTCAGCCTGATGCAAAATGAGGAAATCGCTCTAATGAAATATCACATATTATAAGTTAACAGCGTCCTACGATTTTAAATTATTTGGTTTTTGTTGTTAATTTTTCTACAAAATTGACCTCCTTTACGAAAAACAATTTAACCACCCTGAGGAAATAGCACATATTAAATATTAACAATGATCTACGATGACACAGGAGATGTGTAATTACTATTGTCTTCACTATTGCATTCAAATTCTCAATTATTTTTCAAAGGACCACCCTAATGGAATAAAAGTGGGCAAACCCTCATAAAATTTCATGAATCTAGTATAGACGATGGCCTATGATGATGAGAGAGGTGTTAAAATAATGTTGCTTCAAATGTCCCATTCAACCCAACAAACATCGGTGTTGAATTAGAGCTTGTTCAAGCAAATTTGGAGAAGCTATTCAGCTGTTTCTTCTAGAATAGCTGAATAGCTTCTCCAAATTTCTTTGGACAAGCTCTAATTCAACACCGATGTTTGTTGGGAGATTCTGATTTTTTGGATTATTTTCTAAATTTTTGACATAAGGGATTGCCCGTATGGAAAAAAAACTGGGCCATCCTAACGGAACATCACATATTACATGCTGACAGTGGCTTATGATTATTTAAGAGATGTGTCAATACTGTTATCTTCTATATTCCATTCAAAAATTTTTGTTTTTTAATTTGCCATCAAAAAGGACCAGGAATGGAAAATAAGCGAACCACCCTCATGAAATTTAACACATAATATGCTAGCAGTTGCCAACGATGATAAAGGATATGTTTCAATACTAGTGCCATGAATATCTTAGCAGTTGAATTCAAATCATTCAAGTAAAATGAAATTTATTACCCCAACTCAAAAATCAACTAATTCCCCGAGAGTCAATGTTTATCAAAAATATTTTTTTCGAACCAGCACCAGTTCTCGACATTTCATGCATTTATAAGACCTTTGGCATCAAAAACAAAATTTGATTTCTGAGGGTTCATGTACTGTATTTTTTAATAATTTGTGTAATTTTGCATAGGTCAAAAATGTCAAACTTTGACCACTTTGGGGATCCACATAACGAAGTCCGATTGAGCTGAAATTTAGCATGGGGACTTCTTTTGAGAAGACAAAACATTTTAGCTCTACTGTTTTTTTTTTTAAATTCGATGGTCAAGTTTTTTCCTTTCATTGGATTGGCACCCTAATATACAGCAACCGTTCGGGAACTGGGCTAAGTGCACAGCCCAGTTAGCGGGTGCTGCTCGGAACTGGGCTATAATTTCCGATCTTTCCGGCTTCCGATCAGATTTCGGTTGGTATATTTCATTGCACAATACATAAATTAAATAATGTTTCTACGTTATTGCGACGAAGCATCTTGTGCACCCCCTTGTGGATAATATCTGACGCAGTTTGAATGGGACTACGACCCACTTTCGCACAATTTAGCAATATTTCACTCTTCCACAAACCTTATATGTCTTTTACATGCCCCTTGCTAATTTTGACAACAAAATGTCAAACGCTGATTTTTTTATTATAGTTTATTTGCTTTTTACTGGGCATGTGGGGATTTTTGAAGGCAAAAAAGTTTCTATGGTGGTTCGAGACCCCTTCCCTCTCTGTAAGGGGTGGCTCCCATACAAATGAAAAACAAATTTCTGCATAACTTGAGCACTAATCAAGTAAATGAAATCAAATTTGGTATGGGGACGTTTTCGAAGGGAAAAAAACTACAAAGTACAGCCCCATTGCACAGTGGGCAAGAACTGATGAAAACTAAGGAAAAAATCTGTAACTTTTGTCGCTTTTAAGCGCGGCTTATAAACAAGGCCATTTCCGCTTGGAAATTGTCTGGAAAATCGAATGGAACTGGTTTCAATCACTGCACGGATATGGTTGTGGAGTTATAGAGCTTATTTTACCCCACTTCCCCTTACACATAGGACTAGTCCTATTTTGTTAATTTTGAGCAACTCGGAGCAAAGATATCTATAAACTATACAAGAACACTAGGGGAAGTGGGGTAAAACCAGCCATATCTTCGTTCACAGAGCCGTGCAGTAGTTGAAAAAGCTCTTATTCGATTTTCCAGAAAATTTCACATGAGATTCGCACTATTTTGTTGATTTTGAGCAACTCGGAGCAAAGTTATCTATAAACTTTTCAAGAATACTAGGGAAAGTGGGGTAAAACCAGCCACATCTTCGTTCACAAAGCCGTGTGGTGGTTGAAACAACCTTTTTTCGATTTTCCAGGAAATTTCACATGGGATTAGCACTATTTTGTTGATTTTGAGCAACTCGGAGCAAAGTTATCTATAAACTTTTCAAGAATACTAGGGAAAGTGGGGTAAAACCAGCCACATCTTCGTTCACAAAGCCGTGTGGTGGTTGAAACAACCTTTTTTCGATTTTCCAGGAAATTTCACATGGGATTAGCACTATTTTGTTGATCATGAGTGACTCCGTGCAAAGATATCTATAAATTATTCAAGAATATAAGGGTAAGTGGGGTAAAATAAGCTCTATAACTCCACAACCATATCCGTGCGGTGATTGAAACCAGTTCCATTCGATTTCCCAGACAATTTTCAAGTGGAAATGGCCTTGTTTATAAGCCGCGCTTAAAAGCAACAAAAGTTACAGATTTTTTCCTTAGTTTTCATCAGTTCCTGCCCACTGTGCATTGGGTTGTTCGAAATGATGACGTAGGACTACGATACTAAATGTAAACCATTTAGATGGTACAATGCAATGTCCTTTGAATCTACCCTTTCAGGCCTAATTTATGCAAACAATTTGGTGAATTATGATTAATTTGGTGCTCAATAACATAGACTTGATTGAAAAAAGAAGGAAATATTTTTTTGAGATGGGTCGTCCAAACTGCCCAGGAGATCAGAACTTCAGGTCTGCAGTTGTAATAGTAGCTTTATCCGCTCTACAATGTTATGATATGTATTCAAACATATTCTATGAACCAACTGACATTATGAGATAATCTTGGGATATTCTATGCCAAACAAACTAACTTTACTTTGTATAGCCCATAAAGCTATTGTTACAATTGTAGACCTTAAGTTTTGAAGGACAGTTTTAATATTCACTGAATATACTAAATTTGACGTAAATTTGTTTAGCCCCAAAAAAAAACTACCGTCACTACCGTATATTTCAAGTTTTGAACTCTAGGACGGTTTAGATAACCTAGAGGATCTCAAAAATATAAAATAATGACTGTTGAACTTCCAAAAGATTCATTGCATATGTTTGCATATAGATGATCACTATGTATAGCTAAAAGACTACTGTTACAACTGTAGATCTTATGTTTTGAACTTAAGGACAGTTTGGAGTACCTAGAATATCCCAAGATCGTCGCATTATATCTGTTGGCCTTCCACACTATTCAATCAATATTGTTAAGTACATATTTTCCCTCAAAACACTCTACCTACTGTTACAACTGTAGATCTTATGTTCTGAACTCAAGGACAGTTTGGACTACCCGTTCAACCCGTTCATCTCATGATGTTTTTACGTTCGAAAATATTCACTGAATGTGGTTGAATACCTAGCGTAACTTTGTATAGCCCAAAAAGCTATAGTTACTACTGTAGATCTTAAGGGGACCCTCCCCTGGATTTGGGCAAAAATAAGGCAAAGTTTGTATCTTTTTTTTTTGTCGGAGAATGAAAAGGCGTACGAACTTCCGGTTTGGACGATTAAATTCGATTATTATTCAATTAAATTTCAAAGAGGTAAACAAATTGTGAAACTTCAAAATGGCGGCTACAAAATGGCAATTTCCGTAAGCCTCTGCGCCTAAAACATGGGGCGACAACTTCAAGCCTGCAGCCTCTTGTAGTGGACAGAAATCAAATCTAGTTATTATTTCTGAAAGATAATGAAATTTTCTACGGATTGAATTAAATTTCAGACAATTTAAACTCAAACTCTTCGCAAAGTGATAATTTTAACTGAAAAGATTAATTTTTCGCTACTTTTTTTCATTTCAACCGTGTTCAAAAATTATAAATAAATAACTATCAATGCCAATTTTGAATTCAAGCCGTACAAAAAATTATAACCTTTCAAACAGTTCTTTGATGGAAGGAATCAGATTAATAGTGGGGCTTGAAGTTAGATTGAAAAACATGGTTTCGAAAAAAACGCGTTCTAAGTTTTTAGAAAGCCCCCACAGTGCACGTGAGTTCTGAACTCAAGTACATTTTGGATGACCTAGAACATCCCAGAAAGATACAAAAATATTCAACGTTTATCAACGAGAATTTAATGATACGTATGCATATGTATAATATTCTCAAACAACGCTTTACACTATTAACATGGGATTTATTTTTTTCTTCCTGAGCGTCTTCATATTCAGGATGATCTAGGTCGTCAATTAGGCCTTAAACTCATATGTTTTGTATATTTTCCAGATAGAAGAATGGATGGATAACACATATGCCCAATACAGTGTTCACTTTTATTTAGTCTGTGTGATTTTATACAGCCATTATCCTTTTGGGGTTATAAATACCCTTTAGGCCTGAAGGAGTTAATATACTTTTTATGACCAGGCTTAACATTTATTATTTTTTCAATAGTATGTGGCTTGAAATCAACAATGTTCTCCATTGAAATTGATGCGTAGAAATACTTCTTATCGATTAGTGTAAAAAAAAAATATTTTAATTTTATTTTTAGTCTAACTTTTGTTGATCACTTACATTTACACTTACAATTATCAGTTTCTTCATATGCTATTTTTTTATTTCAGGCGGGTAGAGTAAGTAGTAGTAAACTAAAAAAATGAACAAGTTATATTGATAAACTTTTATTATACGCAAAACCAGTCTTCTTAAAGAGTGTATCGAAAAATAGTTAGTAACATTCAAACAGTGATTACTCTAAAACGGCTTAAATTTTTTTAGTACGTTTTGCGGTGACCTGTTTGTTTACATGTCAATAACAGTTGTGTGAGCGATTGGTTTCGCTACAGTGGATCGTTTCAAGGATGAGTCGTATTGATCTGGACACGCGGAAGAAAATTTTGCACATTTGGTGCTCGGAACAGGGCGTCACATACAACCTAATTGCAAAACGGGTGAAAGTGAACCACAGCAGTGTCACAAACGCAATCGAAAACTTCGGTGAGACCTTTTCCGTGAATTATTTGCCCCGATCCGGCAGGAAACCGGGTCCCAGCAAGCCCGGCCGGGACATGAATGTGGTTGAGTACATAAGGAAAAGCCCATCGGCCGTCGACGCGAGATTCCACCAAGCAATTCTACATCAGCAGCGGAATGATTCAACAGATCAAAGCTTGGAACTCCCTGAAAACCTACAAGAAACCGGATGAAGCTCCTGGAAACGTTTGGGCTGAAGGTGACCGCCTGACAAGCGGTTTGTACCAGTGCCCTGTGGTCGTCGTTTTCTATTTCACGAAAGGGTACAATTAGAATATTTGTACCCGAGAGATTGCTGCCACTGTACAGAAAACTTGGGGCTCCTCCTCTCTGCTGGCCGTATTCGCCTTCCGCCAACTACGCCAAGTCGGTTCTACAGTGGTTGGCAAACAATAATGTACAATTCTTGAAAAAGAGCATCAATCCGTCAAACTGTGAGGATCTTTGGCCAATTGAACGGTATTGGGCGATTGCCAAGCGGCACTTTTAGAAGGAAGATACAGTGTCCCAAAACATGCAAGAGTTCCAGAAAAACTGGACAACAGCCACCAGGAAAGTCACAAAAGCAACTGTGCAGTATTAATGAAGAATGTCAAGTCCAAACTGCGAGCGTTTTACAGAAACTAATATTTTTATAAATATAAACTGTTTATATGCAACAAAAGATTATTTATCTCCAATAAATTGAAAACTGAAGTCAACATATGTTTTTTTTTTCACTCTTTCATTTAGAAAATCGGTGTTGCTACAACTTGTTGATACACTGTTTACATTCAATGTGCGAAAGTATTCAATCTATCTATATACACCGTGTCCAATATATTCTCATACACGTTTTCCTTGCATTGGTGTCGTGCAACTACTCAACATGCTTCACGTATGTGTTGGTGTAGTTTTGCACTATATTTATACAAACGCTTATAGGTTATGTCCGATTGTTTTCGTTCGGTGTTTATCTTTTACCAGCGATGAACGAGTTTCGTGCTGTGGTGATAAAAAAGTTTTTGAAAAGTGAGCGCCGGGGCGCTATTTTCAGAAAAATTGAAAAACTTCGGAGTAAAGCGGGATTTTGTGTACCGAACCATCCGAAGGTTCCGTGACACCTGCTCGTTGGATGACCGGAAGCGATCCGGTCGTACTCGTACGGTGCGGACTGCACGAGTTGTTAAAGTGGTCAGGGAACGGATTAGACGAAAATCACAGCGCTCTGTACGTAAAATGGCCACAGATCTGAATGTTTCGAGATCGTCAATGCACAATATACTGCAAAATGACCTCGGATTCCAAGCTTTCAAGAAACGTAAGGTTCACGGAGTTTCGGAACCTTCCTAGCAGAAACGACTCGAAAGAGCAAGTCTGCTTTTTTCGCGGCACGGTGGGGAAGAATTTATCTTTTCCGACGAAAAGTTATTCGTCTTGCAACAATCCTACAATGTCCAGAACGACAGATTGTGGGCTCTCTCTTCGAGAACTGTTCCAGAGAGTGATAGGAATATTCCACGGTTCCAAAGTTCTGCGTCAGTGATGGTTTTTGGAGGAATTTGAAAGCGAGGCAAATTACCACTGGTTTTCATCGAAAAAGGCGTTAAAGTGAATGCCGTATATTATAAAACGGAAGTTTTGGAGAAAGTTGTCAAGCCATATGTACAAGAGGTGTTTGGAGATGATCACTATGTGTTTCAGCAGGATGGAGCGCCATCGCATACTGCAAATTTCGTTCAGGGCTGGTGCCGAGAAAATTTGACCGACTTTTCGGACAAGAATGAATGGCCTCCCAGTTCACCAGATCGGAATCCCTTGGATTATTTCGTATGGTCATACACGCTGGCGAAGGTAAATGACCACAGGGCGTCTAATATTAACCAATTCAAAACCGTAATCAAACGAATTTGTGACGAAATGCCGTTAGAAGTCGTGCCTGTGACGGTTTCGAAAAACGTCTGGAGCTGGTCAAGAAGGTTAAAGGCGGTGTTATTCCAAAACATATGCTGTAGTTGATCAGTATTATGTTGCAATATAATGGGAAAAGTTATCAATAAAATCTGGATTATCGATTTGAAATAATAAGAGTTTTATTTGTATGAGAATATATTGGACACGGTGTATATAAAAATGAATTTCTGTTTGTCGGTCTGAACCTTATAGACTCGAAAACTACTGAACTGAACGGCGTGAAATTTTGTATGGAGGGATTTTTGGTGCCGGGGAAGGTTCTTATGATAATAAGATCCCCATCTCTTTTCTGGAAAGGGGGGCCCCCATACAAATGAAACACAAATTTCTGCATAACTCGAGAATTAATCAAGCAAAGGAAACCAAATTTGGCATGTGAGAGTTTTTAAAAACAAGAAATGTTTGTATGGTAGTTTAAGACCCCTCCCCTCTTCAGAAAGGGAAGCTCTCATACAAATCAAACAGAAGTTTCTGCATAACTCAAGAACTAATCAAGCAAATGGAATTAAATTTGGCATGTGGGGTTTTCTGGAGACCGAAAAATGTTTCAATGGTGGATTGAGACCCCTCCCCTCTCCTAAAAGAGAGGCTCTGATACAAATGAAACTGAAATCTCTGCATAACTCTAGAACTAAGAAACCAAATTTGGCTTGTGGGGATTTTGGAGGCAAAAACTGTTTCTACGATGGTCCCCCCGAACCATGGATGTATCATACAAATGGTACACACATTTAAACCAATCATGATTATTATACCAAATGTTATGAAAATTTGTACGCAGGGGTTTATGGGACCAGAAAAACTTCTTATAACGGTTAGAGACCACTCTCTTGTTTGAAAGGGAGGGAGGGAGGCGGGGGCTCCCATACAAATGAAACATAAATTTCTGCATAACTCGAGAACGTATCAAGAAAATAGAACCAAATTTGGCATGTGGGGGTTTTTGGAGACCCCTCCCCTATCAGGAAGGGATGGCTCTCATACGAATGCAACAAATTTGTGCATAACTTGAGAACTAATCAAGCAACTGGAACCAAATTTGGCATGTGGGGGTTTTGAAGGCAGGATTTTTTTCGATGGTAGTTAGAGACTCTTCCCCTCTCCGAAGGGGGGAGGGGGCTCTCATACAAATGAAACAGGAATTTCAACCAAACATGAGCATTATCCAGGCAACTTAAATACAAAATGTGTATTGCGAGGGGAGAGCAGCATGTTCTAATAAAAATCTGAACCCCTTTTTAAGGTCTGTATCCGCAATAATCCGGACACCTCAAAACATGAGTATAACATAAATTTCGCATTATATTTCCGTCGTAGTTGTTTATTTCAGATTCATGGGATGTGTTTTAACAATTCGTGAAGACAAAACATAGTTATTCGGTATTTGCATAAATTTTTTGAAATTTGCGCTTAACTCCGTCCATTAGTGTTTGTACAGACTCTTCAGAAATCGTAGAAGCCGTCTTTGTCCAAATTTGCTGGAAGTGTTTGATGTCTTTGATTCCTTGCTTCTTTCCAGACAGCTTCCGCTTCATCAGAGCCCAATATCTCTCGATTGGTCGTAGCTCTGGGCAATTTGGCGGGTTTGAGGTTTTCGGTACAATGTTCACTTGATTTGCTTGGTACCACTCCATCAGAGTTTTAGCACAGTGGCATGATGCCACATCGGGCCAGAACAAAGGTTTTTCTTTGTGACTTTTGATGAAGGGTAGCAATCGCTTCTGCAGACACTCTTTCTGATAGATCTCCTTGTTGGTTGTGCCTGTAGTAACGAAAGATTTACTCTTTTTGCCACACGTGCAAATTGCTTGCCACACAAGGTATTTTTTTGGGAAATTTCGATGCCTTCTTCGTTCTGAAATGCTGTAGCATTTCTGGCCATAGCAGAATAAAAAGCCAGCCCTGGAAGCTGCTTGAAATCCTACAGGACATAAGTTTCATCGTCCATAACAACGCATGAAAACTTCGTCAAATATTCGCAGTACAAACGTCGAGCCCGTGATTTTGCTGCCAAGTTCTGTTTGTCGTTGCGATTTGGAACTGTTTTTAATATATACGACTTAAGTCCCAAACGTTGTTTTGATTTTTGGACAAAACCAGACGACATCCCTATTTTTCGAGTCACCGTTCGAATGGAGAGATTAGGGTTTTTCGTTAATATCCTTTTCACCTTTCGGTCCATGACAGGATCAGCGCGTCCAATGTTTTTGTCACTTCTCGGTTTCCTCTCCACCGTCAAACGTTCCGAAAATGATTTGAGCACATCGTGAACAGTGGATTTAGGCAGTTTTTGCAAGGTCCCGTATAGACAAGTCAGGATTTGCCGTACGCCCGTTCAAAATTCGCTCGCGCAGTTGTTTTTCTTTCGTCGCCATCTTGAATACTAAACATGAAATGTTAACATCAATCATAGTATTTTTCATCATAGACTCTCAGCTATACCACAGTGAATTTTTTCATTCCTACGTGCAATATTTCAAAAGGTACAATGATTTGAAGGTGTCCGGGTTAATGTGGATACAGACCTCAGTCAAGAATGCTACATTATGCATAAGAAGTTCCCAAGTAACACCAGAAACATCTTCTTTGACAAAAATAAAAGAAGTTTGTTGTACAAAAGTCGTGAGGATGAAATACCAAACAGGTCTGGTCTTGAAAAAGTTTTGAGGATGTTTTTCTGCACATATTCGGTTCAAACGTGGTACCAGAACAGCGAACACATTTTTGTTCTATTTTTGTTCGATCAACTTAAATTTTACTTCTTGAAAACATCGGTGACTGTTGGTCATCTTACCACTACGAACTATCTTTACTCACTTTTGAGTTCCATACTTTTGACTGATTTGAGTCAAACGTACCTCATTTTGAATTGTTTGGAAATAGCGTGTATGCTAAATGTTTGTAAATGTGTTGATAGGTTGCATTCAAGATGAATTTTAAACATGTTTTTAACATCCTCATGCAATAGTGAAATTATTCAGAATAGATTGTGAATCCAATACAGTGACGGCTGAAAATATGTTTATTTGAAATTCTGGAATAAAAAAAACACTACATAAAAGTAAGATTGTGATGCCACACACTGATTCAAATAGAAGCCAAATTGGGCATAGGGGTTTATTTAAATGTAACATAAAGTCACAGTTTGGTGGATTGTTTTGTATTTTTTATAAATTGTTACGCTTAATTTGTGGGGGAGTCTTTTGAGATGTAGCTACGCACAACATAATAGAAAGATTGTATTTGTATTTTCATTCATACTGACATTACTCGGTTCAATTTCACAGCAAAAAACGCAGAAAAGAAAAAAAGAACATTTGAAAATCAAATGTGTTACTAATGTTTTTACCCGTACTGTAGACTTGTACTGTAGGACTGTAGACTTGGAAAATCGCCATGTTGGTTTTTGTGAATTCCATAAAGAAATCTCACTAAAAATCAATAATTTATTCGGGGTACCTTCTACGCTTTTTAATCCAATCGATGGCGCATGAAATTAGGGAAGGTAAAACGGAAAGATGCACTGCTAACCTTGAGCCGCATATACAATTTTGATACAACTTCCATGCGTAAAGCACTTTTATTTTCCTATTTGAAAAGTTATAAACAATCATCTTTAACCATTATCCGTCTAGTAAAATACCATTAGCAACGGTATCGTTTCGCCATTAAAAAATCTTGTTTATATTTTTTTTACTTTGTTCATACCGTGCTTGCTTTGACAAAACATATCATTATGTTATAAGCATGCTGTTGAAAGCATCCATAGAACATAATATTTTTCGGTTATAAGCGTGTATGAAATTAAGTTATTGACGTTAGAAAAAAAAACATGAGCTTGGTCTAAAATGTGTATTATTAACATGAATATGACAAGTGGTGTTCCTTGGGTTAATCTAAGGTTATGGAAGAAAAAATGACGTTCAAACTTACAAGATACGGCGTTGTTTGAAGATAAATGTTTTGTCAATTAAATGCTTCTACACAGAAAGAAAAACCATGATAGAAACAAAACATCTAAGGGTTATAATTTAAAATACACATCAACGTTTATTTTTGCATAAATTACACACATATGCAAACGAAAATATGTTAACAAATCTCATTCCTAAAAAAACATAAAAGCGCCAGTTCTATTATGTTTTCATTCATTTAGTTGCAAGCGTAGCAAGGCTCGCACCGGGTTCAGCTAGTTTAAACTAAAAATTAATTAACATACAATTTAACTACAAATTTATTACAGCGAACAATTGCCAACTTTAATTTTCGATCGCAATGGTTCATTAACAATCCATATTTGTTTAGTTTTGCATTTTCTCATTTTGCAACCCACTAACGGTTGTCACCCGCATGTGCCCTGTGGTAGCTGGGCATGCCACCGGCAAACGGTTCCCAGTCGTCACAGTAAACTTCAGGCATTAGGTTTAGTGACGTTTAACGCACGCACAATACAGTGCCATTTAGATCAAAGGAGTGCAAGTAAGAAGGAAAATCATTTGGAGGAAAACCAACCATCCTTCCTCTGCACGTGCCGGAAAGGGAAAGGTGATTGTTCGGTTGGGTCACTAAGTTTTTGTAGCTGCTCTTTTGCGGTTTTCAGCAGCTCAAAACTGTTAGAATTAGTTTATTTAACAACTGATCATAAGTACAATAGTTTCTTAACTTACATGAATAGCTTCCATTGCCAAACCAAATTCTCCTCTTTCTTCTAGCTTCTGTTATCAAATTTCTTGCTTTCCGCTTTAGTTGATTAAACAATACATAGACTAATTAGTATTGATGCTCTCTTTCACATGTATCTACTTACTGTTAGATGCGAAACCTATTTAAAACGAACTTGATTCCAACTACTAACGGCCAAATAATGTTAGCTGTATGCTCTACTGGTGACAACCTGCAGCGCTAAATTGAAGTTAAATTAATTTCTTCTGTGTTTATTTATTTTATCACGGATTGAAAAAGTAAATCTTGTACACTGTTTAAACACTTTCTATTCTCTAAACTATTCCTCCAAATCGCCCAAGGTCAGTAATAAACTTTTTCGATTAATAGATCCTAACTCACTATGACTTTGTTTTGATTTTTCCTATTCATCCATCAGCTCGTATAACTGACGTTTAAAAATATATCATTAAGGTGACCGAACTTCGATCATCTCCTTGTGTTAGTTCGGTTGAACCGTGTTGCCAGTGGGCGGTACCTCAACAGTGATTGAACGTCAAACAGCCTTATTGGACTCCGTAACGGCCTGTACTACTGTAGCAATGACGTCTATATAAGGTCTGGCCGAGTAGCCATAACAATATTAGTGAAATGAACTAAATTCGCTCATGGAACTAATTCCACCGCACTCCTTGCGCACGCTACACAAGAGCTCGGAAAGTGCTACATCATACTATTTTTTTTTTTTTTTTATTCGTTCGCTCCGTGATTGTTTATTGTGTGCGCTATAAAACTTAATTTTTCAACCGATTCCAGTCTATCGATGATGGAAAATTGGCTCTATTGTCAAGTCCCAGCGTTTGAAAGTTAATGTGGCAGAAATTCAGTTACTTCAGTTAAAATCACTATAAATGACCCATGTTATCGGAAATGCTTCTGCGCAATAAATGGCATTTGTATCATGATTATTTCCACAATTCAAACGTTTGAACCGATTTTTTTTTTTTTATCTGCACGCCCATAAAAAGTTGAATAGTGTAACGTCATCACTCGTCGGTTCAGCAATTTTTACCTTATTTTTGCTTCCAATACAAGCAAGCAGTGCGTTGCCCCAGACCTTATACAGTGCGGGAAATAAATATAACGACAAAATGAATTCAATGGTTTCATTCTCTCAGTGAGAATAACTTGAGCAACACGCATAGCAATGAATATGTATTGAAAGCACAAATGTTCATGACCGGTTCATTCACTTACAGCATGTGTGTGTGACAAGATTAAATTGTAGATCTCGTCTTCAAAGGAAATAAATATAAACACGCAATTCACCGCCAGACTGTCTTTCCCCGTGAACGTGTTGTTGTTGCGTAAGACTTCAAATTTTTGTTTGCTTTCGTCGAAATTGGTACTGTTAGGAATACATGGGCTATTTATAACAGATAAATATTGTTCATCATGTTTTTTGTTGTTGGATTTGCAGGAAAAATACCGAAAAACAAGCGATTGACTGAATTTGAGCGAGGACCAGTAACTATCCTCCATGAACATGGTCTGACTCTTCGGGAAATTGGCAGAAGAATAGGAAGCAGTAAGGATGTCGTGCAAAATTACTTACGGTTGGGTCAGAAATATGCAACTAAGAAGCAACCCGGACGTCCGTCTATTTCAACACGGACGAACTCGGAAATGTATTGTCAGCTTCTGGGGGATGTTCTTATTCCATTAGCTGACAATGAGATGGATGAGAATATGATCTTTCAACAGGATAACGCTTCTTGTCATGCATCGGCAGCAACAAAAAACTTCTTGGACTTCCATAATATCCCTGTGCTGGAATGGCCGGCATGCAGTCCCGATTTAAATCCAATCGAGAATGTTTGGGGCTTGCTTTCTCACAAAGTTTATTAGAATTAGAGTAAGCGATTCAGGATGAATGGTCTTGACATGATTCGAATGAATTGAAATCGTTAATAATTTCTATGCCAAGACGTCTGCAAGAGGTTATTTCTTAAAAGGGAAATACTACACATTACTAATTTGTTATTTTCTATTTCCCATGAGAAAAAATAAACTTTTGGATTGTTTTGAAACGACTCGTCTCAAAGGGCAAACTAATGATGATGAACTTTTAACTTGCTGCTGAGTATGTATTGGAAAGTATTTGGTTTACACAGAATAAAGGGTGTACGGAATCAAATTGCGAAAAACACAAATATTCGGCAAAATTCACCCGTTCAACCAATCATCTTCCAACTTTCAGGGAGTAAAATAAAACATGTTATGAATATTTTCCCATGTTTGTTTTATTCAATTTCAATTCCATATCCAAATGCACGAACCTTCTTCTTTACACTACTCATAAGGTCCTGTACAACATTTGGACCACCTTTTTTTGCGTGGCAATCCATTTTTTCTTCATATCTTCCTCCGATTTCACTTCCTTAGGATGCTTCTAAAGTGCCTAATTCATGATGGCCTAGTACTTTTCAATTGGCCGCAGTTCCGGTGCGTTCGGGAGGTTGAGATGCTTCGGCACGAAATTGACCTCCTTAGCCTTGTACCACTTCAAAACCTCTTTCGAGTAATGGCACGAGGCTAAATCCTGCCAGAAAATCGTAGGACCATCGTGTGACCTCAGGTACACCTGCCCATTGACCGTTCCAGTTGTCACGAATGGGGTGCTCCGCTTTCCACACGAGCAAATTGTTTGCCAAATCATATATTTTTTGGCAAACTTTGACATCTTCTGCTTTCTAACGTCCTCAGAAACATCGAATTTACGATGAGCAGTGAAAAACCGAAGCCCCGGAAACTGCGAGAAGTCTGCTTTTACATACGTCTCATCATCCATAACGAGGCAATGTGGTTTCGTCAACATCTGGGTGTAGAGCTTCCGTGCACGTGTTTTACCTACCGTATTCTGCCGTTCATCGCGATTAGGCGCCTTTTGGACTTTGTACGTGTATAGTCTTTCACGTGTATTCGCATCTTGCACGAAAGTTTTGGTTAGATTCAATTTCTTCGCCACATCTCGAACTGAACTGTTGGGATTCCTCTTGAAAGCTTGAACTACTCGCTTGTGATCCTTAACACTATACGGAGATCCATTTTTGCCACTTTTTTCTTTCCGATCGATGGTCAAACGTTCGTGGTACCGATTTAAAACACGAGACACCGTAGAATGTACCATTCCCAGCTTCCTGCTGATGGCATGATGAGAAAGATCCGGATTTTCGAGGTACGTGCGCAAAATTTCTTTGCGCCGCTGTTCTTCTTCCGACTCCATCTTTGCAACGATTGCACATCTGCTAGTGAAACTTACTCATCGTAAACAAATACACATTGAACTAATTCCACCCAAAATTTCAATAGAAAATACCCAACGGGTAAAAAGTTACAGCCATTTAAAAGTGGTGCAATTTGATTCCGTACAACCTTTAGAAAAAAAAAAAAAAAAATTAAAAAAAATTTTTTTTTTTTTTTTTTTCCCCCCCCCAAAAAAAAATACCTCCCCCCCCCCCCCCCCCCCCCCCCCCCCCACCCCTCCAAAAAAAAAAAAAAAAAAAAAAAAAATAAATAAAAAAACCACTCGGTTATTTTTTTTGTCGCACCCAACCCAAAAAAAAAAAAAACCACCAACCCCCCCCCCCCCCGCTAACAACGTAATAAAAACGACGACAGCCGTCGACAGCCAGTGTAGTCCGCGTTTGCACCCAAAAGAGCTCAAATTTAAAGAGAAGCACCAGTCTAGGGTTTGAAGTCGATTGAATGGGGTCGAGCCGAATCCATTCTTTGATCCACATTCCACGCAAATAAAAACAATAATAAAGTAAATTTTGAATCAGATCCTAAGAAGACTGGAATCGTTTCTGTAATGGAGCATCGCTGCTGGTCCATAAATCCTATCGAAAAGTTATCTCTTTGAACTTTTAAGTCACATTCCGTTAAACTTTGAGCTACTCTCAGTGTCCGTGTGTCCTTCATTGAACGGCTCATCCAGGATTGAGCTGAACACTAGACGCTGGAAGACTGCATCGGCAATCGTGGCACATGGATGATCGAACGAGAACAAGTACCTGTAATCAAACTCCTTCAAGCCCCTCCAGCTTCTCAAGTCTTCCGAATGCTATAATTACTACAACATAGTCGAGATAATGAATGGGCTCGTTTTCGAAGAATGCCGAACCATTACCAGCAGCCAGAATGGATGAAAAGATGCTCTGGCAGCGTCAGCTCGACCGAAGAACGACGGAGAAATGGTCTGAAAGTTGATAATTGAGTCGGATTGAGTGTGTCAACATTGCCGGCGGCTAGACCAGGATGGGGAAGGGGAGGGGTGGTGTTCGGTTCCTGAATCACTCGCCCGGAATAACACTCTGTTTGATTTGGTGATTCAATCGTATGCTTTGCCAATTAGTGGATGGGAAGAAGATTCCTTCTCAATCGACAGTAATTAATCTGAAGCCAAGCGAGCCGAGATTGTTTCATGCGAAAACGATGGAAGATTCTGTTTTTTTTTTCACTGATGGAGATCTAAAACCGTGCATTTCTTCAATTGGGTCTTAACATATTGTAGCCCCAGGGGGGTGCTCCAGAACTTTTCAGGGTGAAAATCAAAGGAGCCAATTAAATTCTCCCAATCCTGCGAGCGACAGCCAAGACCCACGTCTGACCAGGGTTGGGATGATGGATGGAAATCAGACTAATTATCGGCCGTAACTCTGCACCAATAACATCCCGATGATGACGACAACGGCGAGGACTGTTGGAGCGCGGATATCCTTTCCCTTTAGGGACAACACTCGCTGATTTATTGGCACGGCTCGGAAGTTTGTATAGACTTTATACGAGCCAACTGAAGCTGCCGTTGCTGATGACAGAGATAGTCAGTAATCGGGGATCATTTACGACGGATTGCATCGCTCGCATTTACCGTGTTAACGTGGTTTGTTATCCAAAATTTATCGCATCACTCGCACATCGTTGGACAATTTTCGGCAACGACGTTGAGGAGCGGGTCATAATTTAGGCCGACATCGGTCGATCGTCCCTTATGGCCTTCGGCTGGAACTGGCAAACATTTGCGTTTATCGCTAATGCTGACGTGACGGAATAAATATGTATAGGTATGTCGTAAAGAGTGATTAAATTATGATTTCGTTGATGCGTTGGGTGGCGTTGATGTTAATGCGATTTATGCGGCGTTCCAATGCTGCGAAACATCGGAAGGAAAGCGTAAAATATATTTTCCAGACACCAGCACATATCCACAACGTGGCTTCAGCTGGCTTGTTGTGGAAAATCCAATACTCCATGCATTCCGTGGGCCACAACCACGTAGGCGTTTAACTGCCCTTAGCGCCTCATCAATCGCATGTTTCTTATTGTCTCTTTGGGTTAAGGTGGTCGTAAAACAAAACATCGTGTCAGACAAGGAACAAAAATACATCCAGATTTAATTCACATCATGCCGACCATAAAACAGGAACAATACTTATCGTGTATGTACATGACACGAGTTGATGCATAGATGGTGTGAACGAATCTTCTACCCGCACAAATAAAAACTTTTGATGCTTTTATACTATTTTTTTACACATATTGACCTTGTTAAGATCGTTACAAATTTTCTAATTAAAATAAAGTTAAATCTGCTTCAGCTTTGACAAAACAGCTGAGAGTAAATCATTCGTCACTACAGGCACAATCAACAAGGAGATCTATCAGAAAGAGTGTCTGCAGAAGCGATTGCTACCCTTCATCAAAAGTCACAAGGAAAAACCTTTGTTCTGGCCCGATTTAGCATCATGCCGCAATGCTAAAACTGTGATGGAGTGGTACCAAGCAAATCAAGTGAACATTGTACCAAAAACCTCAAACCCGCCAAATTACCCAGAGCTACGACCAATCGAGAGATATCGGGCTCTGATGAAGTGGAAGCTTTCTGGAAAGAAGCAAAGAATCAAAGACATCAACACTTCCAGCAAATTTGGACAAAGACGGCTTCTACGATTTCTGAAGAATCTGTACAAACCCTAATGGACGGAGTTAAGCGCCAAGTTCGAAAATTTTATGCAAATACCGAATAACTATGTTTTGTATTTACGAATTGTTAAAACACATCCCATGAATTTGAAATAAACAACTACGACGGAAATATAATTCGAAATTTATGTTTTATTCGTGTTTTGAGGTGTCCGGATTATTGCGGATACAGACCTTATAGCACGCGAGACGAACCGAAATGATTTCATAAGAGACGAATGGCCAGTTTTCAGTGACCTGAAATTTTATCATTGCATTGGGTAGACATGGAAACCGGTAAAGGTCCGATTAGCCGGTCTTGCAAGACTCTGTCTCCCATAACACAACCGGGCGGACTGTGGCGGGCGGACAAAGCCCTGTCCGAACCACCAGCTGGGCTCGTATCGAAAACTGAAATCATTTCGGTTCATCTCGCGAGCTAAGGAGTGTATCGAATATAAGCTATCCACATACATTTGCGTTGTACGCATGTATTTGTGATGTTTTTTTATGCTCTGAACACTGCATGCTGTGCGTTTGACTGTGAGCTTTCTTTTGTTTACTTGTTTGTGCGGTTCAAATTCTGCGTTTTCAAAATGTCGCGTATTGAAAAGGAAGTGAAAATTAAGGTTCTGGACACATGGCTAAGTGAGAAGGGTATTACTATGCGAAAATTGGCGAAGCGGTTTGGAATTCATCATGCGAGTGTTAAAACCATCATTAATAAGTTTGGGGAACACTATTCTTTGGGTGAGCTACCAGGAAGAGGCAGAAAACCCGGTTCTTCCAACCCGAAACTGGAGCAAAAAGTGGTATCTCTAATCATGAAGAACAAATCAATGTCAATACGTGATTTGGCCAAAAAAGCAGGAACGAGTATCGGAATGATCCAGCGTATCAAGAGGCAAAACCACCTGAGGACCTACAAGAAGCAGAAAATCTCGAAACAAAGTGCAGAACAGAAGAAGCGAGCAGCAACAAGGGCCCGGAAATTGTATTCGCGTCTTTTGCAGCGTCCGGATGCATGCGTTTTGATGGACGATGAGACCTATGTAAAGGAGGACTCAAAAACCCTTCCAGGTCCACAATACTTTACTGCCGTCGTTGGGAAGGATGTGAGCGATGCGGACAGGTCGATTCAAGTGGAGAAATTCGAACGAAAGGTACTGGTATGGCAAGCAATATGTTCCTGTTGTTTGAAGTCGACCATTTTTTACACTACCGGAACTATAAATGCGGAAATCTATCGATCTGAGTGTCTCCAGAAGAGATTGTTGCCTTTATATAAGAAGCATAGTACACCTCCACTGTTTTGGCCGGATTTAGCGTCGGCTCACTATGCCGAAACCACTCTCAATTGTCTTGCGGAAAAGGGTATAGATTTCGTTGAGAAAAATATCAATCCACCAAATTGCCCTCAGCTTCGACCCATCGAACGTTACTGGGCAATCGTGAAGAGGGTCTTCAAGAAGACTGGTAAGGCAGCTGGGAACATGCAGGAGTTCAAAAAAATTTGGGCTCAAGCGTCCAAAAAATGCGATGCAACACTTGTCCGGAACTTGATGAAGAGCATTCGATCCAAAGTTCGAAAATTTGTGAAGGAATAACTTAAATTTCATCCGGTCTTCATTATGTTCAAGTTAAACCTCGTACAATAAAGGATCAATTTTTTGTATGAATAAAATATCGGTTTTCAACATAATTTGAAAGAAAGTTTGTGGATAGCTTATTTTCGATACACTCCTTATATACTAGCGTTGATAGCATAGCCTTGGATGAAGAGAGGCACGAAAATACAGTACGGAACAAAATTCTATAGAGGGGACCGGCCTCAGTTATAAATTGTATTCAACCTTGAATAAAACTAAATGAAATAAAAAGAAGAAGACAATTTGAACCATTTGTTACCCATTTTTGAAGACCCGGATAGAGAAAACATATTTTCAACCTGTTCATACGGAGATTTGTATGGGAGCAAAGTAAGTAAAATATTGAACTACTTATACTAATAGCACTTAATTGTAATTTCAATTCAAACAATTTGTAAGTGTTTCTAATCAAATGCTGTATGAATGAAGTCGTTGTGTTCAGTTGAACGAGAATTATTAGAGTTCCAAAACCTTTCACTCAAGCGTAACGCTCTTAGTTTTCAAAACACCTGCTATAGAAAAGAAAAACGTAGTCCTACGTTAAAAGTAATAAAAAAAACAAAATTTGTGGATTTTTTTTTTATACCTGGTAATATTCAATAAAGTAAACGTTTGAAAATTGTAAATATTTTAGATGAAGAGGTCCAAAAGTTTAAAACTCTAAGAATACAAAACTGCCTTAAAGCCTGTAAGTTACAGGGAAGAAAAGGATGGTATCAAAAATTCAAAAAAAATATACACGTTACTTTTGAATCTTCTTAAGCTTATTTTTGGTCTTTCCTGCCACTCTCCATTCGGCGGACTGACGGGAATTGGAATATTCCAAGTTCCATTGGCATTTATTTTGCCATTCGGGAAATGAAGCTTCATCAAACTAAACGTAAATTTACGAGGTTTCATTGAATTTCGTTGATGCTTACACTGCAAATTCTGCTGCGGGGTGGAAGCTCGAGCAAGAGAATGTCTTTCTCGCTTGCGTTTCCAATGCAGGCCTTAACCCACTCTCGGTGCACGATTGGATCTCTCGGGAACCGATGACCCGGATGTGACACGTCATTGCGACCACAATTTATCACTTTGCACTTCATTTCAAACTGATTCAAAATAAACCACTGCAAAAGTGAACTTTAATTTCCGCATTTGTTCTAGTTGTCTCAAATGAAAAAAAAAAAGTGAAAAAGCAGTAACTACTAGCAACACGGTCAAACAAACAATAGACTGCCTGCTTGTAACATAACTCGACGGTGGCCTTAGGGGCGGTTGTCACAGCGACCAATTAAAAACGGTCTTTTTTGACAGGTAAATGGTGATGTTGTTGCACTAACAGCTGGCAGGTCCTGTTCGACGAAACACTATACGGAAGCTATAGAACTCACATTCAAACGCCGGGCTAATGCGGGCGCCAATGAACACTCGTGTCTGGTGGACCGACTGCGGTCGTCAACCTGTTAACTCGTGACCTCATGGCGCCCGAACTCTGACTCTTACCTCCACGAGGTGCTCGGTGGGGTGCTAGGTGGTGACGTGTCATTACCAAGTATGCGAACAAGTCCAGGGTGGTTCGAAGGAGCTGAGTGTGTGCAGGGGGTACCTAGTCATGTCTTAGGGCCCCCGACTACCGTGCTCAACCTTTTTGGCGGCAGTCAGTTTGTCTATCGGACGATAAATAAGTAGACGGCGGAATCGTGCTGGCTTAGAGTTGGTTCTTGTTGAATATGGGCTGTAATGGCCCATATGGACCTTCTTGATGCGTCCGCGAGGAAGCAACGGAGCAATTCGGCATACTGCTGGGACCTGACGTCTTATGTTTTCCGGTCGGTGTGATAGGGGTGAGCCACCGTCCTACTTTTGCATCCCCTAGTTGAACGAATAGGGGCTCAACTCCGGCGGCTTCGGCACGAGAGGGTCAGCCCCGCAAGAATCAGATGAATGGCCAACCAACATCTGATTACGGAGGGTTGGCGGACCTTGGCTAACAATAAACGCGATAAGATTGTTCTCCTTATGGAAACAATCGAAGGGGACGAAGGCACGACCTGGGACCACCTCGATGTGGCATTAACTGTCCAATGTTCTGTTGGGCATACCGTTGATGCACACACCGAGCAAGGTGGCAAAAGGTACGTGTTCGAAGTCAGCGATCCTGCCGATGCTGAAAAGCTGAAGCACATCTCGAAGCTGGCGAGTGGTCGCAAGGTGAGAGTTGGTTCGCATCCAACACTTAACCGAGTGCGTTGCGTGGTGTCCAGTGCCGACATCATTAACGTGCGTGACGAGGTGCTGCTGGAGCATTTTGCTACCCAAGGTGTAGTAGATGTCCACAGGATCTCTCGAAAGGTCGGCGACAAAAAGGTGAACACCTCCACCGCGGTGTTAACCCTCGAGAGCCTCAGTTATCCTGAAAAGGTAACTTTTGGGCTCTTGAAAATAGCAACGCGGGCTTATTATGAACTACCGTTGCAGTGTTACAACTGCTACGGTTACGGACATGGCAAAGCCGCTTGCAAAAGCAAGACCCGATGCCGGGTCTGCTCTACGGAGCATGAGATTGCCGCAAAGTGCACAGCAAAGGCCTTTTGCTCGAACTGTCGTGGCAATCACCAGCCAACTAGCCGTAAATGCCCCATTTACGCAAGGGAAGCTGGTATTCTCAAGTTGAAGACTGACTTGAGCGTCTCCTACCGAGATGCCAAAAAGGTCTACAACAAGGAGAATAATGCCCGGGGGACTTATGTCCAGATGGCAAAGTCCGCGTCTGTTGCAGCCCTTCAGCAACAGGCTGTTTCTCTCGCTCCTCCGGCGAAGAAACAAAAGAAAAAGTCCAGGCCTAAGGCTAAGAAGGCCGATCCTAAAAACGGTGGATCGGTTGGAGCCAATGGACAGAGGGGTGCTAACGCTGGCAAAAGGGGAGCCGTACACACCAAGAGTATAGGCGTGGGCACCGGTCCCCTGAAAAGCGCTAGCACCAAACGATCCGAGACCGACAGCGTCCAAAAGGGTGTTGTGCCAACCACGGCAGTTGGTACTGATCCCATGTCGGACGCTGAGCAATCTTGTCCTGGCCAAGATGAGGAAAAGCAACTCCTCAAGGACCAAGTGGAAGGTCTCATCCGAGATGTATCCAGACTAAGGGAGAAGTACAAACACCTCAAAGAGAAAAAATCTTTGGCAGAGAGGGAATGTACGGATATGGTTGACAGGATCGAAAGAGTAGGCAAGAACACCCCATCCAGTGAGGATGACGGTGGTGCTCCTCTTACCCGCCGTAAGAGAAAGTAAATTACCGAAACCTCAGACGAAAACTGTAGGAGAAAAAAAAGCCGGAGAAAGGCAGACCCACTAAGGTCTGTTCCTGAAGCCTCGGCAACGGATCGTGAGAGCGATGCTGTTACCGTTGTAGAATAACATCATGTCTGCCACCATGCAACAGACTGATGCAGAGCCACTGAACATTGTACTACAATGGAACGCGCACGGGTTGAGATCAAAGCTATCTGAGATCCAACTCATAGCAAGTATCATGGCCCTCCAAGAAACCATGATCAAGGTAACCGACTTACCCACCGACTACCTCGGGGGTAAGTACAAATGGTATATCAAGCCTCACAAGAATGCCTATATCCACGGTTGTGGATTGGCTGTTAGAGAAGATATACCGCATAAAGTAGTACAACTGGACACTGATTTGGAGGCCACTGCGGTCACCATACAGTTCCCAAAGAAGCTCACAGTAGTAAGCTTATACTTGGCTCCGAGGTGAAGGGTCGGCAAAGAACAGAATGTCATCGGCAAGTTGGAAGACCTCGTCTCCCAACTGCCTACACCTTATGCGATCCTGGGCGATTTGAATGCGCACCACCCCTCGTGGGGATCACACAAAGATGATGTTGAGTACCTCAGAGCGGAGCGGTGGACCAGGAGATGGCGAACAGCGTAGCCAGCGGCGCGCTAGCAGCTGTTGTCAACGAACGACAGGGATACCTTTCGGGCACTTTGGGCGGCGGACAGTAGGTGTTCTTTTTAAGTTCTATTTTTTAGTTTCGAGAATAGTGATGTTCCTTCACTGAACATAATTCACAAACGCACGCCGAGAACAACTTAAACACACGATTTATTCACATACAAAACACGTAAAACTGCGAACGATTTATTGTACTTAAACTCTAACACAAAACATAATAAAAGCGAATATGACCGTAGTGATGGTCCGCATGTTGACCGTGGCGTGGTCTCGAGTGCACTGTCGCTGTTTGCTGATGCTATCAGCCTGATGGACCCGTCGATCGGGTGCTGTCGATGTGGTGAGCTCCCGCTCGCTCGTGAGAAGATGGGTGGTCTAGAGAAGTGGAGCCTCGACCGTTTAACGAGCGCTCCTATCTCGGTGCAGAGTAGGCAGATCTGGTTAGATCCCTTTCACAGAAACCCCTTCGTGACTGGGGAGCGAACAGATGACATTCGAGGCGAGCGGCTCTTTCAGCTACTGGACAAGTTGGGCTGTCCAGTGCTGAATAATGGCAAACCGACGCGGATCGACTTCTCCTCAGGAGTGGACCTGTCCATTGCCTCCTGGGATGTGGCTTGCCAGTTTAACTGGCGAGTTCTTGATGACTTACACGGTAGCGACCACTTCCCCATCGTCTTGCCACAGGCTGTAGGCCTCCCGCCTACTGTGACAAGACATAAGTGGAATTTGAACGAGGCGGATTGGGATGGCTTCGGCAAGGAAGTCTCCCGCAAGATGCCAAATAACGCTATACTCAGCCCAACTGAGTGGATTGAGATCCTGAGTGTGGCCGCGCATCGACACATCCCAAAGGCCGGAGGTAGAAGCGATAAGAGATCTGTACCTTGGTGGGGGTCAGATGTTCACACCGCTGTTAAAAGCAGACGTAAAAGTCTGCGAGCGCTACCCCGAATGGCTCCTGACGACCCCTCGCGGGCTGCTAGGTTGATAGAGTTTCAACTTGCCCGGGCCAAGACAAGAAGGGTCATTAAGGAGGCCAAAAGGGCTACATGATCGATTCAATTTGCCAAGGTGTCGGCAAACAGCAATCATAGTGATGAGTTCCGTCGTGTAAAGACACTGGCAGAGGGGAGGTACCGTTGTACCAACAATGGTCCGTGTAGTGACACCACGAATTACAACAGGCTTTTCGACCTAGAGGAGCTCAACTGGGCCCTGCGCCGTGGTGTCGGCAAGGCAGGAGGGTCTGACGATATTGGCTATCCTCTCCTGAGGAAACTGCCACTTATCGGTCGGTTGGCCCTTCTGGACACTTTGAATGAAGTCTGGCAATAGGGGGCGACCCCGGCGTACTGGTTAACATCCATACCTCTCACGCCAAAGTCACGAGTTCGAATCTCACCTCCGAACAAGTTACGAAAATACCCAAAAAGGGAATTTGAGTAACTACGACGGGAGATGAACCAGCCCAAGGCTGAAAATCTCGATAAACAAGACAAAAAAAAAAAAAAAAAAGTCTGGCAATCCAGCATGATTCCAGACGTGTGGAAGGAAGGGTTGGTTATTCCTATTCCCAAACCAGGCAAGGATAAGACCCAAACAGATGGGTATAGACCTATCACGCTCTTGAGCTGCATGGGGAAAACACTCGAGCGGATAGTTAACCGTCGCCTGTCAACTGAGTTGGAGAGGCATGAGCGAATCCACCCACAGCAACACGCATTTTGATGCGGCTATGGGTCGGAGACGGTTGTCTCCGCACTCGATCATTTCTTGCACAAGACCAAAGCAGAGAACCTACACGTCGATGTAGTATCTCTCGATTTGTCCAAGGCATATGATATGACATGGAAACTTCCTATCTTGACTACCCTCAAGAAGTGGAAGTTCAAAGGGCGCATGTTGGCTTACGTGGAAAATTTCCTACACAATAGGAAGTTTCGAGTTTTGAACGCCGGCACAACCTCCAAACCAAGGTTGCTAGAGAATGGCATCCCGCAAGGGTCTGTCATATCTGTCACACTGTTTCTCATTGCGATGAACTCAGTGTTTGAACGCATCCACGAAAACGTACACATCCTGGTGTACGCGAGTTAAGTTCCCGGGTACGGGGAGTTCTTTTTAAAAAAGGTGTTACTACAATTACTGATCACTAAAGACTGATTTATTCATATTAATTAACCCTACTCCTAACCGATGCGTCGATCGATGCTGCCGTGTCAGCACCTGGTTTCCGATGTTGATCGCCGTCCGTGTCGCTGCGTTGGTTGTTGCCGGGTATGCCGAATTATGCTGATGAAGCTTTGCACTCATTTTTGGACTTTGTGCAAATCGTGGTATTGCTGGATTGCAATGTCGTTAACTGGTGGTAGCAAGGTTGCTAACTCGTCCCCCTTTAGAATCGAGGCTCCGTCCGAATAAGCTCTTCCAAGTTCGTGGCTTTGTAATCGAATTTTGCATCATGGACAGTTGGCAATTCCTTTGACTGTTGATTCAGCTGGATTTTCATGGCTTGCCTGCGGGTGAAAAAACTAAAAAATATGGCCAAGCCGATAATGATAGGGGTGAAAGTGAATGTTCCAAAAATTGACCAAGGGGTCCATTGTAGGCTGTTGTTTTCTAAACGTATTGACTCTAAGTCCTTCCTTGTTTCCGTCTGTAGAAAGTGTAAATGTTCTAAGCTCAGGTTTAGAATTTTCCGGTCTTTGGTTACTGCAATTCCGTCTAGTGAAAGACGTATTGGTATTCCAGTTAACTGTTGAATCGAGTTGTTCGAAATGACGTTATTCACGAGTACTGAACAATTCTCGTATGATATAAGGTATGAACCTGAAAGATTCCTTTCAGATAATCCACAGTCTGTTTTAATGGTGAAATTTCTTATTGTGTTGATCAGTATATGTTGCTCATCTATGGTGATAATTTCTTCTGGTACTGGATTGGAAGTGTAATTACAAATAGCTGGTTGTCCTACTATGAGCTTTGGTACACATGTTGAACTTTCAAGCTTTACCTCGGAGATTTTGTATATGGTTGGTTCTAAAGTTTTTACACTGTACCTATGTTTCGTTGTCATGGATGATATAGTTTCTGGCTGGTAGATGAATCTGTTGGCTGTTTTGAATGATCGGGTGAACATGGATTTTCCGAAAGATTTTGGCGTTGAGCTTAGGCAATTTGATTAGGAGTACTATTTCTTTTCTGTTAGTGGCAATCGTTGTCGTGGTATAAGAGATGGCTTCTGCTGCAGTTGACACGATGACTTTTTCCCTAGCTAAGTCTTGAATAAACACATCAATTTCATTTTCACTTAGAATTATAATATTTAATATTCCTATCTTTGCTAAAGTAATAGTGTCGAGGATCTGTTCGAGTTTCTGATATAAGTATTTCAAATTTTCTAGAATAGTAATGGAGTGAAATTCTATGGATCTGGAGTTATAAAGTTGTATGGCTTCTTTTGTTTTGAAAGCTATATCTTTTAATTGAACAGTTATTTCCCTATTGATTTTAACCTGTTGATTATTGTTTTCAACAAGATTGTTTAACGAAGAGTTTATTAATTTCAAATCATTAGCGTCTGGGCTTCCTGCTAAATACTTCCACACGGTTCCTAATGTATCCCAGCGCTTTTGTCTTTTGATTGGATTTAATCTTTGAAGGATCGAATTGATATCATCAAACTGTTGTAAGATTAGAGGTGAATATTGGTTTGTTGTAAGTTCCTCGAACTGATTCCTAAGTAATTCTATGCGTTTTCTAATAGAAGTAATATTAAAATGATGAATATAATAATATGAACCATTTTGTATCCTAGCTTGTCCGTGGTCAAGAGCAATTATTGGTTGTCCGTCAATGTTATTAATGTCTATCGTCTGAGCTGAAGTTAGCCCGATGATCCAGAGTCTAGAAAAAAGTGATATATTATGAGTTATGTTAGATGTCGGATTTTTATATCATTTTTGTGGATACGTCTGCCGTCTTGCGCCGTTACGGTACTTTTATTCACTTTATCGATTTTAATTTTCTTAAAGCGTGATTTGTGTTTGAGTCTTTGTCTTGTATTTTCATACGTCGTGTCGTTTTCTGATATGTCAATATGTTTTTTGTCTTTGTTGTGGTATCGTAAATCGTTGCGTTGTTTTTTCTTTAAATTAGCATGTACTTTTTCTGTTATGTTCGGAGTTCTGGGTGAGGGTAAAATAATTTCATAGGGGGTGTGTTTAGTTTGGTGTACATTCTGATTAATGGGTGGACGTTGATGAGGTGGAAGAGGAGGTAAAATTGGTCGTGTGGGAGCTTGTAATCTAGGAGGCAATCGAGGTGGTTCTTTTGGTTTGGGGGCTGATTGACCACCAAATTCACTCGGAAGGGTGCGGTTCGAATATCCATATTGTAATATTCGACGCAAAAATGATAGGCTTGGCCTAATGAGCTTGGATTCGAACTCTTAAGCAGCATGCTTAAAGGTCTTTCCAGTCCTCTAATAAAAGCGTCGAGACACTTGTCTCTGAAGTAATCAATGTGAACGGAGGCATTAATTCTCATTTTGTCGTCCGTTTGAACTTGTGCAATAATGTGTGAAAGTAGTTCATTTACCCGACTGTAATATGAACTCAGGTTTTCGTTAGCTGATTTTCTTACGGAGGTTAATTCGTAATCTAATGTTTTTATATCACGTTTGTCTCTGTAATAGAGAACGAGCGTGTCTTTAATCTGTGACCAATCACACTGGATGTTGTTGGCATTCAGAATATCTGCTGCCTCACCACCAACTTTTCTTCTAATCGTTCTTTCAAGAACGCTAATTTGGCCAGCTGTGGCATTATTTTCTCTGTAGACTCGAAAAATTGAATCCATATCTGCTAACCAATTTATCATTTCTGTCGGGTTACCATTGAATGGTTTTACGTCCCTAACAAAATCAGGAACCTTTCCCAAGTCGATAAACATTTGTGTTGACATTGGTGTTGGAGTTGGTCCTTGGGTTGGGAGTGACATTTTTAATAGTTTTTTTTTAAATTAATTTTATGCTAGACAAACTTTGAAAAACTATGTTTTGAAATTTAAATTTATCACGTTACTATAGATAACACTCACTTATTGAATAACTTCACTTTTCACAAATTGTAATAACGTAAATGGGTAATAATGTAAATTAAATGTACTTACAAAACTGCCAGCATGATAATCTGGACTTCTTGGGTTGATTTGATCCTCGCTCCGTGGGGGAAATCCAGGCAGCTACTTCGGGTGGTCCTTTTTGCTGCTATAGATGCTGCTACTAGGGGTCCTGGTAACGATCGAGCCGGTTGGCTTCAGTGTCCTGGATCTCGCTTTCGTTTTAGTGTTGGGGGCTCGTGGAACCCGCTGTGATAATGTGGTCTGGCTCCTTGGACTAGCACTATGGAATTTTGTGATATTCCACTTATTAGGATTTTCCACTGTTCAACTATAAACGATTTTACAACACTAACACTTTATACTTTTCCACACTTCACGAGGTCCCTATTCGGGCGCCAGTTAAGTTCCCGGGTACGGGGAGTTCTTTTTAAAAAAGGTGTTACTACAATTACTGATCACTAAAGACTGATTTATTCATATTAATTAACCCTACTCCTAACCGATGCGTCGATCGATGCTGCCGTGTCAGCACCTGGTTTCCGATGTTGATCGCCGTCCGTGTCGCTGCGTTGGTTGTTGCCGGGTATGCCGAATTATGCTGATGAAGCTTTGCACTCATTTTTGGACTTTGTGCAAATCGTGGTATTGCTGGATTGCAATGTCGTTAACTGGTGGTAGCAAGGTTGCTAACTCGCGCGCCCCCCCCGCGGAACCCCACAACCCCCGAACCCCCTCCCCCTTTTTGCCCCCCAAAAAAAAGGCCGGTCCGGGGGGCCCGGCGCGGGCCCCCCCCCTCTCCCCCCCCCCCCCCCCCCCCCCCATTTCACAAAGGGCCCCACTTTGTTTTTTCCCCCCCCCCCCCGTGTTTTTTTTCCCCTCACCGCGGGCACGGGGACCCCCGTGGCTTTTGGAAGTACAACAATTTGCTAACGTAACCTTTGTCTGGGTACCTGGACACGCAGGTATACCTGGCAATGAGGCTGCTGATAAACTAGCAAACCAGGGTCGTCATGCTCAGCTGGGGGACCTACCTGTCCCGTTCAGCGACGCTACCCGCTGGGTGAAGCGGACCTCCCGATGCGCGTGGGAGGAATCATGGTATAACAACCGAGAAGCGTTCCTACGGCGTATCAAAAATACTACACAAGAGTGGAAAGACATGCCCTACCCTCGAGATCAGAGGGTAGGGCATGTCTTTCCACTCCGCCAAGGGTGCGGAGCGGATATAGATGTTAATTATCTACTAGTGGAGTGCCCTGCTAGGGCACAACTGAGGGTTGAAACGGGAGTTATAGGCACAATACGTGAAGTACTGTATAACGACCGTAGTACAGAATTATCTGTACTAAAGTACCTGAGGGCGCTGGACTTATATGATAAAATATAAGCCAGCGAATAGAGGTCGAACTTAAAGAAAGTAATGACTACTGACCACAGTCATAGACCTCCAAAGCGGCCTGTAAATGAGGGTCAATGATGTCATATCGAACGTCTTGTAGGTTTCGATGAGGGATATAAGGGAAAAGAGCGAATAAAATAGGAATAGAGGGAACGGGGAGCACACTACTGCGCTCAGGTGCTTGCGGTCCTTATGCCGTCTCGAATGAACTAAAACGTCTACAGCAGACGTACAGTTTAAAGAGACGTTAATAAGATGAATGAATGAATCACATTCAAACTAATTCGCTTAAGCAATCAACAGATCGATGAATTTATGTGCCTGCGAGCGAAGTTGGCTGTTATCCTGTTGAGTTTGCGACAGTACATAAATTCTGTCATTATAGACCGGGAACATTTTTGGTTTCTTTTAAGAGATATAATAAACCACTCCCAGTTGCCGGATGATAACCTTCTGTGATCCAAAATCATCTGGATACTTAAATAATACTTACCCATTCAAAAACGATCCGAGCCCGAAAGTTAAACAGCTAAATAACTTAATTAACGGTAAATGAAGGCCATTCTTTCCTCCTAAACGTCCGGAAAATTATCCCATTATTTCGTATGGGATGATGGGTCTTACGCAAAATACTTTGCGGAAACTGCGAAAAAGTGATAACGCCATCATCTCCCTTCCTTCGCACCCACTTTGATGAAGAGATAACACCAGAAGCTTGAACGATGGCAAAGATTTACGAAAGAAGCTGATGATGGTAGGCAGTTATGAAGTTGGGAATGGAAAAGAAAAGAATAGGCGGAATAAATTGCCTCCTCTTAAAAGGGTTTCTTTGGAACAAAAAAAAAGTGTGCATTAATTTTCGTTTTGATCAGATGAATATCCGTTAATGGACTCCAATGAAGTTTTTCTATTTTGCCAAATTTGCTGAACTATGTAACGACACAGAAGGTTCATACGGCATCATTGTACCATAAGGACGTAACTGCAGTGATGGATTTCTCTTAGCATTTCTACGGCAAATTGATTCATTTTACGGATCATTCAATGATTCAAGGCAATAAGGAATGATTGAAAGCTACGAAAAGTATTGTCCCGATCAAGGTATTACCGGAAGATTAATCGATCGCAGCAGATACGTCCTTATGATACTAAGCTCCTTTTTTAATTAACACAAATTAAGCCCGTCTGACGGGCATGAAAATGTTGGTTCTTTGGTACATTTCCCACTTGCGTTTATTTTCGAAATGAGAACAATGGATTTTTGCAAAAAAAAAAAAAAAACCTTGAGAACGAAGCCGTAGGAGAAAACTTTTGCTGGTTCATTAAAAGACATTCGTGTGAGGTACCAGCACAGAAATGACACACCGAATGCGACGGCTGATATGGGGGCACCCGGGGAACAACACACTTTTTCCAAGTCGAATGTGAATGTGTGTCTGTGAAATAAAAGTTTTTAATTTGTTTGAAAATTATTTTCATGTTTGAGTAACACAATGTTCCCAAAAAAAAAAATAAAAATAAAAAGGATAAAATGTATTTTGGAAAACGTGTACATTGAGTGTTGTGGTCGGGGCGAGGGTGAGGTGGGACGTCGGAAACATGCTCACTGCAAATGGCATTCTCGACGAAAGGCAAATGAGAGGACGTAGAATTTCACTCTGTTTGCTCGTAATTCATTTAGGATCGGTGTTCGTTTGTGTTTCGGTAGGATTTCGTCTGTGATGTTCGAGAAGAGGATATTTAATTGTGCATTCCTGCAGCTGTGAATCAACGACGTGTTGAAATCCAGTTGTCTAGATATGTGCCTTTGCTCCGTTATGATATGAGTATTCTTTTGATTGTATGTCTAATCAAAAATTTCCGTCTACCGCCTTGAATTTCTCAAGCTAAATTTCTTAGAATTCAATAATAATTGGAAACCAATTAGATCGAGAACCCAATTGAAAACATATTTTCCCGATTGGTAAAATCACTGCAAATTAAATGGTCGATAGCACCCAATAGCCCGTTACAGATCCCATTTGCATTGACCATCTCTTCCTCTCGCCACCAATATAAATTAATTTGTTTGCATCGAACCTTAATGAGCTCATTACTCACAATTCCCTTGAGCCCCACGCCCTCCCTTCTACAGAGATAAACCACTCCACCGAAGTTCCCAAATTGACCCACGCAAATGAGGCACGCAAAATTGATTATGTTCGCAAAATCGGACGAAATGTAGCCATTAATCTGCACCGGAAATGAAATTGTTTTCGCCCATTGAAATTGAACGTTCCTAGCCAGCCGCAGCGCAAATCCAACCCAACGCATATCCACACATAGATGTGTGCATCATGGGTAAACTATTCCGAGGAAAGTTTGACATCAAATTGATTCGGGTGCCATTTTGGTTCTGCAAAGTAATATGGAAATGTTGATCCCTTGTATGCTGCAGTGCATACATGTGGCATGTGAAATCGTTGTGATCTTTAAGATTTGGGCTTTCGAAAATTCGATGAGGTGATGAAAATCATCCACGAAGGCGGCTGTTCCAAGTAACCATTCCCTCAAAAGAAAACAATGTGTCAAGCCTTGAACGGCACACGAAAACAGAGCAAACCTAATCGCTACCAAATCATCCAATCTAGTTTTCCATTTGTTCTCACACGTTGCTCGGGATTCCCACTGTCAAAGGCGCGGGAGGGGAGGGGGACGGACTGAATTATAAAACAATAACATTTACAGCCGGTGAATTCACTAGAATCCGACCGACAGGGTGCATAGTTTGCTGCACACTGGAAAGCTGGCGGCAGACAAAGGGAACTTATAATCGTAGGTTGCAACAGGAATCCATCAGTGGGAATGGGTCCATTAATTTTGATGCTACCGGTTGCCAGGGCGTGGACTGTTTCCGGTTCTGGGCAGTGGCTGACAAACCACGGGATTGATGTTGTAATTATCAGGATTAATGAATGACAAGCGGACGATTTAAACGGGCGTTAGTCGATGTAAATTCTAGCAGTGATATGATGATTACGGTATACACTCTTTTCTTTGGATGCTGTGCCTTAGATTTAGCCAACGGACACAGTCGATGAAAGTGACGGGTGAGTCATAAGTAGCGGGACTAAATTGATATCACGTTTTCCGCCAGACGCGCTAGAGAGAGACAAGCAGCTGTGTGTGGTTTTGTCGTCTCTTTGTGAGCATTGTTCGTGCTTAAAGTACCACCTTGTTCAAAAAGTTCCCGGAATCACCACCGTGTGGCGCTCTCTGTCACCCGATCAAAGTTTTTCTTTTTTTAGGTTGCCACATCTGTCATTGACATTCTATGAAATTTTTAGTTAAAAGGTGTACTGTTCAAACTCACAAAATTCATCCTCAAAATTCGAGTTTTTATCCGATTATTACCAAATTTTCAAGAAGTATAAAAAAAATTCAAATCAGTTTTGCCATCATTCATTTCATTTATTTCACCTTTATATCCGAATGCGCGAACCTTGGCCTTAACCCCAGCCATGAAGTTCTGCACGACCTCAGAATTGACATATTAACCCATGCTTTCATAATTTCTTCCACATTTTTCACCACTTTTGGTCGTTTTAGAAGGTGCTCCTTCATAATGGCCCAGAACTTTTCTATTGGGCGCAGTTCCGGAGTGTTTGGAGGGTTCAGATTTTTCGGCACGAAATCGACATCATTCACCTTATACCACTCTAGCGCGTCCTTCGTGTAGTGGCATGATGCCAAATCTGGCCAGAAGTCGTGGGCCTTCAGGCCTTTAGGGAGAAGCCGCTTTTGGAGACACTCTTCCAAATACACTTGTCCATTCATGGTGCTTGCGGTAACGAAAGGTGTACTCCGCTTTTCGCAAGTACAAATCGCTTGCCAAATTGAGAACTTCTTGGCATCTGCTGTGTCCGGAGGCTCTCGGGAACATCACACTTATCTTTGGCAGTCACATACAGGTTTCCTGGAATCTGGTTGAAGTCCGCCTTCACTGATGTCTCGTCATTCATTACGCAGATTTGTGGTTTCGATAACTTCTGGTTGTGCAACTTCCGGGCACGGCTTTTTACGACCGTATTCTTTGTCTCGTCACGGTTTGGGGACTTCTGAACCTTGAACCTTGAACGTATTCCAGCTCAAGATTTGGTATTCTGCACGAAAGTCTTGCTCACATGCAACTTTTTAGCCACATCTAGAACTGAGGCGGACCTGCGGTTTCCGTTTAGAGGCCCCAACCACGCAGTTGTGATCGTTCTCGTTGACCTGACGGTTTTTTTTCGGATCTTTGCTTCCGATCAAAAATCAGTCGGTCTTCGAACCGTTTTATGATACGAGACACCGTGGAATTCACGATTCCCAACTTTTTTTTTTCCGATGGCACGATGCGGCAGATCCTTATTCTCAAAGTACTTGTGCAAACTTTTTCGCGCACGTACTTTCGTCGCCATTTTGGGAATTTTTGTGTACGTGAAATAAACTCACAAAGTTTAAACAATACACATTAAACAATGTCTATGCAAAATTTAAATTAATTTTATCCAACGGATCAAACGTAAGAGCAATTTGAGTGTGTGCGGATTTTAGACGGTACACCCTTCAGATAGCTTGATATTTGTGAAAGTTACGTCGTATTGAGTACTTCTGCGATTGTGTGTGTACTCAATTTTGTACAATTTTCAAAATGGAAATGAATTTGCAACAACGAGTTTGAACTTAATTCTGCATTAAAAACAGTTTCAGTGTTGAGACGACACACAGTGCGTTGAATATATGGGGATGGGGGACGAAAATCAAAACTGGATAATATAGTCACTTTAGCACATTGGTGAAAAGGGGAAAGTTGCACATGATTATGAGAGCTGAAATTTGCATAAATGTCATACGGTACACACATAATCGCAAAACTGCCTGAAGCGCCAATTTATATGTTTGTACTGTAACACATTTTCCAAAAAGATCATAAATTTACAAACTTGACATTTCTAACGAGACTCAAAACAGATCTTTTCCAAAGATCATAAATTAGAAGTTTCAACATTCTTCTATGAAAGTTATTACCCACTTGAAAATGAGTTGACCGTTCTTAGAACAATTCCCATGCATAAGTAGATGCGCTTATACATATTTCTATTCAAGAGAAAACCTTTCTGGATAATGTCTTTTCCCAAGATAATTGCAAAAAAACATTTTCAGTATCACACAAGTGCAACAACCTGTGTGTTCCCATGCATCGAATTGTCGACTCGATAATCGATACCATATTGCACCATTCTGGAAATGGTCTCATGGCATCGCATTTCATAGAGCTCTCAGTGCGCTTTGCATTTTCGTTCTTTCTCCCTAATTTTGTCGTAAGCCTTCATCGCACAGCTAGAGCAAACCAGTGCACATATTGGTAGTTGTTTTGGCAGTTTTACTGTACTATGATTGGTCGATCAGTAATTGGTTGCATCTAGGCTTCTCCCACTTAAAATTGTTAGCTTAGTGAAGTACTATAATTAAGAACCTTGAAGATATGTAACTGAATTGAAATAAAGGACTTCATGACCAACCACCAAAGAGAACAGTTTTATTTAAACGGAAAAGAAGTCCACATGTTAAATAATAAAAAAATGTACTTCTTTCAGATAAGTTGCTTATAATGACATGGAGTGTTTTTTTGCAAATATGACACATTTTATTCATTATCGCAAAAGTGACTTATAGGCCATTTTGTTGAAAAATCATAAAAAAAAATTTGTTTCTTCTTTTCTCTCTTCCATTACAAAATTTGCATAAATTTCAACCATCGCATTCAAAACTTATTAATTCAAATCAGTTGAAATTGAGAAAAATATTATGGAAATTTTCTTTTCACTTCTACACCGATTGCTTCTCAGCGCTTCCAACTTCATCTTCGGTAAATGTCTCTTCGGCGTACGAGCTTACATTCTCCCAAAAATCCATAAATCCATCTTCTGCTTCTTGGTTTAATAAATAGTACGAAACTGCAGAGTCTTCTCTACCATTTTTAGATGCAGACGTCTTTCGATTGAGAGATACACAAGGATCTGAATTCAAGAGCAACAATCTCATTAGGTCTTCATTGGTATTAATTCTTGACGATTTCCTTGTGTGATGCAGTCGGGTTTTCCTTATGATTTTATGAGTTACTTCCAGGGCTTCTTCAGAGAGTTCGCCAACGGGTAACTCAAACATTGAAATAATTTTGACGCTATGAATCAGCAGTTTATGCACAGTCAAGGGCATGTAGTACCAGCAATCTCTTGTTTCCTGCAACTATGTTCGGTATTGTGGAATGTCAATCTCATTTCCGCTGGCAACTACCCTTTATATTGTAGCAAATTTTATTATTAGACTTCCAACAATCCCCGTGATACCAGCAGTTATTTTAGGTTCAGAAAAAAATTTACGCGCTGAGTTGCCTGGCTTATCGACGATTAATCCCATTAGAGCTTTGAACTGGTTCTGAATTCTTTTCTTGAATTCTTCAAAAGTTTTCTCTGTTGCTTCTCCACGAACTTGCCAGGTTTTAAACGACAACCTTTTAAAAAGAAAATTACCCAAGCAACAATTTTAGTTTTATTCCAGCCGTATAGCACTGCTTCGGCTTTGTTGATAAAACTACATTCAAATCTGTTTTGTCTACCAACACCTCCTCTATGCTTCTTTAAAGCCGAAATTAGTACAAAATGGCCCACTCTATAGACAGTTGTGAAAACAAGTTAATAAAACCTTTATAAGTACAGAAAGATTTTGTTCTAGTGAAAGATGTTATGACCACTTGAGAACCTTCATAAAACCTATTGGCTGCCATGAAAACCAGAATTTGGCTAAATGGCCACAGCTGTCAAACTTCACTGTGAAATCGAGGTTGTTTTTTGTTGTTCTGCTTTGTTCGATTCTCTGCTCTTCTGATTCATTTAGCAGTAAAAAAAAAGGTCTAGTGTTGTAGGAAATTTGGTTTGATGGCAAAATAGCCAAAACAAATTGTGTTTTCTACAGCGTATTGTGCTCCAAATTATTTTCATGGTGAATATTGGCACGGTAAGAGCCAAAAATTAATGCGCCTCGGAAATTATGCGAATTTACAGAAACATAAATCAAATTTAAACAAATATATTCGATAAATTACTCATGAATTTCCTGAAAAGTGCTTAGAAATTTACAGTTTATTTGCAAACCATTGAAAATTTGATGCATTTATTTTTCCACATTTCAATTATTTCTTATATTTCAATATGGAGATTGGAATAAAATCATAGTTTTGCCATAAAGCCAATTTTTCTTTCAAATGACTATTATAAAACTATTTGGTCTTATGGCGACTTCCTTCAATGCCAATTTGCCGTTTAATGCATTTAATGGAGGCAAAATGGTTCTAAAATGCTTTTTAAACTGACCATCATAAGATAAAATCAATTAGTCCTAAAACGGCATTTCAATACAGCATTTTACGAGTTCATAAAGTTGAAATAAAACCTTTGATAGGAGTAAAAGGAATTAGAGAATCAAGGTTTTAAGATCGTTGTAAACAAGCTGTGTAGGTTCTCATAAACCTGACTAAAATAGGAAACCTATTGGCACCTCACCTATCTAAAGTTGGCTGTATTTTCAGGCTTTTGATCAACTTTTGAATTGTTCATGTCCTTTGGGGTGGCACCACATATGTAACATTTTGCTGCTGCTTTTTTGCGTGACAATGTGCTACATGCTTTTCCATCAAGCATTGTGAAAAGAAACTCAAAACATACGTGAAGGTCAATACCGTTTACTGATGTTTCAAATGGGACTAATCCATTGATAAGGGATTCCACAGCCGCTTGTTCATTAAGAATAATAGTTGAATCCTCTTTAGCAAATATTAACTTTATGAGTCTACAAAAAACCGGGGTTATGCCAAAAAGTTTCTCCTGTTTCTGCACTAATTAGTTTGATAGGAACCACAGCAATTAGGAGCACTTGAATTTTTTTGTTTATAAATGATATGACCAGAGCTACCATCCTCTTGAAGATCTACCGTGGCTGATGTTTCTGCAATCGTAAGTTGTTTTGGGATCATTTTATTCTTGGCTTGTAACAATCCACCCCCAAAAACCCCCTTCCCTTTTTTTCACTCAATCTCTCCCCTCTTTATTAACACAACTGGTGTTGAAGTAGGCGATGATGAAGAGTAGTCTAGTTACCAATGATTGTTTATGACAGTTAAATAAAAAGAAAATTTGTTCATTACCGTTCTGAATCTCAAACTGAGTAGATGTTTTATTACGGTCTACGGCTACACTTACAATAGGTTATGGGTCGCTAGAAGTTGGAAGTTATTCACGAAGATTATTTTATTTGAAGAAGTTTTCCGCCGTAATTGGATTTACCGGAAGATCTCAAGATGGACGGAAACAAGTTCGCCATCGAGAAGCTGAACAACGGAAATTTCGAGAGCTGGAAGTTCAACGTTGAAATGCTCCTGGTTCGTGAGGAACTCTGGAAGTATGTTGAGGAAGCTACCCCGAATCCTCAAACTGATGCTTGGAAGAAAGGTGATCAGAAGACTCGGGCAACCATAGCGCTACTCGTCGGAATGAACCAGCGAAGATTGATCCAGAAGTGCACTACCGCGAAGCAAACCTGGAAGGCATTAGTGGACCACTATCAGAAGTCAAGCATCACGTCGGTACTAGCCATGTTACGCCGAGTGATCAATATGCAATACACGGAGGGTGACGATCTGGAGCGGCATCTTGAAGAAATGGAAAATCTGTTTGAACGAATCGCCAACGCAGGGTACGAGTTGCCGGCCAAAATCACGATGCTGATGACATTACGAAGCATGCCGGAATCATACGACAATCTGGGAATTGCGTTGGAGAACCGACCAGACGACGAGCTGACCATGGATCTGATAAGAGGAAAATTGATAGATGAAGCCCTCAAGAGACGTGACAATGTTCGTAGCGAATCTTTGCTGAAGGTCCAATCCGGGTCGAAGCAGATGTTGTGCCACCATTGCCATAAGCCAGGGCACAAGAAACAGGACTGCCGATTACTGAACCAGAGGAAAGACTCAAATCCGCCGAAAGATCGAAAACCATTCAAGCCGAAGGCACGAGCAGTGAAGGAAGAAACCGTTGATGACGAGTTCGCATTTTCAGGCCGATCAGAGACGAAGTTCAAGAACAACAGCTGGATCATCGATTCAGGCGCGTCAAGTCACATGTGTGGAGATGAAGAATTCTTCAGTGAAATGATGCCGATCTCAAGAACAAACGTAACTCTCGCTAATGGCAACATTGCTGAAGTGAAGGCCAAAGGTACCGGATTGCTGATCTGCGGAGGAAAGAATGGTGCTGTGAAGAAAATTACCTTGTCAGAGGTTCTACTGGTTCCGGAGCTGGAAACAAATTTGGTGTCCGTTAGCAAGCTGACCGAGAAAGGAGCAGAAGTTGTGTTTGCTGGCAACGACTGTGTAATTTCGCACAACGGTAAGCATGCAGCTACAGCCGTGAAGTCTGGAGGATTGTATAATCTAAAGCTTGCAAAAACGGAGACAGCAGCAGCGGTGCACACAGAGAAATGCTTGCACCACTGGCACAGGAAGTTGGGACACCGAGATCCAAATGCCATCCGTCAATTGGTCAACGATAAGCTGGCTACAGGAATCCACATTGAAGAATGTTCGGTGAAGGAAACGTGTGAATGCTGCCTCAAGGGAAAAATGACCCGTTCACCATTTCCCCAGGAAGCTGAAAGATCATCGAGAGCTGTATTGGATCTGGTCCACACCGACATCTGTGGCCCTATGAGAACAGTCACCCCAGGAGGATCAAGATATTTCATGACCATGATTGACGACTTCTCAAGATTTACTGTGGTATATTTCTTGCAAAGAAAATCAGAAGCTGCTGAAAGGATTATGCACTACGTTCGGATGGTCGAAACAAGGTTTGGGAAAAAGCCGTCAATCATTCGCTCGGACCAAGGCGGTGAATACAAGTCAAAAGCACTAGGACGATTTTACCGAGCCGAGGGGATCACGCCTCAGTATACCGCTGCTTATACCCCGCAGCAGAATGGTGTTGCCGAAAGAAAAAATCGGAGCCTGGTTGAGATGGCAAGATGTCTCCTGATTGATGCGAATCTCGGATACCGATATTGGGCGGAAGCAGTCAACACAGCAGTCTACTTGCAGAACGTTCTTCCGTCAAAATCGGTGCAGAAGACGCCGTATGAAAATTGGAATGAACGAGCTCCTGATCTCAAGCACATCCATGTTTTCGGAAGTCCTGCATATGTTCACGTGCCGGATCAAAAGCGTACCAAGCTGGAGCCGAAAGCTGAAAGGATGATTTTCGTCGGCTATTCAGACAATCATAAGGCGTACAAATTGATGCATCCAGATACCGACAAAGTGGTGATAAGCAGGGACGTTCGTTTTCTAGAAGCCAATGATAACATGAAGCAGATGTCACACCCTAACGTTGTCGAGTTCGAGTACAGCCACCAGCAGCCTGATGAGATGATAGTTCATGATGATATTGATGACGCTATTGATGACGATATTGATGAAGACTTTCCAGAGGTCGACTCCACGCTGGTTCAGGAGGAGGAGGAACAAAACGAATCAACCGATATCAGTATAGACGAATTCTTGAGCAGCACAGAAGAAGTTCCTGAATCACCGCAACCGAGGCGGTCAGAAAGAGTCACGAAAGGAAAACCACCGGTGTGGTACACCGAGTCCTCAAATGTGATCTACAAGCAGCAACCCGAACCGAGAACCTACAAGGAAGCAGTTACTGGTCCGGAGCGTGAATTATGGCTAGCAGCAATCGAAGATGAGCTGAACTCGTTGAAGCAGAACCGAACCTGGGATTTGGAAGAGCTACCAGCCGGACGAAAAGCGATTGGATGCAAATGGATATTCAAGAGGAAGGAGGACGAACAAGGCAATGTGGTACGGTACAAGGCAAGACTCGTGGCACAAGGGTTCACACAAAAATTTGGAACCGACTACGATGAAGTATTCGCACCAGTTGTCAAGCAGGTAACCTTCAAGATTCTCGCAACCGTCGCTACCCAGAGGAAGTTGCTGCTGAAACATGCTGACGTTAAGACCGCTTACCTGAACGGGGAACTGCAAGAAACCGTTTACATGAAACAGCCACTCGGAATACGTTCAGACAATGATGATGCAGTTTGCCGCCTACGAAAGAGCCTCTATGGGTTAAAGCAAGCCGCTCGTGTCTGGAACACCACTTTTGACGCCGCACTGAAGAAGATGGGATTCACGCAGTCCAAGAACGATTCCTGCCTCTATTATCGTGGAACAGGTGACGATCGCGTTTACCTAGCTGTTTACGTTGATGACATCGTTGTGGCCTGTCGCACTGAGGACGAGTACCAGGCCATTATTCGAGGACTGAACAAACATTTCAAAGTGACGTCGTTGGGCGATATTCGCAATTTTCTTGGAGTTGAAGTCAGACAAGCCAAAGGATCAATTTCGCTGAATCAAAGCAGGTACATTCGGAAACTCCTGAGCCGATTCGGAATGGATGAAGCTAAGCCATCAAAGATTCCATTGGATCCTGGACATTTGCAAACCAAGGAAGAGAGCGATAAACTACCGAACAATTCGCAGTACGCTAGCTTGGTTGGTGGTTTGCTCTATGTTGCCGTTAATACTCGTCCGGATATCGCCGTTAGCGTATCAATCCTAGGACGAAAGATGAGCTGTCCATCACAAGCTGATTGGATAGAAGCAAAGCGGATTCTGCGCTACTTGAAGCACACAGTAGACCACGAGCTGGTACTGGCCATCAATGCAGATCCGTTAACCGTTTACGTAGACGCAGATTGGGCAGGAGATGCAAAGGACCGAAAATCTACTTCCGGATATTTGTTCCAACTAGGAGGAGGTCCAGTATATTGGAGTTCGAAGAAGCAGACGTGTGTGACCCTGAGCAGTACCGAAGCTGAGTACATCGCACTTGCTGAATGCTGCCAGGAGGTCCAGTGGATTTTACGGATTCTAGAAGATTTCTCTGTACCAGTTAGCCTACCGATCACTATTTTTGAGGATAATCAGTCCTGTATCAAGCAACTGATTTCACCTACAGTGAGTCGCAGATCAAAGCATGTTGAGACCAAGAATCACTATATTCGAGAGATGCAGACCAATGGAAAAATTCAAGCGGTTTACTGCCCCACCGAAGAGATGATTGCGGACATGCTGACCAAGCCACTCCAAGCGGTGAAGTTACGCAAGTTTCGAGAAGCAACTGGAATACTACCATCGAGGAGGAGTGTTGAAGTAGGCGATGGTGAAGAGTAGTCTAGTTACCAATGATTGTTTATGATAGTTAAATAAAAAGAAAATTTGTTCATTACCGTTCTGAATCTCAAACTGAGTAGATGTTTTATTACGGTCTACGGCTACACTTACAATACTATTGTGGCTGTTTTTCGTGCAGTGCTCGGCTCAATCGCATCAATTGAGTTCGATACCGTTCCCCGGTAATGGTTTCGTTTGGTTTCAACAGCTCATAATAAATAACACCAACTTGGTCCCACTAAATACACAGCATAGCCTTCGCAGCGTGAATATTCGGCCTAGGCGACGATGCTGAAGCATGCCCGGGAATCCCCATTAATGTTTCCGTTTTGGGTTACTGTAATGAATCAATATTTCGTCACCCGTCACAATGCGATGTAAAAAACTCTTCCTTTTTTTTTTTCCGCTGGAGCAGTTGTTCACAGACGAAAAAACGACGCTCAACATCTCTTGGCTTCAAATCGTAAGGAACCCAAGTTCATTGCTTTCGAATCATTCTCTACGCATTCAATCGCTAAGAAACGGCTTGGCGGGAAACTCCTAATCCTGAACCAAGCTCTTCTTGCGTTTGACACGGATCCTCATCGAGCAATGCCTCCAATTCAGAGTCTTCGAAGTTTTTTGGCCTTCCTTCACGCAGACGATCATCAACACTGAAATCACCGTTTTTGAAGCGACGAAACCAATCACGACACGTTGTTTCACTCAGAGCAGCATCACCGTAAACTTTTTGGAGCTCTCGATGTGCTTCAGCCACCGTTTTTTTCGAATGAAACAAGAAAATCAATACTTCCCGCAAATGACGATTATTTGGCACGAAATCAGACGTCTTCAAACAACCAAAATATATAACACTAAACCAAAATCACCGAGTTGGCAAAGCGGCTTGTTTACCATATGTCTGAGCTTGGTTTATGACGCTTGAGATGTACAACATTCGACCAGCACCTACTACTGGCGCCATCTATTGCTAAACAGCGGGAACTTAGTTGCGCACCTAATATGTTCCCTCCCCCCCCACTACTACTTAAAAACAAGGTCCCCAACACCTCACCTTGTCCCCCAAAAAAATATATATGAGACTTGATTTTTGTCTATGGGACACCGCACTGTGTGACATTGCAAATATTAGAAACGTGTTTCAGAAACAATACTCTGAAGAAAATAGTCGTTTATTTGTGGCACGAACGTTTCAGAAGTGGCCGTGAAATTCTACCTAAATTAGAGTTCTACATACGTTCCCTGCAACTAGGATACAGAATTTATTCATTTATTCATTTATTCGCTAATAATTATTACCGGACGAACTATGTAAAATATGGGCCTCTAAATCCAATTAAGGCCACTTATAATCAACACTGCAAAACAATGGACTTAATAATAATATCACGGCATAACCTAAAAAAGAAAAAAAATATACACCATTCGAAACAACATAAATGGAAAAAAATTGTTTTAGCACTGTGTGCTTAATATTAAGAAGCATGTTTTTTTTTTACTTTATAACGAAATTGTTCTACAGCATTAAGAAATGAAGAAAAAATACATATGTATCCGCAAATGTTCTAGTCTACGTCGGTTGACGAAATAAAATAAATATATAAATAAACACCCGGCATTCGATCATTCGACGGTGTCTTGGGTGATGAAGTCATTCAAGGAGACGCTGACGACCCACCGGTGGCTAGGGAGCGGTAGAAAAGGAAGGCAAGGAAGGTGTTGAATCTGTTCAAGCGTCGACCAAATCTTTCGATCCGCGACGGAGGTTTCCATCTGGTATGTCGAAAAAAAAAAAGGTAAAACAATACCGGCCTCCATGTCTACAAGGTCAGAAAGTTACCAAACCGAAACGACAAACAAAACAAGGTAACCAAAATCCGCGCCAGGAAGCTGCATTGAGAGTGGCAGATGAAACCGAGGTGCGTTGTGATGGACAACTAGACCTACAACAAGGCGCACACAAAGCCATTGCTGAGTCAGGAGATTGACGTTGCCAAATCACGGTTGGTCATTCCCGAGAAGGTAAGGAAGAAGAAGGTGAAAAATTCGCCAACAAGTTCTTGGTTTAGTATGCATTCTGTAGGTGTGGAGAGAAGAGCCAGCCATAATCACATAACGAGGCGAGTGCGGCCTTTGCGGCGACTACCGCCCCACCAAGACACCGGCGATCTCCTATTCCTAGGTTTGATCTTCTTTGGCATGGTCACGTCGCATGCTATGTATGTGTGACACAACGAGTCGTTTACCGCAAGGTTCTTGAGTTTCACGTAAGATTCGTTCCCTCTCAAGCGCCTCTTCAAATGTATCTACGTCAAAGTAGGACGTCCTCCTTCTGCGGCCAAATGGAGTGGATGCTCCTCCTTCCGCACGCTGCCTTGTATTGTGGACGATACAATAACGAGCCGCCAGATGGTCGCTATGGGTACAGCCGTCATTTTCTCCCAATTATTCAGCCCAGGACTGTTGAAAGTTATGTCGATTATCGATGCAACTACATTTCTATGGTAGCTACTCTTGGTACCCACGTTGGGTGCCTCCAGAATAATTTGACCTCTTTGGTTGGTAAGGCGGATCTCCCACTCGAGCGCCCAAGCGTTGGAAATTCCCCGCCATTACCAACGGGTTGAGGCCAGTTAGCTCAGTTGTCATACAATCGATCATCTTTGCGGCACGTAGCAGCTGCAGAAGAATACTTCATTCACTTTTACAACAACGAAGCCAACATTTGAGGTAGACCCAAGCTCTTGAACCGGGTACTTGCCCGTCGTCCATAATGCCGCCATATTGGACCTGTCCTCAACCGATTGCCGTTGCCAGCTGGGAAGCGGTATGGGTCGGATATTATGGCGATATCCGATGCCGAATCGCGAACACAGCTGTTGCTGGGTGGCCTCACAATGAATCAGGTTAAGTTGGGTTTCCTGCACTACGCTTGGCTTTTTGGTATACCCTTAGTGGCCGAACACTGGATCGTCACCTGTGAGACCATGACGTGTACTATTCTTCGCACATCGGCGTCTAGGCCCGACAGTTTGGCATCTCCGCGCATCGCTTTTAATGCCTCAGCGTACTTTGACGCCTCGATATTGATGGTGAGGGCTTTCCCACGGTTCCACTTATGGGCCACTTGTCGCTTTTCGTGTTCTTTTTTGGTGCTATATCTATTTTTCTTGCGGACCCTTTATCCAGTGACTCTCTCTTCCTCGCCTGGGGTCGTCACTCGTCCCTTTTTTTGCACTCACGTTTGTGCCAGTGCTTGTTATTGTTTTTGGGGCCCTACTGCTTGGGTCCCCTTCGGCGTTTGGGACAATTGTTGAGCTGGGCCTCTCTGTTGTGATGTTGGTCCCTCCAACCTCACCACAACGTTCGCAGAGGTTTTTGGTCCGATGGAAGCGTTAGCCACCATCCGCTTCTTGGAAGCGCCAGGTGCCACTTCACCCGGGGACTGCCTAGCCCGCTTGGAGGTTCTAGCCCCTGTCTGCGTGCGCACAGTCCCATTTCCCTCACCTTTTCCGTTGTTCCTAGCCGCTTGGTACTCTGTGCGTCTAACTCTTTGGCACTCTGTGCGGCTAGGAACCTGGCCTCCAGCTCCTCCCTCTCCCAACAGGCAGCCTCAACTCTCCTGCGTAACTTGAGAAGGCTATGATTAAGGTCCTTGCTAATGTTGTTGCGCGTTGACGTAAAGTTAATGATAGCATTCAACTGCTCGGACACTTCCACTACTTAAAGCAGCGTGTCCCGCATCCTTTCCATGGCCCGGATGAGTCCTGGTCCATTCATGGCCCCTCCTCACAGCTTAGCGGCACCTGCTTCAGATACCGTGGCACTTCCCGCAAGTGTCCGACATGCCACCGGACCCCGCTCTCTTACGTGGTGGGGACCTCTCTAGGCCGCCTCTAGCGAACGGATTCGCTTTCTCCGAGGTTATTTGTGTTCCTGATGTATCACCCTTCCTGTGGTCTCACGGATCCTGCATCCTGCCTCTACGCACGGCACGGTACAGAGATAATAATGTTGTTTTTGTAGCAAAAGACTCCAACGTACCGAGCTCACCAGAATTTCGTCCGATCGAGAAGTTTTGGGCCATTATGAAGACCCAAACTTAAAAACATCTAAAGTTAAAAGTGTTCAATAAAAAAACCTGAGAATTATTTCATTACCTTTCAGTAATTAAAGGAAAAGAGAAAGTAAATTTGTTTCTCTCCAAGAGTAATTGCTATCTGGACTCCCTCAGAAATGGGTGGCATGTTTCTTTTCGTTCGGGTGCTGTCGGTTCAATCAAAGACTGGCGTCGAAAGAACAAGGTCCCCGCGAGAGGGATGAACGGTTTTACGAAACGCATGGTCATCGTGGAAAAAAAGTTTACGGTAGACCACTTTTGAGACAAAAAACGTGCCCATGATTACAGGTTACCGGATCCTGGCATCCTTGAGCGAGGAGTGTAAGGCTGATAGCGGCCGTCCAATGAAGATAATGACGGAGAAAAAGATGAGGACGGAACGAGTTTGCGTGACGCCGGCCGAAAATATCACTGCCCCCATACCTTGAAATCTCATTTTTTATTGAACACCCGTTACCTCCCCTAGTAACTACTTGATGCGATATGTAAACAAACTTTATCGTAGAGAAAAAAGAGGGCGAAGGATGTAACCTGCAATATTCCGTTGCTGCGGGGAAGCGGAGCAGATTTCAGGAACTGGAACTATCGTGTAAGGCTGTTTCTCGAAGCTACGGGCGTTGCCGGAGTTCTAACTGAAGTGGCTCCTAGCAGAAACCAAAAAAGCCAAGTACGAAAAAAAGCACTGGATTTCAAAAACGTTGCTGGACAGTTTGGAACGACGTACGCCGAGAAATCCGTTGCATGCCAAACGATCATTCGGAAGCAATTGGCCAGGTTACAGATAAAGGAAGGAGTGGATATGAAGACACACTTGCTGGAATTCAACGGACTTGTGAAGAAATTGAAGACTGCTGGAGCTACTTTGGCTGAAAGTGATCTAGTCTCACTACTATTTCTGAAGTTGTCCGATTCTTTTGATCCCCTCGTTACGGTACTGAAGAACGTCGTAGAATGCGAATTGAATTTGGAACTCGTGAAGCGGCGTCTGTTAGAAAATGTCAAATTAAGTGGAGATCAAGGTTGCTAAGAAAGGAGAAACAATAGTTGCTGAGCAGATTCGTGATATCAACGCGACGAGCAACAAGGGTGTACTCACCAACATAAAAAATGTGCTCTACGTTTCGGAGTTGCGTGAAAACCTGATGTCAGTCACGAAAATGGTCAAAGCTGCAATTTTTTTTTTTTTTCTTCAGATGTAAAGGCTGACTAAAAGTAAATTGGTGCGCCCCTCACACGTCGCCAGCATGCCTCTATTGTTGGGAATCGAAAATATTTGACAGTGGTGTGTTAACACTTCTATAGAGAACAACTGGTGCAAGTTTGATCAAAGCAGTCAATCGCGTTCAGAAATAACGTCAAATGGAACTCGAAAGAAAAAAAAAAGATTGTGCACAAACACCTCGAAAATCCGGTTTCAAGCTGGCTAAAGTGCTGAAGATTGCTGAAAACAACATTTTGTTGAGTGCTCAAATCCTACAAGGAAACCCCATGTGTGGAAAGGAATCAGCGGACCTACGAAAAAAACTGGAACCAGGGATTGTCAGCTGCACGGCAAGGTGTTGAGGTGTATTTAAGCCAACCCCGGTCTTTCGATCCGAGATGGGCCAGAAATTTTTACTTGTGTAAACTTGGCGCCTGGAGTGGAGAATTGGTGGGAAGGATTCAGGTTGTGGTTACCTCGGGAAGGGCCCACGTTGACTCCTTAGAGCCATGGCGCTTCACCATTGTTAAGGACGACGAGAAGTACTTTAAATTTTCGACCCCGGGAAACAGGGGATTCTAAACCACCGGGTGGAACCCACCCCCCGTTAGGGTAGAATAGGCAGGAAAGGGAAGGTTGGGGCCCTTTCGACTATTGGCAAAACTAACCTTTACATACAGACGGGTAGAGCTATGGCGGTCAATACGGAAGTCTACAGCGAAGATCTGTTAGCCAAAAATTGTGGCTTTTGTAAAAAAAGAAGCACTCATAAGAATGAAGATATTGTGTTCGGGCCGGATCTAGCTTCGTGCCATTACGCAAAGGCCACTCTGGATTGGATGACCGCCCATAAGCTACCGCTTGATCGTAAGTAAGACAATCCCCAAAAAACATACCCCGTTTCAGGTGCGGCCAATCGAGTCATAGCCTAAAGTCATAACCTAAAGTATTCCTGAACGAGCTGGTTTTGGTGAAACAGTGGGTAAAAGTACCAAAAAAAATTGGCCTCACTATTACTCAAATCCATAGGCGAGTGGTGTCAAGAATAAAGTTCAGGCATTCGGTCATGGAGAGGAGATTCAAAACAACCAATGAATAGAAACCTAACCATATTGTTGTAGTTTTTTTCCTGAAAGTTTGAAGAAAATCCGACTCCAAAAGATTTTTTTGGGCAATTTTTGCGTGTTTTTTTTTTATTTTTGTTGAGGACAGTATTTAGATCTAGAGTTTTATTTTATGATAAAACACTGAAAATATGTTTAAGTAAATATGCTTACGCTCATTTTGTTATCACAGTTTTCATAAGGTCTGTATCCACATTAATCCGGACACCTTCAAATCATTGTAACTTTTGAAATATTGCACGTAGGAATAGAAAATGTCACTGTGGTACAGCTGTGAGTCTATGATAAAAAAGACTATGATTGATGTTTACATTTCATGTTTAGTATTCAAGATGGCGACGAAAGAAAAACAAGTGCGCTAGCGAATTTTGTACGGACGTACGGCAAATCCTGACTTGTCAATACGGGACCTTGCAAAAACATTGGATTTGCCTAAATCCACTGTTCACAATGTGCTCAAATCATTTTTCGAACGTTTGACGGTGGATAGGAAACCGAGAAGTGACAAAAACAGTGGACGCGCTGATCCTGTCATGGACCGAAAGGTGAAAAGGATATTAACGAAAAACCCAAATCTCTCCATTCGAGAACGGTGGCTCGTAAAATAGGGATGTCGCCTTGTTTTGTCAAATAATCAAAACGACGTTTGGGACTTAAATCGTATAAAGTAAAAACAGTTCCAAATCGCAACGATAAACAGAACTTGGCAGCAAAATCACGGGCTCGACGTTTGTACTGCGAATATTTGACGAAGTTTTCATGCGTTGTTATGGACGAAGAAACTTACGTCCTGGAGGATTTCAAGCGGCTTCCAGGGCTGGTTTTTTATTCTGCTATGGCCAGAAATGCTACAGCTGAGCATTTCAGAACGAAGAAGGCATCGAAATTTCCCAAAAAAAAATACCTTCTTCGGAAAGCAATTTGCACGTGTCGTAGAAAGAGTAAATCTTTCGTCACTACAGGCACAATCAACAAGGAGATCTATCAGAAAGAGTGTCTGCAGAAGCGATTGATACCCTTCATCAAAAGTCACAAGGAAAAACCTTTGTTCTGGCCCGATTTGGCATCATGCCACTAGGCTAAAACTGTGATGGAGTGGTACCAAGCAAATCAAGTGAACATTGTACCAAAAACCTCCAATCCCGCAAAATTGCCCTGAGCTACGACCAATCGAGAGATATTGGGCTCTGATGAAGCGGAAGCTTTCTGGAAAGAAGCAAGGAATCAAAGACATCAAACACTTCCAGCAAATTTGGACAAAGACGGCTTCTACGATTTCTGAAGAGTCTGTACAAACCCTAATGGACGGAGTTCAGCGCAAAGTTCGAACATTTTATGCAAATACCGAATAACTATGTTTTGTCTTAACGAATTGTCAAAACACATCCCATGAATCTGAAATAAACAACTACGACGGAAATATAATGCGAAATTTATGTTTCGTTCATGTTTTGATGTATCCGGATTATTGCGGATGCAGACCTTACATTGAAGACATGTCCGTAAAATACTTTCATTACACCTTATTCGTACAAAGCACGAAATGTGTTTAACCTTCTTAAGGTGTCGGGGTCAATATGACCCGGAATGGATTTTAAAAATGTAATAACTTTCTACAAGAAGCATCTAGACGTTTGAATTTCCTTGACTTTTCCTAAATCATAAAAAATAACGTGTCTGCATCGAATCTAATTTTTTTTTGACATTTCTGAAGGGCTGTTAAAAAAAGGTTACGAATGAGGTGTTTCGGGTCATATTAACGGGCTTCAAATGGTGAGTTGACAACTTCGATGGAGGGTGCGGCCGACCTCTCGTCCTCACAAGTTCCTACCTCACGCCTCCACGAGTCTTATGATCACAAAAGACTGCCAGCTGAAACATGGAGACGCTGGTTGGTGTAGCCTGGGCAATGTTGTCAATCTGACAATAGCAAAGTGAGGGGGTGCGACTGAAGATCGTGTACCTTTAAATCATATTGTATATTTCCCATTCTCATTTGATCAATAATTTCAGCACGCTTTGGAATCATTTTTGCATTCCAAAACCATGTAAGAGCCGGGAGCAACACGACAGGCTCAATTTGTTTTTCAGCATTTCAGCATTACATTTAATTTAAAATTGCACTTCTGAATTTCAACTACTATATTCATAAAAGACTGGCATGTGCTTATAAGCAATGTAAGATTATATTTTAATATTGTGTTTAGTGGCATTATGGTAAGATAAGCCATTTATTTCAGGAATCATCAAACCGGACTCTTCGTTCACTCCAATTGCTATATTTGAAATGTTACTAGAACAGTATAAAGAAAAAATATTACAACATGTCTTATAAAACAATATCTTTTATTGAAATTTTATGTTTGATATTTGGAATGATCTATTCTGTTTTCAGCTTTTCCAGGACAAAAAGGATATTAATACATATCTAGTTTTTATTTATTTTTCAGTAACAATCCATTGGTAGTATCATTCAAGTTTGAAATTTGAATAAATTGGCATGTTTGTCTATAATGATATCCTAATATTTTGTGTACAAAATATACTAAATATTAAATAACATATAATGGGGAAAGGGAGGGACCATCAGGGCACCCAAGTAAAACGATTTGGATAGGGAGCATGGGACTGCCTCCTCCCTATTGTTAACATTTCGCGGAACGAGGGCGGGCTCTTCGACCCCATCTATTGGGTTTATTCTGTCAATCGAGGGCTCGATTCTAGTGCTGTCTGTGTGAACTTGCTTTTGGAAGGAGATTCTCTTCCCTATATTCGCGGGTTTCGCGTAAGTGTCTCTGCTTACGAGCCCGCACAAACGTTTTGGGCCCTTCATACAGGAGCATGGTGATCACAGACAACTATAGAAGCCTGATCAAATCGTTTTTCAGATTATTCCACTGCTATGGAAAGTTACCTTGCTTCAATAGATGGTAGTATTACATCATCATCATCATCATCGCCTTGAAATGGACCAATGACCATTTAAGTGATTCTTGGACAACCCAGATGGCCCGGAGGAACCTTTTATGCCTTTCAACGGCTCGAGCTTCATGATTTTTTGTAAAAAATCTACTTCTAGTAATTAAATGGTCGAATGAACATATTGACCATTCCTGGACAACCCAGATACTCCGAGGGAACCCTTCAGGAGGAGACAATTACGGTTTATCAGCGAACCTTGCCGATACTACTAAATTTCCACCATGCATGACGATATTGGAAAAGCAGCTATGGTAATTCATTCAAGCTTTGAGTCATTGTCAAAGGAAACCATGTAAATTTCACATTTACTATCTTGTCAATGTCCAACATGTGCTATTTTTATTATTTGCTAAATTGGTAACAAAATTAAACAAATTCAGTTAAATACAACCATGGAGCCGGCAAAGTAAATACTCATTAACTTCCTCAACTATTTGGATAACCACTAGGGTGGACCACCCCCCTCGCCCGACCACGCTACGCCACTGCTCATAAATGAGTAAAAATGATAAACTAAGAAAGCATTGTCAAATTAGATCCATTTTTTATATTGGTAACTCACTCAATTCTATTACCGTCCTGTTTAGGTCGGTAATCGAGTTCGTGTGCTTCTAGAATCAGCAAAACTGATCAGGGCTTTCTTTGTTTACTATTTTTACTCATTTTTAAACCCGTTGGGACGTTTTAGAATATTTCAATGTGATTAGAGAACAACAATAAAAAATCAATAAAATTTACCAGTAATAAGCCCTAGGTGCCAGAAGGTTCTGATCTTGGCCCATTACTGTTTATTATACTGTTGATTTTTAATCATCTGATTGAACCCATATAGGGTGCGAGACCAATTCTTGTCAGCAATCGCTATTACTCAGCCGCACAAGACCAAAATTCTGTTCATGAATAGTTTCACATAGACACTAGTCATATAAAAAAAATCAAATCATTCGATTTCAAAACGGTTGAGCAATAGCGATTGGCGACAGGAACTAGCCCACTGCCCCGCTTCCTATGCTGACGACGTGAAACATGAAGTTGTAGCTAAGGCTTCACGTTTTCACAGCATATTTACATTTTTGCGTTCACTCCTCAAATATAGAACGGTTCAAATAAAAGTTGGCACCTTCAGCCTCACTTTAACCTCCAATTGTTTAATACGATTTTTTTGCCAAATTTACCATTCTTCCTCCTATTTTTTACATTTTGGACCAGGTTCATCAGTTTAGCATACACAATTAACGTTTAAATTACGGTTCATTTTCCGAAGATCAAAATAACCAAAACAAAAGATGATCGTTCCGATTTTTTTAGGGTAATAGGATCAATTTAATAAATCAAAAACAGACATCATAAAGATCGATCTCGTAAAGGTCAATCCAAGATCACCCTATCCTAGTTCGTATGTAAAAAAAGGAAACTGTTATTAATCCATTTTTTTTTCAGGCTAGAAGTAAACTACTTATAAAAAATCATGAAGTTCAAGCCGTCAATAGGCAAGTTTTGGTGAAAATCCGTTTTTGTCCCCTCTTAAAGGGTTCTTACAGGGCATCCAGGTTGTTTAATAATTTCTAATATGGTCATGGGTCCATTTCATGGCTCAAAGCAGACTACTCTACAAAAATCATGAAGTTTGAGCCGTCGAAAGGCATGTTTCGGCGAAAATTTGTATTTGTCCTCTCCTAAACGGTTCCCTCGGGGCATCCGGATAGTTCCGGAGTAGCTTATATTATCTTTGGTCCATTTTATGGCTAGAAGTAGACTACTTATACAAAATCATGAAGTTTGAGCCGTCGAAAGGCATGTTTCGGTGAAAATTTGTATTTGTCCCCTCCCAAACGGTTCCCCAGGAGCATTCGGATTGTTCCAGAATGGCCAATATGATCATTGGTCCATTTCAAGACTAGAAGTAGACTATTCATGACGAATCATGAAGTTTGAGCCGTCGAAAAGCATGTTCCGATGAAAATTTGTGGCTGTCGCCACCTCACGGATCGTGGCATAACATGCCTTTTTCCGGCACAGATTTCTTATAGCCAATGGGATTGAAATGGGCAGTACCCCCAAAAAACAAAACAAACACTCAAAAAAAAATTTTCACCACAAAAAACCCAAAATTTCCACAATTTGAACTTGAAATCCGGGTCAATATGACCCGAAACACCTTATTCGTCACAAAATGTTAACACCCAAGGAAGGTAAAATGTATAGCTACCAAAGAACACTATTCTGGATTCGGCTGACTTCGATTCCCTATTTGGACTTAGTTTTGTTAGGAATATTCTCGACATCCCTAGGCATGAAGCGCATGGTTGTGATTGCCTCACAATTTTATTGGTGTAAATTAGGAATACAGTCATACTACAATTATAGATTACACAAATTTAAAAACTTATTATATTTTGCAGTAATAAACATCAAATTTCATCAATTGTATTTTTCCAGCTTAATTCAACTATCGCTGCACCAGCATTAATAATACTCACCCTTATTCTTGTTTACGGCCGTATTCATACTTCGTTCGAATGACTCAATACGAACGAGTTCGAAAAGGTATTCTTGTTTTCGTTCGACCCCGTTCGTACGAATCCTTTTTCGAACGTAAACAGTGTTAGTATTACCCAATGCACATTGACTTTTCTAAACATTTCGAAACATAGAGCAGTGCTAGATTTGACATTGCTCGGATACTTGAGTTGTCAAATCAATGTAATTAATCAAGTTTTCACTGACATATCTGATGGTACTTGAGATTTGGGCGAAAATTGTTCTGTGAATAAATTTAAATGAGAACATTTCTGGTGAATTGAAGCTCAACTTCTGAAACAAATCATACTGCATGATAGAAGTACAACATTGTGATGTTATTAGTATTCAAGATTGGTTGAAAGAAACATGGTTAAAAAGCCATTTAGATAGTACAATGCAGTTTTCTTTGAATCAACCCTTTCAGACCTAATTTATACTAGCAATTTGGTAAATTCTGATTGATTTGATGCTCAATAACATAGAAATGATTGAAAAATTAGGAAATATTTTTTTTTTCAGAAAAATCCAAACTGCCCAGGAGTTCAGAACTTAAGATCTACAGTTGAAACAGTAGCTTTATCCGCTATACAATGTTATGATATGTATTCAAACATATTCAATGAATGCCCTGGAAGACCAACTGACATTATGAGATAATCTTGGGATATTCTATGCCAAACAAACTAACTTAACTTTGTACAGCCCATAAAGTTATTGTTACAATAGTAGACCTTAAGTTTTGAAGGACAGTTTTAATGACCTGAAACTAACTAGGTTATCCTATGATGTTTGTGGCATTTCACAATATAAGTTGAATATGTTCAAATATTTATCGTAGCTTTGTATAGCACAAAACGCTACGGTTACTTCCGTATATCTTAAGTTCCGAACTCAAGGTCAGTTTTTATGAACCTGAACGTTTCGAGATAATCTGATGATGACTGATGAGCTTACAGTAGCTTCACTGAATGTGTTTGAATGCATAACGTCACCTTTCATAGATTATAAAGCTAACTTTACGACTATAGATCCTAAATTCTGAACTCAAGGGAAGGTTTGATGACCTGGAACATCCCAAGATATCTCATTATATCGGTTGATCTTCCAAAAGACTCACTTATTTGCACGAATACATATTGTTACTTTGTTTAGTCCAAAAGCTGTAGATTTTAAGCTACAATCTACAGCTGTAGATTTTAAGTGTTGAATTCAAGGGAAGTTTGGATAACCCAGAACATCCGAAGATTATCTCATAATGTCTGTTTTTCTTCCAAAATGATTAATGGATATGTTTCAATACACATCGTAGCATTGCATAGCCCAGAAAGCTTTTGTTACAACTGTAGGTCGTATGTTCTGATCTCAAGGATAGTTCGGATGACCTAGAACATGTCATATTGCATTATAATGTTTTTTGACTTTAGGAATGTTGATTGAATATGTTTGAACATTTATTGTAACTTTGTATTGACTAAACTGTACTGTTAAAACTGTAACTTTTAAGTTCTGAACGCCAATACAATTTGAATGACCTAGACCATCCCAAGATTATCTTCTCGTGACCTGCTACGTTCGAAAATATTCACTGAATATACTTGATTACGTGACGTAACTTGGTATAGCCCAAAATACTACTGTAACTACCGTTGATTCCAGGTTCTGAACTCCAGGACGGTTTGGATTACCTAAAATAATGAGTGTTGACCTTCCAAAAGATTCATTGTATTTATTTGAATACATATGGTCACCATATATAGCTCAAAAAACTACTGTTACCACTATAGATCTTATGTTTTGAACTTAAGGACAGTTTGTAGTACCTAGAATATACCAAGATTGTCGCATTATTTATGTTGGCCTTCCACACTATTCAATCAATATTTTTAAATGCATATTGTCCCTTTGCATACTCCAAACCAGGGCTGGCAAATGTCATTTTCAATGAAAAATGACCAACGATTTTTACCGAATCACGTCTAAAAATCTCATCGCGCGAGAAAACGATGACGAAGTTTTTCTTCTAAATCTCATCGATTTTTTCGTCATGACAGCACGTGATAGTGTTTTGGTCATCGCTATTACCAGCACATTTATTGATATAATTGTAAGTTTCATCACAAAACTTCAAATAAAATTTCCACTATATCATTTTTAATTTTTTTTTTTTTTTTTTTTTTTTTCATTTTGCAGCGTTTGGTGGGGCAATGAGAGCGCAAGTCAATCCAAAGCCGAGGGTTAAGGAGGGGTAATGGCGAACTGGTCTATGTGGACTACTTGAACGCCATTGTGTAGGGAGGGGATTGGAGATGTAGGTTATTGAGTGCTTGAGTGCTTTTGAGAGATTTACGCTGCATAATGTAAATAGGTCATGAGGCCCATTTCCGTTTGAATCACCCTTTACTTTAAAGACTCATTCTTGAGCAGAAATTTAAATGGAATCGAAATTACACTAAAATGGAACCGAAACGGAATCGAAATGAAATTGAAATGGATGCAAAACGGATTCGAAACGGAACCGGAAAAGAACAGAAATGGAATTGTAATGGAATTGAAATGGAATCGAAACGAAACCAAAGCGGACCCGAAATAGAACCGTAATGGAGCCGAAACGGAATCGAAACGAAACCGATATGGAACTGAACCAGAAGTGAAATGGAACTACTGTGATTAACACCCCTCTTCTATAGTAAGTCAAACACTAAACCCTCACTGAGCGGACCCTCCGCACTGTTGCTAAAATAAACTACTTGGAAAGGTTAAATCTACTACTCGTGTTTCCTAAGCGGGCCCTCCGCGTCCTATCTCTAATAAACATGCTTGTCATCGTCAGTATAAAGTAACACTTTTCTGTGGCTTTGTGCTTCATTTCGAACAGTCAGATATTTACCATGATCAAAACATTCACCATTTTCGAAAATTTTGCAATTACTTTCACTTATTACACCATGGGTAAACCAGGTATTTTGGTTATTCATTCCATGAAACAAATAGATAAAAAACAACATAAGTTGCCACGAAAATGAAAAGTGTACTTTGATTGAAAGTAAAAAGTCTAAGAGTGAATTGCGGCCAGTATCACACCTGATGTTAGTGCCTTTATATAAACGTTCTACGACGTGGAAGTGAAATAAATGTGCAGAATATGTGATACTTTCACTACTGGTCAAATTCTTTTTCTCAAATGCATGTTTATAGCATGAGATGAGCCCTCTCACCATCGACAAGGTGACAAATTTGACCCGCGAGAGGGAAAAAGTGTCGTTGGGAGCATATAGGCTAAACAGATTAAGTGACGCTCCATTTTTCTTCAAACGGTTGGGACTGAAGCATTAACTATAGTCCTAGTGATTTATGGTTATAGCGCCATTACTCGGCTATAACAAGGCTATTTTTACTTCTTATTATGGTACATAAATCAATGATACTTTTTTTAAATATTCCGATATTGCGCTCTCGCGTCCTAGGTTTTAAAGTAGTAATACATTGTGGGACAAATTTTTGAAAATAATCAAGCACAACAATGTCATCGTGATACTTTGAAAATATGCTTCTGGAACGAGTTTTCGCAAATGAATTGCATTGGGTCGAAATGACTTTCTGCAGAACTAATCTAAATACATCCACTGTTTTCGCCACTTTTCAACAAATGCTTTTTTCATAGGTCTTCCTTCACATACATCCTTTACATTCCATTACATAGTCGAAAATTAGAGCTCTGAGCTCCAAGTTTATCTTCCAACAGTCACACCGGTTATGATATTCTAGTTCTGTACTGCAGCAAGCCGTTTTCTTTCCATCAAATACAAAGTTATTTATAGATTCGATTTTAAATATTTTCCAGCGTTGAGAGGTTCTTTGCTTTTTTTTAATCTGTTTGGCTGGATCGTCTCGGCTGATGCTTTGCTTGTTTTTGTTTTCAATTCCATTTTTACACAACATGCGATGTTAGTTAAAAGATTTGTGGATCTGAAGTCTATACTAAAATCCGCCTATAGGGTCTCTGAAAGCTCATCCAAAATGAGCTGGGAAACTGATTTTCTCAAAAAGGGAATTATAGTTTTCTTGAAAAACTATCACGACAAACATTGAAAAACTATTTGTACAAAATTTTGGCCAGCTTGAGCAGTTATAAAATATTATAAGCCTTTCTTAATGACGCTTCTCGTGCTGAAAATTACTATATCAATATTATTATGTAGTCTGAAGAAGTCCTAACCCTTGATTCACTCAAATGCTCTACCATTTTCATTATAATCAAGAAGTTTCGCTAGGAAAGCTCGTAGATCCACATTTGACCGAAGTGAGTTATATTCTACTCATTTTTTGAGTAGCTTTCAACGTTCATATGTTGCCTTGCTGCAAAAGCGATGGTAAACTGTGGGAGTTTTTCATCGTAGCTTCGAACGTCTGGTGGATATGGGCAAGAGTGGGAGCATACGCTTTTGTTGAGCGATTTCGTCGCTGAGCTTTTTTACGTTTTCGCCACTGATGTCGATCATCGTTGCTGGTGAAGCTTTTTCTCGTTGTTGACTTGGTGTTGAAGTTTGAGCTTTTGTTCGTTTTGCTGTAGGAATCAGGTGGAAGCTTTTGACGAATAACGCCATCTGTGTCATCATTAGTATCCATCGACTGCATGTCCAGGGTACGTTCGTTCAAATCTGAATTCAGTGAGAGATATATGTTCCGCAAGTGTGGATATAAATCATACTGGCAATGCAGTTGATTTGGATTGTGTTCATTGAGTAGTACTTTCCCAGGTGGTTCAGATTGGGCACTATTTTCGTGGCAGTGCTCTTCTGTCAGTTTAGCAACATTATCTGTAGAAGAATGTTTGAAGCGTATGTCTTTGGTGAAATATTTGATGGGAAAACAACTATGCCTAGTAGAGCGTGTAACGGAGAAGTTATTTCCATATCGAGCCCAGCATGAAGGGTTCGGATTGTTGAATTCTACTGTATCTGGTTCGTTTTCGGATGGCTTTTTGCTTCGATGCGTTTGAGTGTGGTTGGACGATGGGTTATGTAGGTAGCAACGTTTGCGATGTGGCTCGGAATCAGTATCAGTAGTTGATAGTTTTGTGGTGTGTAGTTCATTCGGGTGGAAAAATTGTCGTCGGATGTTGTACCCATGAATTCCATTTTGGCGTTGCAATTGCTCAAACGAAGAATTTGCCGTACTGTTGGTGGTTGGAGGGATTTTCCGGAACGATACAACAAGGGGACGTTTCAGGCAGGGCAGATCTGTTTCTCGGTAACGGATCTGATTTTGATTCGGGCATGCTTCGGTTATTGAGGCAGCAGTAAGTGTGGTTGTCTCATTCACCACGCTACTCTGTTGCAAAGGATAGCTGGTACAGCATACGGACGAGCACGTGTTCATCGAATGCGAGTTAATGGAACTTGAGCGCAATGAGACATTCCTAAAAAACATACGCTGTCTTAGTGGATGGCCAGAACGGCGGTATAAATAATTCGCTAAAGTGTCCTATACCGTTACCGTACCGGGAAAAAGAAAAGAAAGACACATATAATAGATTTTGACTCCAGCCAATTTCGTTTCTTGAAGGAAATAAATGTTTGAGTGTATTTTTTTAACACAGGTTAGTTCCATGTCAAATAATTCAACAATCTGACTTGACCTTTCCCGATAAGAAACGGTGTAGTATTACTTTTTAACAATTGTATTTGTTCATTTTGTGCTTGTATTTGCATTTTTTTTTAGGGCGGCGAATTGGATTTTTTAAATTGGGTGGCAACTGTCACTTATGATAGTACTCCACAGCAATTTTTTTTTTTTTTGTACTTTAAAGATGAATTTGAGTTTTTTTTTCAAGTGTATATCGTTATATGTTTTGGTTCGAAATATTCCATTTTTCAACAACAAAGAAATATGAAATGATTCATGCCAATCGGGGAAGGTCGAATCAAACATTTATAGTTTTGCCCGCCATAACTGCCGGTAGATCGAAAACAAATTTCCAATTTTGGCCAACGGTGAACATTGTCAGGACTACTCAGAACTGAAAAATTGGATACTTACTCACCTTGAAGGCCTCCCGGAACTTATGGCTCATTATGTTGTACAAGACGGGATTGATGCATGTCGACACAAAATAGAGGATTCCCGAGATGTGAGTGACAATTTCGAATGCCCGTCGTATTGCTTCATTGTTGTTCTGGTCACCTCCGTACACTGCAAACAGCCTCTGGGCGTGGAATGGGGCCCAGCAGAGGAAGAACGCTATCACTACGGCCACTAGAAGTAGATCAATGGCGTAAATTACATAATTATTTGGGTTAGGAAAAGCTAACCGATTGTGCAATCCTTCAATCTTGATTATTTTTGCAAATGCGCGTTTGCTTTTTTGGACAAAAAAAATGCATTTATGATGGACTGTTTCAGGGCTTGATACACAAATTGTTAAATTTTAAGAGCGACATGGGCCCGTTTGAAGCAAATGTCAAACATGGTTGAAGCAAATGATCTGCTAAAATTACACGACAAAAGTGCCGATTTGCGTGTATAAAGTCACAATCTGCAGATAAAGATTGTACTCGAAAAAAATGCAACTCTTTCTTCTGTGTATAACTTTTTATTACATTCGTAAAAAATGATGAAATGTTGGGTGAAACTAGCTTAGAGTGTAATGAAAACATGTTTACAATTTCGTCACAATCTGTCAAGTGGTTATCAAGATGGCTTCCAAGCAAAAAGTGCGTCGACAAAAAAATCTAGGTGCGGTCGTGAAAAATCCAGGCCAGGTGGATCGCGAAACAGTTCCATTCCACCGTGTCCCGTGTGGTAAAATGGTTCAAGCCGACCCAGACGACCCAGCGACGAGCTGGCAGTGGAAGAAAAGCGAAGAAGACCGACCCCGTGAACGCAAGGAAGGTGAGGGATTACTTCAAGAGCAATCCGAACCGTTCGATTCGGGACCAGAAGGCCAAGAAGGTCAATTCTTCCGTCTGGTTCGTTCAGCAGGCAATGAAGCGGGCCGGACTTTATGTCTTCAAGGTAAGGAAGGCGCCTAACCGAACCGATAAACAACATACGGCGGCCAAATCACGTGCCAGCAAGCTGTAACGCGAGTGGTTGGTGCAAGCGAAATGCATCGTAATGGACGACGAGACGTACATTAAAGCGGACGTCAAGCAGATCTCCGGCCTGGAGTTTTTGGTCCGGCAAGACCTGCCTGGCTGGTACTTGGTGTGGCAAGTGATCTGTGGGTGCGGCAAGTCCAGCAAGTTGTACATAACGGCCGGCACCATCAATGGCCAAATATAGAAAGAAGAATGCCTCCTGAAGCGCCTGCCGCCCTTTCTCCGGTCCCACGAAGGTGACACTCTGTTTTGGCCGGATCTGGGATCGTATCATTAAAGGAACCCGTGATGGAATTGTACGAAACCAACCATGTTGTTTTTGTGCCGAACGTGGCAAATCCGCCAAACTCGCCAGAACTTCGCCCAATAGAAAAATCCTGGGCGATTACGAAGGGCAAGCTCCGGAAAACAGGGAATGTCTTTAACAACGACAAGGATTTGAAGAGAGGGTGGATGAAAGTGTGGAAAAAAGATGACGCAAGTGATGCACAGGATTTGATGGGTAGCGGTAAGTCCAAGGTGCGGGCATTTAACCTAGGAGAGGAGGTTGCATGAACCTTCTTTGGAAAAACATAGCTAATATGTGTTTATTTATTTCCTGAGAGTTTCAAAAATACCCAACTTAAAATGAATTTTTGGTGATAACTTTTTTTTTTGCATTTTTTTTTCAATTTCAATCTTCACACTAAATGAGTTCATACGATTAAAAATTATAGTTTTGAGTATGCTAACTTCTTTTTTACGGGTGGAATTCGTTTTTTTTTTGAAAAATAACTCAAAGTATTTTTTTTAAGATAATACGCTTTTTATGAGATTTTCGATTGTGGAAATATTTTACTAGCTGGCGTCAAACTCTTCTTGCAAGGAGAAGCAACCACCATTTCAGCTCAAATATGCTCTCTAAAAGGGTAAAATTTATGAATGTTTACGCACTTTGTTCTAAAAATCAATCAAAAGATGCGCTCCCTTTCAATTTGATTCGACTTTTGAATTATTGAATAAGAGAAAGAAAGTGAGCAGAGACCTGTTTAGCATGCCGGCATGGACCGGCATTTGTGTCTTCCCAGAGCAAGTCTCTGTTACCATTCGAGAGCTTAAAACTTCATTTTCCGGTTTAGACTCCACTGTATCATTTGTTCATTTTCTGTGGGCATTCAACCACAGAGTGGTTGAATACTGGCATTTCCGTTCTAATTAACTCGGTTTTCAACCGTTCGTTTCCCTATAGCATGAATTATACAGTTTCGTAAAATAACAACCAACAAATACATCGGTTAATCATCACAAAACCCCATCCGATGGAAAGCTCAAACTCCAATATAACTTACCCAGCATTTTGACCACGTGTCTGGTGCTGTGGTATTGGACTCGGTTAGAGTAATTTATGCGTCCATCTTCCGAGGAAAGCGAATTGGTCTGTTCCACCAGCAAATGGATATTGTTGGCCATGCTGCGTTCGATTGGAACCGGACCGACATCATTGGGCTGACTACTAGCGATGGCGTTGCTGATACCATTGCTCCCTGGTAGCGAGAGTTGAGCCTGAAGGGGCTGCTGCTGCTGCATGAGCATGCTTTCACTGTAGTGCTGCGGAGAATCGTTTTGATAGTTGATGGAGACAATCGTTCGGTGGGAGTTTTTCTTGAAAATAGTATGCTGTGGAATGGAATGAAAAGCAGGCGGTGAATGTAGAACCAGACAATCAGTTGTTATAGAATCAATTTCAAGGTGGCGCATTGTGTGTCTTTTCCAAGGAAGATACGGATTGGTGCCGAAGAAAAGTCTCGTTTTCAGTGTTAATTTTAAAGACTGATGGATTTTTTTTACCATTTCTCCCCGTCCCATATTCGATGTAATGAAGTTGTATGAGTTGAGTACCAGTACCCACGAAACCATACAGATGTCGCCCTATCGTTCTATTTTCAAACTCCTTTCAGATGGATTTCAGATTTCAGATTTCTTTATTTCGTCAACCGACGTAGACTAGTACGTATATAGTTACAGTTTGAGCAAAACAAATTAAAATTAAGATTAAGAATGTTATTATATCGTAAGGTACTAAAAAGTTCTTTAATTTTGTATCGAGACATTGTAAAGTCAATGGTTTCGCCGTATTGATTGTACGAGCCCACTATACAATTTATCGGTCCAAATGTTGCATAATTTGTGCGATAATGGTATATGGGAAAAAATATTTCGATTACGAAGTTGCCGAACAGGTGCGGAAAAATTTAATTTTGATAAAAGGATTACTAAATTAATGCGCTGCAAAACAATATCGAAACAATACAATTGAACCCAGGGCCGGATTAGGGAGGGAGGGGGGCGGGGGTTCACAATAGATCACATCTTATGACATGGCACCTTCATTATATTTTTCAAAAATTGAAAACCTTATATATTTTTTTTGCGTGTACGTTAATGTATATTCTATTTCTAGGACGATTTCGACTATTCTCGGCATTTCTCCCATTTGATTTACATTAGTCAATTCTCGTCGCGCGAGTCGGAATCGCCTCTTTTCGAGTCACGCTACGCGCAGAATAAGCCTAATTGTTTGTCTTAGGAAAATACGACTGATGATGGTAAAAAAAAAAAGAAGAAATTATCAAATTGCTTGGAGTTACACCAGTTCAAGTGATAAAGATGAAACACGATTTTTATTTAGTTCATTTTAAATCAAATGAACTGAATAACCTCAAGGCATTGGAAAAAGCCAGCCTTATGCTCCATGTCAGAGTGAAGTGGGAACACTTCAGGAAGACTGGAGGAAATTCTCAACACCTCACCCAGTGCCGTAAATGCCAGAGATGGGGTCACGGGACGAAAAACTGTCACATGGATGCCAAATGCATGCATTGTGGCGATTCCTCTCACGCCAAGGACAACTGTCCTGTGAAGGATCCCAAAAATTTTAAATGTGCGAATTGTGGTGGAAACCACAAATCCAATTTTAAGGAATGCAAGACTCGCAAAGCGATCTTGAATTCTCGTGCTAAGCATCAGGTAGGGACCGCTTCACGTTCCCGACCAGGTAATTATTCCTCGGCTGTTAACAACGGTCATCGAGGAGGAAATCCAACATTCGTACCGGAAGGTACGATCAATGCCCAACCGTCAAATTTTCCACTGCTATCTGCTGTTAACAATGGTCAGCGAAGTACAAATGTACCCGTAAGTACAAACAGAGCACAAGTTTTCAATGCTCAATTCTTACCTGCTGGTAGCAATGTACAGCTAGGTAATGGAGCTTCCTACGCTGCCGTTACAGCCGGTAGAAACCAAAATTCTACCAGAAATGTTGAAGATTTTGACTTAGGTAGCATAACCGCTCCAAAAATGGATTTTTTACAGAAATCATTAATCGATATGATTAATGGAATGTTAAAAACAAACTCCATGTTTGATGCAATTCAAACTGGTATAAAATTTGCAAACAATATTGTCATGACCCTGAAATTCAGCAATGGGTATTAAGACACTGAATATTTTAAATTGGAATGCTCGATCTCTTAAAAATAATGAAGACGAGCTGTTTAACTTTTTACGAGTTCATAACGTGCATATTGCCGTTGTAACTGAAACTTTTCTTAAACCAGGTGATAAAATAAAAAGGGATCCTAATTATTTCGTACACCGCAATGATCGTCTTGAAAGTCCAGGTGGTGGCGTTGCCATAATTGTTCATAGGCGTATCAAACATCAAATTCTTTCTTCATTTGATACCAAAGTTTTTGAAAGTTTGGGGGTTTCTGTTGAAACAAAATTTGGTCAACTTACACTATTAGCTGCCTATTTACCATTCCAATGCGTAGGTTAACAAAAGAATCTTCTCAAGGGTGACCTACAGAAGCTTACCCGTAATAGGTCAAAATTCTTCATTATTGGTGATTTTAATGCAAAACACCGATCGTGGAATAATGCTCAAAGTAATTCCAATGGTAATATACTATTTGATAATTGTTCTGCGGGTTATTACACTATCCAATACCCAAACAGCCCAACTTGCTTTTCTTCTGCCAGAAATCCCTCAACTATTGATTTGGTCTTAACTGATTCATGTCAACTTTGTAGCCAATTGGTTACCCATGCTGACTTCGGTTCGGATCACCTTCCAGTAACTTTTGAAATATCTTAAGAAATAATTTCTAATCCCAACAGTTCTACTTTCAATTATCATAGAGCTGATTGGAACCAATATCAAACATTCATGGAATATAACTTTGATCCTAATATTCCTTTGGAAACTAAAAATGATATCGATAATGCTCTTGATTCTCTGACTACTTCCATAGTTGAAGCAAGAGCTGTTTCAGTTCCAAAATGCGAGGTAAAGTTCAATATAATAGACGACGATCTTCAGCTTTTGATCCGTCTGAAAAATATCCGTAGAAGACAATATCAAAGAACACGCGATCCCGCCATGAAAGTTATCTGGCGAGATTTGCAAAAACAAATTAAAACACGCTTCTCTGCCCTGAGGAATGAACAATTCGAAAATAATGTGTCAAAATTAGAGCCGAGTTCCAAACCTTTTTGGAAGCTCTCCAAAATTTTAAAGAAACCTCAAAAGCCTATTCCAGCGCTCAAAGAAGGTGATAAAATATTGCTAACAAATGTGGAAAAAGCTCAAAAACTTGCTGAGCAGTTTGAGAGTTTCCATAATTTCAGTTTGGGTCTTACTAGTCCTATTGAGAATCAGGTTTCTCTTGATTATCTGAATATTTCCTCATAGGAAAATATTTTTTATGAATCCTGGGGTACTGATTTGGATGAAGTAAAAACTATAACTAAAAAGTTAAAAAATATGAAGGCTCCAGGTGATGATGGAATTTTCTATATACTCATCAAAAAACTCCCAGTGAGTACCTTGTCTTTCATGGTAAAATTATTTAATAAATGTTTTCATTTGTCATACTTTCCTGGCAAATGGAAAAATGCCAAAGTTGTTCCAATTTTGAAGCCCGAGAAAGATCCAGCTGAAGCTTCTAGCTACAGACCAATAAGTTTACTTCCTTCAATCAGTAAACTTTTTGAAAAGCTAATTTTGAATAGAATGATGCTTCACATCAATACAAACTCAATTTTTGCTGATGAACAGTTTGGATTCCGCCATGGGCATTCAACTACGCATCAACTTTTGAGAGTTACAAATTTAATTCGTTCAAACAAATCTGAAGGCTGCTCAACTGGAGTTGCTCTTCTAGACATAGAAAAAGCATTCGACAGTGTTTGGCATGAAGGTTTGATTGCTAAATTGAAAAACTTTAATTTTCCGCTCTATATTATAAAATTAATTCAAAATTATTTAACTGACAGAACTCTGCAGGTAAATTATCAGAATTCCAAATCTGATCGACTACCTGTTAGAGCTGGAGTTCCTCAGGGTAGCATTCTTGGGCCGATACTATATAACATTTTTACTTCCGACCTCCCTGATTTGCCTCAGGGTTGTCAGAAATCCTTGTTGCTGATGACACAGGCATCTCCGCTAAAGGAAGAAGTCTTCGTGTCATTTGCAGGAGACTGCAGAAAAGTTTGGACATTTTCTCTTCTTATTTACAGAAATGGAAGATTTCTCCCAACGCTTCCAAAACTCAACTAATAATATTCCCACATAAACCTAGAGCTTCTTTTTTGAAACCTAGTAGTAGTCACATCGTTACTATGAGCGGTGTTCCAATTTCCTGGTCAAGCGAAGTGAAATACCTTGGTCTATTACTTGATCAAAAATTAAATTTTAAAAATCACATTGAAGGCATTCAAGCCAAATGTAATAAATATATAAAATGTTTATATTCTCTTATAAACAGAAAATCCAAACTATGTCTGAAGAACAAACTACTAATATGTAAACAAATTTTTAGACCGGCCATGCTTTATGCTGTTCCAATATGGTCTAGTTGTTGTGCTACCAGGAAAAAAATACTTCAAAGGATTCAGAACAAAGTTCTGAAGATGATTTTGAAGCTGCCTTCTTGGTACAGTACTAACGAAGTACATAGAATTTCGAATGTTGAGACTTTAGAACAAATGTCTAACAAAATAATTAATAATTTCAGACAAAAATCGTTGCAATCTTTTATTGCAATGATTAATTCCCTTTATGCTTAGTTAAGATTAATTTTAGTTTGTTTTTAGTTTTAAGATTATTATTGTTATACTGACATGCAGGAATAAAAACCTGTTTAAAATACTGAACTGCTAAGGCATGAACAATGTAAACAAATTTAGATACATATTTTAACAATTAAGGTTGATACGTTACGGTAGTAGCTGGAGCACCTAGATTAACATGAAATGTAAATATGAATAAATTTGGAACAAATAAAGAGTTAAAAAAAAAAAAAAAAAAAATGATGGTAAAAAATATCCCCTGGTCTATATGTAGAACGAAACAGGTAGTTTTGTATCTCTGTTCGCCTACAGAACTACCGTTTTGCTGCTTGCTACATACAGCGCAGTGCCCACTGAGGTGCAAACAGGTTTGGCCCAAAAAATTTGTCATATCTTTTGTTCCTTCGCTGCGTAAATGAATGACGAAGCATAACAGCACACTTCGGCAATCATTCAAACAGAAGGAGGACGAAAAAGACGACAAATTCATATTGCCTCAGCTGTTCACATCTCACTGCATACATCATCGCTGTCAATACTGTGAGAGAAAGAAAGAGAAGCATGTTTGCTTCCCTCACTTAGACAATTTATACCGAATCCTCCGACTGAACATTCGTATAAGACCAAGCGAACAGCATTCAGCAGTGTTTCGTTGCGCTCCATCACGAAACGTTTGCGCGTGTGAAACAGTTCCGAGCGGAAAACAGTGTTTTGAAAACAGAAAAATTGGTGATCGTCACGTTGTCCCCAGAAATTATAGAAGTGGAGCAGATAAAAGAAAAATCCAAGATGAAAAAAATAAAAAGGTCGAAGAAGTGCTCTCGAAAACGCCAAAAATCAGCTCATTTTTTGCCGTGGGTGGTGCCAGTGTAGCAGGCGCTACCGAAGCAGATTCAAGCGCGTTACGTGATAAAGTGATTTCAGTCTTCGTCTTGTGATAATTCGGTACTAGTTAAAGCGGGAGAAAAAGGTCAACTCCAATTTTGAGAAAGATGTAGGAATGTGGTCGAAATTAAATGATGAAGAAATTGACTATTGGATCAGAAATTGACCAAGTGAGCTGCATCATTGTGATGAGAAAAAGTTCGAAACCTATTCGGTGAATCAGGAAAGGGGGGATATTGAAAGCGTCAAAATCATTGTTTACCGCAAGCTCCAGAATGAAACGGTTTTAAGAAACTGGCTTTGTTTTTCGCCGTACTCTGGAAAACTTTATTGCTATGTTTGTAAGCTTATGGAAGTTTCGGTGTCTAGTTTTTCTGGTGAAGGATTCTGCAATTGGAAGCGCGCTCAGGAGAGAATTCATCTACACGAGACATCGAAAGATCATCTGGAATCATCAGTTTCCATTTCTTCTCGAGCGGGGAACCTCGGTGTGGATCAAAAATTGAAACAGCATGTAAGTCTTTTTTTATTACAAAATGTAGCTTTTGGTGTCCTTATTCGAAATGCTGTGTTTATCACAGGAACAGCAGACCGTAAGCTACTGGCGAGAGGTTTTGAAGAGAGTTGTGAGTGCAATTACTTTTTTGTCACAACAGGGGTTAGGGTTTCGTGGAGAGAATGAGTTAATTGGATCAATGAAAAATGGAAATTTCCTAGGAATTCTTGAGCTCATTTCCAAATATGACCCTTTTTGGTGCAGCACATCGAGGTTCATGGAAATAAGAAAAGTGGACATGCCAACTATTTGTCCTCTACTATTTGTGACGAGATAATCGATATCATGACAGAAAAGGTATTTGAAGAGATTACGGAACGAATCAAGAAGACGAAATATTATTCAATTTCAGTTGATTCCTCTCCTGACGAATCACATATTGATCAACTAACAGTAGTCGTGCGATACTTGGAAGGAACAATGCCAGTTGAACGGTTTTTGACATTTATTCCTCATTGCGGCCATGCAGGCCATCAAATGGTTGATGCTCTTCTTAATTTTTCACGAGACCATAACATAAATTTCCAGGATTGCCGAGGACAGTCGTATGACAATGCACCAAACATGTCTGGAAAGTACAAAGGAATGCAAGCGTTAATTCTTCAAAAAAATCCTTATGCCTATTTTGTTCCATGTTGCGCTCATTCATTGAATTTGATTGGAAAGTCCGCAGCCAATACTTGCTCGTCCGCTGTTGAATTTTTTAACTTTGTTCAAAATTTATTCCCGTTTTTCACAAATTCTACAAGTCGATTCCGAATCTCGACCGAAAATCTGTTGCAGACCGAGCGAAAGTATACTGTGAAAAACCTAAGCGACACTCGATGGTCTTGTCGAGCTGATGCAACCAAGGCATTGCTTCATGGATACGCTGAACCACCCCCCCCCCCCACAAAAAAAATGAAAAAAAAAACTCTTCTTTTTACCCCCCCCCCCCCCCCACCCCGCCCCCCCCCAAATCCCCCCCCCCATTTTTTCCACCCCCCCCCCCCCTACCCCCCCCATCCACCCTTTTACAACCCCAAACAAACACACCAAAACCAAAAATAAAAAACACCGGCAAAGAAAATGTCTGGTTCAGAAGAACACCGGAATATACGAACGAGAGTGAAGAACGTTCGACTCAACGAGCACACCTCTTTCATTCTGAACAAACCCACCTATGATAAGGAGTGTATCGAAAGTAAGCTATCCACAAACTTTTTTTCAAATTTTGTTGAAAACCGATATTTTATTCATAAAAAAAAATGATCCTTTATTGTACGAGGTTAAACTTGAACATAATGAAGACCGGATGAAATTTAAGTTATTCCTTCACGAATTTTCGAACTTTGGATCGAATGCTCTTCATCATGTTCCGGACAAGTGTTGCATCGCATTTTTTGGACGCTTGAGCCCAAATTTTTTTGAACTCCTGCATGTTCCCAGCTGCCTTACCAGTCTTCCTGAAGACCCTCTTCACGATTGCCCTGTAACGTTCGATGGGTCGAAGCTGAGGGCAATTTGGCGGATTGATATTTTTCTCAACGAAATCTATACCCTTTTCCGCAAGCCAATTGAAAGTGGTTTTGGCATAGTGAGCCGACGCTAAAAAACAGTGGAGGTGTACTATGCTTCTTATATAAAGGCAACAATCTCTTCTGGAGACACTCAGATCGATAGATTTCCGCATTTATAGTTCCGGTAGTGTAAAAAATGGTTGACTTCAAACCACAGGAACATATTGCTTGCCATACCAGTACCTTTCGACCGAATTTCTCCACTTGAATCGACCTGTCCGCATCGCTCACATCCTCCCCAACGACGGCAGTAAAGTATTGTGGACCTGGAAGGGTTTTTGAGTCCTCCTTTACATAGGTCTCATCGTTCCTCAAAACGCATGCATCCGGATGCTGCAAAAGACGCGAATACAATTTCCGGGCCCTTGTTGCTGCTCGCTTCTTCTGTTCTGCACTTTGTTTCGAGATTTTCTGCTTCTTGTAGGTCTTCAGGTGGTTTCGCCTCTTGATACGCTGGATCATTCCGACACTCGTTCCTGCTTTTTTGGCCAAATCACGTATTGACATTGATTTGTTCTTCATGATTAGAGATACCACTTTCTGCTCCAGTTTCGGGTTGGAAGAACCGGGTTTTCTGCCTCTTCCTGGTAGCTCATCCAAAGAATAGTGTTCCCCAAACTTATTAATGATGGTTTTAACACTCGCATGATGAATTCCAAACCGCTTCGCCAATTTTCGCATAGTAATACCCTTCTCACTTAGCCATGTGTCCAGAACCTTAGTTTTCACTTCTTTTTCAACACGCGACATTTTGAAAACGCAGAATTTGAACCGCACAAACAAGTAAACAAAAGAAAGCTGACAGTCAAACGCACAGCAGGCAGTGTTCAGAGCATAAAAAACCATCACAAATACATGCGTACAACGCAAATGTATGTGGATAGCTTATATTCGATACACTCCTTATATTAATGTAAAAAAAAAGTCATGACATTTAGAAAAGAAAATGTAGAAGACCTTTATTTTTAGCAAACGAACCAACTCGGAGCTAACGAAAAATCTCTTCACAGCTTATTTTTTAACCGTTATGTATCCAACAGAGAACAAATTCGCCTTTTCGATTACAAAACATGAGATTTCATTATGTTTTCAAAGAAGGATGTTGAAACTCTGTGGGAGGGAAATAATGAGTGCAAAGCAAAGGGGGTGGTGCAGGGAGTGTTTCTAATTTGTGACCAAAAAAATGACCATTACTATGGAACTATCCAACCGATTAGAAATCTTTTAGCAACTTTGGATTCAGGAACTCAACCACTTTATCAAAATTGTCTCATGGACATGAGACATGGCATGCAGCATATTAAACTTCATGATTTAGCTGACCTAAGTCATCAGAAGACATTTTGATAGTTTCTGACCATTCATATCATATCAAACTTTATAATTCAAAAAAATAGGTCTACTGATGACATTCTAAGGATGCTTGGCCATACTGGCCACTAGAAAAGGCCCCGCGGGATCCGAGTTCCACCGGAATAGTGGCCATATTAAAATATTTTCCAAAACTGGGCTTGCGACATATCAATCTTCGTGATTTTGCAAAAATAGATCTGTGGAGGATATTCTGAGGATTTCTGACCATACTGGCCACTAAAAGAGGCCCTGTGAGATCCGAGTACCTCCGGAGAAGGGGCCTGTATTATCGGTTTTCGAGTCACTCAACATTTTGTACAAACATAATTCACACTATAGAACAAAACAAAAACCAAAACCAAAATCGTTTTTCAAATATCTTAAATATCTTTTAACATTAGCTCTATGCTTGCCTTGGCTAGTGGTACATCACTCGACCAAACAATTTTTTTACAAAAGGATACTGCCGAGTTGGTAAAGAAACGCACATTTTAGTGCATCAAAGCGTAACGATATTCAGAAAAAGAGCATGAAGAGGACGGATTTGCGGCGAGGTTTACTTTGTTCAATCTATCATACGAGCATAAGCAGTACGATCAAGTTTCCTGGAAAATGCTTTGGTTGTTCTCTGAAGACAAAGTTTTGCATAATCATGAAGTTTGATATATCGCAAGCCAGCTTTTGGTTACGATTTGAATATGGCCAATTTTTCGGAGGAACTCGGATCCCGCAGGGCTAGAGTGGCCAGTAGGGTCAAGAATCCTCAGCATGTCCTCCGCAAACCTATTTTTGCAAAATCATAAAGTTTGATGCATTGCAAGCCAGGTTTTGAAAACATTTGAATATGACCCCTTTCCGGAGAAACTTGGATTTGGCAGGGTCTCCCTAAGTGGCCAGTATGGTTAGAAATCCTTAAAACGTCTTTTCATTACTTAGTTTTGCAAAATCATGAAGTTTGATGTGTCGCAAGGCAGGTTTTGGCAATGATATGAATATGGCCAGTTTTCCGGAGGAACGCAGACTCCGGAGGGCCTGCAGGAATCTTCAGAATGTCCTCCCAAGATAAAGTTTTGCAAAATCATAAAGTTTGATATGTCGCTTACTAGGTTTTGAAAAAGATTTAAATATGGCCACTTTCCTGGAGGAACTCGGATCCCGCAGATTCTCCTTAAGTAGCCAGTATGGTCAGAAATCCTCAGAATGTCCTCCGAAGACCTATTTTTGCAAAATCATAAAGTTTGATGTGTCGCAAGCCATGTTTTTGAAAAGACTTGAATATGGCCACTTTCCCGGACGAATTCTGATTCCGCAGGGCCTCCTGGCGTGGCCAGTATGGTCACACAGAATATCCTCCTAATTTTGATATGTCGCAAGCGAGGTTTTAGGAAAGATTTGAATATGGTCACTTTCCCAGAGGAACTCGGATCCCGCAGGACCTCCCTAAGTAATTAGTAACACCCTCAGAATGTCCTTCGAAAACTAAGTTTTGCAAAATCATGAAGTTTGATGTGTCGAAAGCAAGGTTTTGGAAAATATTTGAATCTGGCCACTTTTATGGAGGAACTCGGATCCCGTAGGGCCTCTTTTAGTGGCCAGTATGGTCATAAATCCTCAAAATGTCTTTATTTTTATTTGGTTTCGCCATCAGTGGCGTGGTGAGGTGCGACTGAAGATCGTGTACTACGGGTGTATATTTTCCATTTTTATTTGATTGATGGTTTCGGCATGCTTTGGATCCGAGAACCGTTTACCTTAGGAGCATGGAGCGGCATGACAGGCGTTGGAGGCTAAATTTGTTTTTCAACGTTTCAGCGTGGCATTTACATTGGATTGCGCTTCGGAAAATCAAATACTGTATTGGAGTTCAAAAACAGTGTAGGATTGTAACTCGGATGAGCCATTTGTTTCAGAGTTCAGACAGCCGGGCTCTTCGATCGTTCGGGTTGCTGTCTTTAGTATGAAACTTGTAGAGTAGTATGTTGCTTTTCAGAAAAAGAAATCGTAGATCTGTTATTGAAATTTTGTTTTGGAGATTCAGAATGATCAACTCTGATTTCAGCTTTTCCGGGAGTATTGATACATACTGGTTTTTTGTTTTCTGTAATAGGCCTGTGAGTGTAAGATATGTTTTGTACATATGCATACAATTGATGTGAATACAAACACTAATATTACTAGATCTTAATCCTACAGAAGCTGCCACAGATGAAGTCTTTCAATGAGAGGATAACCAGCGAAGTTTCGGATATGTATTCTATTATTGTTGGCTGTCTATACACCTATGAGATAGCATAACATAGCAAAGCATTTTTCGACCATACACAATCCTGGGTTGGTTGTTGTAGAGACGATGGAAGCGCCAGAAGAGCTGCCTTGGGTGTGACAGGCTCTTCATCCATCAATCTCTTTGTACAATACCTGGCCAGGTCCTTATGATCAGCAAGGGATGGGAGGGAATTGTTGATTAGATGTCTACTTAAGAAGATGCTGAGAACTCACGCTACCTTCATAGACATCTGGAGTTGGAAGTTGGATGGGATTGTCCGGGAGGCTTTCCTTGGCGAGAAAGCATATGTATATTTATATGTATATTGGTCGTTGGGAGTGACGAAGCTAAGAAAATTAATGCACTCCTTCGTTGTCCACACAGGCGTTTCCTACTTGTATCCAAGCTCCAAATTCAAGAGTGTAGTGCCTTTTCTTGCGTGGGAGTCTGTCGGTTTTGACATGAGCACTAACTCTTGTCCTAGCCTTTTATGGCTTATGGTTATAGCGCCATTACTCGCTTTCTGAAAAGAGAAGAAGGACGCGCCGACACAGAGTCATACGCTCATACACATACAAGCATACACTACACACACACACATGCACACACATGCACACACATGCACACAAACACTTACACTTACACATTCACATATTCATGGTTTGTAAATAGCTTTAGATTGAACCAAATGGTTAAAAAAAATTATGTACGGAATTTCCCCCGCTGAACAACAAACGTTACGGGAGCTAAAACACTACTGATATCAAAAATATAAAAAGTAAAAAGTACTTAGCTGAATTCCATGTAATTACTTGTCCGATCCAAAAAGATCGAACAGGCAACTAGCATCGAGCAATGCCCATAACCTCCAGCTGGAGACTGAAGACACGGGTATCGTTTAATCGCACAATTTCTTCATAATTCGACTCAAAGCACAGAATTAAGTCCAGTTGATAATTACGTCGAAATATTGGCGAAAAACTTCAAATGCTAGATTTCATAGAAACGATTGATCCACATCGCAGGACATTGAGCAAGGCACACACAATCCTAGCAAGGACACCGTTGCACACTGTTGCCAAAGGCGTAAAAACGTGATCGAAATTGTTTTGACCCCGAGAACAACGTTTTTTTGCTATAGTTTCTTCTGCAAAGTTTTTTCATAAATTATTCTCCATCTTATGGTGATAAAAATTTGGTGATTTATCTCCCTAGTAGTGAGAAAAAACAATTGTTTTTTAATTATTGCAAATAAAAATAAAATTTATTCGGCAAAGTTATAGCCAATTTAATACAAAACAACTTTGCTGAAGCTCACATATGCCTATCTATTGGTTTTAATGTGAATTTGGGGAGTTTTCTATTGAACATCCCTTCAATTCAGTTTTTTGAATATAACATCTCGTGGCGATTTTCTACAAATTTTTAATATTCAACACTTCTGTTTATCATACAAAAACACACAAATTTGCTGAAAATAGTATATTTTTATCTCATATGGTTTTCGAGATAATTAGGATTTTATTTAAAAATATGCACTTTTTCAGTGTCAAAAATCATAGTAATCTGCAAATTTCCGCAGGCGAAACTATTTGCATATGAACGTATGAATCAGTCATTCGGTCATCCAGATACAACCGCTCGTCTCTCGCTGTCCCTTGGGGGCCACATCCAATGTTCTCAGAACAACTACATGACTTTATCTAAGCTTTTTTTTTCATTTTTTGAAGCTATTTCCCGTCGAAAAAGATTCCCAGCATTGCCAAAATAGTACAAAACAAATGGTTCAGCCTTTATTTTGTGATATTCAGTTTTTCTCAAAGCATTTAAACATAATTGAAGTATTTCACTGTTGATCGTCATCATCACTACTATCGCTTTCATCATTGGTGTTGTCATCGGATTCGACCAAAAGATTTTTCGCATCCCTTGACAACGGTGTTTCCTTTTTCTTTCCAAACCCTCTAATGCTTGAAATCAATGGATCAGATGTCTCTAACAATCGGTGTAAAAGATCCGTGTTAGTTTCTATCCTTGAAAATTTCCTCGTATGATCCTCTCGGTATCTCTCGGTCTTTGTTTCGGGACTCCTGAGCCTCTTCCGACAATTGATCAATGGGAACAAGAAATGGAGATATCACTTTGGCGCCGTGGATAAGTATTTTATGCACCGATGCTGGCATTGGATACCAATCATACAAATTAACGAGCAGATAGGAAGTTTCCAATGCATATTCTTCGAATTTCTTGCAGTCTATTTCACATCCTGAAAATAATGCATTACAATGTTAATAATGGAACTTAAACTATATTGTTTTCTCATTACCAGATACTAATGTTTCAAGAATGATTTTGCAACGGTATATAGCTTGACGATTGATTCCTGTGATCTGCGCTGACTGCTCCCAATTTTGAAAAAATCGTCTGGCAGTGTTTCCGTCATTGCTGTTGCCACATCCACCCGAACGAGGCTTATCAACGATTAGACCGATTTCTGTTTTGAATCTAGATTGGATGTATTTCTTCTTATCTAACATGATTTGCTTGTGTTCCGCTGTCCTTATTTGCCACTTCTTCATATCAAGGCGGTATGATAAGTGCAACAGATATTCGAAAAACCGAATATAAGCATGAAGTATCGATAATCCAAACTGAAATGCTTCCACGTTTTCTTCTCTTTTTCGCACTGTGTTCAAATTATTCATTTGCGAGGGTGTTGCTCCACAAATATAGCATCGTTGGGACGACGTTGATGTGACAGCATTACACACTTTGCCATCTACCATCGTCATGAGCATCTTAAATTTTACCAGTGCGGATCGACCAAAACACTCCACCGTCACAGGTTGAAGTTCAGCTATCTGACTATCTAAACTAGCCTTTTCCGCGGCAATAAGAAGTGCGGTCTCTTTGGCAAACTGTAAGCGTAATGGCCTGCAAAATCTTGTAGACGAAGGCCGGGGATTCTCGAACAGAATTTTTCCACCAACCACAATGTTGATTGGTACAATAGATGTCGCAAAAATGTGGCTATCAGATGCGGTACCATCGTCATTTGAAAATATTTGCTTATATTCTGCGTGGTCACCACTGCCGTCATATCCGTATTTTACTGTGAAGAGTAGATTCTGCAAGTCTTCATCTGAAAAGTTGTTGATTATATTTTCTTTGGTAAGAATGATTCGCTCTACAGTATGGTCAAGAAGTGCTTGTAGTTTGATTTCCATGTTGGTTTCAGTAATCGTAATTGAGTTCTTTTCAGGATAGCAACTACGTTTAGCCTCCAAAATTTTCTTGTAAGGAGTGTATCGAAAAGTAGTTATAAACTTCCAAATAATAAAATAGGCATGAAAACATGGTTAAAATTAACATACTATTTCAGTTTATTATAGCTTAACATGTTTACAAAAGATCCAAACGGAAAAACTAGTCATCATGTTCATTTCTGTAGAATGCCCGTACCTTTGATTTGACACCTGCCATCAAATTCTGCACAGTGACCTTTGTGCACTTCCTGGATGCCGCTGCCCAATTTTTCTTAAAATCGGTCATGTTTTGGGACACTGTACCATCCTTCTTAAATATACGCTTGACTATTGCCCAATAGCGTTCGATCGGTCGCAACTGGGGACAGTTTGGTGGGTTGATGTCTTTTTCTACGAACTTGATGTTATTCTCCGTCAGCCACTGTAGAGTGGATTTGGCGTAATGTGCCGATGCCAAATCTGGCCAGAAGAGAGGAGGGGACTGGTGCTTTCTATACAATGGTAGCAACCTGTTCTTCAAACATTCCTTTTGATAAATCTCAGCATTTATAGTTCCTTTTGTATAGAAAATTGAAGAACGCAAGCCACATGTGCAAATAGCTTGCCAAATGAGCACCTTCTGACCGAATTTCTCCATCGCAACAGTCGTATCTGCGGTTGGCACACGTTCCCCAACAGATTTAGTATAAAACTGCGGCCCCGGTAGCGTTCTTGAATCTTCTTTAACGTATGTTTCGTCATCCATCAAAATGCACTGGTCGACATTGTCCAAAATGCAGCTGTACAGCTTTCGAGCCCTGGTTTTGGCACGAGACTTTTGTTCCGGAGTTTGTTTGGGCACTTTCTGCTTTTTGTACGTCTTCAAGTCATTCCTGCGCTTGATTCGTTGAATCATTCCGATGCTGGTCCTGAACTTCTTGGCTAGATCGCGAGTAGAGGCAGATTTGTTCCGTTGAATATAATCCACAACTTTTTGGTCCAAATCGGGGTTGCTGGAGCCGGGTTTCCGGCCACTTCTTGGTAAATCCTTGAGGGAGCACTCCTTACCAAACTTTTCGATGATACGTTTTACACTTGCCGGGTGAACATTTACTCTTTTCGCAATCTGGTTGTAAGTAACACCCTTTTCGGTGCACCAAGTGTGCAGAATTTTCTTTTTAGTCTCAAATTCAATTCGCGACATTTTGAATACAACTTTATCAACGGAAATGAATGAACCGAATAATCATTTTTGACATGTAAACAAAGCAAATGGCGCTTAGACGCTAAAAATATATACAGTAGTTTATGCGTAATAACGCATCGAATGTTTATAACTATTTTTCGATACACTCCTTATGCTACCACAACCCCCGAAACACAAATACGGCTTCCCCTCCCGTCTGATCTTTTTATCCCTCCTCCCCCCCACACAACACCTCCCTCCCTTTTTTCCCTCCCTAACCGGATTCCCCCCCCATCCATTGTAAACAAAACCTCCTAACTCTTCAAACCTTTTTTTTTTTCCCTTCTGAAATATTTGCTCAGAATATACGCACATTTTTCGATTTCTGATCGTGTGTTTTCGATATCGTCAAGAGCATAATGAACCATTATTTCTTGTGTGATTAAATCAGCCTTCAACTTTAGATCACCATGAACTGATCTCCACACCAGAAATAAATCGCAGTTCTTCAATTCGCCTGTATTATGATATGTTTTCATCTGAGATTTGATATTGCAGCAATGATTTGAACATGGAAACTTACCATCAATTGAAGATGCCATGGTTCGGTAATGTTTTAAACACAGCTTTTCATCAAAATTCTTTGTACGGTAGCTTCCAGCTACAGTGAAACTACAAGAAACTGATACAATACTACTCCTATCTGCTGCCTCAACTGTTGCTCCTGGTACGTTCACTACTGCTTATAACTCGTCCACTGTTTCCGAAATACGTCGAAAGAATGTCTCATCAAATGCAAGCAGCTTTTATTTATACCATGCGTGATTGCACTGCGTTGCCATAGCAACCAATGGAATCGAATTTTATGCGCCTGCTCTTTATTATCCGGGACAAATGACCACCGCGATAAAAAAAACCGTTAAAACAGCAAAATAAGAAAAAAAAGTTCTTTATTTAAAGTTTTATCACGCTCAAATTATTTTACACAAATTATATGTGTTATACCACAATTGCCTATCTCTTGAAACGTAATGCTATCGAATATGTTAAGAGAATTTAACCTGGTCGTTCCTAGAAAAGTCATGTAGTCGCTCTAAGAACATTGGATTTGGCCCCCAAGGGACAGCGAGAGACGAGCGGTTGTATCTGGATGACCGAATGACTGATTCATACGTTCATATGCAAATAGTTTCGCCTGCGGAAATTTGCAGATTACTATGATTTTTGACACTGAAAAAGTGCATTTTTTTAAATAAAATCCTAATTATCTCGAAAACCATATGAGATAAAAATATACTATTTTCAGCAAATTTGTGTGTTTTTGTATGATAAACAAAAGTGTTGAATATTAAAAATTTGTAGAAAATCGCCACGAGATGTTATATTCAAAAAACTGAATTGAAGGGATGTTCAATAGAAAACTCCCCAAATTCACATTAAAACCAATAGATAGGCATATGTGAGCTTCAGCAAAGTTGTTTTGTATTAAATTGGCTATAACTTTGCCGAATAAATTTTATTTTTATTTGCAATAATTAAAAAACAATTTTTTTTCTCACTACTAGGGAGATAAATCACCAAATTTTTATCACCATAAGATGGAGAATAATTTATGAAAAAACTTTGCACAAGAAACTATAGCAAAAAAACGTTGTTCTCGGGGTCAAAACAATTTCGATCACGTTTTTACGCCTTTGGCAACAGTGTGCGTTGGGCACCCCACAAACTATGATGGTTGGCGGTTGGCACCCCCCCAACAATCAATAAAAGCACCCCCCAGAGAGCACCCCACGACCGAAATAATAAAAAAAAAAAAATAAAAATAAAATCAAAACGGAGCAAAAATGACAAGAGAATTTTTTTTTAACGTCTCGCTTCGCACTCCGCACACTACGATCGGTTCGCTGTCTATACACCTATGAGATGTACAATTATTGCGATGCAAGGAAACGGAACAGCACATCGAAATTTTAGGTGTACTATTCTTTAATGCTTAATAATTTTAGATGGAATTCCCACGATTTGTAAAATAATTACAAAATCATTTCTTTTCTCGACAATGTCTCTAGTCTAAGCTTTCAGGTTCTTATTACAGTCCTTTTACAATTGTAGCAGGACATTAATCTGTAGACATGTAATTACAAATCGAATTTTTATTATCATTATAATACCATTACAATATTCATTTTCTATATTTTATATCCTTCTATATACTATTGAATATATATTGAGAAGGGAGTGAGCATCAGAGTATCACTCAAGCTGGAATTAGACAATAGAGTGGTATGACAACCGGCAAAGTTTTGCCAAAAAGCCGATTTATCTTCACAATGACTATTATAAAACCAAATTTGCGTTTAATGCAGTTATTGCAGCCCATTAGTTTTAAAATGCTTTTTCATCTGTCCGTAATAAGATAGTATCAATGAGTCCTAAAACGGCATTTCAAAACAGCATTTTACGAGTTCATAAAGATGAAATAAAACCTTTGATAGGAGTAAAAGGAATTTGAGAAAACAAGGTTTTAAGATCGTTGCAAACAAGCTGTGTAGGTTATCATAAACCTGACTAAAATGTGAAACTCAATATTGGCACCTCTTGGTGCGATGATAAAACCAAATTGATGTCTAGCGGCTTTCATAAAATTTTAATAAAACTTAATAAAGCTGGACGGTATTGGCACTGTTACTTGGGATGAGAAGGTCTTGGTGGCTACCTTACAAACATATAATTGAAAAAATCTGTTCTGGACAATCTAGCCAACATGAGAAACCTCTTTACCTTTGATATAGAAAACTACCTAGCCATAACTTAGGTCGACGTGTGACTACCATTAATAAGCTGGGCGTAATTTGGAATTGATTGACTTGGGTGGAGGTAAATCTGATTTTCAGAGTTATCCTAGTAGGCATAAAATATGTTGATCAAACTGCTCTGCCATTGATATTGCCAATTAAGGTAATTGACAATTAACGCTATACATTTACTAGTCTACCTTCTTCCCGTCAGCCGCTCGAGCCGAAGGCAAAAGGCTTTTGCTATTAAGCGTTATCAGAAGTAGTTTATACATTTAACTATATTATTAATACAAGGATTGTTCAATCGTGTAAGTCGTCGAAGTGAGAATCGGGGAAAATGGATTTTTTCAATCACACAATCCGGAATCAATATGTGTGATAGTTCAAATATAATAGGTCGAAAACGACAGCAGCGCGAAAATTTAAACGAAAAACAAAAAAAAATTGTTGAGGAGAGCTCGTAAGATTTCTACCTTCGATCTATTGCCATGTGTGTTGTTGATATTAATGTATTTTGAGTCCTGTATCCTATTCTAAGGGACAGTTTTTTCTTCTTTTGCACGTTTCTGTTTCCAATTCAAACCGCCTGGGTACAGTCATGTCTCCAATTGCAACATGATTTTATGGCTATCGTACAAGGAATTAGTCAATTTGGCTAATAAAACGTAGGCTACATTTTAATCACAAACACAAAATAAGCTCCGATAGATGCATAAGAAACGTAAAATCGTTTGGGTGTATGGCACCATTCACCATGCAGTGAAAGCATTGACTGTATTGTATGTGTGAAATTTTTCAGTTTCCTTTTATATCGAGTGTTTGTACAGAATTATATTTTTCCCGGCGATAATACTACTGTCGTTTTAGGTTTTTTTTTATCTGGTGAAGAACAGATTGCCGTTAATGCATGTAACCTTCTGCGTTACCCTTATCGATGGATGCCATTTTTCACTTTCCTATTCGATGGATGCTGCCCCGGTTAAGATGTTTGTGAGGGTGGTAAACTGATGAAGAATTGAGGATATGTAATATTCCAAAGGAGGGGAAATCGATAACCTGCGACTGTCACAAATTGAACGAATAGGATCAGATGAATCCTTATTTTCCCTCGATTATTCAAATGTTTTTATGAGACTGATTTTACCTCTTTCTGCCCGGTATCTTCCTGTTTTCCGATAATTTCCCCAGATTGGATTGTCTATACATACCTTTAGCCGTACGCTGCTTCCTAGCTGGGTCCCCCGTTTCATCACCTTCGAACGACGGAGTTGCAGTCCGATCAGAACATACAAAATCGTCAGGACACACATTGGAAATACGAACACTATCACAGTCGAAATAGTGAACACGTGCCGTTGCTGATCCCGTCGAACTGTGCACATGCTGTATTGCTCGTCAATTTCGAGTGCCAGTGCCTGAAATTAAGTTGATATTACTCTTTTGTCTGTAGGGTTTTGGTACTACAATGTACATAAATGCGTTTTCTGGTGATAACACAACACGTCCTTCAATTCGATTATGCCAGCCTCCTGTTGGAGCTATTACATGTGTGTTTTACTGTGGCCCTTAAATTAATAACTGTCAACCATACATAACACTTTTTACAGCATTTTATTAACTTATACAAATGGTCCTACTTGCCATTATCCATGGCAATTGGTTTTCTATACCACGTATCATAACAACCAGTAGGGTCCAAAGGTGAAATAGCCGATATCAAATAGCGGATTTACAACACTGCCCCCACTCCGGGAACTAGGTTCATGCCGCCGGAAAAAACGGTTTGCCTTCTGCCGTCGCGACGCAGCATCTGCCTCAGATGGGTGTATATTTCCGACAGCATGATTAATGAAGCATGGGGCGATGCTAGACTCTTTGCAATTTCAATTTACTTTCGTTTGGAATGACTGATATTTTTACCAGAACGCTAATTAACCTTCCTAATTTAGAACTAAAATACATATTTGCCTTCAATTACTGCTCTGCGTCGATGGTAATTTTCGGTAATAGGCAATTTCTCCTAAATTAATGAGAAGTCAGAATCGAATCTTACCGCATTGGTTTCTCTCGGTGTCATTTCGTGGAAAATAAAGAAAAAAAGTTTTCCAGTGTAAAACATATTTTCTTCGGTTTTAAAGGCGATCGTTTTCCCTTCCTTGTTTTCTGCTAGACTTGAATCTTGAACTGCTACTGAAAGTTAAACAAGAAAATATCAAATCTTTCAACTTCATAAATGATTGAATCTGAAAACCAGAGTAAGAATCCAAGGGGCACTAGGAACACTTCTTGTTGTAGGTGATTTACCTCCGGATGTCTTTAAGTTGTTGCTGGGTAATTGGGAGAATCATTATTGCTCCTATTTACAGAGATCTTCAAGCGATAGGCTGTGAGTGACAGCGGACAGACTCCCATCGTTCATAGCGGTTACTTTATCGTTGTCAAACCAATTTACTATAAATTTTTCAATGGTAATCAAGGATGAACAAGTAGTAATCATTGGAGAAAGGAGATAACTATTGGAATTAATAACGAAGGTGAGCAATTTTAGGAACTATTTTCAATAAGGCGAAACTAACAATGAGAGCTTCTCTCGTCTCTCGCTCTCTTTCACTTATTACAGCGCCATTATAAAATACTTTCGAGAGATTCTTTGGTACAGATCGAAACACAACAGTGCTGGCTAGCATACTCTACAAATAGTAGAATGAAAAACGTAAAGGTTATTGGAATATGAATGAAAGAGAAATTAATCAAAGAGAGTCTCTCAATGTTAGATTCGCGCAAATGAAAAAAGTCCCTAGAATTGAAGGGCTTCAGCAGTGTTCCCAGTTTATTTAGTTATTTATTTCACTGTATGCAAGCATAAACCAGAACAGTTCCGGTAGTTGTACTTAAGCTATACTTAAATTGTGACCGAACTGGTCCGACTCCGTGTGCTCAAGTGATTGGGAGAATGGTAAAGAGCATTCAAGTGGTGCATAGAACAATAGTTACCAATAAATTATACCATCAATAGTGATGCGTATTATTGCTAAAAATTTGGAATTGTGATTGATTGATTGAATTTTCTTTACTATTGAACCGTTCAGATTTTGGGAAATTGGACTATACGGAAATGGAGGTGGAGAATGTTTTATGGAGCGATGGAACCGACAAGAACGAACCTAGGGTAGAGATATGAAATTTACTCAACTGTTGTGTCTAATCAAGTATCATTTTTTGTAAGAAAATTGAAGTATGCGCGGCTCCGGGTCGGTTTGTATTTCAAGAAATGTCAAGTTTTCTTCGGCTTCTCGTGAATTTGAGGTATGAAAAGTGAAAACGATTTTGAGTGATAGTTTTCTAACGATTTATTTTGTTGATGAGGCGCAGCAAAACCTTCACCCGATCCACGAAAACTATCATAGACGCTTGTAGCAGACTTGGTGAGTGTGAAGCTTCACACTTAGAAATTTTGAATTTTACACGAGACGTAATTCATGTTTGTAAAAAGTCGGGGAACGTAAAGAAAGATTCTGTGTAAAATTATGTCTCCTGAAACTGACACATACGCAATTCGACGAAAGCTGTGTTCGATTGAATTTATTTTCTCATCTCTTTCAACTCATTCTTATATGCCAAAGGACGCTTGCATGTGTCGGTCTCAGGGGACGGAAATTTACATGATATTTTGGTAGTGTGTTTGGCTTCCATGAGCCATCAAAATATTTGTAACCAAAGCGTCCATTTGTGCCGACCGTCAGAGAAGTAAGAGGACGAGCCGAGTTGGTTGCTGGAGCATTATTATGAAAGTCATAATTATGCTTGATACAAAGATCTCTATCCTTTTCTCTCTTCTCTTTTCCCCCCCCACAAAGAAAAAACGAACATTTTTTTACCACCACAAAAGTACCTAGTGCACAAAAAATGGGATTTCTAATTTACCCCACCCCCACTCCCCTTTTATGGATGCAAACATTGTTGTTGCGCTAAAGATTGCAAACAATTTCCTTGTTTACGCCTCCTTTGGCTTGGAATAAACGAGGGGAAACTTTACGCGCCTGTTAAAATTATTTATTTTTTCTGTGTAGAGAATAAGTAAACACATGGGAAGAATGGAATATAATCTGAGGTGAAGTACCACTGATTATTGCTTGTGTTCTAAATGAGACAAAATCAAGAAAATGGCTGCAAAAGCTCAGGTAAAGAGTCCGTTGCAGCGTTATTATTCTTACTTGCAACAATATCATCGGAATTATATTCAATCGCTGAATATCAAAAATCACAGATCAGAATTAGTTTTCAATTTTTCCCAGTGATATTTTCAATGGATCTCCAAAAAAAAAAACTAAATCAAAAAACGTTTCAGTATGCTGAGATGAATTGCTATCTCTAATGAATAAAATAAGAGATCGATGCCTCTTCGTACGCCATGCCAAGAAGAGTTCCTGAGGAAATGAGAACTTTTTCTCTAACCATTCGCAAGAACGTGATAAGGAGGAAGGCAAGAAGGACAAAATGTTGTTTAAAATAGTTTTCAGACGGTACTTTAGATATTTTGCAATTTGAGGGCAAAGGCTTTGATGTGTGTTGTCAGATGAAACTTTCAATGGAAAAAAATGAAAGCAAAAATTATCAAGTTTCTGTATGTTACCTGCGGCACTGCCAGGCACATCGCTATCATCCAGATGGCCAGAATGTACCGAACGGCACGTGACAGCTTGGACATGGTATGCGAGCGGAATGGTTTGCAAATTGCGACGTACCTGTTAAGAGAGGAAAATTTATATTTATTGCCTTTTAATACCATACGTAAAATAATGAAAAACGCAATCTATGTATGAGAGAAAAGGTCATGAACAAGCACTGCTGATTTGACTTTCGATAAACTTTATTTTATGCTACAGGAAATGCTCGAGGTTAAGCCTAGATGTCACATTTGATTCATGTAGTATATTTTCTGTCGGCTTTGCTTGTTGCCCTGATTAACGTATCATGACATTCCTGCATCTTTCATTCACTCATTTGCATGTGAAAACTTTACAGAGCAACATAGTCATAACTATGCCCATTTTGGCCCTATAGGAGACGTTCCTAAATAGATTTAAATTAAGTTGGTATGATGAAAAGTGTATGATTGCAGAGTGGGGGATGAAAATGGGTGCAAAAACTTACCTCTCGACTGTGAATGCCGTAATCGTGAGAACAGTTGCGTTGGCCGACGTTTCTGCTGCAAATCCTTGAAGAATGCAAACGTTATTGTCGAACGGATACGGAAATCTGTACCAGAGTAAGTAGACTTCCTGGGGTACTCCTGCAGGAGATAGGAAAAATAGAAATCGCAATTGAAAATGTCTTTTAAGTTTGCTCTCACTGTTAGTAGAATCAGTTTTAAATTTCCTGTCACAGTAATACATTTTGACTTTCTTTTTCGTTTAGCTGTTCAAACGACCGAAACAACAGTGGCCTCATATTTAGGTTTTAGTTTGCTTGCAGACTTGCACTTGGTTATTCAACTCAACTGACCCTTTTCATAAGCAATCACGATGTGCACCTCTCCTTTTATGCTACAAAAAAAAATTACACTTTAATTCTCCACATTGATGCAGTCAGAAGTGCAGTAGTAGTGCGATTAGTGATACTCCAACTGAAAAGCAGTATGATTCAATTGCGCTTCCCCCGGTTCTGTTTTCAGAATTCAGAATTCAGAATTTCATTTTGATTGAATCGGATTATTTTTCCGCCAGGTCAGCGGCAATGAAGTTTTTTTTATATCGATTTTCCTAGTACCTTCTGTGTTGATTACTGTCAACGTAGCCAGCTGTAATACTCCGTGAATTGAGCTCTTGCATGGTTGTTGATTGGAATATGTGTAGTTGATGACTTTTTTTAAGAGCAAAATTACATAGGAAACCTCATTGGAAACTACTTCGGGTTTAAAATTGTTCATTAAAGTTCACTGCACACCTGGACTAACAGTTTCATACAGGAATTCACAGTTCTGTTTATGTTATGTTTTAGAGAAAAAAAACATGTTTTACATTCCAAGGTCATAGGTCACATTTTTATTTTCAAGACATATTTTCGAGGAATATGCTTAGTAATGGTAAACACAAGCACAGCACAACATTTTTTTGGAAATTTTGCTTTTGCTTTTCCCGAAGAAGGTCCTCTTGTGGCTGACGATCAGTGCGAAGGGGATGTCAAAGTCACTCTTCTGTTTTCGGGACTTGCGGTCAACGGGAGGGTGTACAGCAAAAAGTGCTTACAGAAATTTGCGCCCTTCAGTAAAAAATACCACCCGAAGAACAATGTAGTGCTCTTACGCACATTACGCGAAACGCTCGCTGGAGAAGATGGAGCGAACCCCACACCCACACCCCCCGATCCCAACGAGCCTAACTGCGCCTAATTGAAAATTTCTTGGCGAGCCTGAAGTGGAGAATCTATTCAAACAATTTCGTGACAAAAACCAAAAAGTAACTGATCAATAATGCGACCAGAGAGTCAAAGAACATGCCAACATCTTTCTTTTCGACGGCTATGGCCAAAGTTCCCGCCAACTGCGTAAGACCGCCCGCCGGGGACTGAAGTCATTTTCTTAAAATTATGAATTATGAAAGGAACCAATGAAGATTTGACTTGTTTTGATATCGTTTTTTTTTTTTCATCCATCCGAAAATGGTCTCATTATTGGTAACTAAGCATTATTGATTGCTTTAGGGATAGTTGTGTTGTAATGGTCAATACAAGTAAGCTAAGAATCTATAATGACGTCTCTTACTCTAAGGCTTGTTCGCGACAAAATCTGGACACCCCGAAATACGTATATCTCTGGCAATACTTCATCAACGCGTGATTTATTTCGCAGACTGATGAACGTATGTCTGTTCATTGTGTAAAATCACTTTTGGGTGATATTACAAGTTTTTAGATCGAAGATGGCGTCGAAAGAAGAGCAAGTGCGAAAAGCAAATGTGTGCGGTCGCAATGAAAATCCGGATCTGTCAGTAAGAAAACTTACAAAAAAGCTTGGTTTTCCTTCAAGCACTGTCCATAACGTTCTTAAATCTTTCGATACACGTTTGACAACAACCAGGAAGGCTGGGAGCGGAACACGAACGGATCTCAGGAACCACCGGAAGGACGCGAAGGTGAAGCAAATATTGCAGAAGAGACCAGATCTTTCAGTACGTACTGTGGCTAGAAAAATAAAAATGTTCCCAAATTTCGTGCATACTTCCAAGCACCGGCAAGGTATGAAGTCGTTCAAGGTGAAAACTGTAACGAACCGTAAAACTCGTAAAACTGTACCGGCTATATGGCTAAAACCCGGGCTCGCAAGTTGTATCGCGAATCTTTGACGAAGTTTTCCTGCGTGATAATGGACGATGAAACTTAGGTGCTGGAAGACTTTAAGCAGCTTTCCGGAATGTCTTATTATACTGCCATGCAACGGAACGGCGTAGAGGAGCATTTCAGGACGAAGAAAAAGGCGTGGTTTCCCAAAAAATATTTGGTTTGACAGGCAATATGAAGCTGTGGTCGAACAAGCCAAAGCTTCATCACTACCGGAACGGTAAACAAGGAAATATACCGCCAGCACTGCCTTAAGTAGCGATTGTTACCATTCCTACGCAGCCATGATGCTCCCTCGCTATTCTGGCCTGATTTGGCATCTTGTCACGACGCCAAAGATGTTGTGGAATGGTATAAAGCGAATGGAGTCCATGTTGAACCGAAAGAGGCGAATCCACCTAACTGCCACAATAAATCAAATCAAAGGTTGCAGTGGCAATACGTCCCCGAACAAGGGGGAAAAAACTGCCCGGAGTTGCAATCTATCGAGCGGTATTGGGCTCTCGTAAAGAGAGAACTCTGTCAATATAAACAACAAGCTACAACTATAGAAAAAATTTGAAAATCTTGGACAAAAGCAGCCAAATCTGTTGCAAAGAAGTCTGCAGACACCCTAGTGGCTGGAGTAAACTCAAAAGTTTTTAGTTTCTTCATGAAGCCTAATTAAGTAACTGCAGTTAATTTTAAGATCACTAATATAGGGCGTTCCGATCAAAATTTGGTCAAACAGTAATGTGTGTGAGTCGATCAAATTTCTTATTAATAAGTCAAATTCTTTTTCTTTTTCAAGTTCAGTTAATAAAGAGTACAGGAGAAATATTCAGCTAAGCTTCCTTTAACCGAAAGCCATAAGATTTGGTACAGTTTCCTTGTCCACTTTATTCGCCGCAGAACACCAGTTTGCCTTGAACTGTTTCTCGCTTACAACAGCTTTTTGAGTCTTCCTAAGGTTCCACTTGACGATGGCCCAATATTGTTCAATTGGGCGGAGCTCTGGCATGTTGGGAGGGTACTTGTCCTTGGGCACCACTTGAACGTTGTTGGCAGCATACCACTCCATGGCCTTTTTTCCGTAATGGCAAGATGCCAAATCCGGCCAAAATAGAACGGAACAATTGTGTCGCTTCAGGAAAGACAGTAGAAGTTTTTGTAGGCACTCGCTCAGATAAATTTCCTGGTTGACGGTTCTGGTCGCAATGGTACAGATGGCCTGCCACACCAGATATTTCTTCGCGAACTTTGACAGTTTAATGTACTTGAAAATATCTGCCATCTTTCCCCGTCCGGTTGCCGTATAAAATTCCTGTCCAGGAAGCTGTTTAAAGTCCGCCTTGACGTAAGTTTCATCGTCCTGTACCACGCAATCAAACTTCGGCAGCATCGTCGTGTACAACTTTCGCGATCGATACATGTTTTGTTTATCGTCGCGATTTGGAGTCACCACTTTCTTGTAAGTCGACAGTCCACCTCGTTTTTTAGCTCTATCCACGGTTGAAGGCGCCACTCCCAGCTTCTTTGCGACATCTCGGACGGAGAGGTTGGGGTTCCGCTCGAAACAGCGGGCAACTCTTTTTGTCGTCGCTGTGGCCTCCGGCTTTCGATTTCTCCCCGATCCAGCTTTCTTGGCTGTCGACAAACGTTCACCGAACACTTTTAATACGTTGGTAACAGTTGATTTAGTCACATTCAACAATTGGCTAACTGAGAGTAGTTTAGATTTTCGCCATGCACGAGTAAAATTTTGATGCGTTGCTTCTCTTCCTTCGACGACATTTTGACAACCGAAGTGCTAATCTCAAAATCAAAATCAAAATAGATTTTGACACGTACACATCTTCAAAATGATGGGAGTGCAAAATGTTTTAATGCACGATGAAAGGAAATGCGTCAAGTTTGAGTCGACCAAATTTTGATCGACACACTCTTTAATGAACAATTAAATGAATAAAAAATGCATCTTGGGTTGAACTAACAGCAAATTTGTTTTATTCCAAATTTAATCGGTCCAGATTTTGTCGCGAACAAGCCCTATTGCATTTTTCTACAGTTTGATTTTCTAAATTAACAGTTAATAAGGGTGTACTTCGTTTTCTTCTGAAAGTAATTATGTTACATTTATGGACGTTTAAATGGGTGTACGGAAAACAAATTTTATCATTTTAGTTATGGTTAACCTAAGACTTATAGTACAAACATACACTTCCAGTGGCATGGGTAAAGGTAAGTGCTAAGGGGTATGGTAATTGACATGGGTGCCAAGTTATTCAGCCGAAGAACATTATCTCGAAGGAGATGGAGCGTGTACATTCTTTAATGGTATCAAAAGATGACGAAGCATTCGGAAAATGGGTAATTTTTCTGCTTTGTGCTACTTCACCAATGTTGCAGAACATGCTTCGTACAGTGGGGACCGCACGACAAGCAGTGTAGATGACGTCAAACAAAATTGCAGACGGAATGCGAGCAATGCGTTGATTAAATAAAATATCCAGCAATGTTTCTCTGAGCCTGGGAAAATGTTTGGTTTGGCTTGCATTGTACACTCATATCCTAATTGTTTATAAGCGTAACAGTGTGGATGATTCTTCAGTGAGATTAGTTTCTAGCTAAATATTTTGAGATTGTATAACAGCAACTTAATTAAAAAAATAAAATATCCGAAAGAAACCACAGGAAAACCATAGAGATGTAATTTTCCTTTTATACCTCTCGAAAAAAATATCATAACGCAAGTGTCTAACGATTACAGTAAATCATCTGCACTGTAGAGAACATCGGTGCTTTTGACACGCCAACTAGAGCATACACATCATGCCTGCTGTGTCACAATGTACATTATAGGTGGTGCCCAAAACGTTGCTTCATTTCGTTTCGAGCGGTGAGTGGGTGAAAAGGGTCAGGGCTCGTCACAAGACACTCGTTTTTTCGGTTAAAAATGCAATATTCCTATTGAAAAACAATGAAAGGACATGGCACTTGTATGTGTGTAGATGTCAAAAAATTGTTTTAATTGCAAATATAAGGAGTGTATCGAATATAAGCTATCCACATACATTTGCGTTGTACGCATGTATTTGTGATGGTTTTTTATGCTCTGAACACTGCATGCTGTACGTTTGACTGTCAGCTTTCTTTTGTTTACTTGTTTGTGCGGTTCAAATTCTGCGTTTTCAAAATGTCGCGTATTGAAAAGGAAGTGAAAATTAAGGTTCTGGACACATGGCTAAGTGAAAAGGGTATTACTAAGCGAAAATTGGCGAAACGGTTTGGAATTCATCATGCGAGTGTTCAAACCATCATTAATAAGTTTGGGGAACACTATTCTTTGGATGAGCTACCAGGAAGAGGCAGAAAACCCGGTTCTTCCAACCCGAAACTGGAGCAGAAAGTGGTATCTCTAATCATGAAGAACAAATCAATGTCAATACGTGATTTGGCCAAAAAAGCAGGAACGAGTGTCGGAATGATCCAGCGTATCAAGAGGCGAAACCACCTGAAGACCTACAAGAAGCAGAAAATCTCGAAACAAAGTGCAGAACAGAAGAAGCGAGCAGCAACAAGGGCCCGGAAATTGTATTCGCGTCTTTTGCAGCGTCCGGATGCATGCGTTTTGATGGACGATGAGACCTATGTAAAGGAGGACTCAAAAACCCTTCCAGGTCCACAATACTTTACTGCCGTCGTTGGGGAGGATGTGAGCGATGCGGACAGGTCGATTCAAGTGAAGAAATTCGGACGAAAGGTACTGGTATGGCAAGCAATATGTTCCTGTGGTTTGAAGTCAACCATTTTTTACACTACCGGAACTATAAATGCGGAAATCTATCGATCTGAGTGTCTCCAGAAGAGATTGTTGCCTTTATATAAGAAGCATAGTACACCTCCACTGTTTTGGCTGGATTTAGCGTCGGCTCACTATGCCAAAACCACTCTTAATTGGCTTGCGGAAAAGGGTATAGATTTCGTTGAGAAAAATATCAATCCACCAAATTGCCCTCAGCTTCGACCCATCGAACGTTACTGGGCAATCGTGAAGATGGTCTTCAAAAAGGCTGGTAAGGCAGCTGGGAACATGCAGGAGTTCAAAAAAATTTGGGCTCAAGCGTCCTAAAAATGCGATGCAACACTTGTCCGGAACTTGATGAAGAGCATTCGATCCAAAGTTCGAAAATTCGTGAAGGAATAACTTAAATTTCATCCGGTCTTCATTATGTTCAAGTTTAACCTCGTACAATAAAGGATCCATTTTTTGTATGAATAAAATATCGGTTTTCAACATAATTTGAAAGAAAGTTTGTGGATAGCTTATTTTCGATACACTCCTTAGTTAGCCGTCTCAATAACAAAGTTTTTCTAGATAATCTGCTTGAAAAGATAATAAGGAGTATTGCCACAAATAATCAACAAAATGTGCTTAAATCAGCGCACCAATGCCCCTTGGACAAAATTTCAATATCTCAGAAATTATAATTTTTATTAATTTGATGCTTGGTGACTTTTCGTATCTTATTACCGCAAAATAATTTTTCAAGAAAAAAGCAATTTTTGCAGGTTTTGAAAGCTGTTTCAGAAGAACCTCTGAATGCTGAAGATCCAGCCGATTTTGCAATTTCTGCGATTGATACCGGATCTCCAATAACTGCGATTTTTTTTCCCAAATCTGACTGCTGTTCTGACTCTTGCCAGCGGATCAGCAATAGAAATCGCCAATTCAACGAATGCTGCTGAAAGCGTACTTCATCATGTTTCCGAAATTTAGTCGCTGTACAATTGACGAAGACAGAGAATGTGTAACATGTATCGTCGTTTCAAATGCAATGAATGTTCCAGTAACCGTTGAACAGTGTAGAAGAGGTGGCCTTGTCGGCGATGGTGGTGTCGTGGTAAGCGTGATTGCTACTTGGCACCCCAGTGGGTCTGGGTTCAATCCCAGTCGAGATCGGTGTTTTTTCTGAGCCGAAAAATCTAGTCATGTCTTCCTTCTTAAAGGAAGTGAAGCCGTTGGTCCCGGCTTATGTGTTGATGAGTGCGATATGTAGGGTCCAGTAGGCGGAGTCCACTTCCTGGCGTCAGTGGTTGTCATTACGTTATAGGCCGACGAAAAAAAAGAATAAAAAAATGAGGTGATGTGATAAGAACCCACCAGCAGTGCAAGAATTACCTATGTCTGCAGGACTATCTTCAGCAGGTTGCCCCGAGAAAATAGCCTACGTGATGGCTTGTTGTTGTTGTAGCAGGGCCAGTCGATTTCAACGAAGACCTTCGGAAGACTACGGCCAGAAGGCCGCGTGTCTTCACATGACAAGGGACTGGCGACTCCACGAACCCTTGTCCAGTCAAGAAATCCTTCTGTTAAATTGACTAACTAATCGTACGATACACATGTTATTCATCAACTGTGACTTCAAGTACCCATTTTGCGTCATTTATCCCTAAAAATCTTTTTTTGTTTTTATTAAATGTGCTGTAAATGAGCTTCACCAATTTTTGTTTTCTAGCATTTAGCAGCGATGGCTGGAAGTGTAAATTTTACCCCATTTAGCCCTTTATTAGCTTCTAAATTACTAGTAATCTATTTTTTATCCCAATGCAGGTTTAACTGACTAATCGTACGGTATTCATTTCATTCAGCAACTGTAGCTGGAAATGCCCCAACAATTTGGCATTTCACAAAGCAATCATTTACATTTGTTATTTAAAAAACCTGATTTTCAGGGATAAATGGAGTGGAATGGGACCACAACGACAGGAAAACCACTTTAGACTGTGAACCATACGATTTGTCAGTTTAGTCTATCTCGGATCAATTTAGTTAGATTAAAGTAATAAGTGTTGCCGTAAACATTTCGAACTTATTGAAAATCTATAAAAAGAGTTTTAACTAGCACATGCAATTCAATTCAATATTTTTTCAGAGGGTGAGCAAGCTTTTGCTTCTCGGAACGGCTGGACGAGAACGAACTTGCTGAAGACGTCCGTGGCCACTAACAGACAAGTGCTCCGATTCTTTCCTGAAGGCGGAAGAGGACGTAACAACGTAACAAACTGAGACGGGTATTCTATTGGCTTCTACGAAAGTATTGCTGCTTTACGGCTGCCACGGGCTTCTCGAAACCGAAATGTGCCTTATCGTGTGCTTGCTTGACAATTTCCTTACTCCGTGACTCGGTTGGGTAATCTTTCCACTCGAACCTCGGATGGCTCAACTGTTTTTCCACCTTAACGCATCGAAACACTTTCCAATCCGATGCTCGAAAGTTTATATACTTCACCGGATTTGTCTGGATCTCTTCCATCAACTACTCATGCTCTGGTTCCGGCTGCGACGCAGTAATTACATCGACTTCGATGGATCTCGATAAGCAGTCAGCAGCGATGTTTGCTTTACCTTTTCGATATTCAAGGTCAAAATCGTACGCTTGAATCCTGAGTGTCCATCGTAGCAACTTCGAGTTTCCGGTTTCTACTCCTACGTTGAATAACCAAAGAAGACTACGAGCGTCGGTCAGGACTCGAATCTTCCTCCCCTCAATGTAGTGTCTGAAGTGAAGTGCTGAAAAGGCCGATAATACTCCCAAGCATTTCTTGCTGAAATAACTGTACGTCCTGTTTCTGAACTAAAGACGCTCCAACGACTCCATCTGATGCGTCTGACTCGATAGTGAAGGTTTTGGTGACGTCCGGGTTTCCTAAAATTGGTGCTGAAGTGATTCGTTGAATGAGTTCTCTGCCTCCTTGGTCAATTTTGTTTTCCTTCGTTAACAGGTCCGTAATTGGCGCAGTTATTCGGCTGTAGTCCTTTATGAAACACTGATAGAAAACCGCCAAACCCATGAATCGTCGGATATCTTCTTGGTTCCGTGGTCGTGCTGAATTCAGTATGGACTGAATACGAGACGTGTCAATAGCTACGCCGTTTTCGTTTAACAGGTATCAAAGGTACATCACCTGTTTATGGCAGAAACGCGATTCCTCCACGGAAATAGTTAACCCTGCTTTCCTTAATCGTTCTCCCATGATTCGTAGAAGTCGTACATGTTCGTCAAAAGTCTCAGCGGCGATGACAATGTCATCCAAATAGACGAAAACTTAAGGTCAGCCCCAATAGCCTTGTCTTTGAGACGCGACATCGTTAAGGGTGCATTCATCACCCCGAACGGAAGGACCTTGAATCGAAACACTTCTTTAGCATTACGGAATGCCGTAAGTTTCGACTTTCCTCTTTCAGAGGTATCTGAAAGTCGGCGTCTTTCAGAAAAGTAGTTGGCTCTACTCAACCGTCATTTATTGATCCTTCGTGAATCCTGGCATACCCGTACCTTACCGTTCTTCTTCGATACTGGAACGAGAGGATTCGTCCACTCACTGTAACTGTAACTTTTCGACGGCATCAAGTTTTTTAAACCGTTCTACTTCGGCGTTGATTGCTTCCTGGACATACGGTGAGCATTTGTACATACATCAGAAGGTTCCACAACTTGACTCCATCTTTAAAAACAATCTCTTGTTCTATGCGACTAGTTCTACCTAGCTTTCCTTCTGAGGTAAGCTCCAACCTTCGGATAACCTCAAAAAATAGCTCTCTTCGTCTCTTCGCGCGTCAATTGATGCTCCGTCTCGATGTTTTCTGGATTCGCCTCTGACACCGTTGGGCCTTTGTAGACGGGAATATTCAGAGTTTCGTCAGTCTCCTCCTGATGAATGGTAGGTAACTCAGCTGATGGCTCGCTAGTGAAGCAAATGACCCTGTTATCAATCGGCAAGATCGTTTCCAGCGCTTTAGGTCCTTGTCCAACATAGATCATCGCTTCCCAAAAATCAATCTCCTAAAATTAGTTGTCGCGAAATTTCTGGTACCACAATCGTTGCTATTACCCTAGTCACGGTTTTGAAACTGCATGGGATATTTACGTATCCCAGACATCTATAGTCCGATCCATCTGCAGTCGACACCCTGATTGCGGAAGGATGGAATTTTAAGCCCAACGAATTCAGTACACTTATCCCCGTTCCTGGGTCTAGTAACGCCTCCCAATCTGCTTCGAAATTATTTACCCTAATATGGGGATATTTGCTGACGCGAATTCTGATGTGATACACTTGTAGTAATACATCGTATGTTGAAAATTTAGGAACTTTATCTGGAAGTTGGATGTCTGCGTTTCCTGACTTATATCCCGCTACTCAGTTTCCTGCTGACCAGTTGCCTCAGTTTCATTCGATCTGCCGCAGTTTTGAATTGTCCACAGCCGTAACTAAAACCAGCTTTGCTCTCGTGCATTGTCTGATCTTGACGAGTGGTTCTTTCAGGTGGTGGCGCGCAACTCGTTTTAGAGACTGAGTGCGTATTCAGTGGTCGAAATTTCACAGGTCGCGAGGCTTGCGTTTCATTTGGCGCCCAACAATATTAGGCAATATTTTCTGTAGCTAAACATAAGTTGTAGTTTGGTTGTTTCAGAGTCATGAGGTTCTTCTGGTGTTGTTCATCGATCTGTTGTCCTTTCGTATCACACTTTTTTTTTTCTTTTTTTTTTATTAATGAATGACACTTAACACCAGAAGGGTGCATTCGTGTCTTACGAAATTCTGATATTCACGTATAATATTAATCCAATAATTCGTTTCCCACTCCACTTCATTCCGCTGTTCTCAACCCTTATTCTTCAACTTCTCTACTTATCCTTCTGTTCCTTCGTTGGTTTGCTTCAAATTTTCCTGCTTCTTGCGATTGTTCTGCTTTTCTTATCTCTGTTATTTTTCCTTCTTTTTTCACTTTCCTCCTTCCACTTATCTTCTTCTGCTTCGCCTTTCTTCTTCTTCAGTTGTGTTACGTTTCTCTCATTCATGTTGTCTTCTTCTATTTCACTTTTTAATTTTGCTTCTTTCCAGTACATTGCTTCTTACGTTGTGCCTCCTTCAACTTCCGTTGCTTTTAATTTTTTCCTCCATCCGCTTCGGTTTTCTTCTTCCGTTGATTCCGTTAAGCTTCTTTTTCTGCTTCCATTTTTCTTCTTCTTCTTATCTTCTTCCATTTTTTCCTTCTGTTTCTATACGTCTTCAACTTCTTGTGCTTCTGCTCTTCCGTTTCATACTGTTTTGCTGCATGCTTCTTTTATTTGTAAACGTCTTTTGTCTATCCTTGAGTTTGCTTAGTTCTAGAGTTTTCTGGAGAAGAGACTTACACGAATGGCACTTGGCACGACATTTATTTGATGAATGATGGAGAGTGTGAGTTGTTTAGTGGAATACCTGTAACTAGAAAATAAGAAGAATGATTAGTAATTTCCATTTAATTCCAACTACCTTTATTGCTTATCTTGACAGATACGCGTATTTCGTCTACAATATGCAGACTTCTTCAGTGTCGTGTACTAATACTCGACAGTTTCGTGTACTAAAAGTCGAGTATTAGTACACGGCACTGAAGAAGTCTGCACATTGTAGACGAAATACGCGTATCTGCCAAGATAGGCAATAAAGGTATTTGGAATTAAATGGAAATTACTAATCATTCTTCTTATTTTCTAATTTATTTGATGTTTTCAAGTGAGAAAAATGATAACGAAATTTGTATTCAACATGATATTGTCAGAGAATAATACGTACATTAAACGTACGTGGGTTCATGGTTCATCCGTTGTTAAATGAAGAGTTCAACAAGGAAATCGGCGGGACACTTTAACTCAATTTTGAATCTTTTCTGACTCACTTTCGTCAAAAGTGGAGTCACTCATACTTGGGTAAATGTGACTGGGATTGACAAGTCGACATATCTAAGACACCGACTTAAATCAGATCGATGTTCTAGATATGTCGACTTGTCATTCCCAGTCTGATTTACTCATATATGAGTGACTCCACTTTTGACGAAAGTGTGTCAAAAACAATTCAAAATTTAGTTAAATTATCCCACCGTGCAGACCGCAACATTTGGGAGCTTACCCATTCCAACAACATTCAACGTAGAAAATGATAGAAGTTTAGTCGTTGATGGTATTAAATACTATCATGATGTTAGCCACAGGCATGCTATTTATTTAGAGTACCACAGTGATAGGACAATTTTTGTAGAAATTTTCATCAAACACTCGACATGAATATGTGACTGAGTGAATGGAAACGATCATCAAAATCACACGTTGGCCCATTTAATGTGAAGCACAGAATCCCGCACCGCATCCAACGAAGCCTCAACCTTATGGTGATTGTTTTCTGAAAGTGTTAATTACCTGTCAATAGCAGCAGCAAATCCGAGATGGCCAAACTGAAAAGGTAGTAGTTGGTGGCCGTGTGCATAGATTTGTTCTTAGAAATCACGATGCAGGTTATCACATTTCCCATTTCTCCGATTACGAAGATGGTTGAATATACAATGCTGATCGGTATCACAATCCACAGAGAGTCACGTACATCATCCGACTCGGTCGGAATGTTGTGGTTGTCGTTGCCATTGACTCACAGAGTAAATGCCACTCAAGCCGCCCGCATAGTCGTCGTTGGGTGATACCGCATCCGTTGTGTGATCCGTACCATTTCCGAAGCTAGCATTCGAGACGCTGGTCGGCAGCGAGCTGACATTCGTAAACAACAGGTTAAGCTCGATGGTGGTAAAAGTAAATCTCTCATAGTACAACCGAGCTTCCTGCACCATTTTTGCTTAGCACGTTTTTTTTTTCAGCACTTACAAACACTTCTGTCACAAAATAACTTGTCTTTTTCCTTCCAACTCTTTTGCGAAGTACCTATGTACAAGTAGCGGCATGTGTGCGTCTTTTATTATGCTGTGGAAACTTCATTTTATTCACGTGTTTCACATCACTTGTTGCAAATTACCGTTTGTGGTTGATGACCTGTGGAAATTGACTCGACCGGTTTCATTCGATTGTTGCCTGTGACAAGCGGTTTGTGCAGATACAATAACATTGAAATGTTCTAACAACGGTCGTGGCCAACTACTATAGTTCCAATATATATTCCTCTATTGTCATAGCAGATCTATTCCAAACAAGCCATGGCCAACCGAGTGAGCTACCAAATTTACGACGGAGGAGGATATAAAAATGCTTCGCCTACCACAATTACACACATTTTCTTTCCAAGTCAGGTAATAAACGCAAACTAACTTCAGCATCCATTAAGAAAAACATATCATAAATGCTCATAAACATGCTATCGATTTTACCAGAGGATACTTGATTCTGTAAACGCCGACAAATTCAACCGTTTGGAATCCAAACTTTGGATGGATTTGCTGCCAGAGAGTTCAAATTGATGCCCATGGTAGCGTGATGGCAGTTTTGCTGAAGCGAATAGAAAAACTAATAATGAAAATCAATTTGGCTGTCATTACTTTCAGGCATTGGTTTGTTGTCTCTCGATGATAGCAACAGATGCAGAGTGATGTTACGCGGAAATTGCGAAGAAAGTTGACGGCATGTGACTGTTTAATCGAGGTAAAAGGTATTAAAGCAACTTTGGTTTTCTTCCGAAAGCAATATGTGACTTCAGAAATGTCTAGTATTTGGATAAAGCTATCCGATTTATGCTATCAGTTCATGCTCATTAGGCTTGTAGCAAAAAGTTTTAACAGAATATGGTCTTAAACATGAAACATATGCAGATATATATCAATTCATGCACAAGTGGATTCAAACAAAAGTATAGCTTTCCCCTCAGTTCAAGACATTTCAACAGAACGCGATCTCTAGTTTATGAAAGTTTGAGTTTAAGAAAATAAAAAAATTGCATCTCTTTCACGTATTTAATTTGTTTGATTAAAGATGTCTTAAAATCTGCTATGATTTCCCTGATAAGTATTATCAATTTAGTGGGCGCTTCGCCTTAGGGAGCAGGCAAGCATTTTAGTTGAAATTTTCAGGACGGTTAAATGGATGCCGCTAATGCTTCGTCTCGTTCGTTGGAACGTCCTTCTCGTTAACATTCCCTTGATTGAGAGTGGCTCTTTTAACTACTGTTGAATAAATGATTAGAAGCGCTTTTTTGGTGGCTTGTTGAGTTGGGCTGAAATCGAAACGAATGTAAACTTATTATCCGAGCTGTTGAACAATATTGGTCGAATCATAAACTTTTCGTCTGTATTTGAGTTGTGGTGTGGTTTTGAAGACATTAAGGAAGGCATAATAGATGATCTTCTTCTTCAGATTTGGTGGCATGCCTCCAGGCATCCGTTTACGTAAAATCTAACAATTTATCAAGTTCTATTTATTACGAAGCTTATTTCTCGTGCGGGTGCTTGGGCACTTTGGTATATTTTAATACTGATTGGCTTAATTAAGCTCCAAATACAAATACTTCAAACGGAAGTGTTTCAGATTCCGGGCAAACCAGAATTCATCAGGATATTTATTAGGATCATTCAGATTCCACACAATGTTTCTTCGGAATTCTTAAATAAATTATTCAGATTCTTCATAAGGAATCTTCAGTGCTAGCATTGCTTGGAATACTCACTATGATTTTTCAAAATTTTCAAATACGCTTTGCAGATTCGTCATACCGATTCTTTAAAATCTGCATACTGATGCTGCAACTTTGCACTCCGATCGAGTGGAAAGCTTGCTAGTATTTTTTGACATTTCAACAGGAATTCCCAAGACTGGAGTATAGAAGACGTCTGAATGCTCTCTTAAATCCTTTGAAATCCTCATAACGATTCTTCAAGATGTTCACTAGGATTATTATGATCATTCATTAGAATCAATGAGAATACTTCTTCAGAACTACTACAATTCTTCGAATTACTTCACATTCGTTCCAGAGTATACGACAGACATTCTCAGAAAAGATTTTTTAATTTTTTTATTAGAAGTTTTAAAACTCCTACTACCAAACTAGAACTCTAGACTGGAATTCATCAAACCAGGCCATACTTTTTTGAAGCACTAAAATGAACTCGATTTCTTTCTCGCACTCAGTACAGATATCATTTCTATAACGCCAAACACGTCACTCTGTATGAAACGAATAAGAAACCGAATCATTGTTTAAGCAAAAGGATGGTTCTCTGTTTTCACGTCTTTGCCTTTCTGCCACCTTTCAATGCACATACTTCGATGTGCGCGTTGAAACAATCTCATAATGCCCTTTCAATGTCGATCATTGAAAGTTTTACATTCACTTTCCACTGGATTAGTTTGCGTTCAATCCATTCCTCGAATAAGAAATAATCTTCCAATCGTCACGCCTTGCCTTGTGAAAAAATAGTATAATTATGAATTTTAATATCCAGTCAAAATTTTCGTGAAGGCTCACGATGAAAATGTAATGGCCACAGCTCGTCCGTATCGATGAGACTTGGTAGAAACACGGATAAAGCGAAGAGAAGAAAACGCACACAAAATTGGTTCACTGCTTAAGAACCCCATTGATCTCAAGTACACCTCCCAAGTAACATTGCTAAAACCATCCTGCTTTATTTTTTATTAAGGTTTTATCAAAGCCACTAGAAATCAATTTGGTTTTATTATGGCACCAAGAGGTGCCAGTAGGTTTCATATTTTAGTCAGGTTTATGAGAACCTACACAGCTTGTTTACAACGATCTTAAAACCTTGTTTCTCAAATTCCTTTTACTCCTATCTTAGGTTTTATTTCTACATTATGAACTCGTAAAATGCTGGATTGAAATGCCGTCTCAAAAGGACTCATTGTTCCAAGTAACAATTTTAGTTTTATTCCAGCCGTATAACACTTACCCCGGCTTTGTTGGTAAAACTACAATCAAAACTGTTTTGTCTACCAACACCTCCTCTATGCTTCTTTAAAGCCGAAATTTGTACAAAATGGCCCACTCTATAGACGGTTGTGAAAACAAGTTAATAAAACCTTTATAAGAACAAAAAGATTTTGAAAATGTTCTAGTGATAGATGTTACGACCACTTGAGAACCTTCATAAAACCTATTGGTTGCCATGAAAAAATTTTTTGGGTGGTTTTTTTTGTTTGTTTTTTTTGTTTTTTTTTTTTTTTATTATTGCAGTAAAAAAAAGTGTGTTGTGGGGGGTTTTGTTTGATAGAAAATCAAAAAAAGTTTTTTATTCGTATAATGCTCAAATAATATCCCAATTTTTTATCAAAGGTTTTTATTTCGACTTTATGAACTAATAAAATGCTGTATTGAAATGCCGTTTTAGGACTCGTTCAAATTATCTTATCATGGTCAGTTGAAAAAGCATTTTAAAACCATTTTGCCTAAAGTAAATGCATTAAACGACAAATTGGCATTGAAGGAAGTCACCATGAAACCAAATAGTTTTATAATAGTCATTGTGAAGAAAAATTGGCTTTAAGTCAAAACTGTGATTATTTTCCATTCGCCATATTGATATATAAGAAATAATTGAAATGTGGAAACATAAATGCATCAAATTTTCAATGGTATGCAAATAAACTGTAGATCGGAGACTTAATTCGGCATTTTTTTTTTCAGATAATCTTATCCAATTCCAAGCACTTTTCAGGAAATTCATGATTAATTTACCGAATTATATTTTCTTAAATTTGATTTATGTTGTTGTAAATTCACATAATTTCCGAGGCGCATTAATTTTCGGCTCTTATCGCGCCACTATTAACCATAAAAAAAAATGCGTATATAATTTGGAGCATGATACGCTGTAGAAAACACAATTTGTTTTGGATATGTTGCTATCAAACAAAATTTCCCGCAACACTAGACCTTTTTTTTACTGCTAAATGAATCAGAAGAGCAGAGAATCGAACAAAGCAGAACAACAAAAAACAACCTCGATTTGACAGTCAACTTTGACAGCTGTGGCCATTTGGCCGTATTCTGGTTTTCATGGCAGCCAATAGGTTTTATGAAGGTTCTCAAGTGGTCATAACATCTTTCACTAGAACATTTCCAAAATCTTTATGTTCTTATAAAGGTTTTATTAACTTGTTTTCACAACCGTCTATAGAGTGGGCCATTTTGTACAAATTTCGGCTTTAAAGAAGCATAGAGGAGGTGTTGGTAGACAAAACAGTTTTGATTGTAGTTTTATCAACAAAGCCGGGAGAAGTGTTATACGGCTGGAATAAAACTAAAATTGTTGCTTGGGCCCTTGCCCCCTTCGCACAACACTACTTTTGTTTTTTTTTTTTTTGTGGTGTTTTTTTATTACAATATTTTTGGGGGGTTGTTCGTTGTGATATGTTATTTTGGGGGTTTTTATTAATTTGGGGAAGAAATTGGGGTCCCCGCTATGGGATTTTTCTAGCCCAAAACGATATCCCTTTTTTGCCTTAACGACCAGCCCCCTTTGTGAACCTTTGGCTTCAAATCCCCCCAAAAATTCTTAGAAACCCAAAGTTTTGCCCAATTTCGGTCCAAGCCCCCGGATTTCCACAAGCATTATTTAAATTCCTAAATAATTTTCTTCGTAATATTAAATTAGGTTTTCCAACGTCCTAACAAGCATGGTTTTGAAACAGTGCTGAAATTCTTTCAAATTCTCTCATAGGGTATTAAGAATTTTTTAAAAAGGATGCTTACAACCATAGTTCAGTGTCAAGCCAAGAATTAGCAAAAATCCAAACTATGATTTGTAAAACAAATTTACCAGGATTTATTTTTATTTTGACGATAACGATAACTAAGGAAAAAAAAAACGAATACAATTTTTCTGATTTACTGCCTTGATTCTTATGAATCCTTTCCAGAAACCTGACTCTTTTATTTTTGGGGACGGTTTTGTTCCCGTGTATACAACTATAAATAACTTTAGGATCTTCACTCATAGCAAAAAATATATCATAAATTACAATAACAAACAAACGGATAGAAATATGAAAATATAGGTAACAATAAATCGGTGGTTCTCGATTTTGTTTGTTCTGTGTATATTCGCTATTCAAACTTCATACCTTTCTAGTCATGGCATTGCAAAAAAAACATCATGTTTTCGCCAAGATTGATGTGGATCTACTTTGATGAAATACGCTTCTATGTCACCTCATTTGCGTTCTTAAGAAACGTTCCTCGGTTTCCTACTCATTTTTACCAATTCTTCAAAGTTCACAAGAAGATTCACCAGAAATCAGGGTTTTCGAGAATCCTTACAATGATTCTTCAGAACTAATAATAGCTATCCTCAGAGATTCTCCCGTTTCCTCAGTTCAATTTTTCAGAACCAGATTAAAAGTTTTCGAAATCAACACTTTGATTCTATAGGGACTCTCATGAATTTCAGAGATTCTTCCAAATCCTCACTAAGGTTATTTACATTTATCAATACTATTCTTCAGTGTTTACAAGGGTTCTTTGGAATCCCAGCAATGACTTCGTCTATTTTTCGAAATCCTCAGTAAATTTCATCACATTGGATTATAAAACTCTTCAGTTTCCTTTCAAGACTCTTCAGAATCATTGCTGTATTCCTTGATATTTTCTTTAAGATTATCATTTGAATTCATAAGAAGTTCGTATTCTTATAACCCAACACACTGCCATCAAAGTTGATTTGTTGGAACAGCAACCTACGATATCCTGCTTGATATGTATTAAGGTACTGCCCCCTAGCAACTGCGCTTAGCAACCATGATTGTTATTTTCTAGAAAGACATTAGGGGCTATTCATAAACCACGTAGGCTTTTCTGGGGGGAGGGGAGTTTGACCAAAGTCTACGCTCCATACAAAATTTCAAAAAATCGTATGGAGAAAAGTCTACGAGCGGGGAGGGGGGTCTGAGATTTTCAAAAATGAGTCTACGGGGTTTATGAACAGGCCCTTATTAGTTCTCAAGCATTCAACTTAAGCAGTCAAGCTCTGTGCTCTGAAAAGGGTTATGGGCCCAGAACTGGTTATAGCCGGAGCAACGGGAATTTTCTTGAAGAAATCAAGCTCAACCGAAGCTCAACGGAATTCGAGGCGGTGATGCAGTACCTCGTGCAGTCCCTGCTGCAGCGAATGAAACATTGGAATCGCTTTACTGTTCATCGAGCGGTTCGAGGACCGTGAAAATTACGCGACGTCATGAAAATGAAGCTCATCCGCGAGGGATCCGGAAGCGCAGTGTCGAAGAAGAGGTCGATTTGCGGGCATTGGCCATCATCAGTTTGAGCCTGGAGACGACAAACTATAGTTTCGTCCAGGACGCGAAGGATGCTAAGGAAGCCTGGGAGAAGTTGCGGAACGCTTTTCAGGACAACGGTCTGACACGAAAAAAACGAATTGCTGAGAAAGCTAACATCGATTCGTTTGATCGACTGCGGCAGCGTGGAATTATGGGGCCAATTATAGAGATGTCGAGATCGCCGAAATTTTGTCAAGTTGGTCAACTCAATCGATTGCTCGGAAAATAGTGACTGGTCTGTCACTTTTTGTCGAGTAACAGTCTATTTTGATTCACGTTTTACATCGGTTAGTGGTAATTGACTTAGCAAGGTAAGAAATTCACTAAACCATATTTTTTTGCAGACGAACATCTAGCAAAAATGTGTAATCATATTAAAAACAAGACAAATTATCGTCAGTTCCAATGGCTCATTGAACTGATTAAAATTAATGTGGACATCGTTAGAGGCTTTTGTGGCGTGGAGCCAGCAAAACTAATGCTAAAAAGAAATGGTAGGAAATTGACCAAGAGCTCGATTCATTAGGACCACCAATGCGCCTTGGATCGGCATAACAAAAAGTAAATTTCATTTTCTCGTTTGTCATCCTAACATTAGCTCTCAAGCCCAGTCAGTTGCCGCACGGAGACTCAGAACAACAGTGAATGTAATGAGCTTTTAAAATTAATCTTTGAACTCTGATTTTTTTTTCTAAAGTACTTCTAAACGGATTATTTCAGTACATTTCTACTTGGGATTAGGAAATCGACCCACGAGTTTAGTGGTTTATGAAATGAGTCCTAAATTTCTTGAAGTTTCTACTAAGAAAACTTCTTAGTAGTTTAAGCAGGAATATCCCAAAGGAGCAAACACCTTCGAAGTTCAAGATCATACTTGCCAGAAGTTATGGAGAAAAGTTTCCCGAAAATCAGGAGAGGACTTATCAGTGCTTCAGAAAGAAGTTTAGGGGAGAGGATTACTTAGAAAATTGAAACATTCCAGATGTCTTGCAGTTTTTCCCAGAAATTCAAGATGGACTTCCCAGAAGTCCAGGAAAAAAACTTTTCCGAAGTTCAGGAGGAAAGTAACCAGGGAGGGCACTATCTATTATTTCTCAAATATTCAGGAACAAATTTCCACAAAGCTTAGAACGATACGTCTTAGGAGAGAACTTCTCTGAGGTTCAGGAAAGGACTTCTCAGAAGTCTAATGCTAGAGAGCTTTCCTGAAGTTCAGAAGAAAACGTTTCAGAATGAGGATTTCTCCTAATTCATGAAGAAACCTCTACAACACCAAAACCACCAAATATTCTAACCCCACAACAAAAACCCCACCCAACTTCCCAAAATTTCAAATTCAACACAACAAACCTCATTACTTTTATGGAATACCTAACTAGAAAATAAGAAGAATGATTAGTAATTTCCATTTAATTCCAACTACCTTTATTGCTTATCTTGACAGATACGCGTATTTCGTCTACAATGTGCAGACTTCTTCAGTGTCGTGTACTAATACTCGACTGAAAGAAAACCTTCGCCACCTGCCGTATTTATCCTATTTTCTAAATACAAACACTTGTACCTACAGCTAACATTTCTTGTACCTAACCTATCCTGAGTCCAAAACAAATATTATGCTTGATATCTACCTCGCCTTTTCTTTATACCCAACCTGATTATTCCGTAGCAGCGGGTGTTCCACTGCGTCGGTTTTGATGTCGTTTGGGTATTAAGTTAAAGAGCCATGTGTACCCGTTACCTTGGTCTTTGTTTAGTAGATTTGTGTTTTGTTGTTTGTTAATTTCTAAGCTTTCTGCGACGTCTAATTTCCAGGGTGTAGAGGTAGTCCGTAAGATTGTGATGTCATTCGTCGTTATGTCGTGATTTTCCGTAAAGATGTGTTCTGCAACTGTCGATTTGAAGTTATGTGAAATTCCTTTGTCAGTCTGTTTGACAGCCTTAGTCACCTCCGCTAGATGCTCTTTGAACCTTGTTGCCAAGGTTCTCTTTGTTTGACCTACATACATTTTGCTGCAGTGTTTACACTTAATTTTGTATACCCCTGCTCTGCCTAATACATCTATTGAATCTTTGGTGGAGCCTAACGACGATGCCAATTGGTTGTTCCTGCTAGAGAAAACTAAGTCCAAGCCAAATTCCCTAAGTTGAGTTTTTAGCTTTTGTGTAATATCTTTATCGAAGGGGACAGACACACGTTTCAGGGGTTCAGGTGAATCGGAAAGGGTTGTTTGTGATTTCCTATGAAGAAGTTTTTCCTTTTTTTGGATGATAGCTTGAATTGTCCTCTTTTCGTAACCATTGAGTCTAGCAGTTTCGAAGATATATGCTAATTCTTTGGCTTTTCCGGTTTTATTGAGGGGAAGGGTCAACATTCGGTGGATCATGTGGTGGAAAGTGGCCATTTTATGTTGAAAAGAGTGGTTTGAAGTGTAAGGGATGACTCTTTGGGTGTTTGTGGGTTTTCTGAAAATTTCAAACTCTAAAGACGATGATGACAATGATTCTCTAACTACCAGAAGGTCGAGGAATGCAAGTTTCCCATCCTTTTCTATTTCATAAGTGAACTTGATGTCTTTATGGAGATTGTTGATTGCTTGAAGAATTAAGGGGAGATCATCTTGTTTAACTACGGCAAAGATGTCGTCGACGTATCTCCACCAGCGAGTTGGAAGTAATCCTTCCGTTTTAAGAATGGTTTCTAGATTTGCCATAAACAGTTCACAGAGGAATGGGGATAGAGGGTTTCCCATGGGGGCTCCTTTTAGTTGTTTATAGAAAGAACCTCTGAAAGTGAAGTAGTTCTCTTCCATGCAAAGTCGGGTGAGCTTAAGGTACATTCGCACCTTTTGCTTCCATGCTGTATCATCTCCTTGTTTTAAAAGCCAATCTTCTAGAAGGTTAATCGCGTCCTTGATTGGTACGCTAGGGAAAAGGGCGGTGACGTCGAAAGATACCATTACTTCATTTTCATTTATATGACCTGATGAAAGAAGATGTTGTACGAATTCCTGAGAGTTACGAACTGAGCTTGTTGGGAATTGCTCGGAGATACCTTGAAATTCTTTCACTAGCCATTTTGCTAGCTTATGGGCTGGAGATCCTACAGATGAAACAATCTCCCTCATTTCGTTTCCGGGTTTGTGGACTTTTGGGAGGCCTTTAATTCGGGGAAGGATGGGGTTTGGTTCGCGAAGACGGACTGCTGCATCCCCTAGTACTGCTTTACACTCCTTTAGTGTTTTATCCACGTGTTTCACCATGTTTGGTAGGGGGTCTACTCGAAGCTGCCTGTAAGGTCCATTGTTGATTTTTAAAGCCATCTGCATGTCGTAGTCCTCCTTATCCATGATGACGACTTTGTTGCCTTTGTCTGCTTTTAGGTAAAAAACAGGTTTAGACTTCAGTTCCTTGACGATACGAATTTCCTTTGCGTTGTTGTGTCTTTGTTTTTGTCCGTCCTTAATAATGTTTGAAGTGATAGTCCTAGCTGTGTTTTGTGAAGATGTTGGGAGTGTGTGTGTAATCGCTGTCTCCACGTCGATGATGATCTGCTCCACGTCGGGCTTGGTTGTAACCGCGTATCCTAATCCTTTGTTGAGGAGAGTCAGTTGTTCTTCCGTGAATGCGGTCGTCGATCGGTTGACAACCAGTCCCTTAATGGCGTGGACCATCGGTGTCGTGGTGATGGTGGGTGTAGGTGTGGCTTGTTCCTTGGTGTGATGTGTGGTCCGTGTCTGTTGGGATCCTATTCTTAGCTTGTTGAGTTTCCTATCTAGGACCGTTCGTTTCCTATTCGATTCGCATTCCTCTGCCACCTTGGCTCGGGATAAGAACTCCTGGAATTTTATCGGATACTCCTTGGCTAACTTCAGGTGCAGAGAATAGCACTCCAAAGTCTTACGGTCCAATTTGTTAAATAGTCGTTTGATGCTGTCCTTGATGAATTCTGTTTCCATTTTCCTGACGATGTTGGTAGGGGTAGATGTCCGAATCTTAATCCTATGACTTATTGGTACTACTTTATATTTTAGGCATTTCTTCAGAAATGCTACGTCCTTCCTAAGTGCGGCGATGGTTTTCTTCAATCCGATGAATTTGTTGGGCTCTGACGGCTGGGTTGCCATGATGAATTATGGAGAGTGTGAGCTGTTTAGTGGAATACCTGTAACTAGAAAATAAGAAGAATGATTAGTAATTTCCATTTAATTCCAACTACCTTTATTGCTTATCTTGACAGATACGCGTATTTCGTCTACAATGTGCAGACTTCTTCAGTGTCGTGTACTAATACTCGACTGAAAGAAAACCTTCGCCACCTGCCGTATTTATCCTATTTTCTAAATACAAACACTTGTACCTACAGCTAACATTTCTTGTACCTAACCTATCCTGAGTCCAAAACAAATATTATGCTTGATATCTACCTCGCCTTTTCTTTATACCCAACCTGATTATTCCGTAGCAGCGGGTGTTCCACTGCGTCGGTTTTGATGTCGTTTGGGTATTAAGTTAAAGAGCCATGTGTACCCGTTACCTTGGTCTTTGTTTAGTAGATTTGTGTTTTGTTGTTTGTTAATTTCTAAGCTTTCTGCGACGTCTAATTTCCAGGGTGTAGAGGTAGTCCGTAAGATTGTGATGTCATTCGTCGTTATGTCGTGATTTTCCGTAAAGATGTGTTCTGCAACTGTCGATTTGAAGTTATGTGAAATTCCTTTGTCAGTCTGTTTGACAGCCTTAGTCACCTCCGCTAGATGCTCTTTGAACCTTGTTGCCAAGGTTCTCTTTGTTTGACCTACATACATTTTGCTGCAGTGTTTACACTTAATTTTGTATACCCCTGCTCTGCCTAATACATCTATTGAATCTTTGGTGGAGCCTAACGACGATGCCAATTGGTTGTTCCTGCTAGAGAAAACTAAGTCCAAGCCAAATTCCCTAAGTTGAGTTTTTAGCTTTTGTGTAATATCTTTATCGAAGGGGACAGACACACGTTTCAGGGGTTCAGGTGAATCGGAAAGGGTTGTTTGTGATTTCCTATGAAGAAGTTTTTCCTTTTTTTGGATGATAGCTTGAATTGTCCTCTTTTCGTAACCATTGAGTCTAGCAGTTTCGAAGATATATGCTAATTCTTTGGCTTTTCCGGTTTTATTGAGGGGAAGGGTCAACATTCGGTGGATCATGTGGTGGAAAGTGGCCATTTTATGTTGAAAAGAGTGGTTTGAAGTGTAAGGGATGACTCTTTGGGTGTTTGTGGGTTTTCTGAAAATTTCAAACTCTAAAGACGATGATGACAATGATTCTCTAACTACCAGAAGGTCGAGGAATGCAAGTTTCCCATCCTTTTCTATTTCATAAGTGAACTTGATGTCTTTATGGAGATTGTTGATTGCTTGAAGAATTAAGGGGAGATCATCTTGTTTAACTACGGCAAAGATGTCGTCGACGTATCTCCACCAGCGAGTTGGAAGTAATCCTTCCGTTTTAAGAATGGTTTCTAGATTTGCCATAAACAGTTCACAGAGGAATTACACACACCTCCCAACATCTTCACAAAACACAGCTAGGACTATCACTTCAAACATTATTAAGGACGGACAAAAACAAAGACACAACAACGCAAAGGAAATTCGTATCGTCAAGGAACTGAAGTCTAAACCTGTTTTTTACCTAAAAGCAGACAAAGGCAACAAAGTCGTCATCATGGATAAGGAGGACTACGACATGCAGATGGCTTTAAAAATCAACAATGGACCTTACAGGCAGCTTCGAGTAGACCCCCTACCAAACATGGTGAAACACGTGGATAAAACACTAAAGGAGTGTAAAGCAGTACTAGGGGATGCAGCAGTCCGTCTTCGCGAACCAAACCCCATCCTTCCCCGAATTAAAGGCCTCCCAAAAGTCCACAAACCCGGAAACGAAATGAGGGAGATTGTTTCATCTGTAGGATCTCCAGCCCATAAGCTAGCAAAATGGCTAGTGAAAGAATTTCAAGGTATCTCCGAGCAATTCCCAACAAGCTCAGTTCGTAACTCTCAGGAATTCGTACAACATCTTCTTTCATCAGGTCATATAAATGAAAATGAAGTAATGGTATCTTTCGACGTCACCGCCCTTTTCCCTAGCGTACCAATCAAGGACGCGATTAACCTTCTAGAAGATTGGCTTTTAAAACAAGGAGATGATACAGCATGGAAGCAAAAGGTGCGAATGTACCTTAAGCTCACCCGACTTTGCATGGAAGAGAACTACTTCACTTTCAGAGGTTCTTTCTATAAACAACTAAAAGGAGCCCCCATGGGAAACCCTCTATCCCCATTCCTCTGTGAACTGTTTATGGCAAATCTAGAAACCATTCTTAAAACGGAAGGATTACTTCCAACTCGCTGGTGGAGATACGTCGACGACATCTTTGCCGTAGTTAAACAAGATGATCTCCCCTTAATTCTTCAAGCAATCAACAATCTCCATAAAGACATCAAGTTCACTTATGAAATAGAAAAGGATGGGAAACTTGCATTCCTCGACCTTCTGGTAGTTAGAGAATCATTGTCATCATCGTCTTTAGAGTTTGAAATTTTCAGAAAACCCACAAACACCCAAAGAGTCATCCCTTACACTTCAAACCACTCTTTTCAACATAAAATGGCCACTTTCCACCACATGATCCACCGAATGTTGACCCTTCCCCTCAATAAAACCGGAAAAGCCAAAGAATTAGCATATATCTTCGAAACTGCTAGACTCAATGGTTACGAAAAGAGGACAATTCAAGCAATCATCCAAAAAAAGGAAAAACTTCTTCATAGGAAATCACAAACAACCCTTTCCGATTCACCTGAACCCCTGAAACGTGTGTCTGTCCCCTTCGATAAAGATATTACACAAAAGCTAAAAACTCAACTTAGGGAATTTGGCTTGGACTTAGTTTTCTCTAGCAGGAACAACCAATTGGCATCGTCGTTAGGCTCCACCAAAGATTCAATAGATGTATTAGGCAGAGCAGGGGTATACAAAATTAAGTGTAAACACTGCAGCAAAATGTATGTAGGTCAAACAAAGAGAACCTTGGCAACAAGGTTCAAAGAGCATCTAGCGGAGGTGACTAAGGCTGTCAAACAGACTGACAAAGGAATTTCACATAACTTCAAATCGACAGTTGCAGAACACATCTTTACGGAAAATCACGACATAACGACGAATGACATCACAATCTTACGGACTACCTCTACACCCTGGAAATTAGACGTCGCAGAAAGCTTAGAAATTAACAAACAACAAAACACAAATCTACTAAACAAAGACCAAGGTAACGGGTACACATGGCTCTTTAACTTAATACCCAAACGACATCAAAACCGACGCAGTGGAACACCCGCTGCTACGGAATAATCAGGTTGGGTATAAAGAAAAGGCGAGGTAGATATCAAGCATAATATTTGTTTTGGACTCAGGATAGGTTAGGTACAAGAAATGTTAGCTGTAGGTACAAGTGTTTGTATTTAGAAAATAGGATAAATACGGCAGGTGGCGAAGGTTTTCTTTCAGTCGAGTATTAGTACACGACACTGAAGAAGTCTGCACATTGTAGACGAAATACGCGTATCTGTCAAGATAAGCAATAAAGGTAGTTGGAATTAAATGGAAATTACTAATCATTCTTCTTATTTTCTAGTTACAGGTATTCCACTAAACAGCTCACACTCTCCATAATTCATCATGGCAACCCAGCCGTCAGAGCCCAACAAATTCATCGGATTGAAGAAAACCATCGCCGCACTTAGGAAGGACGTAGCATTTCTGAAGAAATGCCTAAAATATAAAGTAGTACCAATAAGTCATAGGATTAAGATTCGGACATCTACCCCTACCAACATCGTCAGGAAAATGGAAACAGAATTCATCAAGGACAGCATCAAACGACTATTTAACAAATTGGACCGTAAGACTTTGGAGTGCTATTCTCTGCACCTGAAGTTAGCCAAGGAGTATCCGATAAAATTCCAGGAGTTCTTATCCCGAGCCAAGGTGGCAGAGGAATGCGAATCGAATAGGAAACGAACGGTCCTAGATAGGAAACTCAACAAGCTAAGAATAGGATCCCAACAGACACGGACCACACATCACACCAAGGAACAAGCCACACCTACACCCACCATCACCACGACACCGATGGTCCACGCCATTAAGGGACTGGTTGTCAACCGATCGACGACCGCATTCACGGAAGAACAACTGACTCTCCTCAACAAAGGATTAGGATACGCGGTTACAACCAAGCCCGACGTGGAGCAGATCATCATCGACGTGGAGACAGCGATTACACACACACTCCCAACATCTTCACAAAACACAGCTAGGACTATCACTTCAAACATTATTAAGGACGGACAAAAACAAAGACACAACAACGCAAAGGAAATTCGTATCGTCAAGGAACTGAAGTCTAAACCTGTTTTTTACCTAAAAGCAGACAAAGGCAACAAAGTCGTCATCATGGATAAGGAGGACTACGACATGCAGATGGCTTTAAAAATCAACAATGGACCTTACAGGCAGCTTCGAGTAGACCCCCTACCAAACATGGTGAAACACGTGGATAAAACACTAAAGGAGTGTAAAGCAGTACTAGGGGATGCAGCAGTCCGTCTTCGCGAACCAAACCCCATCCTTCCCCGAATTAAAGGCCTCCCAAAAGTCCACAAACCCGGAAACGAAATGAGGGAGATTGTTTCATCTGTAGGATCTCCAGCCCATAAGCTAGCAAAATGGCTAGTGAAAGAATTTCAAGGTATCTCCGAGCAATTCCCAACAAGCTCAGTTCGTAACTCTCAGGAATTCGTACAACATCTTCTTTCATCAGGTCATATAAATGAAAATGAAGTAATGGTATCTTTCGACGTCACCGCCCTTTTCCCTAGCGTACCAATCAAGGACGCGATTAACCTTCTAGAAGATTGGCTTTTAAAACAAGGAGATGATACAGCATGGAAGCAAAAGGTGCGAATGTACCTTAAGCTCACCCGACTTTGCATGGAAGAGAACTACTTCACTTTCAGAGGTTCTTTCTATAAACAACTAAAAGGAGCCCCCATGGGAAACCCTCTATCCCCATTCCTCTGTGAACTGTTTATGGCAAATCTAGAAACCATTCTTAAAACGGAAGGATTACTTCCAACTCGCTGGTGGAGATACGTCGACGACATCTTTGCCGTAGTTAAACAAGATGATCTCCCCTTAATTCTTCAAGCAATCAACAATCTCCATAAAGACATCAAGTTCACTTATGAAATAGAAAAGGATGGGAAACTTGCATTCCTCGACCTTCTGGTAGTTAGAGAATCATTGTCATCATCGTCTTTAGAGTTTGAAATTTTCAGAAAACCCACAAACACCCAAAGAGTCATCCCTTACACTTCAAACCACTCTTTTCAACATAAAATGGCCACTTTCCACCACATGATCCACCGAATGTTGACCCTTCCCCTCAATAAAACCGGAAAAGCCAAAGAATTAGCATATATCTTCGAAACTGCTAGACTCAATGGTTACGAAAAGAGGACAATTCAAGCTATCATCCAAAAAAAGGAAAAACTTCTTCATAGGAAATCACAAACAACCCTTTCCGATTCACCTGAACCCCTGAAACGTGTGTCTGTCCCCTTCGATAAAGATATTACACAAAAGCTAAAAACTCAACTTAGGGAATTTGGCTTGGACTTAGTTTTCTCTAGCAGGAACAACCAATTGGCATCGTCGTTAGGCTCCACCAAAGATTCAATAGATGTATTAGGCAGAGCAGGGGTATACAAAATTAAGTGTAAACACTGCAGCAAAATGTATGTAGGTCAAACAAAGAGAACCTTGGCAACAAGGTTCAAAGAGCATCTAGCGGAGGTGACTAAGGCTGTCAAACAGACTGACAAAGGAATTTCACATAACTTCAAATCGACAGTTGCAGAACACATCTTTACGGAAAATCACGACATAACGACGAATGACATCACAATCTTACGGACTACCTCTACACCCTGGAAATTAGACGTCGCAGAAAGCTTAGAAATTAACAAACAACAAAACACAAATCTACTAAACAAAGACCAAGGTAACGGGTACACATGGCTCTTTAACTTAATACCCAAACGACATCAAAACCGACGCAGTGGAACACCCGCTGCTACGGAATAATCAGGTTAGGTATAAAGAAAAGGCGAGGTAGATATCAAGCATAATATTTGTTTTGGACTCAGGATAGGTTAGGTACAAGAAATGTTAGCTGTAGGTACAAGTGTTTGTATTTAGAAAATAGGATAAATACGGCAGGTGGCGAAGGTTTTCTTTCAGTCGAGTATTAGTACACGACACTGAAGAAGTCTGCACATTGTAGACGAAATACGCGTATCTGTCAAGATAAGCAATAAAGGTAGTTGGAATTAAATGGAAATTACTAATCATTCTTCTTATTTTCTAGTTAAGTTTCGTCAGTGCGGGTGAAAGTAAACCCATGAAAAATCGACAATTTTTGTCCATTTTTTTTTAATGGAAACGTTAAAGGAGATTTGGAGCAATGGTAATATTTTATCATCCCAAAAGTGTCGAAGAAACCTTTGGGGTATGAATGTGGGTCGAGACTTCATTCGTATGATGTCTCGCCTCATGTCCAATCATTATTGTTTGAACGCTCATTTATACCGTGTTGGGCTGACCGACAGCAATCTCTGTGAATGTGGACAAGGTTACCAGGACGCTGATCATATTATTTAGTCTTGTGCTGGGCATCGTGGAGTCAGATCTAAGCTTTATGATACCCTTCGGGCACGAGGTAGACAACCCAATATACCGGTTCGAGATATTTTGGCTGCACGTGATCTGGAGTTTATGAAACTCATTTATATGTTCTAAGAACGTATTAGTAGAACGATTAATTGTAAATTGGAAAACTAGGAAAATTAATATTAACACTTCACTATTGATCAAGTAAATAAAAATAAAAATAAAAATCTGAAAAACTTTTTCAAACTATCACTATGTATAGTGGAACTTTTTCAAACTATTCCTATGTATAGGAATTTGCTACTAGTGATATTTGAAAAATTATTTCAAATTTTTAAATTTTTAATATCCTAAAAGTAATTAAGTGTTAGTAAGAATTTTCTTAATTTTCCAATTATTTTGCTGTTTATCCATAAACACAACCATCTCATTTGCATATTGTAGAATTTAGACACGGGTGTGATTCTCTTTTTAAACAGCCAATGTGCAACCTGATCGAAGCATTTTATGCTGTAGATTCAAAATTGTCAAGTCATCATTGGTGAGAATTTTAAATTAAGTTTAATTGACCAACTTTCAATATACAGCAAAAGTCCAGCAATCTACAGTTGGATGCTTTATGGGAAGCGTAAAAGCCAGTGTGATAAGCTAGGCAAAAAGGTAACACTTGTGGCGCACTACCTAGATTAAAATGCATATTTTACCGCCCATCGGGATCTCCAACTGGTGGAAAAAACTTGTTAGTATTGTTGGCAGGCAGGCGTTCCCAAGTGGAGACAGAAGAGTAAATTGAATGGTAGAGCAGGAGGGATATAAATCTTCCACCCATATGAATTCAATACGGTGTAAACTGTTTATTTCATACTCGACGCTTACCCATGTTACGATTCTTGTATTTAGGAATGCCTTATAGATTGAACATTATTAGGTTTTTGTTAAGGTTAGATCAATACTACTAGAACAATATGCTTGTTTCATCAACATGTGTTTCAGAGACGTCTATAAAACTGTTAACTAGGATCATGTTCATAATTTAGGTTTTGAGTTTTTATATTGAGATATAAATAACAAATGCTGCTGAAAAACCACATATTGGTAATTTTGTTTAAATTTCAAGAAATCAGATGTTTTGCACTATCGTCAACGTTTTTGGATTTCCATGGACGAGAAAGGTAGCACTTTACGAGTAGGTGAATAACTGTGAGTTTTTTTACGACAAGGGTGCAACTATTTGAGCAGGTCTCTTAACCAAGCGAATATAAATATCAAAGAATGATAAATACGTGTACCGACGGCTATAAAGTAAGTCACATAAAATAATCATGCATACGTTCTCCCCGGTACAGGTGGTGTCCGGCTTTTCAGCTGAAACATCCGAAAAAAAAACTTGGACCTCTGAGTAAGACAGAGCTGGTGGGCAACCGAGACTGGATGAAAACACATAAATTACATTAATTTACAACTGACATTTTTCCTATCAATGGCAGACGACGTCTTTTGAGTTATGAGAATAAATGGATGTGTTTTGGTTACGTCAAGAGGCGTGTCGCAGGTGTGTTTCGAATTCGTTCACATAGTAGTTTTGGTCATTTTGAGCTGGTGAAGGAAATTGCTGTAGCTTCACGGATGTGCACTGAGATCATTCATCATGGTTGATTCTTCGAAAGCGCAGTTTACACAAGTGGATTTTTTTTACTAGGTAAATGTGTAGTACGGTCTGATCTTCACCTTCCCTTGAGCTGCTTGACGTGCCGTAAGGGCTCAGTAGGGATTCTTTGTCAAGACCCGAAGCTAAGAGTCAGTTCCATTGTGGTTATATCACATAAATAAGTTTTTCCACAGTATTTATCTACACATTTTAGTACGCTATTTTTTCGTTTTCTCAGGACTATTGAGATATTGATACATGCCTAATTTTTGTTTTCAGTGACCAACCAGTGGATGTCAGATATATTTTATACATACATACATCTATTATATTCTCTTACTTTTATTGTGAACACAAACACTAATCTTACTCTGAGAAAAATTTCATCGTTGTACCGACAATTATATCATGGTCAGGATGACTATCGCATATAATGGTTACAATAACCATGAAAATGGTCGAATTCACCACGTTCATGGCATTTTTGACTATGATCATGGTAACAAGGACTATTCCGACATTATGGCAAATGTTGGATCAACTATTTTTAATGGTCGTTTTGACCATGATCAGTCGGTTCAAAATCACTATACTGCAAAAGTCATCCTAACCCCCAATAATGGTAAAATTGACTATCAAATTCATCTCTGTGTACTAGATCTATAGTAACTACAACGGCTGAAGTCGTTTAATGATAAGGTGAACGGCTAAGTTGTAGATAAACATGCTATTATAATTAACTGTTGTTTTTTATTTAATAATGAATTGACTAATTAATTAATATTTAACTTTATATTATTTAAAATCACTGTAGTACATGAGATCCACTACAAATGATAAAGGCAATGCAAGAAAACAAAACAACATATCGAAATTTTAGATATACTATGCTTTATATGATGTATAATTTCAGTCTGAAATTTTCAGATCATCCAATTCCCGAGTTTTGTAAAATAATTTCCAATTTTTTCCTCGTGTTGAACACGATATATTGTCTAAACTTTTAGGTTCATAATTGACATGCAATGGATTGCAGCAGGGCAGCAGGGCAACAGTGTATTTGTTATCATCATTTTACAGTATAATATCTCTTCACTACATATTATACATTATTCTGTAAGGCATTGTACATTGATTTAACATTTTTATCCTTATCATTTTCATGTTTATGATTACTCGGGTTTTCATTATTTATTTTAATATTATTTTATTATATTTACCTCGGAGCGTATGGTACGGTATGTCAACGCATCCATCCTCTTCTGTACATTCACAAAGTGCGTTGTGGTTCAAAAACTAATTGTTGATGATGATGATGATGTAATACTACCATCTATTGCAGCAAGGAAACTTTCCATAGCAGTGGAATAATCTGAAAAACGATTTGATCAGGATTCTATTATTGTTTGTGATCAGGTAAGCAGAGACACTTACGCGAAACCCGCGAATATAGGGAAGAGAATCTCCTTCCAAAAGCAAGTTCACACTCACAGCACTAGAATCGAGCCCTCGATCGACAGAATAAACCCAATAGATGGGGTCGAAGAGCCCGCCCTCATTCCACGAAATGTTAACAATAGGGAGGAGGCAGTCCCATGCTCCCTATCCAAATCGTTTTACTTGGGTGCCCTGATGGTCCCTCCTTTTCCCCGTTATATGTTATTTAATATATAATATATTTTGTACACAACAAATTAAGATACCATTATAGACAAAAATGCTAATTTATTCAAATTTCAAACTTGAATGGATTGTTACTGAAAAATAAATAAAAGTTAGATATGTATCAATATCCTACTAGTCCTGGGAAAGCTGAAAACAGAATAGATCATTCGAAATATAAAAGATAAAATTTCAATAAAAGATATTATTTTATAAAACATAGAGCGGTTCAATATCATTTCAGCAACGAGTAATTTTCATATGTTTTGATTTGCATGAAACCTTGCATACAAGTTTTTGGGGAAGAAAAACGCCGTTTTGCATACTTGGTTCGCCATTTTGAATCTAGCCTTACTTATGAGAAGGGCCTATGAAAAATGCACATGATATCTTCAAAAAATTGTATCTCGGAAACGGTTTGTCCGATTGGTTTGGTGTTTCGGCGAAGTTTTAGACAATTGTTGGTGCTATATGGAGAAAATATGCACGGTAAAAAAAGTTTGGTTTTTGTGTTTTGAACTAAAATATAGATTTTCCCTTAAAAGTTACATGTCAATAATTTTTTTTATTATTCTAATATTATAGCTGACTGAAAATGCTATCTAGTGCACAGTGGGTTGTTCTGGAGAAAAATAAGTTACAATGAAAAAAAAAAATTTTTAAAAAATTACAATTTTCAAAAAAGCTATTAAGAAAAGTCAAAAAAGTTTGTCACCCCAATTTTATGAAAGTACATCAAATTTGCAAGCAAAAAGTACTTTTGTAACATTTTTTCAAGATGCACCGTTTAGAAGATATTACTGATTTAATATTGATTTTTTTGATAACTTAATAAGTTTTGGCCCTTTTCGGATGTATTCCGTGTTTTTTCAGTTTCAAAAATATTTTTTTCGGAAAGATTGAAAAATTTTGAGTTAAAATGACACTGACAGCTTAAAGATTCGAGTGAAATTCTCTGCCTTAAAAGTATTTTGAAAAACAAGTTACAAAATCCCACTATCAGGAACAATGATTTCTTCCAGTTATTTTTGGTGTATTGTGTTGAAAATGTGCATTCAACTCTTGCATATCGCCTAACAGTTTAATCCATATAAACTGGATGTGTTTATACTGTGCATATTTTCTCTCTATTGCCGAACATCGCCACAGACATCAAACCGATGAGACAACTCGATTTCGAGATACACCTTTTTGAGAACTGCAAATGCAAGCTCCTCAATTAGCAAGATTCAAAAGAGCGAATTAAGCTTATTTTTCAGGGATGGTGATTGTGCGCAGTAAAAAATAACATTATATGTTGGATATCATCAGTTTATTTTTATTCCTGTATTTTTATAAAATTATTGGCATCATTGTCAGGACACTTTGAATAAAGCTTTGCCTTTATTGTATTTTCTGATAGAGGAAGAAATGAGTGGAATTTTTGAGTTCCTTGAATTGTTTTTGCATTATTATATTGATTATTTAGCTGCAAAGACATATTTTCGTATTCTTCTGTAGTAGAATAACAAAATGACAACTTTGTAAGTTCTTCTTCTTTTCGTTTGTTTTCCCAATTAAACAACTCTCTTGCAGTCTTTATCGGGTGTTCGCGTTCTTTGGCTAAACTTGCTCTGGTAGCCATGCGTTTTATCGTACCTCCAATAGCATCGCATGGACCTTTTTCGTGCGATGTTGCGAAGAAATGCCATTCAGCGTCAATACCATACAATGACTTAAATTTACAAAGGCTAGAAAAGTTTTTTCGGTTTTTATACTGTGAACCATCTGACATAAAATAATTTTTTTATGTTTTTATTTTGATCAATTTGTAAAAAGTTTATCATTTTATCAATAAACAAATTAACAGCGACTGAATCATGTCTTAGTTCTTCAGAAATTATAATGAAGCTAAAATGTTTAATTTGCATATTTTCAGTATAATATATCACGAAAGGATGGATTGTGGCCTGTTGCACGTTCCAATGGTGTGATTGAACTTCATCCTGCAAAATGAAGCTGTAATTTTCAGAAAAGTCACAAATAGCTAAAAATTCACCATCTTGCAAGTTTTGTTTTGTAGTTTTCAAAAAATTGGATTGTTCGGTTTTTACAAAATCATGCGGAATCAAACTTTCTAATTTTGAGCTGAAAAATGAAACAAACTCATCGGTTTGCTTTACAATAGTTTCTAAATCACATCTGTCAGTGGTAACCCATTGTTCGAATGAAAGCTTTTCAACAAAGTTTTCTTCCAGTTGTTTCAATAAACTGTCTTCTAAAACTGAGGTATCTGGGCAGTTTTTACATCTTCGTAGATGGCAATGAGTTGTCTTATTTTCGCAAAGTAATCTATTCGTTAATGTGTTTAGATCATTCAAGACATTGTATTTTTTTAAGCTATGTAGAATTAAATTGACATTTTCATGCGTAGTGCAAACGCAAACATTATATGTTCCTGTGATAGTCAATGGTTTACATTGCCTTGGCCGGAGGCTTACAAATGATGAAAACCCTATTTTTACATTGACGTACATTTCATTAAAGCGATTAAAAGCTTCTCTCAATGTCATCATTAACAATCTTTTCTGAACAGCTAATCTCTTATTTCCTGTCTTTACGCTAACAAAATCTCTTTGGCCTGGCATTGCACGGCTTATATCATCGTCCTCAAAAAAATTCAAAACCAGTTCTTTTGTTTCATTAAGCTTTTCCAGAGCTTGAACCTTGAGATGAATCAAATACATTATCTCTTTCCTTTCTTGCATCTGATGCCATATTTCTACTGATTTTAAATTCGTCTACAATTTTTTGTACTGACCATGATTTTGGTAACAATGATAAAATTGATAGTTTTTCTTGCCTTGTGGCTGAATTTAAAAATTTAATTTTCATATTTTCTATGACTTCATCAAACTCGTTTGCTTTTTCTGTTTTAGCGTCTAATTTAAAAAGATTTCTTCGTACACCTTCGACGATTTCAGCGCACTTTTTTTCAGGATAGTGAACATTTTTAACCTTACCTAAATCTATAGGCGAAACACGAATAGCTGCTATTCCTCGGTTGAATATTTCGACGTCTACAGGCATCGTGAAGTCTTCATTTGATTGAATTGTGCTTAGCGTTGACGCTGATGGTATCGTGACCAAACTTTCATAGCTTTGCGAATCAGGTACATCAGGTATGGTCTGAACAGTTGGCATCCTTGAGCCGCCGGCTACGCTTTGTTCTTCGTTTTGGGTGAGGTGAGCTCTTGAATCAATATGTAGACGGCAAGACGAACAAATACGAAAATCCTTGGTGTTCAGTGTGGATACCTTGGAAAATCCAATTGATTTTAGTTTTTGGATGATACCATCCGTGAGATATCGCAGCTCTTTCGAACACTAAATGTCTTTGAATGGGCGAATACATCTTATTTTACTCATTTTGTAATCTGTAACATAGAAAATATTTTCCAATTGTTAGTTTTGTACGAAAATATCACAAAAAATATAATTAAAATGTGTATTTAAAACTTACCTTTGCACCAAAACGTGTTACACTTTCCTTTACAATTATTATGTTATCAAACAACACTGGATCTCGTTCAAAAACACAGGATTATGAGCTGAAATTACTATAATCACTATGCTACTAGCAACCTTTCTGCATTTACTGTTTGGTAGATACTGGATGAATTCAGAACCGAGTCAGACATTATTATACAGCTCACGGGTAGAAATCATAGATTGCTGGGTAAAGACTGTTGGAAGATAGGTAGAGTTGAACGCTCAGGTATCGTCGAACCTTCAGGTACGAGTTTGGAGAGTTGGAGCGAGGTAGATTTGCTGGCGTAGGTATATTGTTATTGAAGAAGATTGTAAATTGTATATACCTGGAATGAATAAAGAGTGCGGCGGTTGTTGATTGAGGTATCAGTCGGCAGCCGTCTAGTTTGATGAAAGGTGACTAAGACTGCGTTCTTTTTATTTATTATTAAGAAACGGTCATCGACGGAGCTAGCCTCGTTATGGCCAGCGTGGCCATGGTGGACTAGTTCCAACAAAGACCATGTTTACAATCACCAACTGTACGTAGTACAGCTAACTGGTATCTAATTACCTGTATCTAATACTTGTTAGCACGTTTTCAGCACAACGCACCAAAAATCACTTGAAGAAATCATTGTTCCTGATAGTGGGATTTTGTAACTTGTTTTTCAAAATACTTTTAAGGCAGAGAATTTCACTCGAATCTTTAAGCTGTTAGTGTCATTTTAACTCAAAAATTTTCAATATTTCCGAAAAAAATATTTTTGAAACTAAAAAAACACGGAATACATCCGAAAAGGGCCAAAACTTATAAAGTTATCAAAAAAATCAATATTAAATCAGTAATATCTTCTAAACGGTGCATCTTAGAAAAATGTTACCTAAGTACTTTTTGCTTGCAAATTTGATGTACTTTTATAAAATTAGGGTGACAAACTTTTTTGACTTTTCTTAATAGCTTTTTTGAAAATTGTAATTTTTTAAAAAAAAAATTTTTTTTCATTGTAACTTATTTTTCTCCAGAACAACCCACTGTGCACTAGATAGCATTTTCAGTCAGCTATAATATTAGAATAATAAAAAAAATTATTGACATGTAACTTTTAAGGGAAAATCTATATTTTAGTTCAAAACACAAAAACCAAACTTTTTTTACCGTGCATATTTTCTCCATGTAGCACCAACAATTGTCTAAAACTTCGCCGAAAACACCAAACCAATCGGACAAACCGTTTCCGAGATACAATTTTTTGAAGATATCATGTGCATTTTTCATAGGCCCTTCTCATAAGTAAGGCTAGATTTCAAATGGCGAACCAAGTATGCAAAACGGCGTTTTTTTTCCCCAAAAACTTGTATGCAAGGTTTCATGCAAATCAAAAAATACAAAAAATAAAAACTGGAAAAATTTCCCACTTGTTCGTGGAATCGCTCCATAGTAATATTTGTAATATTTTTCTTTATACTGTTCTAGCAACATTTCAAAGATAGAGTGAACGAAGAGTCCGGTGGGATAGTTTCTGAAATAAATGGCTTATCTTACCATAATACCACAAACACAACATTAAAATATAATCCTACATTACGTATAAGCACATGCCAGCCTTTTATGAATATAATAGTTGAAGTTCAGAAGTGCAATTTTAAATAAAGTGGTATGCTGAAATGCTGAGATACAAATTCCGCCTTTGATGCCTGGCATGTTGCTCCCGGCTCTTACATAGTTTTGGAATGCAAAGATGATTCCAAAGCGTGCTGAAATTATTAGTAAAATGAGAATAGAAAATATAGAATATGATTTAAAGGTATAAGATCTTCGGTCGCACCCCCTCACTTCGCTATTGTCAGATTGACAACATTGCCCAGGCTACGCCAACCAGCGTCTCCATGTTTCAGCTGGCAGTCTTTTGTGATCATATGACTCGTGGAGGCGTGAGGTAGGAACTTGTGAGGACGAGAGGTCGGTCGCACCCTCCTTCTAAGTTGTCAATTCACCATTTGAAGCCCGTGGTTCAAAAACTAATTGTTTGAATAAAACTCATTTTACAGACTCATCTTTTGCGGTAAATGCAACGCAGTAGCCCTGGGCGCTTTGACACTTGTATCATGTCTTTGATATGCTGCAAGCATCAATATTGACAAAAATAATAATTGAGCGTCATCTAACCCAATTATTTCCAGGCTGCTTTTTCGTACTAGCTGCGTTTGTATTAGATTAGATTAGATTAGATTAGATTAGATTAGATTAGATTAGATTAGATTAGATTAGATTAGATTAGATTAGATTAGATTAGATTAGATTAGATAAGTACGGTCTGATCTTTAGCTTGCAGGCATGGTTTGCAAATAATTAGTAAAAACGACTTGAACGATTTAATCCGGAATCTAAACATGTAAACATATTCTTTTGCATGTAGGATTGAATTCAGGATCTTGGTATTCCTACATCAAGGTAATAGAAATGCATCAAAGCATAGGGGTGAAGAAATTCGTTTGTTTGGTTTCTTATTTTTGGAGCTTTTATTGTACATTTTTGTCGCGTTCACTTGTTTTAGTTGTATTGCAACATAATTCAGTTCCATATTTCCGCTGTTCATTTACCAATTACTTCAAATAAAGGGGGCATTCGATAAAAATGGCACACCGAAAATCTTCTGTAACTTTTGATCCCTATGAGTAAAAAACCTGAAAATGTTTGCAAAATTTATTCATAGTGTAAAGACTGGACTCGGAAAAAATCAGACACACAAAAATGATCACCGAAAATTCATTTTAAATCGGGTACCTCTCAAATTGTCAAGGATTAAATAACTATATATGAGCTATGTTTTATTTATTTATTGAATTTCCTCCCCCAGGCTCAATGCTCGTACATTTCTCTTAATACTGCTCTTGAGATCTTGTGCGAGGCTTTGTCCATCTTCCTTACACAATTTCTCCCAGTTTTTCTTCAAAGCTTCATCAATTTTGAATGTTTTTTCGCTTTTCTTCAACTTCTTCTTCATTATCGCCCAAAACTTTTCGATCGGACGAGGTTCTGGTGTATTTGGCGGGTTCGCCTCCTTCGGGACCGCCATTAACGCCCTTCGCTTCGTACCAATCCATTACAGGCTTGGCATAATGGTACGGAGCGAGATCCGGCCAGAACAGCGTGGGACCACAGTGAGAGCGGAGGAAGGGCAGCAAGCGCTTCTGCAAGCATTTCTCTCGATAAATCTGCCCGTTTATGGTGCCGGTTGTAACGAACGGCTTGCTGTACCGTCCGCACTCGCAGATCGCCTGCCACAACAGGTACTTCTTCGCGAATTTGGCCATCTTTCTCTTCCGGAACTTTTCCGGAACCTCCATGTGGGACGTACCGACAAAAAACTCGAGGTCGGGGATTTGTTTGGTGTCCGCCTTGATACATGGACGACGAGACAGCCTGGCTTGACCAGCCACTCACGGTACAGCTTCCGCGCACGCAATTTGGCCACCGCGATTTGCTTGTCAGTCCGGTTTGGCGCCTTCCTGACCTTAAAAACACGTAGCCTAGCCCGCTTCATGGTCTGCTGGACGAACCACTTCGACGAATTGACCTTTTTGGCCACGTCTTGGGTGGAAAGGTTCGGGTTACTCTTAAAGTACTGCCTTATCTTCCGCGCCTTCTCTGGGTATTCCGTTTTCGGTTTTCGGCCGCTTCCAGCGCGCCGCTCGATGGTCTTTGTCTCCTGGAACATCTTCACAACGCGGGACACGGTGGAATTTCGCAAATCATAACGCATTAGTAGTTTTTCATTCCCAGAAAAAAAAATTCAAGAAAATCCGAGAATCAGTTTGATTTGGGTGAGTAAATATGTGTGTGCTATTTTAACCGAATGCACCCTTTAAGCTGCTTTGAAATCGATGAAAAGATGAAGTGTGGGTACGTTTTCATTGATGAGAAACACGATACTGTTACTAGCTAATGTTTCACCACCGTATTTTAATAGCTCGTTTAGGAATTGCTCAACACGAGCAGCATTGTCATTTCCTCAAATTCCTGCTCGACTTCTTAGATGGTAGGGAATGGAATCCGGTCATCTTAAACTACTCAACAAATATAACACTGACTTCAACAAGAGCTTATACAGATCAAACTCTTGTCAAGAAAACGCAAAACACCCAACACAGCAATTGACAGAAACGGCAAAACTGTTGTCAAACTTTTATTTAGCACTAAATGTGTAATTAGGTATGCATCATTCTACCTTGAGTTACCATTGCATATCTTGAAAACAGCATATTCTAGATTGTTTGAGGAATTCAGTAGGTAAGTAGGTCCGTGTATGCTGCATGCCGTAAGACAAATGAGCTGGAAGCTATGTTTCTAGCCTACCAAAACCTCAGAAATGGCCAGGCTAGTGACAGCGGAAAGTGCCAGAGAGCTGGCCTCTAAGCACACGCAGCCGGATGCTTCCATCCCCGTGGGAGGTTCCACCCCACCTACCATGGTGACAGGGAAGTCCAAGCTTCTAAGAAGCCCATGCGGTCCAAAGACGTATGTGATCGTATTTGCGAGGATGGAGGGTCCATCCTCACGCCCCATAGGATGAAAAGAGAGTTACCCCGACGCCAAAAGCGCTAAGCCAAGCTCGTTGGTGCACGAAGTCCCAAGCGCCAAGGGTGGCCCAAGCGCCAGGGCCGACCCCTGTTTGGAAAAGCGGAGTACCAAGAAAGGTACTAATGACGACCCAGCGAACGGCAGAGAAAATCCCTGAACTAATTTCCGAAAAAAAAGGATATAGGCCCAAAATAGACAACGTTAATCAGAAATAGGCGAGGAAGCGGAAACACGTTGAGACCCTCATCGTGAATACTGTAGAGTCTAAGTACTTTGAAGTCCTTAATGCAATATGTGGTAACGCAAAGCTCGCAGATCTGGACGCCAATGTGCGGAGTATTCTCCCGATCCGTACAGGTGAGATGATCCTGAAGCTTAGGAAGGACACAAAGCTGAAGAGCCCAGCTTACCAAAAGTTGTACAAAAAGCCTTAGTAGTGGGATTGAGGTGCGTGCTCTAGCCACGCAAGTGACTCTCCACTGCAAGAACCTGGACGAGATCACGGAGGCCAGTGAAATCTCCACGGCAATCAAGGCTCAGTGACGGGTCGAGGTTGACGCAGCAGCCATACTGCTGCAAAAGTGTCCACTCTGGCCACAATATGGCCGGCAGCAGCCCAAGCGAACTCGGCCCTAAAAGTGACTAAACTCAAAGTGTGATGGTCCGTCTGCCCACTGAGTGTACAGCAGCCGCCTAAGGCATGCTTCAGGAACATCGAGAGCGGACATATTTCGTGGGAGTGCAAAGGCCCAGATATGAGTAACAGATGTAAAAGGTGCAGTGGAAAAGGCTCTGGGGAACCAGATGACAAGCACGCCACGAGAGGTCCTAAGTGCCCGGCCTACAAGGAAAAACAACGAAGCTAATCACATTGCAGGTAACCCAACCTGCAACCACTGTGAGGCAGCTCAGCAATTTGCGAGTCGACATAGGATATCGCCATAATATCCGACCCATATCGCATCCCGCCGGTAATTGGTATTGGGTTGCGTTTAGGTTCGTAATATGGAGGCATTATGCACGACGGGCAAGTTTCCGGTTCAGGAGGTTCTGTTTATCTAAAGTGAGGGCTTTGCGGTCGCAAAAGTAAATGAATTGTTCTTCTGCAGCTGTTACGCGCCACCAAGATGTTCGATCGACCAGTTTTCACAAATAATTGATCGGTTTACAACGGAGTGGACTGGCCGAAACCCGTTGATAATAGCGGGGGGTTTCAACGCCTGGGGCTGGAGTGGGGCAGTCACCTTGCCAAGGCTAGGGGTCCGATCCTGCTTGAGGCCCTAACAAGGCTCAACGTAAACCTGACTAACGTAGGTATCAAAAGTACCTACCATAATAACGGAGCGGAGTCGATTACCGACGTGACCTTCTGCAGTCTTGGGCTGTCAAGCAACTGGATGGCTACACCCATAGTGACCACTTGGTCCGTTATAGTATCGTCCACAATACTAGGCAGCGTGTGGAGGGAAGAGCACCCATTCCATTCACCCGCAGATGGAGGACATCATTCTTCGACAGAGAAGAATTAAGTATTCAAAGAGGCTCTTGAGCGGGAACAAATTATGAACGAAACTCAGGACCCGTGCGGCAATCAACTCGTAGCACTACTAACACGTGTGTGCGATGCAACCATGCATAGGAAGGTCAAACCTAGAGATGGGACGTCGCCGGTGTACTAATCGACAAAGTAGATCGCCGAACTCCGTAGAATTTGCCTCCATGCAAGAATGAGGATGCGAAGAGCGGGGTAGGACTCCGAAAGAACGGAGCGTCGCGCGGCGCAAGCCATCGCAAAGGTCTCGCTAAAGAGGGAGATAAATGCCAGCAGACGAGCCTACGTCGAGGGTCTGGCTTCGAAAGCCAATGTAAACCCATGGGGTGACGCCTATAGTTTGGAAATGGCCAAAACCAAGGGCACGGCAGCACTTCAGGTGGTCATTGGAGGCCTCTTTCTACGCCACGACCTATGTTCCTGTCCTTCCACCGCGATAGACTTGTCACATGACCAGCGTTCCAGAACCCCGGCCATAATGCTGTCATGACGGTTAATGGATGGTTGGCAACGCCGTACATCCGCACCATAACCGTGCCGTGGAGGAAGGGGACGAGGCGACGGTTACGAATGACGAACTCATTGTGATATGAAAGACGGCTATTTTGCTGGCTACCGAAATGTTCAGGGTGGTAATGCAAAGATGCTTGGACGAGAGCGTCTTCCCAAACGCCTAGAAATGCCAGACTCTAGCATTGCTGCCTAAGACAGGTAAGCCACCGGGTGATCCATCTGCATAACGTCCGATATGCTGGTTGTATACGACGAATAAGGTGCTGGAGAGGGTAATCCTCAACAGGATATCAAAGTACACGGAGGGTACATACGGCCTGTACAACAATCAGTTTGGCTTCCGTAAGGGAAAGCAACGGTGGATGCCAGTCTGTCCGTTACCAACGTAAGAAGCGGAGAGTTTGCTACTTTTCAGTGGGCACCCTAGATGTGAGAAATGCGTACAATAGCGCCAGTTGGAAGGCTATTGCCACCTCTATCCAACGTCTCTGAGTTGCTGAGTACCTGTACAGGATTCTGGGAAATTACTTCCAGAATCGGGTACTAGTATCCAACACAAAACCGTGCCGGAACGTGTTCAAGTCATCGCAGGAGTTCCGCAAGGTTCAATCCTGGGCCCGGTGCTGTGGAACACGATGTATTCACGAAGTGTTGAGATTGAAGGCTTCGCTGACGACATCGCCCTAGAGATCTATGGAGAGACCATACAAGAGGTGGAGTTAATGCCCACACACTCGATCAACATAGTCGAGGGGTGAATGCTCTGAAAAAGCTGAATTTAGCTTACCATAATACTGTGGTCAATAACAGAAAATCGGAGCAAAGGACGACGGTTAGTGCAGGTAGCAGTAATATCACTTCAAAGCGGTTCCTGATGTACTTGGGTGTTGTGATCGAAGATAAGCTATGCTTTATCAGCCTCGTCAACCACGCCTGCAAATAAGCCTCAATTGCTATATCGGCATTATCCCGCATGATGTCGAATAGCTCAGCGTTATAAACGGAAGCGTTACAAACGGAGCAAACGAATGCTCCTGGTCAGTGTTCCCTGTCCATACTTAGGTATGGCGAGCCAGCGTGGGCCACCGCCTTGAGTACTAAGAGCTACCTCGGTAAGCTCGAGAGTACGCACAGGCTAATGTGAGAGTGGTCAGCGCATACTGCACAATGTCACGCGACGTGGTCTGCATCTCAGCGGGGATGATGCCCATCAGCATCATCATAAAAGAGGACGTAGAGTGTTTCGACCAACGAGTCACGAGAGGTATCCGTTAGATCACCACCGCATCAATGGTTAAGTGGCAACGGGAATAGAATAATTCCATCAAAGGTCGATGGATCCACCCACTGATTCCGTAGGTCGGTTGGGTCGTATGGGTTGGTCGGCAACACGGTGAAGTAAACTTCCACTTGACGCCAATCCTATTTGGCCATGGTTGCTACAGACAGAATCTGCATTATTACGGGCAAGCTGATTTCTCTACGTGTCCTGGGTGCGTGGAAATTGAGGAAACCACAGAGCATGTAGTCTTCGCATATCGTTGCTCCGATGACATGAGAAACGGCCTGATGACCGTGTGGGGTCGTGACATGACCTCGGACAACGTTGTCCAGAGGATGTGTCAAGATCAAGACATCTGGGACGCTGCTAGCACAGCGGCCTCTCTAATTGTCTTAGAGCTCCAAACCAGACAGCGAAATTACCAGTGGCAGGTCAGAGGGACCAACTAACTACTAAAGTCCTAAGTAGTAAGACATAAGTGAGTGCCTAATGTACAACAGCACCCTTCCCGAAGTAATACCGAAAGGTGGTTCCGAGGAGGGACCAAGGCAAGAGGCACAGAAGGGTTTTAAGTGGGTCGAGGGGGTGACACCCTCAACTCCACATCCTGAGTTCTTCAGGAGTCTGGATGCAGATTTTCCTTCCCGTACAAAAAAAAACACATGAGAGCGTCACGAAAACTAGTCTGCTTTGAACGATAATACACAGTCAAAGCTCGTTATATGTTATTATTGTTTTGTTCAAAACTTTTAATATTTACTTAAAAGTTCAATCCTATACAATTCAATTCAACTCAATGGAACATTTACTAAAGAAAGTGTTTGTAACAAAGATTTCACAATTTAGAACCAATCGGTTTGAGGTTGAAGTTTAAAATGGTAAGATCAATCAGATCCCAACTACTTTCGATATGAATCTGAGGTTTTTGAAAGTAAAGACCATTTTTTAATGTTCTGTCTTTGAATGTTTTAAACCTAACGACCACATACAGTTTTATGTGAAACAATTAATAAAATAAGGGCTATAACTATTACATTCAAAGTAAGAATTATTATTGAATATTTTAACTAACATCTATGGGAGAAATATTTGTCATGAATTTTAAAACAATCCCATTACACAGCTTAATTATTAAGATTACTTACAAGAATAATGAGGAAACAGCTTTATTCAACATTCTGTACAACCCTACCGGGCTGTCCCTTTGAGTTTTTGTTATTGTTTTTTTTATTTGTTATAAAGGCTTGGCACATACACAACGTTATGTGTTAAGCTGGGAATTAAAATCACCATGCTTATACTATCTAAAACTTTGGATGGGAAAAAGTTTTCATAAGGCATATCAGTAACAATAACACGAATATAATACCGACTATCACCCAAGTTTACTCCCCTCTAACACCAATATAAATGTATCCGAAAACAACTGAACTTGTCGTTTTATTATAAAAATAACTCGTTTCCGCTAAAAATGTTTAGTAACTATATGCATTCCCGAATATTCGAACATAAACTGCCGTACTCAAACACTTCATAAAAAATCTAAGGAGGATCCCAAAAGACATCTATCCAAAGTTGAACTTGCCGATATTGCACGAACGTACAGCCCTAACATTTTTTTTTTCTTAACCGCATCTTACAAATTCTAAATTCATGTCAGGAAAATGTTTCACCTAGCTCATAACTCGTTTAACCCCATTCACATAAGAATGGCACTTGCTTGCAAATAACATGTCTATGGTGAAAGCAAAATTTCAATGCATAGTTCTCACCAGAAGTCTCTCCTCCTTCGATCGCCCCAAAAAAGAGCCCATTCTCATACGTCCAGGTTGCCAAGAACCGTCCGAAAGGTAGTATGTCCCTTTTCTCGCCAAGAAGGTGAAAAATGCAATCGAATTACATTGATATTCCATCGACACATCGCTTTCAATTCAATTCACACCCACACTTCAACGAAAACTTGTTCTCACGTGGGAAGAAGACTGCTTCAGCCAAAATTCTTCAAGCAAAGAGGGACCACTGAAACTTTCCCCGAAATTTCCGAATTCTTGTGCATATACTCATATAAATCTATCTTATCTCACTTGACTCAATCGATGGTCCAACTTCCATGGTATGGTGCGGTTTCGAAAGTTTGGACTGCGCCTACAGATGGATGACACGTACAGAATTCATGGAAAGTCCTATCCGAGCATCTGACAGCAAGGTTGTGGCTGATATTCCGAAGCGTACCGGGTGTTGCTACATGGAGTCCGGAAAAAGTTTTCGGGGGCCAGAAAAGCATAAAATGCACTCCTGGCCTTCGAGTTGTCTAAAGGGGTACAAACACAAAAAGTAAGAGCACATGTAAAGTAATTTAACAAACTTTTCTATTTCACCAGTGCACACGTGTAGATGAGTGTATGTGTGCATGCATGAGCGAACATCTTGCACGTGAGTATGTGTGCAGGCACATTCCTGGCTCAGTGACTATGTCTCCGAGAGTTTTTCCCTGCGATGATGGTATTATGTCTATGTTCGAAAGAAATTCGAGATGAACTTTGCGAAAGTTTTACAGTTTTCAACAAATTTAATCATGCTCTGCTTACAAACAAATAAAAGATTCTATCCAGATGTTCAAATACACATGTTTGCCGTAGCCGAATTTTTGCCACTGCTTTTTGGCTTGCCGGCTGCTTTCCTGCTAAAACGGGTTCACTTCGGTTTCCGGATCAGCCGACCTTGGATGGTAAGGGATGGGGGGAGGGGGAAACGAATGAACAACATGGGTTAAATTTTCAATAGTGGTAGGATAATATTGGGGCGAAGAGGTTTGAAGAGTGGAATTCGATAAAGTTAACAATGTGCTTGGGTATTGAGAGTACAAATGCTTTTGATCCATTCAATGGGATTAGTTTTAATTTTCTCAGAAATGCTAACATATACACATGTTTGCCATACGCTGGATACACCCATAGAAAGTGATTGTGGTAGCATGAAAGTATTGATAATAACAAAGCAGCATTTAGCCCAAGAGTTAAACCAACCTAAAAAAAAACTGCAGACATTGATAGCGAAATTTGAGAAGAAAATAAAATGGTTACTGTTTACTCTTAATATAATATTTTATAAAATTTCAAATTATTACTAGATCTTGATATGTATTAATTTTAATTTTCCTTCTCCAACACGAGTGAGAGGTATTGTTAAAATTAGAGCATTCGCAATATGGATGACAAACGCGCTTTTTGGTAAAATGAAGTTTACGGTGGTAAGGATCAGCTGTTCAACTGAAAATTTAATCAAGGATATGGTCAGTTCTATTTTCATAAAGTTTTATTATTCAATGCTATTTTTAGTACTTCTGTTGCCATGCATTAGTATTCGTTGATCATGTTCTTTATTTTTTATGATAAAGCTAGCATGGAAAATTAATTATATCAATTACCTTATATTGTCAGACATGCTCCGCCTACACTACAAATCTTGTAAGGCGAAACAAAACCGTTTTACCCTTCATACACCAAAAGAATGGTACTTCACACTTAGAAAATTTTACAGTATTCGGTATTTTTTACCGAACTTTCAACAGCTGAACGTTCGGTTATCAGATTTACCGGATTTCGGTGAAATTTAACAGTATTCCTTTTTATAAAAAAATACCGGAACTTGTCAAATTTAACCGAAATCCGTTAAATCGGATTACCGAACGTTCAGCTGTTGAAAGTTCTGTAAAAACTTACCGAATACTGTAAAATACTCTAAGTGTGTAAGATCGCTTGAAAACTCGACGAACTGAGCACATGTCTGCGTGCGGTGTGGCCGCGGTGGTGTGTCCCCCCCCCCCCCCCCCCTCTCTCTCTCTCTCTGTGTGTGTGTGTGTGTGTGTGTGTGTGTGTCGTGTGTGTGTGTGTGTGTGTGTGTGTGTGTGTGTGTGTGTGTGTGTGTGTGTGTGTGTGTGTGTGTGTGTGTGTGTGTATGTATGTGTGTGTGTGTGTGTGCGTATGTGTGTGTGTGTGCGTATGTGCGCGCGCGTGTGTGTATGTGTGTGTGTGTTTATTTTTTTTATAATAAGGTTGAAAAAAGCTTCAAAAGCCTGGCCTGTTGTGTAATTGGCACTGTGTGGGACTCACTCAAGCGGTAATGGGACTCGCTTCCGTGCCTAACCACTAAAAAACATTCCTTATTTCTCTTTGCCTTCTCTTCACCGGACCACGATGAAGCGACTACTTCAGGGGCGGCTGCGCTCATGCACTTCTCCGTTCTCATTCCAGGTGCTCTCCTCTCGACACATTTTCTCGATGATGTTCTCCGTATTAAGCACTGGCATCTCCCTCCGAACTTCCTCAAACCTGGACAGACGGGTGACGTTGCGTGTCCAAACCGATGCAGATACTTTCTGAAGCATCCATGACCGGACAGGAACTGCGTCAAGTGAAAGTTAATTTCGCCATGTTTTCTGTTTGTCCAAGACGACAGAACCGGTATAAGCCGGTGAGTCCACCTACCGTTTCTCGCCGTGTTCCACTCCTGCTGCCATTTCGCCATCGATGCCGCTCGCTCGATCTTCCGAACACCTTTGGTTTCCTTCCTCGTGTAGCACTCACTGTCCTCGACCAGGATAATGTCGATAGGAATCATTCCGGCGATAACACATACTGCTTCCAAAGAGATGGTCCTATAAGCGCTCGCAACTCGCATGGCCATGAGACGATACGTTCTGTTTAATTTTACACGATTCTTCCGCTTACTACTGGCAGGTCCGTAGCTGTTCGGCATGATTCTGGCTAACGCGTTAATAGCCTTTGCCGCTTTTTCGCAGGCATAATCGACGTGGCTGTTGAAGTTCAGCCGGTCGTCGATCATCACTCCCAAGTACTTCAGGGCTCGCTTCGAGGCTATAACATGCCCTCCCACGACGAAATCCGCCCGTTTCACCGCTTTGCAATTGCTGACCACTAGCAGCTCCGTTTTGTGATGTGCTATCTGCAGTTTAGCTTCGCGCATCCAGTTCTCAACTGTGTCAATCGCTTCGGTCGCTAACATCTCCACTTCCTCTAGCGTTTCACCTGAAACTATCAGGACAATATCGTCTGCAAAACCAACGATCTTGACTCCCGTTGGCAACTTCAGTGTTAACACACCATTGTAGATTGCGTTCCAAAGCGTCGGTCCAAGGATGGAACCTTGTGGCACCTAATTGACTTCTGGCCCATTTCTGTATCGTATAGCAAAACCCGGTTCTGGATGTAGCTACTCAAAATCTTGTACAGATAGTCAGGAACCCTGATTCTGTGTAGCGCTTCGGCGATGGATTCCCAGCTAGCGCTATTAAAGGCATTCTTGACGTCTATCGTTATCACCGTACAATATCGCTTACCTCTCCCCTGCTGCTTGAGTGCCTTATACGCACTGTCGACGACAATCCGAATTGCATCCACCGTTGACCTTCCTTTCCGAAACTCGTGTACCACCAGTTGCTGCTGCAACTTTATTGCCGTACGGTGTCGGTGATCATGCCGTAGGGTCGTGCAGCGGGAATAGACCATCCACGATCGTCTTCAGCTTGTCCGTGCATCCTTCAACCGGTGTCGCTTGACCCTCAAACTTTGCCATCATTACTCGGTAAGCGTGGTATCACATGCCGCAGTCAACCATGCTGTCAGCTCTTCCGCGTCCGAGGGGGCACTTTCTACACGCAGTGCTTCTGTAAAGAGGTCGCTATCGAACTCCTTTGTCTTCCAGTTTCGTTCGCTCGTATTTATCCGTCGTACGGATACTGAGTTCCCTTTGCCGATAGTGTACCTGATCACCTGATGATCGCTATTTATGTACTCCTCGCTGACTCTCCAATTCATGTTTCTCATCAGCGATGGACTGCAAAAAGTAACGTCGATAATGGACTCACGACCATCTCTGCGAAAAGTGCTGAAGGCGCCTTCATTGGCCAGCTGAACCTCCAACTTTACCAACGCTTCCAGAAGGCTGAACCCACGGGCGTTGGTACATCTGCTACCCCACTCTTCTGCCCAAGCATTAAAGTCTCCTGCGATGATGACAGGTCCCATGTACGGTGAGTTCATTCAACATCTGGTGATATTGTTCCGCCGTCCATCAAGGTGCAACTGCATATAAGGACTCCGTTTATTTTGGCTATCACGAAACCTTCATGCGTGCTCGAAACCACTTCTTGGATAGGATATCTACCAGCCATTCCTGCTCTAAAGTTCTGTCCAGTTAGAATCCGGAATCACTTATTGTGTTGCAGCGGCACGGAAAGTGACCGCTGCAAGAATTTTTTTTACAGCGGTTTGTTTACCTAGGCGCCCACTTTCTGTGGTATAAATTTCACGGTGTTTCGTGCAGTGAGTCAAAAGTTATTCCAGATCGAAGCCGAGAGGAGAGAAAAAATTCTGCACACCCACGTTGATAATCCAACGTGGTCCGCAATAAAAATCGCAAAAACGTCGAAAACGCCAAATCAACCGTGTATGATGTGCTCAAACGTTTCAGGGAGCGAAAGAGCGTGGATCGAGTGCCTCAAGGTAAGCGTCGTAGTGGAACATATGACCGCAAGCTGAACCAGAAGGTTTTGAGAACCGTCAGAGCAAACCCTGGACTATCAGATAATGAAATCGCACAAAAATACGCTGCTGCTCGCAGTACCGTTCGAAGAATTCGTTTGCGAGCAGGATATTGTTCTTATCGAGCCAGCAAGCAACCAAACAGAACGTTGAAGCAAAGTTTCGTCACCAAAATACGAGCTCGGAAATTGTACCAGCAGGTTTTGACGAAGTACCAAGGATGCCTGCTCATCGACGATGAAACCTACGTCAAAATGGATTTCGGACAGCTTCCTCGCCAAAAATTCTACATGGCGACGGCACGAGGAGATGTTCCTGCGAAGTTTAAGTTTGCTTTTATGGACAAATTTGCAAAAAAAAAAACTGATGATTTGGCAAGGGATATGCAACTGCGGAGCAAAGAACAAAGTGTTCATGACGAATAAGACGATGGACTCGAAGCTGTACAAGGAAGAATGCCTCAGAAACCGCGTACTGCCTTTCATTAAAGCCCATAAAGGTCCCGTGAAGTTTTGGCCAGATTTGGCGAGTTGCCACTACAGCCGGGAAGTCATCCAGTGGTACCGCGATAATAACGTAGATTTCATCGTTAAAAACATAAATCCACCCAACTGCCCGCAGTTCCGGCCCATCGAGAGATTTTGGGCAATAATGAAGCGGAAGCTTAAGAAGAGTGGAAAACCGGCTCGAGACGCGACTCAGATGACCAAAATGTGGAACAAATGTGCCAAGGAACTTAACTCCGGAGGTGTGCAGCGTTTGATGGGAGGAATAAAGAAGAAAGTGCGAATTTTCATTAGAAACGAAGAGAAATTATTTGTATTGATATTTTTTCCTTAAAGAACAGTGAATTACCTTTGTTTTAATGTATTAAACTTATTTGTACAGTAATCCGTTACCGAGATACAGATGCTTTTTTATTCCGGATTCTGAATGGACAAAGCTTTATCCAAAAACCCCCCCCCCCCCAACCACCCCCACCCCCCACTCCCTTCTTCCCCCCCCCCCAAAAAACTCCCCTCTCCTAATAAAAAAAAAAAAAAAAAAAAAAAAAAAAAAAAAAAAAAAAAAAAAAAAAAAAAAAAAAAAAAAACACAACAACAATTCCCATTATATTTGCCCAAAAAAAAAAAAAAATTTTTTCTCTTTATTTCCCCAAAAAAAAAAACCCCCCCTTTTTTTTTTTGTAATATAATTATTTTAAATATAATCCCCCACCCCCAAAATTTTTTTTTTTTTTTTTAAAAAAAAAAATCATTTTCCATTTTTTAAACAAACCAAATTTTTTCATTCCCTTCTCCCTCTCCAATTTTTAAAATTTGATCATTAACACACTTGATGGTGCATAACGTTTGCATTAAAAAAATGGACAAAAATTGCCGATTTTTCATGGGTTTACCTTCACCCTCTTTGACAAAACATCCCATGCAGCATCAATCCTAGTAACCCATGAGTCAGCAGACAAAATTTGACAACTCTATCAGTCGAACTCTATCCGTGATGGCAAAAACAGTGAAGCAACTCCGTTCAGAAGTGTTCGCGTTCAAAGAACGGCACCCCGCCTCGTCGAAAACGGACATCGTGCGGCACTTTTTGCACGCCGGATTCGCCCGTTCCAGCATCTACAGCATCTTGGCACTATTAGACAACAATCAGAGCATCGGAAGAAAGCCCGGTTCCGGACGGCCGACAACCCTGTGCGTCAAGAAGCTTCAAAGGATGCTGAAGAGGAAGACCGAGGGAAAAGTGGCTACATCGCTACGTGCGCTTGGCCGGGACGTCGATTCAACAGGCCAAACAGTGAAAAATTACCTGGTGAACATGATCATACAGTTCAGGAAGCAGAAGTCACGTCCACTGGTTTCGGAGCTGCAGGCAATGACGCAGCGGCAGCGGCTAAATAAGATGGTCAACTCGATTTTCCCGGTGAACCGCGACGTGGCGGTGGTGATGGACGACGAGACCTATCTCACCCTAGACGGCAATGAATGGCAGGGCACTTCGTATTTTACTTCCCCTACGAAGGAAGTGAGCTCCAAGGTGAAGTTCATTTCGCACACTAAAATCCCCAAGAAGGTGCTGCTGTGGCTGACAATCAGCGAGAAGGGGATGTCAAAGCCGCTCTTCTTTCGCTCCGGACTGGCCGTGAACGGGGCTGTGAATAGTACGAAATGCCTGCCGGAAGTTGCGTCGTTCATCAAGAAATATCATAAGGGCGAAGATCTGGCCGGATCTGGCGTCGGCCCACTACTCGAAGCGATCGTTGGAGGAGATGGAGCGGCTGAATATCGATGTGGTACCCAAGTCGGCGAACCCGCTCAACGTCCCCCAGCTGCGTCCCATCGATAATTTCTGGGCCAACCTGAAGCGTAAGATCTACTCCAACAATTTTGTCGCGAAATCTGAGGAAGAATTGATACAGAAAACGAAGAAAGAACTCAAAAACATGTCTACACGCATGTTTTCATCCGCCATGGCGAATGTTCCGGTTAACTGCCGGAAGGCCGTTCGCTAGGGCGTAGAATTTTTTTGGCAAGTAAGCTTAAATAATTACCTTCCAAGAGAAATTTATCAAAAGCAATTATCCTGTCTTAGTTTTTTTTTATCACCATCCGAAAAAAAGTCCTTTTTTAATGCAAACGTTATTTCTACCCAAAAAAAAACAAAAAAAACCCCAGGAATAAACCCCCGGGAGTCAACACCCCAAAGCTCTCAATATTAAAGTCGGGAGCCATTAGTGTAAATACAATGTTTATAATCTTTTCAGACTTACCTATAACCAAAGGATTAATCATCCAATTAGAAGCAACAAATAAGTGCCTTCAAGACGGTTGAATCAATTCATTTGAATCTCATCAGTACTGCCTACTCTTTGAAAGATTCACGTATTTCGTCACCTCCGTGCAGAGCAGACTATCTCAAGTATTATAAAAACATCAGGATTTCTGACACATTGGGGAATGTATCTTGGTCGTCAAAGATTGAAAGAATCATATTTTAGAGAGTAGACCACATAGACAGAAAACACTTACTAATGAATCAAACGAGCCGTGCTTGTTGATTTCCGGTCCCATTCGTTAAACGATAGATATTTTATATATTCAGCTATGTGCACTCGAATTCCAACAAATGTAACTTCTTACAATAATGCACATCATAATTCTGCGAGATTTAATTCATTAGCGAGCAGCTAGGATCCCTCAAACACACATTAAATTAAATAAACATGTCAAAATGTCATTGCTTATGTGCACATAAACGGCACAATCCTCCACTGCCACCTTCTACAGGAAACGGCAAAAACGCCACCAACAACAACATAAATCAAGCTCCAATGACTCCATCGACCGCGAAGCAAGTTTAATGTGGAATGCAATTCTGTAACACAGTGAAATAGAATTCAGCAGCCATATGAGACGCACGCGCATCATACCCGCAAAACACTCACAGCCAGCTGGATCTCGATCACTCAGTTCACTCATTTTCTCCTGATTTCTCCTCAATTGTACTCAATGAGGGGGAAATTGGGCAGCCGTTACACTTTGGAAACCTTTGGAAACGATAGCTCTCAGCATTTGGCTCAGACAATTTTATGTTGTTATGACTGGAAACTCAATTGCCGTACATACCTAGAAGCTACCTTTCTTCAGTTTCTTGTCTAACGCTTTCGTCTTCTCTTTTCCTAATTGATATGTACCTAATCATCACGCAGTAACGGGAAAGAATCTTGGGTGTTGGGTGTTGGGTAGACTTCCCAACCCAGGCAAAGAAATGACCAAGCTCGCAAAACACACGGCAATTGTCGTTATTATTTTTTTTTCTGAGGCAAGGTTCTCCTTATTTCACAAGCAAGGTTATTAGAAAACTACATGACAATTCTGCATACACAATGATTTGAAGTCGGAAAATGCTGCCTACTGAAGGGATTATGAGTCAAGCAGTTAGCGGCGTCACCCGTCGTTTAGACGATTGCCATGAAGTGAGGGTTCGATTCCCGCTCCAGCCTATGGAACTTTTCGCGAAACAAAAATGTCCATACTGGTCCACTGAGTGTTAGGTTAAGTTGTCCGTTGTAATTCGCTCTGTGTTAAATATTTAGTCTGTACAACCTCGAGTTGAAGACGCTGTAATTCCGGCGTGGTTTAAATTCTCGAAACGCCGAGAAAATCTTTCGAGTTGGAAACAGAATAAAAAAATAGAGAGCATAGAATATCATTGTGCTTTTGGTATACAATATTCAAATACATGCATTGGTGTTGGCATAAAAACTCTTGGTTAATATCTGTGCAATCTAGAGTAGTTAGAGGAAGAATAAAAATCAAGAAATATTTAAAAACGGATAAAGGAAACAAAAATGATAATGAAAAAACGAAAGGGTGAGTTATGTCAGTGACATGACTGCAAAGTTGACGTTGGACTGCTTGTTGATGTGAAGAACTTGATGTCATCGAATTAATAAATTTCTACTATATTTTTTTCAGTCTTAAGAACCATGAAACCCTTTGCTATTAGTGTGTGAGGCTTTACTATTGGTTCTACACGAAAATGTATTGAAACTGCAGTTCGGCTCGAATTTACTGTTAATAATATTTTGTTTGTTGAATGTCCAAGTGTTAAAAGGATCCTGTTTTTACGGAGGGTACATGGTTTGCGATTGAAATTTTCTTCTCAATCTTCTTGGGCTGCAGGTCAGCCTGGGTGCTAGGCAGCACGTATTATTACGATACTACGATACTACGTAAAACTTTTGGCCATTTTCTCCACGGCACGGCTTTTCAGTCGGTGCGTGGTATTGAAAATTTCGAACAGCTCAAGCGAAATTTAAATCAAACATACTCTTAGTTGGAAAATTGATTTGGTCGTCCTGAAAAGGACGGATTTTATTTGTTTACGGACGAAACATGGTTCGCGATTTAATTTTTCTTGCCGATCTTCTTGGGCTGCAGGACAGCCTGTGTGATTGGCAGCACGTAATACTACGATAAAATTAGACATTTACACCGTCTTCAACTCGAGGCTGTACAGACTGAACATTGAACATAGAGCGAATTACAACGAACAACTCAACCTAACACCCAGTGGACCAGTATGGACATTTTCATTTTGCGAAAACTTATACAGGTTGGAGCAGGAATCGAACCCTCACTTCATGGCAATCGCTTAAACGACGGGTTACGCCACTAACCACTTGACCACAAAGATGACGTGGGCGATTGCTTTGGCCATTTTCTCCGGGACGCGACTTTTTAAGCAACGCCATGTTGAGCCGGTGCGTGGTAATGAGATTTTCGAACAGCTCAAGAGAAATTTCAATCAAACATACTCTTCTTTAGTTGGCAAATTGATTTGTTCGTCCTGAAAAGGACGGATTTTAGTTGTTTATGCAGGGGACATTTACGGAGGGACGATTTACGTCCAGCGTCGACATCGGGCTTCTTCCGCTTGCATCGTTTAGCGGACGTGCCAGCCACATCAGGTGGCGTCTTCTCGATCTCCATCCTCGTCAGCAGCAGGGCGAAAAACTCGGAAAAGCGCTTTTTTATCACGAGAGCAGGATAAACACTTCTGAACGTGTCAACTATCCAATAACGAATGATAGCTGCTCGCCTTGCCGGGCCCGTTTTATACAATGGCATTACATGATCGGAAGGGGGTATCAACGAAGGCAATGCGAATCAAATTTTACAAAATGGGACGGGCCTCAGTTGTTACGCCAGACAACAGCGTGGAAATGAAATCATTAGTTTTCATTAGCGCGACAGGGGTTTCGGAGGTAAAATTCGCATCTTCTCAACTCAGGCAACAAAAAAACGGCCCTTGTCATGGCCTCAAAACCCCATCCAAAGAGAGTTGAGGATGGACACACTTGCTTGTGAAACTGCAAAAAAATAGAGTTAGTAAATATTGGCCAGAAAAATTAGAGCTCACATTTGAAAACTACAAGCAACTAACCTCGCATCTGCAACTACAGGGTGCGGCAGAAAATAATGCGAAAATTTGTTCTATTTCTTTCAAATCCCATTTTCAACTAATTCAAGCAATAATATCAACATTTTCGAGTGCAGTTATCTTTATAAAGTCCTTCTAAACAAATTTATTCAATGTGTCCTCCATTTTTATTAATAACATCCTCGAGCCGACGCCAGAAGCCAGAGCATGCCTTCCGGACGTAGTCCTCTGACATTGACTGCCATGTGCGTGTTATGGTTGACTTCAGGGCTTTCACACTAGGGTGTGATGTTTTGCAGGCTCGTGCTTCAACAAATGCCCAAATCGAATAATCCAACGGATTAAGATCTGGACTGCTAGGGGGCCACAAATCCTTCGGCCAAAACTTCATGTTATCGTTCAACCATTGTTGGGTTCGATTGGACGTGTGACACGGCGCTCCATCCTGCTTTAGGACAACGTTTTGGTCCTCGGAGAAGTTGGCCTTCACCCAGGGAAGCACTTGGTCCTTTAAAATACCGATATACACTTCGGTATTGATTTTAACTCCAGCATCAATGAAAACAGGCGGCATTTTCAAACCGTTGGACGCCACCAAGCCAAACATCATGACACCAGCCGGATGTTTGGTTTGAAATTTGAATTTTACTTTTTCCGGAACGTTCTCCATTTTCTGCGGTGAAATGAACCGGTCCGTGCGGCTGTTGGCCACAGCATCGATGCTGAAAAGCTTTTCGTCGGAGAACAGCATTATCATTTTTTCCTTCTTCAATAAGGAAAGCAATCTCTTGGAACGAGTCACTCGTAGTTCCTTGACCCGGTCCGTAATCAAGTGGCGTTTCACTCTGGCTCTGGAAGATGCATGCAGGTCTTCTTTGATGACTATCCGCATGGATTTCTCCGAAATATTGGCTTCCTTTGCAAGTTTTCTTATGGAACGCACCGGGTTGCGAGCAATTTTTGCACGGACCGATTTGATCACGTTCGGCGTGCCTGCAAAGTGCGGACGTCCGCTTCCCGGCTTCCGCTGCTTAGGACCATCCTGCAGGGACTTTTTTATGCGGTAAACTGTTGCCAAATGGCACCCTACCACCTTGGCAATCTCTTTCGGCTTCTTCTGAGCGAGCAACAAACTGGTGATCACTTCTTTCGCGAACATTTTGACGAATTTGCAATAAAACAAATAGAATGTTTGGACTTGGCAGCACTTGAAAGTAAACATAAACAAATACACTTTCGACAGAAATTAGTCACTAGCTACACGAGTTAAACCAATACTCAAGTTTGAACATTTTCGCATTATTTTCTGCCGCACACTGTAATCCACTATTTACCTATGTACAACTAGGAACTACAACGAACCTAACCTACCCCCTACACTGAATATGTGTACAAATGGTCGGTCTGCCGTGTTGCAGTTCGGCTCAAATTATTTGTTAATAATTCGTCTATTGAATGTCCAACGAGCTTGCTAGCGTTAACATGGCGAATAGAGATTTATATATGGATACTAGTAAAAATTGTTGACCATTTTCTCCGGGACGCGGCTTTTCAAGCAACGCCATGTTCAGCCGGTGAGTGGTAATGTAAATTTCGAACAGCTCAAAAGAAATTATAATCAAACATACTCTTAGTTAGCAAATTGATTTGGTCGTCCTGAAAAGGACGAGTTTTAGTTGTTTACGGTCCCTCCCGTGGATCGCGATTGAAATGTTCTTCTCAGTCTTCTTGGGCTGCAGGACGTTTGGCAGGACCCCACTCTGTGAAATTGTCACACCGGAGAAAAGTTTGTTCAGCTCCTCGTCGTTGCGGATGGCCAGCTGCAGGTGACGTAGGATGATTCTGGTCTTCTTGTTTTCACTGGTGGCGTTTCTACTGGTTCTTTCTGGTTTCTGAAACATATTTTTGTATATTAGGTGCGCAACTAAGTTCTCGCTGTTTTTTGGTGAAAAAGGAACTTTATTTTGAAAACAAAGGTTACAAACAAATTATTCAAAGTATTGCCCATCACTAGCTACGACTTTTTCCCATCTTTCTGGTAGAACGTGAATACCATTTCGATAGAACTGTTCGTCTTTTGATGCTATCCAAGAATCAAGCCATTTTGAGATGTCATCATATGAGTGGAATTGCTGACCAGTGAGACCATGTGCCATCGAACGGAACAAGTAATAATCGGACGGTGCAATATCAGGAGAATATGGCGGGTGGGGTAGGACTTCCCATTTGAGCGTTTCCAAGTAGGTTTTCACGGGTTTCGCAACGTGAGGTCGAGCGTTGTCATGCTGAAGAATCACTTTTTCGTGTCTGTGCTCGTATTGTGGCCGTTTTTCGTGCAGTGCTCGGCTCAATCGCATCAATTGAGTTCGATACCGTTCCCCGGTAATGGTTTCGTTTGGTTTCAACAGCTCATAATAAATAACACCAACTTGGTCCCACCAAATACACAGCATAACCTTCGCAGCGTGAATATTCGGCCTAGGCGACGATGTTGAAGCATGCCCGGGCAGTCCCCATGAATGTTTCCGTTTTGAATCCATTTTTCGTCATCCGTCACAATGCGATGTAGAAAACTCTTCCTTTTTGCCGCTGGAGCAGTTGTTCACAGACGAAAAAACGACGCTCAACATCTCTTGGCTTCAAATCGTAAGGAACCCAAGTTCCTTGCTTTGTAATCATTCCCAACGCATGCAATCGCTTAGAAACGGCTTGGCGGGAAACTCCTAATCCTGAACCAAGCTCTTCTTGCGTTTGACACGGATCCTCATCGAGCAATGCCTCCAATTCAGAGTCTTCGAAGTTTTTTGGCCTTCCTTCACGCGGACGATCATCAACACTGAAATCACCGTTTTTGAAGCGACGAAACCAATCACGACACGTTGTTTCACTCAGAGCAGCATCACCGTAAACTTTTTGGAGCTCTCGATGTGCTTCAGCCGCCGTTTTTTTCGAATGAAAGAAGAAAATCAACACTTCCTGCAAATGACGATTATTTGGCACGAAATCAGACATCTTCAAACAACCAAAATATATTACACTAAACCAAAATCACTGATTTGGCAAATCGGTTTGTTTACCATATGTCTGAGCTTGGTTTATGACGCTTGAGATGTACAACATTCGACCAGCACTTACTACTGGCGCCATCTATTGCTAAACAGCGGGAACTTAGTTGCGCACCTAATACAATGTTTGATTTTGCTGTAAAACTTTGACATCAATAAGTAGTGCAATTGGGAAAAATGAGCTACAGGTGAAAACGAATATAACAGTTGCATTTGCAAGATAAGAGACTTGTCAGACAGTGACAGCTACAAGGAAAGAAGGAATATGCCAATCTCAATTCGATCTTACTTTCCGTAGATGGAGGGAATCAGGCACAATCAAAATCAAGAAAAAAACTGGTCGTCCTTTTATGCTACTTGATTATCGAGAAGTTCTGCCACATACGCTATTTTATCTCCAATAATGTTACCGTACAGGACTGAAATCTGAACGCCTAAGCACAAGATAATCTTTGAAGAAAAAACAATTTTACAAGGATGCTTTCAAACAACTTTAGGTTGAAGGCATTGATTTGATTCACAAAACCAATGATTACCTTTTTTGGTATTGGTAAATCTTCGGAAATATGTGCAATAAAAATGCTCTCAAAAACAAGTTCATAGTTTATCACCTTACGCGTTATCGCATAAGACATTCGTTCTCGTGGGAAGTATTAAAACTTGAAACTTAAACATTTTATTTTTTATTAACTCAAATCGCGGAATGGAATGTGCATCGCCATTGAATCACCACGTTTCTGTATCGCAGGTGCAATTTTGTTATAGTGTTTTTGTACTAAAGTATGTTGATTAATACTGACAACAATAAATTAAGGCAATGACGTTGAATGACTGTACTAACTTATGCTGGTCCAACGTCCTATTAGGACCCCACCTGCGTCACGATATTTCTCCATAAAACTCGGTTGAGGGCTGCTTGTCTCCAGTTCCTCAAATGTCCCACACTTCGAATGTCTTGCTCCACTTGGTTGAACCACCTAGCTCGCTGCTTTACTCTGCGTCTTATACCAGTCGGATGCAAACACCATTTTTGCAGGGTTGTTGTCTGAATGTTCTTTACTGCATTAGCATGGTCCGAAAAGTTGACTATTTTTTTAAATGCATTTTTTTTTCAAAAAATCATAACTCTTGAACCCCTGGGCAGATTTTAACAACTAAATACGCAAATGAAAGATAATTAAAAAATCTTCTATGACAAAATAAAAAAATACAATTATCATAAAAAAACGAAAAATTTTAAATTTTTTTTTCAAAAAACAAACTCTTGAACCCCTGCAATTTAACAACTAAATACGCAAATGAAAAATAATTAAAAAATCTTCTATGACAAAATAAAAAAAACAGTAAAATTCCAAAATTCTTCATGAATACCTGGATTATATATGTTTTTATGGACTTCATGGTCTCTGAATCAAAGAGCCCCTTCGTTGTGAATATGTATGTATTTTAGTTTTTGAGCTACATTTTTTACAAAATTCTATGTTTTTAGTTTTGCTGCAAAGTAACTTGCCAACCACTTGACAGATTGTGACGAAATTTTGCACTTATGAACATTACACTCAAAACTAGTTTTACTGATAATTTAATCAATTTTACCCATGCAATAAAAAGTTATACATAAAAGAATGTGTTGCATTTTTTTTCGAGTACAATCTTTAGTGAACGTACGCAGCTATGAGTAACTCGTGGTTCAGTACTAAAATAGCTCTAATTGCATTTGCTTCAACAAAATGAGGAAGAAGAGGCAGGTAGTCCTCATCATTGTCCTAATTATTACGACGCTTTTAACCTTAAGAACAACAAAGCAGCTGGGAAGGATGTTATCGAGGCAGAACCTATGAAAACTTGTCCGCATCGACTACTAGGCTGCTGGTTGAAATGTGAGAACTACTGAGGAACCAATATTCTCAATGCGGCCAACAAATTGTTTTCCGAGATCATCTTCCACCGTTTATCACCACTTGCAAGCAGATTTGCAGGATATTTTCAAACCGGTTTTCTGGACGAGTGATCGACAACAGACCAAACCTTTCCATTGCGGCAGATGCTTCAAAAGTGCCGCAAATATCAATTCCCTACACAACAACAATTTATTAATTTCCAGGCCACATACGATACTGTTGATCGTGGAGAGCGATGGAAGATTATGGACGAGAATGTTTTGTTTTTTTCATGAAACTGACATGACTGATCAAGGCTACGATGACTAGTGTCCAGCGCTGTTTTAGGATATCGGGTGTGTCGGACAATCATAATAATGCAAAAATGGTACTTGGCATCGAAAGCTCTCAATTAATAGCTGCCGAAGTGCATTTAGAACACTAAGTTGAGAGCAAGCAATAAGCAAATTGTGAAAGCAATAAGCTTGAAATGCTAACGAAAGGAAACTGTGCAAAACTGCTGATGAATAATTTTTCGTTGTTTTTTTCCTTTGAAGATCAATAAATTGCCAGTAGAATGAAATCTTAACCGCGTACCTCCAACTCCAACTCCAAGCCGAGGATCTACATTGCGTCCACTTTAATGTACGGCTCATCGTCTATTACGTTGCATTTCGGATGCACCAACCATTTGCGGTACAGCTTCCTGGCGCGGAATTTGGCCACCGTATTCTGTTTATCAGTTCGATAAGGCGCCTCCCTTACCTTGAAGACATGAATTTCAACCCACTTTATTGTCTGCTGGACAAACCAGACGGAAGAATTGACCTTCTTGGCCACGTTCCGAATCTAAGGGTTCGGATTGCGCTTGAAGTAATCCCTCACCTTCCTTGCGTTCACGGGTTCTGTCGTCTTCGCTTTTCTTCCGCTGCCAGCTCGCCGGTGGGTCGCCTGGGTCTCCATGAATGAGTTTATCACACGGGACACGGTCGAATGGTCGATTTCCAACTGATCATGATCTAGCGAAACTAGGTCATCAGAAGACAATTTGAGGAATTCTGACCATACTGGCCACTAAAAGAGGCCCTGCGAGATCCAAGTTCCTCCGGAAAAGTGGTCATATACATAACTTCATGATTTTGCAAAACTAGGTCTTCGGAGGACATTCTGAGAGTGTCTGACCATATTGACCACTTAGTATGGCCCTGCAGGATCCGAGTTTCTCCGGGAAAGTGGCCATATTGAAATCTTTTCCAAAACTTGTCTTGTGGCATATCAAACTTTACCATTTTGCAAACTTTGTCTTCGGAGGACATTCTGAGGATGTCTGACCATACTGGCCACTTAGGGAGGCCACTTGGGATGGCCCTGCGGGATTTTTCCTCCAGCGAAGTGGCCATAATAAATGTTTTATGATTTTGCACAGCTAGACAAAGTTTTGCAAAATCACAAAGTTTGATATGTCGCAAGTCAGGTTTTGGTAACGATTTCAATATAGCCACTTTTCCGGAGGAATTTGAATCCCACAGGACCTCTCCAAGTGGCCAGTATGGTCAGGAATCCTCAAAATGTCCTCTGAAGACCTATTTTTGCAAAATCATACAGTTTAATATATCGCATGCCAGGTTTTGGAAAAAATTTGAATATGCCAACTTTTTTCAAGATATCAAGTGAATTTGACGACCCTCTCTGTTAACGAGCCTTGTATTGCTCATTATTTTGGAGTTTGCTTCTGCCGTTTGGTCACCATATGATGCAGTGTGAATTTCATGAATCGAGCAGGAGAGCGTAAATCTGACCATGGTCCGATGAATCACGGCTTCCGCCTTACGAACATCGCTGTGTTCTACATGGTATTGAACCACTAGTGGATGGACGCAAGTTCAACCAAGCAATCTTCTTTACCCAGATTTTACGTTCCAAAGTAGACAGTCCTGCATTGCTCAGTCAGCTTCAACATCTATGCCCCTCAACGAGTGCTACGAACTAGAGAGCTACACTCGGTGAAATAAAAATAGCACCACCATGCTTTTTTGATATGTATGAATGTGTAATTACCCATCATTTAATTGAATTCTTGTAAAATGTTCTCAGAAGAGTTACCAATCAAGTCATTTAGTCTTCTGGGACTATTTACATTTCAGTACTAAACGAAAATAATTGGGCGAAATAAAAATAACACCACCTTTTCTTTTAACTATAAAACAATTTATATTCTCAAAATTCAACTTGAAGCAGTACTTAGTAATGTGTATACGAGCCATTGTTTTGGGTAACTTCAATTAGGCGCGATTTCATGGACAAAATCAGCTTCTCCAGCGTATCTTGCTTAATCTGCTCCCAGCATGCTCGAACTCGTTGTTTCAGCATGTTTACGTAGTCAAATTGCTTGCCACGACGAGCAAGAATAGACCAGAGATTCTCGATGGGATTCAGATCCGGAAAACAAACTGGCCAGTCGAGAACCTCAATGTTTTTGTCAGAAAACCACGCCTTAGTCAGTTTTGAGTTGTGAATGGCTGCATTATCTTGCTGAAAAACAAAGTCTAGACCCATCAGTGACTCGCCGAGTTCCATCAAGCTTATCTCGAGCATCTTCACGTAATCTTCGGTCTTCATTTAAGTGGAAACCCACGCCAACGGAAGCTTTCCTCGAAAAGAAAAGACGCCCCAAATCGTCAGTGTTCCACCACCAAAGTTCCTGCTAATTTTCACATCCGGGTCATTGCGCTAGTCGTGCCAGTAGTACTGCCAGCCGTCCGGACCGTCAAGGTTAAACCCCTTTTCATCCGAAAACAGCACGTTTTTTCATTCATCAGTCCAGGAAATGTACTTTTCTGCAAATTTGAAACGATTCAGCTTATGCCGTTCTGTGAGGTTGGGCTTTCCCAGCCTTTTACGCTACTCCAAGTTCTCGCTACTCGACAGAATTTGTTTAACACAAGGTGAGGTTACTGCGTGGATTTGCGATGCTGTTCTTTTCTGGTTCATTGCGATTCTACCAATTCTCCGGGATCCTTCGCTGTAAGCTTACTTTTCCTTCCACGTTTCTCTATGCGGCCATTTTTATAACCATTTTTCAAGACAGCAGTGCACAGTGGGAAAAAAGTACCTGAATCGCGAAAGAATTCCAAGTAGCACAAGGTTAGTGAACAATAGCTTTTTTTATGTGAAAATTCCTGGGAAATCGAATGGAAGGGGTCCCATTTGCCGCAAAATTCAGTGGACGGAGATATTGGGCTTATTTTACCCCAATTCCCCCGTATTTTCGAATAATGTCCAGTAATCTATGCTTGGAGGGGTCTGCGGTCAAAATAGGCCTATTCTTATGTAGAATTTCCCTAGAAATTGAATGGAAGTGGTTTTAGCCACCGCACGGGTTGGGTAACAGAAATATTGCTGATTTTACCCCACTTCCCCCATTTTTCGAATATTGTTCATTAATCTATGATCGGAGGGGTCTGCGGCAGTCAACATAGGCCTATTCTTATGTCGAATTTCCCTAGAAATTGAATGGAAGTGGTTGCAGCTACCGCACGGGTCGAGTAACGGAGAAATCGCTGATTTTACCCCACTTCCCCCATGTTTTCGAATATTGTTCATTAATCTATGGACGGAAGGGTCTGCGGTAGTCAAAATAGGCCCATTCTTATGTAAAATTTCCGTAGGAATCGAATGAAGGTGGTTACGGAAATTTATTTGAAAAGCTGGAAGAAACAGCATGTTTTGGATTTTGTTCGACAGAATCTTAAAGTGGAAGAAGATGTTGTGGAAAGGAGTGTGGACACTTGGATACACACATTTCAAAATTATTGGAGGAATGTTCGAAGTAAGAATAGATTCTTCGAACGAAAGGCGGATTGTTATTATTGCTGTTAATATGTATCTGCAACGCCTTAGGTATCATCAGTCCCAAATCAATCTAATTCTCATGAAACTCATGCATTACGGACATCACCGTTATCCCAAAATCGTGGCAGAAAGTCGCTGTCATTTCAACAGTTGGCTGAACACACTAAAGTCAAGTATTGCCAAGACTTGGCTCGTGGCCGCTGCGTCGAAGAACTTTTACGTGCAGCGGAAACAGCAACACGTAAAGCCGGATGCCCCGATATGAGTAGACTTTTGAGAAAGTTGAGAAAAGGAGAAGAAGCGTGGGCAAGCAAGGTACTAAGAGCGTCAAAACTTGAGCAAGATCCGAAAGGGCCTTCATCGGAATCATCTTTGATGATGAAAACAAGATTGGGATTAACAAAGAGCAAATACACCGGAATGACCACATTCATGCAGAAGGATCTGAAACAGAAGGCATTTGTTCCATGGGCAGATATAATAGCTCACCGTAACAGCATTCTTCCGAAATTTACAGAACCCAATCATGACGAAGGATATTTGTCTTCGAATGTTTCGGTTCGTGAAATGATATCGAACGATGTTATGCGGATTATGGAGTTGGAGGACGTACGGGACAATCTCAATGAAATAGCTTTAAGTGGGATCATTGATTGTGTCCTGCATATGGCTGCTGGACCTGACTTTGCAACTGGCTTTAGCCACTATAACCAGGCTAGGTTTCTAGGGAAAGATGATTCTTTATTGACGGAGCATTTTATGTCCTTGAAACTGGTATCGGAAAGTGGTCATGAAATCTACGTAAATCCATATCCCCAATTCGACTGTTTTGTCGCGTTCGGTCTATGCACTGGACAAAGGAAACGGATGAAATCGCATTAAAGCTTTTCGACCAGTTTTTTAAGGAGGTGGATGAACTGAATGCCTCACCCATCATCTTCGACGCTGGAAACGTGACTTTTTGAGTGAATATCAGTCTATTCGATGACAGATGGCAAGGCGGCAAACGCCATTGTAGGAAACCGAAACACTAAAGCATGTCCACTATGTCTGAAAAATGATGAACGAAGCGGACCATCTTTTTTTTCATTCAAGATTGAACTTGGTAGAAGGCCTCATACGAAATTCTGCTAAGAAAGCTGTTTCTAACCATCCAGCCATGTCCCACCCAGAAGTTAAGAAGGAAGCACGCCGAATTGCAGATGAGCTTGAAGCTCACTTCAACGTTAATCGCCCCAAAGTTAGAGGCTGCGGAAGCTCCAATAATGGCAACATGGCGTGGAGGCTACTTGCACAACCTAAAAAGTTTGCTGAAATTCTTGGGGTTGACGTGGATTTGATAAGTAACATTCGGCTCATCAGCAGTCTGGTACTTTCATCTAAAAAGTTGGACAACAATAAAATCAAACAGTTGTACACTGGCATTGAGCAACAATACCGTTGTGAATTTCCGTTTGTACGGCAGCTCCCTCCATGCCTGCATAAATATGAGCATCTACCGGAATTGATTGAACGTTTGGTAAATTTAATTTAAAAAAATAAGGTATGTGGAAGTATATAATGCTAATAAATGTTTTGATATTTCTAGCCATTTACGATGAACTTCGTCGACGAGCAGGCTGGAGAAACAAGTCACAAGCGACACAAGTTCTCCCGATTGCACTCTGCACGGAAAACTTCTGTGGAGGATAACCTTACTGATATTTCTACATAAGAATAGGCCTATTTTGACTACCGCAGACCCCTCCGAGCATAGATTAATCCGCAATATTCTAAATTACGGGGAATTGGGGCAAAATACGCCCAGAATCTCTATTATCCGACCCGTGCAGAAGCTGCAATCACTTTCATTCGATTTCTAGGGAAATTCTACATAAAAATACTATTGTTCACTGACTTTGTGCTACTTGGAGCTGTATTATCGAATTCTTTCGCGATTCATGTACTTTTTTCCCACTGTGCAGTGTGTGATCGGAAGATTTTCCGACCGATATCTCTATTAGAGAGACATGCATCATGGTACGCCTTGATTTTTACCTTCTCCTCGAACGTAAGATGCTTTGATCAATCCAAGGTCGATAATTTGCAGCAGAAAATAATCACTACAACTTGAAGAAGACTTAGACTCTGAAAGAACAAAAACAAAAACAAACACCTGTCAAATGACAGACAGTGACAGAGGGTGCTAGTTTTATTTCGCACATTTTTTATGAATTTTTTGGCTTAAATGTTAATGCTCCATAAAACTACCAGCAAAATCAGTCAAAAAAATTTTCAATAAAAAACTGATATATAGAAAGGTGAAAAAACCATGAGCAACAAGGACAGTTGAGAAATATTTCCAAAAAATATGGTGGTGCTATTTTTGTTTCGCTGAGTGTATGCCCCCCCCCCCCACACCACAAAAACAGAACACAAACAATTTTCTTGTCGATAAAAGAAGAAAAACCCCAAGAAAATAATGTTTTTTTGATTTCAACATCTGTACTAACGCGTTTTGAAACCGCCTACAAAATTGCCATAGCTGATTGTTTCAGCTATGGCAATTTTTTGTTTGTTTTACTTTCCTATTTTTTGTTTGTTTTACTTTCCTCTTTTTGGGCAGTGTACAATACTTGTTAAGTGAAGTTTTATGCATTAAGACCTTGCTGCCGGATGAATGAATACAATAAATAGAAATACAAATACCAATTTGAATGTCTAGCCAAATTATCGTTTACTAACCGACATAGATCAACAAACATTGGTTAACGTGCTTCCCACTAGTAGAACAAACCAAGAAATCCACACAACTATCGAACATAAGAGATTCCCCTAAACAACCCGATGCGATATTCACTAAAATCTTTGATATAGTAGACCACTTTCCGTTCAACCCTTCGACAGTGTTTGTTGAATGTTGCCACAATCAGCATTCATACAAATTTACAAAAATTTCATTAAAAACTTTTGTTGGTTCACTTTGTAGCTCTTTTCTCTGCGATTTTTTTTTATTCAGACAAGCGCTGAGCCCCGGTTTTGCACGATCTATGTGCACTTGTGTAAGCCACAAACAGAGCTGGAAATGAAAAGTTTTTGTTTGAGATTTTCCCTCCAACTGTATCGACATTTTCCAGCACATTATTTGACAGGTGGATTTGCAAATTACATTTGAATATTTGGAGAACTTTAGTTCGTTTGCAATTCTCGAGTGCTTTCCAACGCTGGTGGCCATATTTCTATATTGTCCAACTAAGTGCAACAGCTCAACATCTCTCGTGCCACTCACTGAACTGGTGAACCGCTGTCCAGAAAGGGGGTTTTCCCACTCCCGTCGCCTAAGTTGGAACTATGCAAACTGCAATACAGCACCCGTTTAACCTTTTGTTGGACTATGTAGATTTTAAAAATGTGCGGATGAAAAATACACAAAATGGTAACTGCTTCGGTTAAAACTACCGAGAGAAATGCCCCATGTGGATTTCATCTGACTTTTTTTTCTATTCCCATCCTTTTCCATCTGCAAGCTTTGTTCAGTTCAAGTAACACAAAAAGTTCTCATTTTGTGTACACTCTTTAACCATCTCTAATGGTACAAGAGGGCGGTAAAACTTTTCAGTGCGGCGGCAGTTTCGGGGTCGAGGGATGTAAAATCTGAATGCACTTCACTCATCATCGTTGAACTGGAAAAAAGTTTCTTATGGGAGACTTTTTTTCATTTTCTGTTTCCTGCAATTATACGGTGCATGAAATGTACTTACGTTTCATAATTATGGCCAGGTGAAGTACCTACGTGGTAGAAAGATTAAGTCATAATCATAACCGTGCACCTAACGGAACGTGGCGTAATTAGCGAGGACGAGATAACGGCAATTCTGATTAGGGCAACTCAACAGAAAAACGAGTCTTGGAGGTAAACGTACTCTTAAGGATAAGACCTCGTTTGTTACTGATTTGCATTCATCTTTTTTCACTAGGAAATGTATTTCTCGTGTTTAATGGAAGATTTTGATTTATTCATTTTGTATAGAAAGGCTCATCCACCGCAACTCTACGGAGCCGATATTGCTTATTTTAGTTAGACAACCCAATAATTTCGAAAAAGGACACTTGCTAAAAGTAGTGACAATTGGTGTTTTATTATTATTTTCAATTTAGTGTAAAATTCAACCTCCTAAGATAAGTAGTAAGTCTGCGTTAGTAAGTCGACGTTAGTAAGTCTGCTGCAAAGACCTGTACATAAATTTTAGGTTTGCTTTCACCCATGTCGAGGGCTATATCCCTTTATGCCCGTTTAATTCCACTCGACAGAAAGTTTTCACTTTGAAGCCGCATTTCAAACGCAAAACTTTTGGTCGTCTTTCATACCATCCGCGGTATATGCTATTCAATGCTATGGAAGTTTTTGTCAGCTTTTTCTCCTCCCCATTCACTAATAGCTGTATCATAACTCAAACGATCACCACTGCTTGAAATGCTATTGCTAAGAACAGTCTACACACATGTGCATGTGCATGTGTTTTTCTACGTCTCCACGGTTTTTACGCTACAACTGGAATACCGGGCTAACTTTCAACATACCAAAGATGAAATCTAACGTTATTCAGTTGTTTAAAGTTTTCTTATGATTATATTTTGTATTTATTAGATTGAACATATTAAACTCGTTAATTATGTTTGACAGTTGCATCGTTCAGCGTCTTTAAAAACTGAACCAAGGGAGCATCCTCGTGAATACGAAAATAATGTGCAAAAAGTACGCGTTAAGATTACAATTCTTTACACTTTGGACTTCTTGAAATAGAACTTCTAAGATTCATGAGAAAAGTTTTCAAATTTAAGCCATGTGGATGCAAGCTGTGAGTTAATCCAGGGCGATGCAATTTTATCAGGTTTGCCTTGGGTCGACAACTACTCTATGGGTTCACTTTTTCATTGATTGGTGGAAGTATATTGGACAAGAGATTGTGCTACTTTAAAACGCCTTGATTTTCTTCCTCACACCAAATTAGGTACAATTCACTATACATCTGCATATTTTTCAGCCCATCTTCAAAACAGTCAATAAATCATCATATTCGTGAAAACAATACCGATATTATATTCTGGATGCACTAAACATCCCACGTTTAAACAAAGCTTGGAAAGTTTTCAAAATCCTCAACAATTTAAGAACCAAGATTTATTCAAATGTCAAAAGTAGCATACAAAATCAAACTCTTAATAGTTGTGACATAGTGATATTATATAACCTGGCATCCTTTGACCCTTTGACCCTCATACTGTAAAACATTTTCATGTTTTAAAAATAGTAATTAATTAGTAACGACTGAAACACTGTAAAGCTTTTTAAAAAAAACAGGGAACTGAGAGCGGGAAACCTTGCCCCGCAGAATCATACCTACATGGTTAGCACACAACGTTGGGGAAGCGCTGTGAATGATGGCACCATAAACAGCAAACAGCGCTAAAAAATCCAGGATAATCACTTTGTTCAGTGGTCGGTATGTGTAAGTGCCCAACATGCACGCCCAACATTTAAAGAGCACTCGTCAGTCTGATCACGGTCCTCCGTAGGAGCAGAGACGTAGATAAATACTCTGATGGTTGTGTACAATGAACCAACGGAAGTGGGGTTGTAAATCTAGAGTTCACTCTCGTGTATCCAGAAATTATTCAATTTTTTGTTTCCAACGACATGAAAGGGAAACAGGATTTTGCATCGCTTGTAATTAAAAACTGTTATAGGCCATCGGAGTTTTTCTCTCTATTTTTATTGCTGCAATCAACAATCACTAAAGACGGTAAGGCCTCACTCGGATTACTGCCCCTGTTTAGATGATCTGCAGTTGATTAAAGGTTATCCACAAGTGTTTCACCACTTCCAATCTCCCATTACTATTTCTACAAACGACACACAGAAACAAATATTTGTAAAAACGAGCATTATGCGTTTAACGTGCACTGTTAACCTCCAAATCAAATTTTGTGAGGTACAATTTGTAGGTTCCCAAAATGAAAAAAAAACCAGAAAACACACAAGGTGGAGTTCTGTCACCCTTGCTTTGGTCGCTAGTAGTTGATGATCTTTTGAAAAAGTTAACCGATCTTGGATTTGAAGTAGTCGGATATGCCGACGATGTTTGTATCATTGTGCGCGAAAAGCAAGAAAGTTTAATTTGCTGCCGAATGCAATCTGCATTGAATCTTACTTCGAAGTGGTGCAATAAAGGTCTGGGTATTCATCCCTCAAAAACGGTAATTATACCATTCACAAAGCGAAGAACGGTATCGTTCGCTAGACTGACTGTAACTGGGGTTTCAGTTGACTTTTCGAATGAAGTAAAATACCTCGGTGTTACTTTAGACAGAAAACTAAACTGGAACTCACACTTAGAGAGTGTTATTAATAAAGGAATAAATGCCTTTTGGGTCTGCAAAAGAACACTTGGCAAAAAATGGGGCCTACGTCCAAAAATGATTAAATGGATTTACACCAGCATAGTTAGGCCAAGAATTACCTATGCCTGTTTAGTGTGGTGGCCAAAAACAAAAGAAGTAAATGCTCAGAAAAAACTGGGTAAGCTGCAAAGACTAGCATGTCTTTCAATAACCGGGGCAATGCATAGCACATCATCAATGGCGCTAAATGCCCTCTTGAATTTACTACCACTTCATCAATTTATAGAGTTGCAAGCTGGGAAAAGTTTTCAACTAATGATACGAGCTGACGGGATTCAAAAAGGAAAATTTGTGGGCCACTTGGAGATCCTTAAAAACTTTAATTTGAATCCAGCGACAAACGCAATAGTAGACTGAATGCCGATGAAAGCAAACTACGAAATTCCCTTTAAAGTGGTCTCAACAAGTCGCTACTTATGGGAACAAGGTGGGCCAAGTCTTCGTCCGGGCTCGATTGTGTTTTTCACAGATGGTTCAAAAATAAACAAGAAAACAGGATGTGGGGTGTTTGGTCCGGGGGTAAAACAATTTACTCCTATGGGACTATATCCAACGGTATTTCAATCGGAAATTAATGCAATTATTGAATGTGCTCACATCTGCCTTAAGAGAAAGTACAGATTCGCAAATATTTGTATTTGTTCAGATAGCTTGAAGCTGAAATCTGACAATTTCCCATCTAGAATGCATCTTAACTCAAATGTTGGTGATAACGCGGAAGAAATTTGCAATCTATATGCAACATTCTTCCAAGAAATCTATACCACGTTTGATGAAGAAGATCGCGATTATGAATATTTCAATTTCTTCCCAGAATTTTCAAGGGACATTGGCGTTAGTCAAGTCAAATTTCAAGACATCTTGGAAGGTTTGAATAAATTAGACGTTTCCAAAGGTTCTGGCCCTGATGGAATACCACCCGTATTTATGAAGAACTTAGCATTAGAACTTACAGCACTTTTATTTTGGCTTTTTAATATGTCACTGGAATCTGGGATCTTCCCCAAACTTTGGAAAAGTTCCTATCTAGTACCTATTTTTAAAAGTGGAAAAAAATCGAACATTTGTAACTATCGTGGAATTGCCATTATTTCCTGCATTCCTAAACTTTTTGAAGCAATTATCAATGAAAAATTGTTTTCTCAAATCAAAAACAGACTGACTAATAAGCAACATGGATTCTTCAAAGGACGATCAACTAGCACAAATTTATTAGAATTCGTCAACTACTCACTGATAGCAATGTACAATGGCAACCATGTAGAAGCTCTTTATACAGACTTCAGCAAGGCTTTTGATCGCATTGACATACCCATGCTTCTATTCAAATTGCGAAAAATGGGAATTGAGGCAGGAATCCTCAGATGGCTCGAATCCTATCTTACTAACCGTCAACAAATAGTTAGATTCAAAGGGAAGAAATCAAATCCTATTAAGGTCACTTATGGAGTCCCCCAAGGCTCTCACTTAGGTCCTCTTTTATTCATTTTGTATGTAAATGACATTTCCTTTATTCTCAAAAACATGAAATTTCTTATTTACGCTGATAACATGAAACTATTTTTAGAAATAAGAAACAAAGAAGATATCATGACATTCCAGAAAGAAATAAATGATTTCTATATTTGGTGCAACAAAAGTCTTTTACAGTTGAACGTAAAGAAATGTAATTCGACAGCTTTTAGTAGGAAACGAAACACCCCAGACATAACTATCAATCTAGGGAATCAGCCAGTTAAAAAATGTAAAAGAACAAGGGATTTAGGAGTTATCTTGGACTCGAAACTAACTTTCATTGAACATTACAATACTATCATCAACAGAGCAAATAATATGCTTGGATTTATAAAACGTTTTTGTTACAATTTTCATGATCCGTACACAATAAAAACATTGTACATTGCATATGTGAGGTCAATACTGGAATATTGTAGCGTGGTTTGGTCACCATTTTCAGTCACCCATGAAGAACGACTAGAATCGGTACAGAAGCAATTTTTACTGTATGCACTTCGTAAATTAGGTTGGACAAGGTTTCCGCTTCCATCTTATGAAGCCCGCTGCATGCTCATCAGCATCCAATCATTAAAAGAGCGCCGTGAATTTGCATTAGTATCATTCGTAAATGACATTATTTCGCAACGCGTTGATTCAGCAGAACTTTTGTCAAAACTTAATTTTTACATACCGTCGCGGCAACTACGAAATAGAAATATATTTATTACAAGCCATCATCGTACAAATTACGCCAAATTTGTACCTCTGAATCAGATGATGGCAACTTACAATAAGCATGGAGAAAATGTAGACTTTACTATGACCAAAACAAAACTAAAACAATACTTCAATTCAATTAGATAATGACGAACGATTCAAAACATTAAAAATGCAAATCTGATGTGTTAGTTTTCTAAGGCGTACTGTATATATAAGTGAAACATAAAATGTAAGCACTATTGGTCTACTATTGATTGACGACAAATAAATAAATAAATAAAGGCAAGGATGGTCCCAAAGCGCGCTGCAGCTACGAACCTAATATGAATAGTAAAATCCTCAATGTGACCTCCAGGCACACGATCCTCTATAGCAGGTGGAAAAACTACTTGATGTGATATTTCCACAATGGAACTGACTTTTAGCTTCGGGTCTTGAACAAGAATCCCTACTAATCCCTTGCGGCACGACAAGTCGGCCAGTTCAGTGCAAGGGGAAGGGTCGATCTAAATCTAATACGTACAAAGTCTAAAAGTTGTTACGTTATGGTTTGTTGGTGACTAGTTTGTAACCTTGAGAATACCGAAATATGTAAAATGTTGGATGAAATACGGCTTGAAATTCGCACGCATTTCAAGGAACTGATCGAGGCTGTACCGAAAACTCCAGTTTCTGTTCCAAGTGTAACGTTTTTCGGGCCCTCTAAGAGGAAACGTGAGAACGACGGGAAATTTGAACCGACTCCGAAAAGGACATCGCAACTCCGTCGTGGAACTGACTGTTCAGGGCAATCTGCAATTACTTGCGCCACAGCAGACAGCATGTTTTGGTTGTATATGTCCGACATATCCGTTGAAACTCCTGATGACAGTGTAGAAGTTTGCAGTTTTTGGAAGCCAGCCGTCCTAACAATACCCGAGACAGGATCCAACAACCCGAATATTTCGATCAAAGCAGAGACGAACGTCATAATGGATCAATAACGATGAACGAAACTGCTTACAATAACTCGACTTGTCCCGAATTCTCGAATGAAACCAACCTGCAATATTTAACGGTATACTATCAAAATGTGAGAGGCATTCGTACTAAAACTAACGAGCTCTTTCTGAACCTTTCTGCCTGTGAATACGAAGTTATTATACTCACTGAGACGTGGCTTCGTTCTGATATCGCTAGTTCAGAGTTTGCTGCCAGCTACTCGTTATTTCGGTGTGATCGCAGTGCAGCTTCTAGCAACCTTCAGCGAGGGGGTGAAGTTTTAATTGCGGTTAAAGAAAACCTCAACTGTACGTCGGTAGACCTTGTTAACTGTGGCAGTATTGAGCAAATCGCTGTGCGTATAAAACTAGACAAGGCGACGATCTTTGTGTGCGGAATCTATCTTCAACCGAACTCGTCTCCGGAATTGTACTCAGCGCATTCCACAGCAGTCCAGCAAATCTGTGAAAGTGCGTCGGATTCTGATAATATTGTCATCGTTGGAGATTACAAGCTACCTCAGTTGGTATGGTCCTACGATGAAGAGATCAACAGCTTGCTGCCGTCCAACGCATCGACTGAACAGGAAATAGCTCTGGTTGAATCAATGATTGCCTCCGGACTACATCAGATCAACAGGCTGCAAAACATTCGAGTCTAGTTTAGTCGTACACTTGACTTGGCATTTGTTAACGAACCAAACGACGTTGAACTTATCGAACCTCCGTCATCCCTCCTCCGAATTGACAACCATCACAAGCCATTCGTTCTTCGCATTGACGTGAATGCCTCCTACGTGCAACCAGCTAGCGACTCGAATATTATTGATGATTTCGATTTTCGACGTTGCCACATTCCGGAACTGAATACCGCTCTCATGGACGTCGATTGGATTGAAATGTTTCGTGAAAAAGATACGGATGAAACGGAACGTATGTTTAATGACAAATTGTACGACATTATGGAGGAATATGTTCCACGTCAAACAAGTAGGCCTCATTCGTTTAAGTAACCGTGGTGGACACCTGAGTTACAGCATCTCCGTAACATTGTGCGAAAAGCACGTAAATGCTATTTTCGATCACGGACTGCTGTGAACCGGATCAATCTACACTCGCTTGAAACCCATTACGCCAATTGCCAGGACGCTGCTTTTCGCTGCTATATAAGACGATTGGAGCAGACTGCGAAGCAGAACCCGTCATTCTTTTGGTCGTATATTCGAAGCCGTAAGCAATCTAACCGGATCCCTACCGACATGACGTTTACAGAAAATTCGACCGATTCACCTCACGAGCTAGCTAATCTGTTTGCCGATTTATTCGAAAATGTACACACTCAAACGTCACAAACTTTTTCCGCTGACTGTCTTAAATCCTGTCCTGCATTCAATTTGAATTGTCCTGCTCTAGTTGTGAGCCAACATGAAGTTTTGTCAGCCCTGGAAAAGTTGGATGTGTCGAAAGGGTCGGGCACAGACAAGATACCGCCGTTGTTTTTAAGAGAATGTGCTGACTAACTGCTGATGCCTTTGACGACTATTTTTAACAGGTCACTCAGTGAAGGTACTTTTCCCGAAGCGTGGAAGTTAGCCTCAATCACTCCGATTTTCAAAGCTGGTAACAAACAAGCTGTTGAAAATAACAGAGCTGTTTCGATTTTATGCTGCGTTTGAACAATTGGTTCACAAAGAATTTCAACATGGTTTTGTTAAGAAGCGATCCACGACAGCGAATCTGATGTCTTACGTAAATTTCCTATCAACGGAAATTGAGAATCATCACCAAGTTGATGCCATACCTACTTCGATTTTTCAAAAGCGTTCGACAAGGTTCCTCACACCCTTGCAATTGACAAGCTGAAGTATCTGGGCTTTCCTGATTGGATCACAAAGTGGTTGCGCTCTTACTTATCTGGTCGGAGCGCTTTCGTCAAATTAAACGGTAGTCGGTCACGCGTCTTCTCCGTCACGTCAGGTGTACCGCAAGGAAGCGTTCTGGGACCACTGATTTTTATATTGTTCGTGAATGACTTGTGCTTTCGGCTTAAATCACGCTTTCTCCTCTACGTTGACGATCTAGAAATCTACAAGGTTATATCATCGCATCTCGACAGTTGCGCTCTTCAGGCTGACATCGACGAGATTTTGTTGTGGTGTTCTGAGAATGGAATGGAACTGAACATCAAAAAGTGCAAAGTTATTTCGTTCACCCGCCGGCAATCCCGAACAGAGTTTGATTACTCCATCAGCTCAGAAGCTATAGAGCGTGTTCAAGCAATCCGTGACCTAGGGGTTACTGTTGATACAAAACTCCGGTTCAATGAGCATATTAGCACAACTACCGCAAAGGCCTTTGCAGCACTGGGATTTATTCGTCGCAATACAAGTGATATATATGCTCTCAAGGCGCTGTACTGTTCGATCGTTCGTAGCATCATGGAGTATGCTGTTAGCGTGTGGTCGCCTTATCACTCAGTTCAGATCATCCGGATGGAAAGGGTTCAACGCAATTTTGTACGGTATGCTCTTCGTCAACTTCCGTGGAATGACCCAGCAAATCTATCCGAGTCGTTGTAGACTGATCGATTTAGAAACTTTAATGCACAGACGTACTAACCTGCAGAGGTTATTTGCTTTTGACATTATCGAAGGTGGTGTAGATTGCCCGGCGCTGTATGGGCAAAACAACCCTTTCGGTAACTGTGTTAGATCGTTTAACAATGTGAGTGCTGTTTTTGGTTTTAATATGTCTAAATGTGTGTTCAAGAATAGAATTAAAAAACCTAGGTTAAGTACCAGTCTGTTGATTTTTTTTTAATTCGAGACGAAGAACAATAAATAAATAAATAAATAAAACTCTAGCATGTAGGCAAGAAAATGCAACATCCCTAATACTGCAACGGAACTGAAACTGAAAAATTGAATGTTAGCTTTTCGAGAAAAAGGCCTCTTCGAAAGTGGCGATTCAGAAATATTTATTTATTTATTTTGTCAACCAGCCGAAGACTAGTACATATAGAGTTACAGTCTTTTTCTTAAATTACATTTTTGTCTTACAATTATGGAAAAAGAAATAAAAATTATGTAATGTCTGCTTTTATATTATTACTTCCTGCGAGTTGTGATTCCGTATGGTGTTAAACTATTGTTTGAGTTTATGCCTAGACCATTGCAAAGTCAATGGTTTCGCAGTATTGATTGTAAGAGGCCATCATCCGACTTAATTTTGCATAATTTGTGCGATGCTGGTTTATGGAAAATAAATTTCGATTTCGGAGTTGTTAAGTAGGCGCATAAAAATGTGATTTTGACAAAAGTACAGCTGAGTCAATGCACTGCGAAACAATGTCGTTTACAAATAAAACCATTGCATATTCATGACGCTCTTTTAATGTCTGGATGTTTATAAGCTTGCATTGTGCTGCATATGATGGAAGAGGAAATGAAGTCCAACCTAGTTTACGAAGGGCATTTAATAAAAATTGTTTTTGTACTGATCCTATTCTTCCTTCGTTCATGTTTCATTTTAGTAAATCTGCAGTAACAAAAGGAATATTTTGTTACAGCAGAGTTTATTTCACGTATACGATATACTAGATACTTCATTGGTGTTGCTCAAATGGTTTACCAAGACCATTCAAAACAAACATTGGAGTTAGTCGAGACCTGTTGTAAACTTGCAGCTAAGTAAACTTAATCATGACGTTGCATATTTAATATTTTCCAGTGCATGTGTTGTTTATTATGAAGTAATCTTAACCTACAGTGCAACATAATAAATAATTTTCCCTTTTGTTCCAATGAAGCGTTCTGATACTTAAAGTTTTCAAAATGCGTTTTTTGAGCCACATGCACAACGTAATGAGAACGCAACATAAAGTCAATTAATAATGTTACGATCTTGCAACGTTCATTTGCACATTACCACAACAGTGATGACGATTGAAATACATCCGAATAAAATGCACACTACTGACCACATGTGTTTTGATATGAATGAAAAAATATCATAATCTGATCGATTTAGGTAAGGGTTGATTTCTAGAGGTTGTTGTTCTTGTAGAGGCCTAACAAAGAAAATGGCTTAAAGTGTTCATTATGCAACCTCTTTAAGCTATGATTTTCATAGTAGTGACTATTACTGTTTAACTTTTAAACAAGGATCACTCAAATAGTGAGAGCATAATGTTTTCATTTTCGGCTGAACTAACTAATTAATATTAACATAAAATAGCTACCTACGTAAGGCAGAAATAAATTATCTTCCCAATCGAAATGAACAGTTGTGAGATTACTAGTTGTGCGTAATGAACCTAAGCTGTTATGTTTTTGAATTAATTTTGCCAACTGTTTACATAAAAACAAAATCAATGATTTCATAAGAAACCCGTAGACCCAATTTTAAGATCAAAATTTTTGCTATGTTCCCAACTATAACCTAATGTATTCATCACATAGTAAAGCTTTGGCAAAATATTCAATGTATCAGTACTTGATTATATTTTTTTTTTAAAATAGCTTATTTAAATCTCAAGCAACTCAAGCAACAGTATCTGTAAAGTAGGGATTGTAATGTTTTGAATAATCTATTGATCATAAGCGAAAATAATCGTAATGAAGTTGTTTTAAAGTTGTTCAATATAAATTTGTAACATGAAATATTGTGTTAAGTTTAGTGAATAAATCTTCAAATGAAATGCTTAAAGTAACAATAAAAATAAACTTTATAAAGATTGGTTTTAACGACCAACTTAAATGATGAGAGACAAAGTTTTCGTCTTTTAAAAGTAAGTTATTTATCTTCTCGTGGTTCAGAACAGGAAACGACTTATTAAGCTCCTTTAAGCAATCATATGATTGAATTTGTATGGCTAGTGATTTTTCGTCATAAACAACGCAATTAAATAATTGCAATTAATTGCACTTTAAATTCTACATGTTAAGAACGGTTTGATATTTTCCACCTATGCTAAGATAACTTCACTTAGAAACAGTTGTGTCTTAAGTAATTGAAACAACACATTTTATTTTATTTTATAATACCATTAGCAATTTTTGTGTGTGACCTAGACCAAAATTTCGGATAATCAAATTGCGAGCAATCCAGACTTCGAATACATAGAAGAGTTAGTAATACTAGGATTTTGTTTTATTATTCCATTTGAACCTCTTAACGAAATCTCCCACTCAATCGTTCTTCAGTTTTTTAAGTAAAAAAAACATGATATAGCTTCTGAATTATTCTAATTCTTTGTGCCAATGGACTGAACACTTTTGTCGAAGGCGTATAGGACATTGTTGTTTTACTTGTAATGCCAGTCAAGCATCATCTTTCCAGTACGTTATGCTTTTCCTTTGAACAAATAAACAGATATTAGTTTAGTTTAATATTAAATTTATTAATATTACATTAGTTTTTAATTCTTAAGTAAATCAGGTAAACGTAAACAAAGAAAACTCACTATCAAACTACTACTGTCGCTATTGTCCAGATATCTATATTGTTAAGATGTCTGCATAAATAAATATCATAGAAGCACTTCACGTGTTAAGAATGGATTCATGATTATTTCAGCCGGTAGTGTATTTGGTTTGTTCGTCAACTCCATATGCCAAAATTCAAAATGAGATTTTAAAATTTCACTCATTCTTCCACAATTTGAACCCAAAATGAACCTGTAACGATTTATAATTCTTCGAAGGAATCAGAAATCTGATTCTTTCAAATGTAAACATAATTTTACACAAATTTTTCTTTTTCAAGTTCTGAAGCAATTCTCTATTTTCGAGGATTTATTCAAGGGCGTATGATTTTTCGGTACAAAGCCAAACAAAACTATCCCTAATTTGTTTCAAGAGAGATTTTTATGCTCTATTGAAGCAAGTTGTGCTACTTGGGATACGCAACATAAAATGTTTTAATTGTATATGAGTCCTGAAGGTTATAGTAAAAGCGCTTGATGAAGCCTAACATATTGTTTGCCCTGTGAATTATTGTGTTGCAATGGACAATGAATGTTAATTTGGAATCTAAGATAATTCCTAAGTCCCTGACTCTTTCACATTTTTCTACATTCTGATTTCCTAATGCAATTGTAATGTTTGATGATGTTCTTTTTCTGTTAAATGATATTAAGTTGCATTTATTTACATTCAATTCCAATAGGCTTTTTTTACACCATATGTAGAATAATTGTATTTCATTCCGAATTATATGTAAGGCTTCTTCATTCCTAATCTCCAGAAAGAGCTTCATGTCGTCGGCATAAATGAGTACATTAATTTTTTCGAGAATAAGGGAAATATCGTTTACCTGAAGTGACTTGAATAGGATTCGATTTATTTCCGTTAAGTTTTATTATTTGTTGGCGATTAGTCAAAAATGATTCAAGCCATTTCAGAAGTCCTCTCTCAATTCCCATTTTTTGCAATTTGAAGAGTAACATTGGTCAATGCGGTCAAATGCCTTGCTAAAGTCTAATAAAGAGCTTCTACATAGTTTCCATTTAATGAATAATCAATTAATTCAAGCAGATTTGTTGAGTTCAAACGTTCCTTAAAGAAGCCGTGTTGTGTGTCGATTATTCTATTTTTGATTTGTTGAAATAATTTTTCGTTGACAATTGCTTCGAAAAGTTTTGGAATGCATGAGATAATGGCTATAGCACGATAATTACGTACGTCTGGTTTTCGTCCAGATTTAAAGATAGGTACTAAGAATGAGCTTTTCCATATTTTTGGGAAGTTTCCAGATTCCAGCGACGTATTGAAAATCCAAAATAGTGGAGCAGTAAGTTCCATCGCGAGACTTTTCATAAATACTGGAGGAATTCCGTCTGGTCCTGATTGATGCCGATGTCCCTTGGCAAGTCTGGATGAAATGCAAATTAATTGCAGTCGCGATCTTCAAGCTATTTCCAACATTTCCGTCGAGATGCATTTTTGAGGGAAAATTGTTGGATTTTAATTTGGTTTTTACGTAATTAAAGAAGTTCTTTGGACAAGACTTTATTGCAAGCTCTGTTTTTGAATTATATTCTTCAAATGTATTACTGGTGGCAAAATTCAGTTGAACGCATAAGTCCTAATATATTGCTAAATTTTCACAGTTATTTTTTTTTTTTTTTGTAAGTTTTATAAGCTTTTTGCTTACGATTTATAAGATGTTTTATATGTTTGAAATACCAGATTAGATATTTATTATTTCTGTGACGTCGTTTTTTCTTCACAGGTATTTCCTGTGAGATAATTTCTATTAAAATTTGGTAAAATGCAATGCAATGCACGATAGGTCCGCAAAAAAAACCAGGCGTGAAACAGAAAAACACGGACGGCAGAATACCAACGTCGCGGCGCGGTAAACAAGATGCAACAACGGCACCAGGAGCAGCAAACGACACCACAACAGGGATGTCAGGGGGATCACACCCTATTTTTCCTCATAAACGGTGACGGGGTTTGTTCTTCAGGGGCGTTTTTTTATCGTTTAAGGTTCTCCAAATTTGCCATTGCACGTAGGTGATGTGATGTGATAGGAAGCCACCACCAGTGCAGGACTTGCCATGGCGTACAGTTCCTCCTAATGGCAAGATCAAACTGTACATACCTGTAATCCTCACTATTCCGTTGTATGAAGGGCCAAAAACGGGGGTGTGGACCCGTAAGCAGAAGCACTTACACGAAACCCACGGAAAGGATAGAGAATCTTCTTCCAACGAAACGCTCTTATTACAGGAAATGAACAGTAAGCAATACAAATTAGGATTTCCGTCTGGTGGTTTGTTAAAAATAGGATTAGCAAACTCACTGTAGACTGTCGGAAGATAATTAGACCTTCGCTGATCTTGATCTGATGATTTCCATCAATAAAGGCATAATTGTCATCCATGACTTGGGCCAGATAACCACGAATCCCTCATCCAGCCTACACTACGTCTGGCACCATGTATTCCCCCCTTACCCTTTGTTAATGACTGTATGTATGTAATGTACGCAATATAAGATAATATATGTATTTACAAAATATAACTGACAGGCACTGGATTGTTACTGCAAAGTAAAAATTGGATATGTATTAATATCTAATAGTCCTGGAAGAGCTGAAAAAGAGAGAAGAGCAATCCTTTCAACAATTTCAATGAAAAGATATTTTATTTAATACGAGAACATAATATGCGTATGTACAAAATATATCTGACATCCACTGGATTGTTACTGAAAAAAAAACATGAAAATTAGATATGTATTAATATCCTACTAGTCCTGGAAAAGCTGGAAACAGAATAGATCATTTCAAATATCAATGATAAAATTTAAAAAAAAAGATATTATTTTATAAGACATGTTGTTTTTTGACAATTTTTTCTATATACTGTTTTAGTTACATTTCAAAGATTTCAATTGGAGTAATCAAATTTGATGATTTCTGAAATAAATCGCTTATCTTAACATAATACCACTAAACACAATATTTAAATATAATCCTATACTACTTTTAAGCAAATGTCAGTATTTTATGAACTGCTATAGTTGAAGTTCAAAAGTGAAATTTTAGAGTAAATGTTATGCTGAAATGCTGAAAAACAAATTGAGCCTTTGATGCTTATCATGTTGCTCCAGGCTCTTGCTATAAATGGTTTTGGAATGCAAAGATGATTCCAAAGCGTGCTGAAATTATTAATTACATGAGAATGGAAAATACTATGATATGAATTACAGGTATGGATATACAATTTGATTTATAGGTACACGATCTTGAGTCGCACCCCCTCACTTCGCTATTGTCAAAATGACAACATTGCCCAGGCTACGCCAACCAACGTCTCCATGTTTCAGCTGGCAGTCTTTTGTGATCATATGACTCGTGGAGGCGTGAGGTAGGAACCAGAGGTCGGTCGCACCCTCCTTCGAAGTTGTCAACTCATCATTTGAAGCCCAATTCGCCAATGAACGTAGGTGGATGCAAACGACGGACGGCTTGCGATAAGTTCGTTCGGGGACTGCAGGCTAACGACACGAAAGCAGTGCTAGCCACACGGGTTGGTTTCAACGCAATGATAGCAGAATCCAGGACCTAGCTGATCAGAAATGAGTACGTTCCGAAATACGTGTGAGGAGGATGTTTAGAATGCCGAAGAGAAACATGAGAAAGGATGCGATGCCGCGTAAAGAAGAAAATTACTAGAGAAGAAATGTGAAAAGTAGAGAGAAGAGTTTAAAGGAAATTGGCGTGTGAGAGAGAAGAAAGGAAAGGAGAGGAATCAGGAAGTTGGGAAAACTATAATGGGATGTTGGAGTGAATAAAACCTCAGTTGAATCTAGTCATGGATTTATGTTGGCGCGTTAATTTTCTAATGTTTGCTTGTAGATTTGCTTATGGTAGATCGCACTATCCGCTAACCGGAATAGCAAAAACCCTTCCCAATCGTGTTTATTGGAGGAATTGGTGGCTTGACCTCGTAAAAGCAACCTGGTTTAATCTTGAAGTTCTAACAAAATATGATTGTTGCGTTATGGATGATGAAACATACAGCAAGCTGGCTTTCAACAATGGGCAGTCTAAGAATATTACAATGCCAGAGATGAAATTGATGTTGCAAGTCAGTTTAACCGAAAAATAACTTTTAAAAGTTCAGGGTTTTTTTCGCTTTGGCAAGCAATCGGCAATTGTGACAAACGAAATCTGATTGTTGTCACACCCAAACCTGTCGATCAGAAAATTTAGCTCGAAGCATTGACGGCTCCATCGAAGAATTCTGCAGTCATCTCACCAGACGCAACTGAATTCGGTGATCTTCGAGAGGTTACCATTAAGTTCACTAAAAGCGGGTCGTCGGCAACGTTAAGCTTGCATTTGAAATATGACCACCATCTTGGTTGAGTGCTGAATTCTCGGTTACTTTTCACCATTTCCTGCGAACCTGACATACCAACACCATTTCCAACGAACCTGACATAACAACTGGTGATCTCACCCGCCCGTTATCTGATCAGGCTTCCTGTAGTGGCCATTCCTGAGCGCTCTTTAGAAAACGCCAAAGCAGCTGGTAGTTTGACATGGACAAATAACTTCTTTAAACGGACTTAATTTGTATGCCAGCAGAGCCAAGCCTTATTAAAACTGGCTCGCTAAAGATCCATTTCAGGTTAAGTTACCTAATTGAAATAAATTTGATTGAAAGTTGTTTCCTTTTTATCGGCGGATTTATCCCTGTGATGAAAGAATGAAAGTACCTAGCTCTTAAATTATGACGTCAAATCAGCTTAACGATTCCCTATTAGTCTCAGCAGCATCATATAGTGAAAACAGAGTCAATTTTAAAAAAGACATTAAGTTTACCTCCTTTAGTAGCAATTGTTTCAATACACCACCACCCATTGTACAAAAAAAAACGATAACTGATATTTCATTACTCTTTTCTTCCCAGCTTTATCGCGGACTTTTCACTTCGTTTCCCACCAAGTTATGGACGAATTATGTTCGCACTTGCTTCCTAGTTTTTGGCTTACAGCTGGTTGATGTGGCTGCGAAAAACGACATACAAAACGCTTCACGAGAAGTACGCCATAACACAACGCTTTATAGCATAATGCAAAATCTATTTCATAACACAAGACCTACGTTTATACATTTTATATGTACTCGCTTGGCATGTGCTTTCTGTTGTGCCTCGTCCATATTTTCCGACTAAACACTGAACGACGAACGCGGCTGTTTGCCATATTTCGACTTTATACTGGGCCGAGTTGAGCTGGTCTCGTCCTCTGCCTCTGACAAGGAGGCAGTTGTGTGAAAAGAGGAAAAAATCGCATCAACACTTGGTTATTTTATTATGACATAAATTATCTCGCCTGATTATTATTTCAACATTAAGCTTAAAAATATGGAATCGCTGTTTAATGATACGACAGCCGAGAGATGAATTATGCATTCTGGCGGCAGGAGGCTAATTTGAAAATAATTTGATAAATATAATTTACGTTAAGCATGTGAATTCATGACAACGAGGCTTTAATCATTTTGGGCTTTTCGTTGGACGTAATGCTCGTGAATAAACGGTAGGTAATTTGATATCCAGAAAAGTTGAATTTTAATCCTCTGGTATTGCGAGTTGATGCCCCCGGGATGGGTTCCATGAAAATGCAAATTCTTGTCCACATAAGAGCCTGCCCTGGGTTGGAATGCATGCAGTACACAGATCCATAAACATTCCACCTGCATCCAGAGGTGTACTTCATTACTAATTCCTAGAGAAAACAGAATAATGCAAATGAGATTTTTTATGAAGCTCGTTACTTTAGTCCATTACTAAGATCTTTAGTGTTGCTAAAATGGGTCGAACAATGCGTCCGACCCTGACCGATATGTCACATGGGGAAATTCTCGCGTTTCTTCCGAGAAGGACACAATTCAGGGATACTTTTCTCCCACCAGCAAGCATGTACACAGAGTTCAGCAAGTTTCGTACCTCGTTTCCGACCACGAACGAAATGGCAAGAGCTGAAAATAAAAATGTGAAACATTCTCGTCTGATTGTTGCTTCGCTCCGAGGTATGAATATCGTCAAATGTACAGTGGCCGGCTCAAGAAAGTTCCCAATAGCCATTTTGCTGCCAAAATGGTATTCTGCTTGTGGTCACATACAACTTACAACTTACAATCTTACAACTATTGAAAGCAAAACAAACATTTCCTAGTTGTTCGTATAGGCAAAACATAACCCCAAAAATGTAATTGATATCATCACTTTCTGGTTTTCGCTAAACATATTGAAAGAAATTCGTGACACACACTGTTTGAAAGACACATTTAATTTTCTGCGTTATCTAATGCACACAAAGGAAAGGCTAGATTTGGCATAAATTACTGGGATCTTATTGATTCAACCTTCCTTAGGTGTCGGGGTCAATATAACCCGGCATGGATTTTCAAAATGCTATAACTTTCTAAAAAACGCATCTAGGAGTTTGAATTTTCTTGACTTTTCCTAAATCATATAAAGTTACGTTTCAGGTGGGTTTGATACCTTTTTTTTATAAATATTTCTGAAGAGCTGTTTAAAAAAAAGTGACAAATAAGGTGTTTCAAGTCATATTGACCCTGATTTCAAACTCACATTTAGGAAAGTTTAAATGACCAAATTTTCAAGTTTTTGCAGTAGAAATACTGGTTGGTGTACCAGTTTTCAATTTCTGGTGAGTACTGCCCTTTTAGATGCGTAGACTACAAGGAATCTGTGCCGGAAGAGGGCATGTTTTGCCACGTTCCGTGAGGCGGCGACAGATGCAAATTTTCATCGAAACAAGCTTTTTGACGGCTCAAACTTCATGATTTTTCATTAGTAAAGTCTGGAACGCACAAAAATTGGTCAACTTCAAATTGGTGTATTTCTGTTAAAAATGCATTTAAAAAAACCTGAAACGCTGCATTTGAAAGTTGAGTGTGTATATACAATGGTTGCTATGATGAGTTTTAACCGTTTGCTCTCCAGTTTTCAAAATGACGTCCAAGCAAGAGTAGCAGCGTGTCAAAATTTTGCTCGCGCAGCAAGAGAATCCGACGTTCTCGCACGCCAATTTGGAAAAATTGCTGGATGTGGCCAAATCGACCGTGACAAACGTTTTAAAAGTGTTCGGGGAGCGTCTGTCGACCACCAGAAAGCCTGGAAGCGGCGGCAATCGTAATCCGGACGTGGCAGCGACGACGAAGAAAGTGGCGGCGAAATATAAGCAAAATCCTAACCTCTCCATCCGGGACGTCACAGGCAAGCTCAATGTCTTCCATACTACTGCACAGCGGGCCAAGAAACGAGCCGGGTTGTCGACATTTAAGAAGGTGAAGGTGGCGAACCGAGATTACAAACAAAACACGTCGGCAAAGCAGCGGTCCCGAAAGCTGTATATGAATATGCTCACAAAGTTCGACTGTGTCGTCATGGACGATGAAACTTTTGTGAAAGCGGATTTCAAGCAACTTCCGGGACAGGAATTGTATACCGCATCATGAAAAGGGAAGGAAAATTTTCAAAACCATCAAACTATCGAAGTTCCCGAAAAAATACCTCGTCTGGCAGGCCATATGCACGTGTGGTCTAAGAGCGGCATTTTCATCACTACGGGAACCATCAATCAAGAGATCTACGTCCAGGAGTGATTGAAAAAGTGGCTGATATCATTCCTAAAGCAACATAATAGACCTGTGGGACAATCCGGATGCCCCGGGGAATCCTGTAGGAGGGGGAAAGAACGGATTTTTACTGAAACATTTTTATTAGTACTCCATTTGAAGCCTAGAAATGGCCCAAAAACCATATTGCCCGTTCCAGGACAACCCAGATACCCCGGGGGAACCTTTCAAGAGAAAACGAATACGGGTTTTTGCCGAAACATGCCGGTGCTACTAAATTTCGAACATGCATTGGTATTGACAAAGCAGGTAATGTCACTCATTCAAGCTAAAAGTAATTGTCCAAAAACACCATATGAATTTAACATTGACTATCTTATCAATGTCCAACATATGCAGTTTTCATTATTCGCTAAATTGGTAACAACATTAAACAAATTCAGCTAAATAAATCCAAGGAGTCGTCAAAATGCATAAGCATTCACTTCCTCAACTATCTGGATAACAAGAAAAGCACAAAATGAAAGAAATTACTATTTTTATCATCGAGAGGGTCTTGTCTATCAGATAATCAATTGAGAGAATCAATTGAGAATCAGTGTCATATTTGGGGAAGATTATTTTGAGTATCACTTAATCTTGTGTCAATGTCAATGATAACCTTATCAATATTCGCGTGAAGACATTTAATGACAATGACAATTGGCAGCACTACACAATTGGCAGATGCCTCGGGGTAACGCTTTAGGAGAGGACAAATACTATTTTTTACCGAAACATGCCTTTCGATGGCTCAAACGTCATGATTTTTCATGAGTAGTCTAATTCTATCCTGGAAATGTACCAATGACCATATTGGCCGTTCATGGGCAAGCAGTTGCTCCGAATGTTATTTAAATTATCATCGCTCGGTTTCAATCAGAGATTACTCATACAGGATTCAATCATACTTGACCGGTAGAACACAATTTAAAGAGTTAGATTTAACGGTAATTTTTATTATTAGTAGTAAATGTGATATCTGGGGTGCCACTAGGGTTCAAATCAAAACGAGAAATGCTTGGATCTTCAGATGTGTTCATCAAATGAATCAAGATTTGTAAGAACATCTGCCATAAAAATTGTTGAATAGGATAGGGCAGTGTAAACACCTTAGTTTATAAAATAATGACAATTTTCACTAAATGTTTTGATAATTTTCACTACATTTTTCTTTTGAATGCCACCATCCCCCAACGCCTGACACCTAGGCGGACCACCCCCTGGCCCGAACGTGCTACGTCACTGCTCATAAATGAGTAAAAATTACAAACAAAGAGCCGTAGAAATGCATGTTTCGGCGGGAATCGGGATTTGTCCCTTCCTAAAGCGTTTCCCCAGACATCCGGATTGTCCCGAAATGGCCAATATGGTCATTATTCCATTTTAAGGCTAGAAGTATTTATGAAAAATCATGACGTTTGAGCAATCGAAAGACATGTTCCTGCGAAAATCTGTATTTGTCCCCTCCTAAACGGTTCCCCCGGAGTATCCGGATTGTCCCGAAATGGCTTATGACCATTGGTACATTTCAAGGCTAGAAATAGACTATTCATGAAAAATCGTGAAGTTTTAGCCGTCGAAAAGCATGTTCCAATGAAAATTTGTATCTGTCGCCGCCTCACGGATCGTAGCAAAATATGCCCTCTTCCGGCACAGATTCCTTGTGGCTAATCGGGTCAAAAAGGGCAATACTGACCAGAAAATGAAAATTGTGACTTCAACAACCATTTTGATTGAAAATACTTTAAAATTTGATCATATAAACCTTCCACAACGTGAGTTTGAAATACGGGTCAATATGCCCCGAAACGCCTTATTCGTCACATAATGTTAACACCCTAGGAAGGTTAAGTCAAATATCGCTGGAATCAGGTATGTTGTATGGAACATGTTGTATGCTGTATGAAAGATTGCAAACAATAACGTGGTTTCCGAGGGGAAATTTCACGCGTCTCTTAAAATTCATTTTTTTGTGTATGTTTGCTATACGCTCTGCGAATGCGTGTGATCCATTTAAAAGATAATCTTCACCGTCTTCAAACAAACACAAACCACCCAGTAGGCTAACAGGGATACCCAAGTAACAATTAAAATGCAAATTGGTTTTATTCGTGTTTTATGGTAGTTTTATCAAAGCATTATGGAGATCATCTGGTCTTATCAGGGCATTTTCCAAGTTAAGGTGGTTTTAATTGATTAACAGTTCTTAAGAATGATTAAAGAACACTTGAAGAAAGCTCCATAAAACTACATCATTTATAAGTGTAATTCACCTTATAAGAAATTTTATAAAATACTTGATTCCCCTCTCAAGACATCGTTTCGCCACTTTCATAAAACCTGATAAAAGTTTTGAAAAAGTTTTATGACATTCTTCTTTAAGATGAATGTATCTTGAAAATGCTGCCATAAAATGCTCTTAGAACCATTTGACTTTGAATAAGAGCACATACTCTTGAGAAAGAACATTATTTGAAAAATAAACAAACTGTCACAATGGACGCCCATACGTGGAAGAAATTATAAAATAGTCGATCGTTCAAGCGGAAATTCAATAAAAACCTATCCAATATATTGAATACTTTTCCATCAAAAATAAAGGTTTTTTTCCGTCGCAGGATTCCATTGGAATTGCAGCTTACTGAGACTAACTTATCATACGTCCGTTATTTTTTGTAACGAATCAAATTAAATAGTGCAATGTGTCGCCAGTTGAAAACCAAAATGCATAACTCATGATAATTGGTTTTATTCCAGTGGTGCAAGTTAAACCTAACGTCCCAGGTAGTGCTTTACATGGCGCACCACCGTGGAAATACAGCGCAGTACTTTCGACGTAAGGTTTAACATGCACTACGATAGTAAGATGTTATGTTAATGTTAAATTTATCCCGAATCGTGCATTTCAGTTCCCAATAGGTTACACAATAATTATACTCGTTGCAAGTAAAAATTGGTATATCATCTGAGCAAAAATCGTTTTTTCACATGATCTATACGTTAAATCTAAAGTCAGAAGTAGTGCGCTGGAATCGCTCAGCGATCCACTAAACAGCGAACTTCTTCCGACGTTAGGTTTAGCGTATAGATCAAGAGAAATATAATTTTTCGCTCAACTGATGTTTCAGCCGTCGACGCAATATTATTATCTGTTTTTCTTCCCAAAACCATTGGTAGCATATTCAAGTTAAAGTTTTTTTTTTTTTTTTTGGTTGTTTCTTATCCACTTACGCTGGTGAGTAAAAACAATAAATTATAAGCTGTAAGTATGACTAAGAGCAACAATTATGCATAGGCACTTTTGATTTAGGCGTTCACATTTTCTTTGTTTATGATGTGCCTTCTCTACACTGGTTTTATGGCTATCTTACGAAAGACTTGTTTACCTTGAGCAATTCAAACAAGTTTTATTCAAGCATAACTCATCTTTTTCAAGAATAGAACAAATAAAGATGAACGCGCTCCTCAAAAAATCTTGTTAGTCTTGTTCAAGAAATATTAGTTTTATTTGCGTTTTATGGTAGTTTTAGATAAAACCATTGAAAAAATGGCGAGCGTGGCTGTTCTGGGTTCCCTCGGAATGGTAGCCATTTACATATGTATGCAAGAAAACTCTCGTTTTTCCAATGCTACGAACAAACAATGCTGTTTAAAATACATTTTGAAACTTAAAATGGATTATAGACACAATTTATTCAAGATCTAACAAATTATCAGCCTTGTTACCTAATTGTTGAATTTTCAAGTATTTTTTATTTTTTAAACAAATCAATGTTCTAGCAATAATTCAGTGGCGCATTGAAATGTTCGTACTTTTATGTTATAAAACACCAATAAACTGAATGTCACATGAAAAATTGGTCAATTGCAGGCAAAAAAACACATGCATTTATGGTCAATTTTACATTTAATTTACATGCGTATCCACTTTGGAAAAGAAATATCATATGCATATCCATATTTTTTTTCTTCTTTAATAGCTTCCCCTCAACTATATACAAAAAAAAGTCCCTATTCAGCAGAACGAATCGAAAAATGGAATCTTCGAAACATATTTGTGACGGACAGGAAGTGTTCTTAAAGAGGAAAATCATAAAACTATCAAAAATTGTGGTAGTTTTATCATAGTTTTAAGCATGTCATGAATGTCATTACAAGTATGTACCGATAAAACTATCAAGTTTTAAGCGAACCCTTGGGAAATAGTCTTGAAAACCTCCTGTAGTATGGGCCTTTTTGAACTTATGAGGGTTTTATAGCTGTTTTATCGATGTTATGTAGAATATCTAGTTTTATGCGTGGTTTTATCAAATGAGTCTTGCAAACTTCTTCAAGTGTACCTCAAAATTGAATTTGTTACTTGGGATATTATCGGGTTACAGAATTCCTCCAGCTGGAGCAATATCTGAACCTTCACTTCGAAGCATCCACAATGTGCTTGAACGACTGCTCAGTTAGAAGGAAACATTTATTTTTCTGCGTTGTCTAATGCACATAAAGGAAATGCTAGATTTGGCATAAACTCATGGGATATTTTATGTAAATTTAAGCCAGATATCACTGAAATCAGGTCGGCTTTGGCTGGCAATTGAACGATGGGAAATTATATGCGTGTGTTAATATTCATATTTTTTCCTTTGGGTGACGCCAATAACTTCTATGGGAAGGTACATTAATTATGTCACGCAGTAAGATTGGAGGGTGGGGTTTGGGAAAACGTGACAATCCATACAAAAAAATTTGAAGGTCCATACAAAAAAAGTGGCAAGGGGGGTTATGAAAAGTCACTTTTTGCGTGACATAATTAATGGACGTTCCTTATTATAAATAACCAATTTTACCAATTTCAACTTCACATTTCAACGACAAATCAAAACGTTGTAGAAAAACACTTCCACTAATATTATCTTATTTGCATCGCAGTCGAATTCTTTATTCTCAAAAATGATAAGAATTTTCGAATTCAAAACTGATTTTTTCCACTGATTCCATTAAAAACCGAGATGGAGCGTACCAAGCATAATGTATCAGAATGAAAAAGAAGACGGGCACTTTTTTATGCCGGGCACTGCATGCATGTACAAGAATGGCGATGAATGAGATACATCCCCACAATTCCACAAGACCGAGATTCGTTTTCTGATTTACGAAACGGTTGGTATTGTGATGCCAGAAGTGAAATAGTGATGTGTTATTTGAGTAGAATATTAAAAAAATCAAACCGTCGTCGTCATCTTGTGGTTCTCGTGTAACGTGCTAGGAACAAGGTAAATTAAATCGTTTTATCGCCTCGGGGGACACACAGCAAGTATTAACAAAGTTGTCTTCGTAAAATTATGCGTAAAGTTTTGAACTGATTTGGAATCAGACTGATATACCAGAGAATTTGATACTATTGAAAACCATAAAAATAAATGCATTGCTTCGTAAAACATCCAAAATCATTTAATTCACTTTAGTTTAGTAAAATAAGAAAAGATATTGATATGCATCTTGCAACTGAACAAGTATCCAAAATATGATTTTTGTAGAAGCATTATAAAAGTTTTAGTAGGTATAAGCTTCTCAAATAATTAATTGTGCATTTTTAAAATTATCGAAAATCGCTCACATATTTCTTAGAAAAGTGTCCGGAAATAAAATGTTTATCACCACACGAAAGTTATAGTTAGTTGACGCAGTGACGTAGCGAGGAGGACCAGAGTTTCACCACCCTCCAACACCCCAGCACCACAGCAACAAAAAAAAAAAATATTTTTTTATTTTTTTTTTTTTTAAAATTAAAAATTAAAACTAAAAAATAACACCCCCGGGAAAAAAAAATAAACTCGAAAAAAAATCAACAGACAAAAATGATCACCAAAAATGCATCGGATAGCTCTCAGGGAATAAACAAACACATATTAGGGGAAAATGATCAAATGTAGGTCTATGGATCTAGAATTCGGCCTATCGATAAAATTTGCCTGTCCTTAATTTTTTTCCATGTTGATATGTCAACGAGGCAATATTACTGTATAATTATGATTTTAAGAAGAAAAACCTGAATTAATCCACCGATGGTGAGACTGATCCCTTCTTACACTTCACCAGAATTACGAATTCAAATGTGGCCAAAATGGTACTGTATACATATTTTGATCAGAAATTCTAGGAAGAACCAGGAATATTCGATATGTATGTAAAAGTTGTAAAAGTTTATAAAATGAATTATTTGTCAATCCTGAACGTATGTATCGATGTGATTAAAATATTGCCATTAATAGTCTTTAACGACCTGTTTATATTAGGTATATAAAAGGAAAAATTACATAAATATTAGAAATTCCATATAATCAGTCCATAGAATGAATTATTACACAATCCTAAGCGTCAATTTTGATTATCGATATGGATTCAAGATGCTTAACAAATACATGTTCGTTGAAAATTGTGTAGTTATAGTGAATGGAGACTTTGTGTAATTTTCGAATATACTCGTTGCTGTTCAAAACCGGACCACTCGAGCCAACCGATCCTACTCTAATTCTATAGAGTCGCATAGTGTGGCTAGTCCGCTGTATGTGCTTTACAACGCACCAGATGCAGAACAATAGAATACAAGCGGCATCGATTGGGGTGAGTGGTTCGGTTTTGAACTGCAACGAGTATATTTTCATCTCACAATTATGTGCTCTCAGGTATTGTTTTGGTCATATCTCCATGAAAGCTTATCCAATCCTAATGAAATTTGGATTTATAAGTTTAATTTGGCGCTAACAAAACTAAAATCGGTACACAAATAGCTCAGTATGTAATCGGGGACTAAACTGTTTTATTACTATTATAATAGGCCGTGAAGTACTGTTTCGTTCATATCTTCGTAACGAAATGTCCGAATAAAAAAAAATCAATAGCGTTCTATGGGAATGTTGTAGCTTTCATTTGCCGTCAACAGAACTGAAATCGGTTCACAAATGGCTGAGAAACCGATGTGACATTATTTGTAACGCACACACACACATACACACACACACACACACACACACACACACACACACACACACACACATACATACACACAGACATGTGATCAGTTCGTCGAGCTGAGTCGAATGGTATATGGCACTCTCTGGGCCTCGGATAAAAAGTCGAATTTTCAAGCGATCTTAATACCCTTCTTTTGGTGTAAGAAGGGTAAAAAGGGAAGTTGTAGAAATATACTATGTTTCAAATATTCAATATATAAAATGAAGTATTAGACAATTTTTACCGTCAGTTCTGACTATCTCATGCGTCATAAAACGTAACAGATGCGACACTATAGAATGCAAACAGGATCGATTAGTGCGAATTGTGTTTTCCGGTTTTGAACTGCAACGAATTATGTGCAATTATATGCTCTCAGGTATTGTTTTGGTCATATCTCCATGAAGGATTATCCAATCCTAATGAAATTTTGATCAGTTATTTAAAAATTTTATAAATTTAATTTGGCGCTAACAAAACTAAAATTGGTACACAAATAGCTCAGTATGTAATCGGAGACTAAACTGTTTGATTACTATTATAATAGGCCGTCAAGTACTGTTTCGTTCATATCTTCGTAACGAAATGTCCGAATAAAAAAAAATCAATAGCGTTCTATGGGAATGTTGTAGCTTTCATTTGCCGTCAACAGAACTGAAATCGGTTCACAAATGGCTGAGAAACCGATGTGACATTATTTGTAACGCACACACACACAAAAAAAAAAAAAAAACACACACACACACACACACACACACACACACAGACATGTGCTCAGTTCGTCGAGCTGAGTCGAATGGTATATGACACTCGGCCCTCTGGGCCTCGGATAAAAAGTCGAATTTTCAAGCGATCTTAATACCCTTCTTTTGGTGTAAGAAGGGTAAAAAAACATATACCTTTTTCCCCATTTTTACCCACATCCACCCCCTCCCTCTTCCCATTAGACCTTCCCTGTTTTCCGGATTTTTCTATTGGACAAAGTTCTGGCAAGTTTGGCGGAATTTGACCACCGTATTCTGTTTATCGGTTCGGTTAGGCGACATTCCTTACCAGGAAGATATGGAGTCCGGCTCGCTTCATGGTCTACTTGACGAACCAGGCGGAAAAAATGATCTTCTTGGCCACGTCCTGAATCGAATGGTTCGGATTGCGCTTGAAGTAATCTCCCACCTGCTTTGCGTTCACAGAATCGGTCGTCTTCGCTTTTCTTCCGCTGCCAGCTCGCCGCGGTGTCTTCTCGGTTTTCTTGAACGATTTTACCACACGGGATACGGTCGAATTGTCTTTTTCCAACAGTTTCGCGATCCACCTGTGGGACTGGCCTAGATTTTCCACGACTGCCCCCATAATTTTTTGTCGAAGCACTTCTTGCTTGGAAGCCATCTTAATAACCAATGGACAGATTGTGACAAAATTTTGCACATGTAAACATAACACTCTATAGAAGTTTAACTCACAAGCAATTTCATCAATGTTTAGCCATGCAGTAAAAAGTTATACACGAAAGAAAGTGTTTCTTGTTTTTTGAGTTCAATCTTTAGCCGCGTGGAATGAGTCAGCAGCCATTAATGGGTGACCGGACTCGAAAAAACTAAAAAATGACTTTGGAGCTTGACTAACCTGCTTTTACTTTATTAGTCAAAAATGATTAAGTGAAGGAACAAGTTCTAGTTTTTGTTCTGACTGGATCAATTATTCTAGCCAGAACGTACTTCTTTCCAATCCGTTCCTGCAGCACCACTCGACAACTTTATCAAGACAGCCTATAAAATCACTGGCCGACCTTTCAGAAGTAGACTCGTTCCAGTGGCTATAACGAGAAACGATTGGGCACAGCTGTGAGCTGCAGAAAAGCACGGTACATTAATCTGGAGCGATGCCATTCGCAAATGTTTCACATGCCATTTGCATATTGAACATATTTTAGTAAAATAGTCTTCGTCTGGATGTGTGTCTGGATCTAGAGGTCGGTCAATCTGGTCAATTTAAAATCTTTAAAAGATTTCAAATTTTTTCAAACGATCTGGCAACATTGGACCACTCATATGCCATTTTTAAAAAACAACAAACATTTTTTCCAGTCTTACAAAATGTTTAAGGAAAATGTATGTTAAAGCCATGCTATAGCTGACTTCGCGTGTGAACCAGTAACTATTCATTAGGCGTTAAATGAGAACCATCATCTTATCTTTTTCAAGGATCGGATTAAAAAATGATAGGATATGATCATATGCTCAGGAAGTCCGACCCCTTGACATGGATGCATTCTGACGTAAAGTTGCCGCAACGCAAGCCTCGCATTGATCATAGCTTGACCATTGAAATATTCATTACACTTGAATAAAACGAATAATTGACCCTTTAGTTTGGACGAGCTGATTTTTTATAATTTATATTCATAAAAACTCCTGTTATATCAGGTGGCAGATAATACCAGTTCAGAGCGTGAACTCGTAGGTAGTGCAAAACATTTGGGTTGCATGATTGTGCGATTTCACAACTTCCTGTTTCAGTTTGCTTTTTTCGTTTCTTTTTTTCGTGTTCGTAGTCACTTTCTTTTCAAGTTCGACCTCTATTTGCTAGCTTATATTTGGTCATATAAGTCCATCGCCCTCAGGAACTTAAGTACAGATAACTCTGTAAAACAGTCGTTTTACAATACTTCACGTATTGAGCCTATAACTCCCGTTTATAGGCACTCCACTAATAGATGGTTAACATCTAATTCCGTACTGCGTCATGACGTTGGTTGTGTAGCTAGTTTGTTGCGAGGCAACTTGACGTAGGTAGAAAATAGAAAGTCAATTGTTTTTTCGTCGATGGATGCTGATATTGTGACGCCCTGATACCGAACACCAAAGTAAACAGACCAGTTGGGCCAAATTCAGATCATCCACGTTGCAGGCTATCCGCATTTGTCCATTTTCTCACACGGTGGTCATATTCTTGAGTACTGAATGGGACTTCTCCCCCCGGTCGCTCCTTACAAGCGATGGAGTTGAAAACGGCTTCTTAAGCGGAAGGGCAAGCCATCTTTTCTCCCAATAGATGAGGACCTTAGAAATGCACTGATTGAAGTAGAAAGCATTCTCAGCGCATGACCACTTATTCACCTGCCTATCGAGGATGAAGCAGCCCCTACGCTTGCTCCGAACCACTCCTGGCCCCTGGGTAGTTCTGATGGGTCAAAGCAGTGGCCCTCCTGGACGACAACTCAATTGCATTGAGACGTGTATGGCATCAATACCATGTGTTAGCAAACCTTTTCTGGAAGAGGTGGTTCAGAGAATATTTGCCGGAAATAAAATGACGATCCAAATGGTTCCAGAAAGCGTCACTAATCCAAAAGGGCAACATCGTGCTGATCGTTTATTCTTATCTCCCAATGAATTGCTGGCCAAAGGAGCGTGCCATGAGTACGGAAAATAAAGATGAACAAGTACGCAGGGTAATCATCCAAACGGCGAAGGGAGTCTACGAAAGACCAGCTGTTAAGATCGTCGTGCTTGACGTTAAGGTTAAGGAGGAGTTGACTGACGCAGAAGCAGAGTCGGCAAACTGAAGTGGAGTGTCGTCGGACCCCTTGCTATCGAGCGCATCTTGCTAACAGCAGCAACGTTGCGAGCAGGTGTTTGACATCGTCATCGAGCAAGCGAGAGATAATCGGCTGACGGAGGCGAGACAATAAATAGTGATTGGTTAAAATTTAAGCTTTATAAACACAAGAATTATTAGTGAACCTTCTACTTAAATCTACATTAAACTAAGGTAGGGAGTTAAATCATTAAAGTTGTCCCTAGAATTATTAACTTAAATTTAAATAGGAGCTTTCTTTGGTACTAACAACCAGACTGGACAACTGGTCATCGCGTCAGTAAGTAGGAGGTATCAATTTCTACTCGTACGATCTTTGAAACGAGGTGAGATACTTAGTCTTAGTTAATTAATTGTTATTCTAAATACTAATGAATTGCGATGAAACAGGGATACGATTAGCATAGGAAAAATAGTGAGTCGAGAACAATAGTGACTACACTAAAACGTAAGGAAATCGCACTATTTAGTTCTAAACCTAATTGTATGTACACTATTCACAGGAATTTAAAACAGTCCAAACATCGGAAATACGTTAATTATGTTGTTACCGTGGTACTCATGTAACACCATTTATGCTGAATAAACAATAGGCATGAGTATGATAAATTAACATGATCAATTGCCGTGTGTAAAAATCCAATTAATTTAGCTAACGACTGTTCCAGAACGTATAAGCACGCCTTATTTTAACGGTCAATTTGAATATAATGAAATATTTCAACATGTTTTGGCTGCGACCTTTTGTTTGCACATTTTTGGATGACATAGCATCAAAAAAGTGTTGTGTTACCTATCAAAATGCGCGGTCTTACTCCGGAACAACGAAAAGTATCGTGCACAAATGGTGCACTGTGAGCGGACTCTCCTTGAGAAAATTGGCGAAGGAAGAGGGTGTAAGCGTCGGAGCGGTACGATCTGCGATTTGAAAATATAGAGACGAGTGTACGTTTGAAGATGCGCCGAAGAGTGGTCGGAAATCCGGTCCTGTTAGTCCGGATATCGATAAAAAGATCAGGGATGCCTACAAGCGAAAACCAGCGACTTCCGTTCGGGATGTTGCGAAAAAACTAGGGGCCTCGTCGAGTAACGTCATGCGTGCCAAAGAAAGACTTGGGCTAAAAACATACCGAAAGCAGAAAAAAACCCAAAGGAAACCCAAAACAGGCCGCGTCCGTGAAACCACGGGCCCGCAAACTCTACGATTCGTTATTGTGTAGAAATTCTGGGTGTATAATAATGGACGATGAAACGTATGTGAAACTAGATTACAAAACGCTTCCCGTACCACAATTCTATACTGTAAGCGAAGACAAAGACATCCCCAAAACGGAGCAGGCAATTTTTACCGAAAAATTCGGTAAGAAGGTTATGGTTTGGCAGGCAATATGCGAGTGTGGTAAAACATCTAGTCCGTACATCACAACGGAGACGATGAACACTCAGAGATACGTTAAGGAATGTCTCCAGAAGCGATTATTGCCGATGATCAGGCAGCACGAAGGTCAAGTAGTGTTTTGGCCTGATTTGGCGTCATGTCATTACGCAAAGGACGCTTTAGAATGGTACAAACGTCAAAATGTATGTGCCGAAAGACATGAATCCGCCCAACTGCCCGGAGGCACGGCCAATTGAGACTTTTTGGGCTTTAACCAAAGCAAAGCTTTGAAAATTCATAAAACCAGCGGACGACATCCAAAAATTTTAAAAAGATTGGCCAAAAGTGGTCAAAATGGTGGGAAGTACCGCTGTGCAGAAGCTAATGGCTAATGTTCGAGGAAAAGTTAGGAGTCTTGGCTATGATTAAATATTTTGATTAAACGAGAGTAAAATATCATATAAAACACAAATACAAATATGATTTGCCAAATAAAATTATTAAAACTAAAAAAAACATGACTTTTTGTTATTTTGAAAGTGTGCTTATACTTTCTGGAACAGTCTATAGAATGACGCAAAAGAGGAACACTTTCACTTTCACTTTCATATTAGTTGACTACTTAAGCCTACCCTCCTGATTTAATCTTAAATTTGTTTTATATTTTGAAAACTGCTACAGGCAATTATTTTTTTATTAGTATAATACAATAGCATTAAATTTGCTTCAAATATTTGGCAAGATACAATGTGTCATTCCACCAAACTACTATCGTCAATCATTTCACAGAACTTTACTCGCACAATACAAGGTGACAGGTTTTATCATTCTCAAACCAATGGATAAATCTCATAAGTACTTTCAATTTTAGTTTTCACTTTCTCGCATCGGTTCTGTGCTGGACGAATAGATTGCATTCGTCTGTACTGCCATCATCTCTATGTGTCCAAATTGACCGTTTCTCAATCTCAATCCCTATTCCAGGGTGTGTGCTACACAAATCTCGCTCGGACGGGAATCCCATCCCACGCTCCAATTGGACCCGAGTCAGAAAGCAAACCCTTATCGTCTCAAGAGAAAGTTATCATTGTTTTGTTCCATTTGGTCAGATAACAAGTATTTTCGACGCTTCCTTCTATTTCTATGACCACATGTCTGGAGATTACCTTACGCTCCAGCGAACAATCTGTCTTGTCTGAAATGGTTATTCGCTTAATGTGTGTGGCTTGTGAGAGTTTGTCACCTCAGCCAGGGACAGTATCTATCGTCTTTGAACTCGCTCCATGCGATTGACTAATAGTTCTGTGTGGCGTAGGTTAACTGTTCAATATACATATTCGGATACTGTCGCCAAATTTCCTGAACGTTAGTTTATTCTGATTAATTTACATGGCTCTTCACAGCACTAGAGAAGAGCACTGGGAATACTCTGTGGGCACTGGTCATCTACAAGTCTACATATATTAAAGTGTCACATAATGCACTTCTCTTTTCAGTTCACCTCCACTTTAGAATACTTTCAGCATGAATTCTATACGGAGCACTCAATAAACGGATATTGTAGCTTCCCTACCCAGGCCATCTGAGGGCACAGCACAGGAGTGAACGGGCTATAAAGTGCAAATCAGCAAAGCCTGATGCGAGAGACTGGACTGCAGCTGGAGTACGAAACTCGAGTCAAGTGTTCCCAAGTTCACACCATTGCCACACAGTAGGTATCTCTAAATTATTGCACTCGATTGCAATGCTCCATCTCGTTCTTGCTTTCTCGATTCTAGCAAGTAATCTCTAGTGGAATGTTGAACAATGTCATTAAACATGCGACCTTTGCCACCAACCCAAACTTCGAACTGCGAGTATAGAGGGCTCTTAAAATTTCAACCTGGCGATGAACGATTTGAACTGCAATTCACCAGTTGAATGACATTGGACCTCTGAGCGTACTTGTTCGTATATGCACTGGGTTGGGTGGCTGAGTGTGCTGGCAGCAGACGGTAACGAGCGAAATAAATTGTCTGAATTCGGACGGATAATATTTTTATGGTAACATCAATTCCTCCGGGTGTCACTAGGTTGACATGTGTGGAAAGAACGCTGCTCAATAGTAGAAGTGCACTGTGTGGTAATTTAGCTTTGAAAATATGGAGATGAGAGGTTGTTTGACAGTCGTGTTGCGTTACTGTGTCTATGTTGAAGGGAACTTTTGTTGAAGGCGTTTCTAATGGACCGTTGTCTGTTAATATACCAGAAAAGCTAAAATCAGAATTTTATCTGGCGAACACAGGCTCTTTTTCTTGAAACCAGCACCTGATCCCCTGCAAGAATGACTGCCATTATCAGGTGTTGGTTGTAATGGGAAGTTGGGTTCCGTGGTGTAGTTAGTTAGAGCATAAGGGCAAGTTAAAAGATATTTTCAAGCAGCATCGATATTGTGGAACAACCTACTCTCTCCTCTCCTCTGTCTCCTCTCTCCAAACAGGCGATAACCGGAGATGATTAATTTTGCATTATTAAAATTCTTTGGCTATTACTGCAGTCAACTTTCAATGAAAGATCTTAAATTCAGTCAGGGTAAACGTATACTGATTATTTTACTTTAGATAAATCGGGTAAATTGATCTTCGGAATTGGTGAAAGAGACCTACTGCGTATGATGGCTTATTACATTAGTTTATTTATTGAAAACCATTAAAATTAAGGAAAGCGGAGACTTTTCGGACAAAGGCTGGTTTGTACATGGCTTTTGATGAACTAATGTTCTACTGAACAAAAAAAAGTCGGTAAGCGACAGTCCTTTTATCCATAGCTGTTATGTGATAGTTTTCTACTTTCAAAAACAAAAAAGGTGTAAGTTGCAACGAAGTTGTAAGTTTTTCTACAATTATTTTCGGATTTATTTTGGTGTATGCAGTGCATTTGGGCGAAGAAAACGTTGATCTGAAGATTTAATCGTCGCAATTAAGCAACTTGAAGTATCTATACGTATTGAATTTTTAGGGAGCAAACAGCCGACATTCTTTTACAACGGAGTGGCATCGTCATTATCGGGGATCGGGTTCTTATTATTGTGCGGGTCAAACTATTGACAGTGTAATTGTGTTCACTACGTCCCGGCTGGTGAGTAGAAAACAGGTAACCCATTTCCATTCCTATTTCCAACGGAAGGACTGCTTATTGATTCTGCTGATGGTGATGATGATGGCGACTGTTTGTATCTTTAAAGATCTCTTTGATCACTTTCGCTTTCGTTTATAACTGACGCCTATGCATTTTTGATTTCGGCCAACTTGTGGATGTCAGTGGTCGGTAAAGGAGCTAGCTTTACAGTTGTGTTGTGCTTAAGTTCAAAAAGCTGCCTATTGTTCAATTTTTGGCACATTGTGGGGTGCTCATCCTGGAGACCACATAACTCTTCATAAAGCAACTATTCTCGCTGTTTCTGCTTTTTCCCGGCAAAAGTCACCTTTTATAATTGAAACGCATTCAATGTCATTGTCTGCGTATTGTTCTGGTCTGTAGGCACTCAACGCATATCATGAGTCTCCAAGTTCTGGTAGAAGTAACACATCTCCAGAACCGGTTCTGGGAGCTCCCGCTCAGGTTATTTATCAAATGTGAAGTGAAAAATGCATTTGTGATAGATAATTTTGAAGGAATTCTAGGACTGAACACAAAGTCTCGTTTTAAGAAAATATACAATAACTGCAAATCATCGGATATGTGCTATTCTGCAGACCGAGCTCACTTTACCTATAACAGTTTCCTAATTCATTATGGTCTTTCAATGAAACAAGCGTCTAATGGGATTCCGGATCAACTTCATTCTATTATAACTCTGCAAATTTTTACTGAAAAGTACCAACACGTCAATTCCAAATAAGGTTTTTACTCTGGGTTTCACCTGGCTTAGCTGTCTTCAAACTCTAGGGCCTTCCACAAACTTCAGGAACCTTTTTCTGTTTATGTTGCTGAGCTGGCAGCAATCAAGTTCGTATTGGAGATGATATGCAACCTGTCGGCAGACCATTACTTTATCTTCGCGGACAGCCTCATCTTATTCCCTTTCAAAACTAAGGGAACAGATTATTGTGTTGGTCCGAATCGTATGGAAGACTAATTTCGCACGATAAATTTTACCATTCACAGAAAACAAATAATATACTATATTAACAATATAAATCACTTCCTTTTTTCTTTTAGGTGACCCGTGCTGCGCTGCCAACAGGACCATCTGGTGATAAAAAAGGCAATCAACATATATTTTACCTTTCAATTTGGTTGGTTCATTCTACCATCTATCCACGGTAAAACTAATATACTCTTTTTATGAGTATTATTTGATCACACAAAAATTATATCACTATACCGACAATTAAATCATGGTCAAGATGATTATTGCATATAATGGTTATAATAACCATAAAAATGTACGAATTAACCACGTTCATGGCATTCTTGACTATGATCATGGTAACAAAGACTATTCCGACATTATGGTAAATGTTGATCAACTATTTTTAATGGTCGTTTTGATCATGATCATAGTCGGTTCAAAATCACTATACTACCATAGTCATACGAACCCCCAATAATGGTAAAATTGACTATCAAATTTGTCTCTGTGTAGTTTGATAGTCATCTTGACCATGTCGGTACAACAATGTAATTTTTCTCCGAGCACTTTTGAGAATAACACAGGTACGTTATATGTGCTTTTTTTACTCCTAGTAAGATTGAGGACTCTCGAGAAACCTTCTTGTTGTCTGAATGAATGCGGTCAATACACTCGGTGTGTCTCAACTTACTCGCAAGCTAACCAGATGTGTAATGCACTGTATTCGCTGTACTTATGTTCATTCTTACATCGGTTTCGGAAACGGTAAATATCAAACAGCGACAACTGAATTAGTTCTGGCAACATCGATCAAATATATTGTGGTTTTTTTCAGTGCGTGAATTGAGCTTCATTTTCAAATCAAAATCTCTACTCTATTTTAAAATCATTCTATGATAATCAATTTCAAGCCGTAAATCTCGCTTTCTTTCCAACAGACGATCTTTTTCCTATCCTGTTCAAGTTGCAGCAACCCATAGTTTCGTGTTGCTTTTGTCATGACATTTGCAGCTGGCGACAAGTCGGAGTTGCGACGAGTTTTTTCGGAAATCCTTTTTCTTAGTTAGGGCCTTAATTTAATCATTTGTGATTAGTTTCAATTTTTCTGTTGAGTACATTTGGAATATTACGCTAGGTATAACAAAAACTGGATAGCTTAGATTGAGCGTGTGCTTTAGTAGTTGCCATGTTTCTCACTAATGGCGCCACAAGCGCAAAAAAAAGAATCGCCTGAAAAAATGTGAAGTGACTTATATTGTTAATATAGTATATTTGAATATTCATACAACAGAAACATCAAATTATTTTCTTCCGAACCTAGCAGTCCATTTCTGTGCATTAGATAACGCAGAAAATTAAATGTTTCTTTCTAGCTGTGTTTATTATATCAGAGTACCCTTTAAGTTGGCAAACGGATTGTGACAAAATCTAGGACGACTTTTACATTCCATCATTCCTATTGTTTCATCGAAGGCGTATTTTAAGGACCTGCACATAAGTCGTGATTTCATACCGTGATAAGTAGACTAATATCCAACCACTACCACACCGAAAAAAATAATCAATTTTAACAGGCGCGTAAAATTTTCCCTCGTTCCAAGCAAAATGAGGCATAAACAACGAAATTGTTTGCAATCTTTCATACGCCATGCAACAATGTTTGCAATCTTTCATACAAAAGGCTGCATTCAAGCGTTATCTGGCTTAAATTTACATGAAATATCCCATAACTTTCTGCCAAATCTACACTGAAAAAAATCTTGTAGTAAAAACTACCATTTTACCTGACTATGCTTATTTTCAAAACTGCCATGAAATTTCGGTCAAACGTAGTAAGTTTATGGTATAACCTTCAACATTTGAGGTATATTTGACAGACCTATTGATAGCAACCGCACCGTGGATGATCTAATCGCATGCTTAGTAAAATCAAACGCATTTATAGTCAGGTGCAAATTGTTGGTGTTTGCGCTTAATTTAACCCTCGAAATGGTAGTTTTTACTGCGGTTTTTTTTTTTGCATCGATCACGATTTGTCATCGATCACGCAGTCTGGCAATGTACGGATAGTGTCGCTGCAAGAAAACGACTTTAACACCCTAGGGACCCACGGAAGACAATCTTATTTTCCTATTGGAGATGTGTTGGGATCTCGCGATCTTTGTTACATGGAGTCAATCTATGTGTTTCTCCAAATGTCTAGTATAAGAGTTTAATCTTGTTGCGTATTTTTTCTAAATTTATTAGGTTGTGTTTGTTTTGTTCCTATATATAGATGAGCGTCATCGACGCCCAATGGTCACCACGACTGGCCGAACACAACAATGAAGTCCTGCTCATATCTTACATTGTTGTTGAGACTAGTATTCCATTTCCATGTCCCTTTGTCCACAATCCATCCCCAAAAAAATATCGGGTAAACCGCGAGTAAACGGTCCAAGTCCTATGAAACATTTTTTTTTCCTATAGAACACTTTACGGTATTTCATTCAATTCAATAAAGAAACAGGATTCATTAGAGACAACTGTATAACATATAACATATTTGACAAAATTGTTCCTAAAAATGAGGTACTTCAGTGTCCACCCAAGAAGCAAAAGTTGATTTTGTGATGGGTATAATAAAAGCTGCAAATATACCGTCGCTTTGAAGTTGAGTTTTTATCGACAGCGCTACGGGAAGCACAAATACTGTACTCAAAGCAAAAATGAAGTCACGTCGGCATAAAAAAAACTGCTGGGTAAGCAGTCAACATTAACCTATAAGTCATTGGAGAGCATGAAAAACTATTTTCCGCTGTTACATCTTGGCATCAAAACACGCGAACAAAACATGCTATGTACATATTTGATATGGTGCACGGCTGTAAGATCTGGGAAAACGACCTTCTTAATCTGCCATAATTAAATCGATATTGATTTCGCATTATCATCGATGTTCTATCTTCATCATCGTCATTTGATGGAAACTTAACATCGTCCTTGCTGCAGACAAAGTCACGGCGTCCAACGAAAGATTTACCTCGACTTATATCTGATGAGCAGAATGAAGGAGCAAACGAGAGGTGATGCTCTTCTGATCCTATTCGATATGCCGAGTTGGTGAGATAGGGTTTGCAGTATCAAGTAGGTTTGAATCATGTTGAAAAAAAATTATAATTCAATCAAAGGGAATGTTGGTTCAAAAATAGACTTTCCATTCCGGACTGTAAGTTTTGAACTACGGACTTTGACGTGATAGATATGAATACTAATCGCTACGTCTAAGTAACCCTCAGTGTTAGTGGTCAATATTTTTCCCTCTTATACTTATTATGATTTATATACCTATATTTCTGTAATAAAGTTACTCCAAGTAAAAACAAACAAATCATATAAAATTAAGTGTTTTGAAACTGAGAAGTTCATCATTCAATGATAATAGCGAAAATTTGAGATTAATGTCACCTTCTGTTATGGCTTTAGACACCTGTCAGAATTGAAGCTCCATTTATGTCAGCCTCAGAGCACCAAAATTAACGCAATATTTTCCAAGTGTGCACAAACCCTATTCGAGTTCGTGATGACCAGCCGAGGGCGTCGAGTCGCCACATTACCACAAGGCATCGATGAATTTCTTATCTGATGATGTGCCTTTAATAAATCGTTTATCGCTTTCGCTGGATTTCTCACGTACAGGCGCATCTTGAACAAAACGAGGCACAAAATTCGCAAAGCTGATGACTGTGGGCTAATACTACCAACACTGACTGCCACAGGCTTGACATTCTTGACATCATTACCGTTTGTTCCGTCCTACCTTTCAGTAGCATTACGGCAGATTTGGATTTAATCACTCGTTTAAATAATAATTGGCGACATAACGTGAAGTCATTTTCCTAAACGTGATACTATCATTCAGACACACTTAAGAAAGTCTGCTTGTCTTGCAGTAACAGACTGGTGGGAATGCTGACGTCATTCGATTTTATTGGGCACTCCTAGTGGGTTGAATTCAAGCGATTTTGATCATCTGCAGTGAACTTGGCAAACATTTCGAGTTTTTGACAATGGCTCACATCATAATGAATTTCTGGAGGAAAATGCGCTATGAATTAATAAACAAGAAATAACACACTCATAAGCTTGGAAACTTATCAAAGCACAAAAATCCATTATCGTACATTACCCTCGGCTAGTCACTGCTACCGACCGGAAGCAGAGTAGCAACCATTTTCGTCGAGTAGCTAATTTGCTGTATCTACGGCTATGACATTAGCTTCGCTTGGTTGGTGAAAGAAGGAGAGCACGTTTGTTCCTAGCTCATATTCAACGAGGAAGAACTAGCTGCACTCTAAGCGTTCAGGTAAACAAAGCCCCATTTTGCTAGCTGTAATGGTTTCTGTGTCCCCGCCGTTGGCTACCAAAGCGGCGAAAGAACACAATACCATAACCGGAAATAAGTGCATAAATGTGACATAATTAGACCTTAATGGAAGCTGTAGGATGTCAGGCCCGACTCAAGTCCTTTTGTGGTTTGGAGGAGCGAGAAATCAACGTGATTGTATTAAAATCTGTGGCCCAAAATAACCATAGCATCCAGAAGTAATTAAGAGGCTAAGGGACGCTAAGGAACGATTAGCTAAATAGTCGAGATTGTTTGCTTTTCTTGCAATTTTCGGTGTTGTTATTTCATTTTTATCAAACCACTGTAACCACTTTAATCTGCTTCGTAATTTAGAAGAATTACTTTGCGGAACTAGCTGGTACTCGATTTATTTGATAAGATATTCTTCGTAATTGGCAACCTTGTGAAATTTTATTTTATTGCCATCAGACTCAAAGAATTTGAAAGCACAACGTAATTCTTGAACATGTTTTGGTATAAGGTGATTTGCAGTATTCATTGACAACATCAAAGAAATCAAGATTTATCAAATTAGCAGCAAAACATAATTTGAACAGTGTGATCGCATTATTATGGAACACACTCAGTAGCAAAAAAAAGCAGAGCAAATTTTTTTTTAGTTCAATAACTTTTAATTTTTTTTAGTAAGTTATACTGGTCTCATATTGTGATATTTTTTTTCGTTTCTTGATAATTGAGTTCTTAAGCCTTTGGCTCGTTCATCTCCCGTCGTAGTTACTCAAATACATCCTTAAAATATTTTTGAAACTTGTCGCGGATGAGATTCGGCTTTGGCGTGAGAGGTATGGAAGTTAACCACTATGACGGAGTCGCCCCCCATATTGTTCATCCTAAGCTGAATTAACGAATACCAAACCCACTCGCGTGTCAATCCTTTGATTTCAAGCATACTATACGATGAATTGCGAAGTGATGAGAATAATATAAAGCCTGTCCTAGTTAAATTTCAGACACTTTTCACTATTGAAATTGTTTTTGAATTATTTCTGTGATCGCTAAAACGTTTAATTATATTACAGCTAAAACTCTCCACTCTATTTCGTGGCACAACATGTTTACATTCTTGTTGCATTTGGTAAAATGGCGTCGATTGATAATCAAAACAACAGTGACAGCAGATTTTTGACCCGCACTTAGAGTCGACTTCATTTATTGCAGCAAACAAAATTCAGTTGGCATAGAAGTGACAGCGGTTACAAACAAAATAATGTAAAAGAAGATGACTTATAGCAATTTGTAATTTAAAAAAATTATAGCTTCGTATTGCAAGATGAATTCACGTGCAAGGCAGTCTCATTATTGGAATTTGCTACAAGCTACTCTTCGTCCAGTTGTTATACATTTAAAAAAAACAACAGCTATTAGTGGATCAATAAAACGCATGGCTACAAGAGCAGATTCAGCCAATGAACGAGAGCACCCCATAAAAAAGGCAAAGGAACTATATGAATGGTTTCAGAGCTAAGCGATCAATATAGCAATAAAAAAACAATTCATGGAACCTAGAAATTTCACTGTTTCGTTCTGCTTTTACAAATAAAACCAAAACCAAACTTTATTCAAACTGTACTGATAATGCACAAATATGTGATATTTTCAAAACTGTGACATAAATATAAATAGGAACTTCCAAAATTAAAGTAAAATAGCGATCAACTGTCAAGGTTAACGAAAACCGTAAACCTCTGACACGTGTTTTTATTTAATTAAGCTGAGAAAAGTAAGTTTAACTATTGTACATGGGTCCTCCCTTAGTTCCGTCGGTAAAGGCGCGGCTACAAAGCAACACCATGCTGGAGGTGACTGGGTTCGATTCCTGGTCTGGTCTAGGAATTTTTCGTTAAGGAAAATTTCTCGACTCTCTGGGTTAAGAGTAAGATTGTACTTGCCACACAACCATACTAATGCAAAAATGGTATCTGGCATCGCAAACTCTTAATTAATAACTGTGGAAGTGCATTTAGAACACTAAGTTGAGAGCAAACAATAAGCTAATTGTGAAAGCAATAAGCTTGTTACGAAGGCAATAAGCTTTTTTTATTAATTCGTTTATTTGTTAGGCTCAGGCGTGTGTAACACTTTACGGAGCCGATATTCAATATTGTTATTTACAATGTATAATTTTTCAATTTTAGTAAAATGGGGTGCCAATTACTCGTGGCTAGCTCGAGGTTAATGGGTCACATTATCGTTTGGAAGGGGCTAGACAGGTAACTTATTCAGGGTATTATTTGCTGCTCATGGTTGGGACATCTACCAAATCCGAACGAAATTGCATGCAATTTTTCATGCGCCATATGTACAACAATGTTTGCAATCTTTCATACAAAAGAAATATGAAATATCCAATTATTTTCTGCCAAATCTAGCAAACCCTTTATGTGCATTAGATAATGTAGAAAATTAAATATTTCTTATCTGTGAAAACAAACTGATGGAGCTGTCAAATTTTCACTAGTATATATAGACTACTGACCGCTGGACCGATCACCATGGCAGGGTAATCGCATGAAAAATCGGAACATTTAGTCGCTTTTTTAATTCACGCATTAAATTGAAGGCTACACACTTAGAAATTGTGAATATTACACGAGGCGTAGTTCGTCTTAGACATACATTGAGGAACATAAACAAAAATATCACCTAAAATTAGGTCTCCTCAAACCGATACATACGCAACTAGACGAAAAGGGTATGTGATTGAATATATACATTAAATTCCATTTTATTTCAATTTTCAGGTTGTGATTCAATGTTTTACAATGCAAGTGATCCACTTAACGTTATTCAGTCTTTGGTTTAATATTTGATAAGCCATTAGCTAATTTTACTATTTGGTTTTTACCATTTTACAATGTGAACGGTTTGTTCTATTTAAATTGTGTGTGATTGAATAGATTTTCTCGTCTCTTTTAACTCATTCTTCTGTTCTAAAGGACGCTTGCATGTGTCGGTCTCAGGGCAGCGAAATTTACATGAAATTGTGATAGTGTAATTATATCGATAGAACATGTACTTACCTTTCGCAATAATAATTACAGTTGAAGCTCACTATGAGAGGAGAGCTGTCAAAACGGGATATATTTTTATTGCGCCCTAACACCCCTCATATTATTACATATGCAAAATCATTCAATCAAACGCGCTTCTCAGCTCTTCAGTCTCAGAACACTTAATTTAACATGACATTTTTGTTTTGTGACTTCTACTCTATAGAGAAGCTAAGAACTAAGAAATTATGAATTTTACACGAGAGGTAATTCATGTTTGTAAAAAGTTGGGGAACGTAAACAAAGATGTCGTGTAAAATTATGTCTTTTGAAACTAACACATACGCAAGTCGACAATACATGTGTTTGATTGAATTCATTTTCTCATCTCTTTCAACTCATTCTTATGTGCTAAAGGACGCTTGCATGTGTCGGTCTCACAGCACCGAAATTTACATGACATTTTGGTAGTGTGTATGTCAAAGTAAGATTCAGTTAGGTGTAAAATTTGGAATTTCTAAGTGGGTAGATTCTAAGTTTGATAATAGCCATAGTATTTTGAAACTGCAGGTGTAACATTTCATGTGGAAATAACTTTCACCTCAGTTAAAAGTACCATTTTGTATTTCGTCAAGAATTTCCATCAATGAAATCAAATCTACCGTTTTTACAATCCTTTGGTTGAAATTTTCATGAATCATACACATCTATGATAAAATAAAATAAAAATACCACATCAAGCAGTACCAAAAATCACTGCCATAATAAATTCTCAGTTCAATTTTAGTGAAGCTAAATAAAAGCATTCTCACAAATTAGCAAATTACCATCTTGTATAGACAGAACGAGAGCAAATTACTTTTTTTTGCCTTGTCCTGCATCTAACAACAACAGAGCAAGTTTATAATCATGTTCGACTTGTTGATTGTTTAAATTAAGTTTTTGCCAGTTTCATTACTACTGACTTCTGCCTATTCTACGCCACCGAAGTGAATTGTTGCTCTTGGGACTGATTCCGTTTGCATAATAACAGCCTCATACTCTCTGCGAGGCATGCACACTGACTGCACACCACTTCCCTCTGTAAGTTGGTTATACCTACTAAAGCAAGAGCTGTCAAAAGGCCCGGAATGAAACTTGGCCTTAGTTCTGTGCCAAAGTAAAGAGAACTACTTTTGCCTCATCGCCAGTTTTGGGCCTATCGAGGATGTCAAATAAACTTATGCTATTGATTTTTTCTCATCGTTTATTTGATTCATCTTTAAGCCGTCAAGAAATCATGTTACATGTCACTGCGTGTATAAGTCGCTCTGTGAAGAGAGGTAAATTGGGAGTTGTCTTAGTAGACCCACAATTACTGCTAAACCCTACTTATTTACTACTTCCTTCTGATGAACGACATATTGCGCGCCCAGAGAGAGATAGCAAAAACAAACACAACGACTACGGGGTGGACGTGGGGTGCATAAACATGAGTGAAAAAACTAACGCAATAAGTGACAGCCATGGGAGGCACTGAACTGAAGCCGGGAAAATTTCTTAACGACCTTTTCCTTATACCCATCCGTTTGTGTTGCAAAGCAGAATAGTAATGTCCTTAACTTGACTGCGAAGTCAACAACAAAACATGTGAATAATTATGTTGATGTGAAATTTAATTAGGAAGTTTTGCACTAGCTTTTCCTGGCTGCCTGTCCATCCAGGAGATGCATTGCTTTGATTGAGCAAGAATATAAACGGAGCCGCACGCACAAACAGAGATTTCTGCTTTATTTTTATTTTATTTATTTCAAGAGAATGCGCATTTTTGTAAATTAAAATTATAATTATTTTAATTTAAATGGTAATGTAGCCCCATAGTGTATTTTCAAAACGACAAACGCAAGCGAAAGTAATTTGACTGTTGTGCCACTCCGCTCCTTTGTTGCGCAGGGTTTGTGTTCACTATGAAAACTCTGAGCGAAAAATAAAGAAATGCAAGTGTATTGTTGAAGTGGTTATTTATTACAAATCCAGTTACACATTGATTGTTTCGAGTGGTATCCATGAGGTCCCATGGTTTGTGAAAATTAAATTTCTGGGGATTATCCGCTTATCGCTGAAAAACATTCTTTAAATTAACCGATGGCAGTCGATTCTGCCGGTAGCCAATTGTAGCAAGCGACCAACGTGGAAATGTAGATGGGGGCTTGGTAAATAGTACTCAATTTGTAAATATATGTAGAGTTTACGTTTTTGCTAGATTGTTACAAAAATGAAACGATTCTTGAACTAGGTAAACCGCACAGGCAAAATAATCATCACGTTGTTTCCAGAAACACACGTATTTCTTACACTACTAAATCTAGTAACAATTACGAAGGGTTAACGTGAATTTTCACGTGGTATTCACTAGGCAAGAATATTTTACTTGATTTTTTCAGGCAATTTCCAATTACTTGTCCAAAGTGATTTCACCTAAAATTTGATGTAGAAATAATGCGCCGATTTTTTTTGTGTATGATTTCCGCGCGACTGTTCCCCATGTCAGGGATGGCTGAATCACCGGAGAGCCATGTGCCAGCGTGGGACTCTAAATCCAGCTGTCCACAGTGACAAAACAGGACTAGCGATTGGAAACTCGGTACGTGGAACTGCAGATCCCTCATTTTTTTTTTTTTTTTTTTTGGAAGCGCCTGCATGCTGTCCGATATGGTGAACGATTACAAGTTTGGCATTGTAGTGCTGTAGGAGGTATGTTGGAAAGGATCTGTGGTGCGTACCTTTAGAGGTAATCATACTATCTACCAAATCTGTGGCACGACACGTGAGCTCGGATCAGCTTTCATAGTGATGGGCGAAAGAATTTGTAGGTTGAGGATCAAAGGTCGTTTCTTCAACTTCAGCATTATCTACGTGCATAGCCCGCACTCCAGAAGCACTGATGATGATAAGGATGCTTTTTAGAACGCAGACAGAACGTGAATAGGATCGCTGTTTAAGCCATGGCGTCAAGATCATCATAGGAGACTTGAATGCTCAGGTCGGCCAGGAAGAGGTGTTTAGACCGCCTATTTGAAAATTCAGCGCTCACCAGCGGACAAACTACAACGGTCTAAGACTTATTGCATTCACTGTATCCAAGAATATGACCATTTGTAGCACCAACTTTCTGCAGAGCCACCTGGAGATCACCACAACAAACACATAATCCGACATAATCGACGTCAGAACCTATCGTAACGCTAACATCGACTCGGACCACTACCTGGCGATGGTAAAACTGCCACTAAAACTATCCGTCATTAACACCGTACGGTACCGTCGCCCAGTACGGTAAAAATCTCGTACGACTGAAGCAAGCGGATGCGCCCACGCGCAGAGTATCGAAGCAGCGTTGCTGGGTGAGAGTAATAATACCAAGGCAACCATCAACTACGCAGATGAGAACTTCGTCGGGTGTGTGGAACAGAGCCTATGGTGCGGTTGGTTCGACAAGGAGTGTAGGGAGGTTTTGGACGCAGCGTGGGCAGTGATACTGCAGTACGAGAACCGGCAGAACGTTGACGGTTATAGATGGACGCGGCAACACCAGACCCGCCTATTCTGGGAGAGAAATGAAACTCCGTCTGGAAGAAAATTAAACACAAAATGGAACAGCTGCACCGCACTCAAGAAACGCGGAAGTTCAATCAGAATGAGTCCGCAAAGGCTTTGTGCCACGAACAAAAATGTTCAGGGATAACGATGGGGTCATTCTGACGGATGGATGTGAGGTGATTGATAGGTTGTGTAAGCCGCCTGCCTGTCGAGCTCCCTGTTTGTAAATGGGTAGCTTAAGCGCTACTTCTAAAAGGAGACCTCCCACCAGATTTCAGGTTTGCCCGACCTGAGACCATTCAAGGTAATGGGGTCAAATTTTGCCTACTTGGGAAGAAAACTGAATGGCGGCGTTTAAATCAATTGTTGTGCTTATCGGAAGAGGCTAAAAGCCGACAATTTTAGCATAGTCTCAACTAAAAATTATAACACCACGTTAGAGCCAAAGATTATGAGGTGAAGAAGTGGGAGTCATCATCGGCCGAGCCAGCAGGTCCAAATGAAGGGTGCTACTTTCGGGCCGACTTACCCAGTACAACGAACTCAAAAAAAAAAACACGAGCGCGAACTACAGGAAACCCCCTCACAAGACTCTACCCAGCAAGAAAAATGTTAGAGTTAGACGTTGTTGGAACTTTGTTAGACGTTACCAACATAAAGCTTTAATCACCAGTTGCTTGCTTTCAGAAGGAATTTGTTACGCTTTGCTGTCATTCTCTTTTCAGCGTGTTCAACTAACATAAGTCGAGAAGCCCAAGTGTGAAGTGTGACATCACATATCATCTTAAAACAACGAGTCGAAGTCTTACGGCGTGAGGAAAATATCGACAAGATGTTTTGGAATACATACGATGTTACTTTAGTGGGCGCCCGGCTTAAAGCTTCATGATCTGCCTAGGTGGATTTCAGCGTTGCCAGAGCATCTGTTTATGTGTTATATTAGGTGCGCAACTAAGTTCCCGCTGTTTAGCAATAGATGGCGCCAGTAGTAAGTGCTGGTCGAATGTTGTACATCTCAAGCGTCATAAACCAAGCTCAGACATATGGTAAACAAACTGCTTTGCCAAATCAGTGATTTTGGTTTAGTGTTATATATTTTGGTTGTTTGAAGATGTCTGATTTCGTAACAAATAATCGTCATTTGCGGGAAGTGTTGATTTTCTTCTTTCATTCGAAGAAAACGGCGGCTGAAGCACATCGAGAGCTCCAAAAAGTTTACGGTGATGCTGCTCTGAGTGAAACAACGTGTCGTGATTGGTTTCGTCGCTTCAAATACGGTGATTTCAGTGTTGATGATCGTCCGCGTGAAGGAAGGCCAAAAAACTTCGAAGACTCTGAATTGGAGGCATTGCTCGATGAGGATTCGTGTCAAACGCAAGAAGAGCTTGGTTCAGGATTAGGAGTTTCCCGCCAAGCCCCCAAGTAACACCACTTGTCATATTCATGTTAATAATACACTGTTTAGAACAAGCTTATGTTTTTTTTCTAACGTCAATAACTTAATTTCATACACGCATATAACCGAAAAAGCGCAATAAATGTGGCATTTTTTAACATCTTTTAGGTCATACCAGATGTTTTGTAGGACATCCATAAGACAAATATTATGTTCTGTGGATGCTTCCAACAGCATGCTTATAACATAATGATATGTTTTGTCGAAGCAAGCACGGCATGAACAAAGTAAAAAAATATAAACAAGATTGTTTAATGGCGAAACGATATCGTAGCTAATGGTATTTTACGCGTTAAAGATGATTGTTTATTACTTTTTCAAATGAGAAATAAAAACTGCTTTGCGCTTGGAAGTTGTATCAAAATTGTATATGCGGCTCAAGGTTAGCAGTGCAACTTTCCGTTTTACCTTCTCGAATTTCATGCGCCATCGATTGGATTAAAACACGTAGAAGGTACCCCGAATAAATTATTGAATTTTAGTGAGATTTCTTTACGGAATTCACAAAAACCAACATGGCGATTTACCAAGTCTACAGTCCTACAGTACAAGTCTACAGTACGGGTAAAAACATTAGTAACACATTTGATTTTCAAATCTTCGTTTTTTATTTTCTGCGTTTTTTGTTGTAAAATTGAACCGAGAAATGTCAGTATGAATGAAAATACAAACACAATTTTTCTATTATGTTGTGCGTAGCTACATCTCAAAAGACTCCCCCACAAATTAAACGTAACAATTTATAAAAAATACTAAACATTCTCCCAAACTGTTGCTTTATGCTACATTTGAATAAACCCCTATGCCCAATTTGGCTTCTAGTTGAATCAGTGAGTGGCATCACAATCTTACAAGAGGTAAACCTATACTATATAAATATAAACCAAAAATACCCCCCCAACCACCGAAACACCCCCCACCCAAAAATAACAAAAAAGTGGATAAAAAAAAAACAACAGGAATTTCATCCCCTCCACCATTTTCCGGTGTTTCTTTTACGTCCCCGGTTGCCGATTCCGTTGTGCCCACATTACAAGGCACATCAACGACCCACCGCACCACGTCTCGTTGTTTTTGTGACACCGTTGAACTCAATTGATGCGATTGAGCCGAGCACTGCACGAAAAACGGCCACAATACGAGCACAGACACGAAAAAGTGATTCTTCAGCATGACAACGCTCGACCTCACGTTGCGAAACCCGTGAAAACCTACTTGGAAACGCTCAAATGGGAAGTCCTACCCCACCCGCCATATTCTCCTGATATTGCACCGTCCGATTATTACTTGTTCCGTTCGATGGCACATGGTCTCACTGGTCAGCAATTCCACTCATATGATGACATCTCAAAATGGCTTGATTCATGGATAGCATCAAAAGACGAACAGTTCTATCGAAATGGTATTCACGTTCTACCAGAAAGATGGGAAAAAGTCGTAGCTAGTGATGGGCAATACATTGAATAATTCGTTTGTAACCTTTGTTTTCAAAATAAAGTTCCTTTTTCACCAAAAAACAGCGAGAACTTAGTTGCGCACCTAATATAATTGAATTTCAATAGTATTTAATTTAAAGTAGTAATAATACTTATTTTGTCATATTAACACTCCTAAGGTGATGTTTTATAGCAATCCATTCTAATACATTCGGTTGCTTCGGTATTAAATATTTTCAGAACTAGATTTTTATAGAAATTTTCACCAAGACGAATGTTTTAAGATATGCTCTATGAATAGCCATTTGCTTGAATTGATTAATTGCCCCTGAACTACAGAGAAGGATATACAGTAGGGTGCCTATCCAATGAATGGGAAAAAATTGAACATCGAATTTCAAAAAAGAGTAGTGCTTAAATGTTTTGTCTCCTGGAAAAAAGCCCGCATGCAAAATTCTCAAATTTCGTTAAGTGGACCCCCAAAGCGGTCAAAGTTTCACTTTTTTACCCATAAAATATTGAAAACCCATGGAAATTTCCGAAATCGATTTTTTTTTTCGATGCCAAATGTCTTAGAAATGCATGAAACGTTAAGATCTGGCGTTAACTCGAAAAAAAAATATTTTCTATTTATTAGGGTGGTCGAAACATGTTTAAAAAATCTTAAGATTGAGAATTTTAATGTAATTTTGAAGTCCAAAGTATTTGAAGATCTCCTATACCATCATAGACCATTCACAGATACAAATTCACAGATACAAATTTAACACGTCAATTAAAAATATCGACGTTTAATTTTGGATCTTTACTGATACAGCGATATTATTATTATTATTATTATTATTATTATTATTATTATTATTATTATTATTATTATTATTATTATTATTTTTTATTAAAGAGATTTTAAATTATAAGTAAATCATTCGTCTCTGGCATAAGCGATATTTTTTGCAAGCTTGTATGTAATATTAAAGCTCTATAGTGATTCAACACAAAAAAAAAATGCAATTTCACATTGTATACGATGGACGCCCCACCCCCAAAACAAAAAAAAAAAAAAAAAAAAAAAAAAAAAAACAACAACAACCACCCCCATTCAAACAAACAAACAAACAAACAATTTGTAATATTGTAGTCGATGAAATAATACTGGTTTCGTGTTTACTGTATTGTTAACATTTGATTTGCTGATATTTAATTAGAGTGGCATACTTCGTTAGAGCGGTTTACTTGTTTTTTATAAGGAGATTTTTTTTGGTAAAACAATTAAAAAAAATACCTCTATCTTTCTACGGATTTCCATCCACACAGAAAAAAATAATGAATTTTAACAAGCGCGTAAAATTTCCACTCGTTTAATTCTATGCCAAGGGGGCATAATCAACGAAATTGTTTGCAACCTTTCATGCGCCATACAACAATGTTTGCAATCTTTCATATAACAGGCTAAACTCAGGCGTTAACTGGCTTAACTTTACATGAAATATCCTATTATTTTCTGACTAATCTAGCATTCCCTTTATGTGCATTAGATAACGCAGAAAATCCAATGATTCTTTTTATCTGTGCACAGATCAAACGAAACAAAAAGAAACATTGAATTTTCTGCGTTATCTAATGCACTAAAAGGGAATGCTAGATTTGGTAAAAAATAATGGGATGTTTCATGTAAATTTTAGCCAGATAACGCCTGAATCTAGCCTGTTGTATGAAAGATTGCAAACATTGTTGTATGGCGCATGAAAGGTTGCAAACAATTTCGTTGCTCACGCCTCATTTGGCTTGGAATTGAACGAGGGGAAATTTTACGCGCTTGTTAAAATTAATTATTTTTCTGTGTGCGAGAGGATATCCATAGCGCTGTAATTTTGTCCGACTACACGGAAACTTTCGATTTGCATATGGATGGATTTTTGCCACAAGAAATCAATAAGAATTTCATTAATTTGCCTTATGAAGATGCCAAAAACAAATTTAAAAAAAAGTTGAGTAACCTGGAATCGAACCACCAACGATCAGGCAATGGGTCAAATGTATTGATCCCTCGCCTGTCAACGCTTGAATTTTGGAAGGCAAAAGGCTCACAAGAACAACCTCGTGTAATTCAATAACCATTCATAAGTGACGCTTATGAAATTCACATTTGTCGTTCATGAGTTGTAAACTTATGAAATTCTTAAGTATGGTTGGGGGCGTGCTGATTGCAGTAAATTTCCCTGACTGGCAATTCTGCTGTTGGATTGCGAACGACTTGAGAAATACGCAATTTGTGTTACATCGATGTATCGTTCACTCTAAATTATTGCTGCTTCTCATCGAAACCATGTTTGTTTGCTATTGGCTTAGGGCAAGTTAACAGTTTCATTAACATCAAGGGAACACTCCTTGATCTCGCAATCGTAAGTTTACCGGAGCACCTGAACCCAACCCCCCGTACCGTTGTCATGAGTTAACGATCCTCACATGCATTTTGTTTTACTCTTTGACGTGAGCGACGACAATTTTGTTGCGGTGGATGATAATTTAAATAATTTAAGTTATGACGCCAACGCGTGTGATTACAATCAATTAAAAACAGTACTCGTCGATACTGACTGGGATGCCATTCTATAGTTCGTTCAACCATGTCAACCATGGTGAGCATCTGAGCGACGATACCCTCAAAACAGAATTAGGAAAGAACGAAACCGATTCTTTCAAACAAAATCTTAAAGTGACCGAATTATCATTCTTAATGCGGAGTCGAGTTTTCCCATTTTTGGTCGTTGGTGATTTTTTCAATTGGATCTATTTTAAAAATGAACAAAACTGGATACAGGATGATAAGAAGCCTACGCTTTCTTGAGAAAGCTACATGTGGACTGATCAGTCATTCAACATAACTTTGTTGGCAGACAGATCTGACTATCGAAAATCACGCAAGATATGCTTGACTAATATCGAATGCGTTTATTATCGGAGTTTTAACTGGTACCTACTTAATGCGAAACTGAACTTCAAAACAGTATGAACGTTTAACTGAGGTAGGTTTCAAACACATACAAATATATGAAATCGATAGTTGATGAAGAGAATAAAAAAAATAACAACTAAGCAGCCCTTGAATCAGAAAACTTCACCCGTCTATTAGGGAATCAAATCCGTTTCAGTATTTATCAGAATGGCAAACAAAACTAGTATTGACTTGTTAGAGGCACTGTTTCTAGAACCATGCACATTATTTATGATTGCGAAATATCCTATAATTGAAAAACTAATAAATATGAGTGAACCGGAAATAGTGCCAGTAAATAAAACGAAATCAAGTTCCCGGTTCATGAATTTGTCATACATATTTTTGTGTATCATAATGGTGGCCTTTTTTACATGTTTCTTCGCTCGATGGTAAGTGTAATGAAAATCAATAAAATAATTTAAAAACTTGAATATAATTTTAATTTTCTTCAAGGCCCATTTTTGTCAACCTACACATGGCTCTGGAGAAGTTAAGGAAGTTCAAGACGAGCTGTTTAAATTTATCTGCTGCATCATCATTTTCCATGTTTGCCACAAATAGTCAAGAGAGTCTGGTTGTTATCAGTCAAGAATGGATAGAAGAATGGCAGCAACTTTTTCACAAAGCCAAATTACTTGACTCGATCATGATAAAACAAGTTCTACAGAAAAGGAAGCGTTATGCCAAAAAATATTCGATGGTTCCAAATTCTCAATTTATGAACACGTATGATGCATTAGAACACCAAAGAATGAACAACGTTGAAGTCGCTTCCTATTCTACTTCCAACAAATTGAGAGGACACAATGCTTTATGCATAAAATCGGCTGATAATTCAGAAGTCAAAAAATATGCCTCCGGCAATGTACAAACTACAATTCATGGTAAACAACCAATGTTCGTTTCAACTGAAGAACTTTTGGAAATCAAGCGCCAAGCATACGACACTGGAGAGTCTGATTGTTGAATCACAATCACCAATTGCATATTTTTGAATAAATCTTATTATTTTTGTTACCGTTCTTTTTCAACAATTTATAAATGATATGGTCATCTAATCCCCTTTTGCGACGTTTGATTGTCTTAGATCGAGTAACTCTACTTCAATACTTTTCTTCCCAAGTGCCCGTAAACTCTTTCCTTAATGAGCAGTTATAACACGCTATAAACCTTGATGAGATTTCGATTTCGATCATTATTACAACATTTTATAACTCAATAGTCTGAACAACGCATAATCCGCCTTTCATCGAAGTCATTTGTCGTGCTGTTAAACTTCTGCACCATTCATCGCCTCACGTTTGTCAATGGACCGTTTCACCACACAGTATTTTTTAGGTAAGTAGTTCTCACTTCACGCGCGACACCGGTAATAAAGACAGTGATTCCCATTTGATTTACACGTGAGCTTTTCGTGATTCATTTTCACCGTGAGGTAACACCCGTAATGAAACCACAGAGCGGTAATTAACAAAAGTTCATCTTCGATCTGCTACTTGTGTAAAACTTTAAACCGACATTTCAAATGTATGTCGTTATGCATCCGGTCGATCTGGCGGCGCTGCAGTTATGTATTCTCTCAACTGTCATGTCAATGATCGCCAATAAAAAGCCAAGCACATAACCTGAACATTTTATTTGTTTTTCTCTACACTTGCTTCTTATACCGGCTGCCCCTTATACTTTTACACCGTTTTTCAAGAAAAGGTCATATGGACATCCATGTCTGTTCTCTGTGATGAAACTGACATGAGCGGTAATTAATAAAAGATCTTAATTTTGTGTCATGTAAATCAATCAATGACTGAATTTTATGTGCGAACAGATACAAATCCATAAATAATTTTTGTCACTTTAAAGCAAACACAATATGATGCAAAATAACTTCTTTTGATGTAACATCACATCAAGAGCTAAATTAATTTTTTTATCCTTAGATTTTTGACATTAGTACAACAGAATTCACGGAAAGTCCGAGAAACAAAGTATCATTTTCTGAATCCATTACTACTTACAACAAAACCCATCAATTTCCACAATCCAGAGGTGTAAACTCAGAAGTGGATTTTTCTACAGCTAGTGGAGACTTCTTTGTGGAAAAGATTCATAATCCGGCGTTACTGCTAGTTACACAATTAAAGGACGAACACGAAATTATTGCAACCCCTACAACAGGCTAGAACTTTGTTTCCCACTGAACAGAAATAAACTAATTTTTCACAGTTCCTCTTTGAAGCGTATTGTTGACATCCTGTCAATTGCGTAGTTCTGTGGTTTGTTGCGGCAAGATGGAAGTGAGTCAGTGGCGACACGTGAAAAAATTGTGTACGCTCAGAAGAAAAATCCAGAGCTGTCCCATCGTTCTTTGGGAAAAAATTGCTGCAAATCTGTTATTCTACTGTCTCAAGAACACTAAAAAGGTTCAACGACCGGTTGACTTTGGATCATAAGCGTGGAGCATAAAAAACCGGACCCAGCATGTAGGAAGACGGAGGAAAAGTTTAAGGGTTATTTTATCCGAAATCCCAACATTTTAACACGCGATGTTGCCAAAAAGGTAAGTGTTTCATAAAATTACATCAAAGCTAATTCTATATTACATGCATACAAAGTTCAAAACTTCAAAAACTGTAGTTGACAGAAGCAAAATGTTGCCAAGGTCCGTGCTAGGAAGCTCTACATGGAGATGTTGACCAGATACAGTTGCTGTGTGATGGATGACGAAACATACTTCAAAGCTGACCTCCATCACATTCCAGGACACCAAAAGATGAATTCAAAGTGTATAATTGTTTCAAATAGAAGAAATTGTCGAAATTCGCTTTCTGGCTGGCTATCTGCACCTGTGGAAAGCGGAATGAAATTTTCGTCACAACAGGCACCATCAATTGCCACTATACTAAAAGCGTGCTGGAATGATATTTGACTAATTCGGTGCATTTTGTCCTCAAGGACATAATTCCACCGAACTGCCCTGAATTACGTTCAAACGAAACTTATTGGACCATAATGAAGCGGAAAGTAAGAAAGTGCAAGGAGAAATTAAAGTATGCACATGACATGCTTAGGGACATGCGTAGGATAAAATGCGTAGGATAAAAAATAAGAAAAGGAATTCGACTGTACAAGCTCTTATGGATGGCGTGAAGCGAAAGTCTCGAGAATTTTACCAATAAAAAACTCCAATAATTGATCCAATGTTCACCGTACCTTATAGACTGTTCCGATAATTATAAATACACTAATGATTAACCATCAATTCACAATGCGTGCAGTATTCAACCAACTTTTGGCTGCGCCCTGTTGTTTACATCCAAATTAAACTGATATTGTCATTTTGTTCAATTTTTCGCACGGAAGTTTGACAATGCGTGGTCTTTCTCCCGAGCAAAGAAAACGGATTGTGCACAAACGGTGCACCGTCAATGGTCTTTGGATCAGAAACTGGCTAAGGAAGAAAGTGTGAGCGTCGGAGCAGTTCAAACCGCATTACGGAAGTATCAACAACAGTGCTCTTTCGTAGATTCCCCGAGACGGGGTAGAAAACTCAGTCCCGCTGACACTACGATCGACAGAAAGGTAAGGGACTATTTCAAGCGTCATCCTTCAGCATCAGTCCGAGAAGCTACTTCGGCGACTAATGTTATGCGTGCCAAGGAGAGAATGGGCCTGCAGACTCGTCGAAAGCAGAAGCAGCCAAACCGAAGCACGAAACAGGCTGAATCTGTGAAACCGAGGGCTCGAGAGCTGTACGACAAACTGCTGACCAAAACATCGAGCTGAAACCTACATAAAACTCGATTATAAAACTCTGCCGAGACCACAATTTTACACTTTGCCGAAGGGAAAGGATGTTCTTGGATCAGTGAAAGCCATTTACATCGAAAAATTCAGCAAAAAGGCAATGGGGTGGCAGGCCATACGCGGATGGGGAAAAATATCTCGTTCATTCATTACGACTGACACAATGAATGGTCAAATCAACGTGAAGGAGTGTCTGCAAAAATGTTGCTACCCTTGATCAAACAGCTTAACAAGCCTACAATCTTTTTATTTATTTATTTATTTATTTATTTATTTATTTATTTCGTCAACCATTTGTAGACTAGTACATAGACAATTAGCTTTTTTCTCAACTATACATAAATATAAAAATTAATTAGTTTTGTATCCTTAATTATAGGGACTTAAAATACTGTTTCAATTTATACCGAGACATTGTAAAGTCAATGGCTTCACAGGGTTGATTATAGGAATCCATCATGCTATTTATTGGTCCATTTTTAGCATATTCCGTGCGATGATGGTTTAGAGCAAATAAATTACGATTTCGAAGTCGTCTAATTGGTGCCTAAAAATTTAATTTAGAAAGTAGTTCGGCTGATTCAACACGCTGCGAAACGATATCGTTTACAAATGAAACCATCGCATATTCTCGTCGTTCTTTCAATGTTAGGATGTCAATCAACATGCAGCGAGCTTCATATGATGGAAGACGATCTTGACCTGATCTTGCTTCCTGTCATTACTCTAAATATGCACTAGAGTGGTACAAAAGGAACAATGTCGTATTTGTACCAAAAGACATGAATCCACCAAACTGCCCTATTCGCCCTATCGAAGCTTTCTGGTCTTTGACGAAGACAAAGCTGAGAAAACACAGGAAACCAGCGGACAGTGTTGAAAATTTTAAGAAAGATTGGCCAAAAGTGATGAAAATGGTAGGAAAAAGTACTGTGCAGAAGCTTATGAGTAGTGATAAGGGATAAGTTAGAGAACTCGCCTACCCTACGAAAAATAAAGCAAATTGAAATGAAGTTGGAAAGAAAACATTGTTATTTACTATGTTATAAATCAAATTGTATGATCAAAAATCACAGTATCGTATTTTTTATTTGATAAAGAAAGTGTATTTATATTTTTGGGAACAGTCTATAATAACTGCCATGCAGATTTGGGTTTTAACCGATAAATACATGATATTTAAGGGGAAATTAACTATGCTGCAATAATTTCGCGTTCGTCCTTAAGGTACATACATAAAAAAGTGCCCGGATTAAATATCAATATAAATCCATATATCTAGACAAAATCGTCAAAAGGTCGAAGGTAACAATTGTAAACAATGACTTAAAACGTAAAGTTCCTGGAAATGCCAGGTTTGTCACATCTATATCCACTATCGGCGGGAAGGTAATAACTACCTGTATCTGTTTCTGGTGCTATTTTGGTTGTGGGAGCAAGCAGATCCCAGAAAAATACGCTAGAAGTCATTGTTTACAAATTGTTTACTTTCGACCTTTTGACTATTTTGTCTAGATATATAGTTCTCATCAAGAGAACCCTCGATTTTTTATGTTTTAAATTTTGTAAACAAAAGGGCTAGTTTGGTTTGTTTTTGTAATACGTTCGCATTTTTTTTAAATCGTTTTTGTTCGAAATCATGGAAAACACGGTGTTTACATATTCTTCACATGCCTTTGTGTGTCCGTAAACAGGTAATTCTTGATGTAGAAAATGGCGAATCGCACCGGACTATTGCCGGAAAGTACGGTATAAGCAAAGCAACCGTTGGAAAAACTTACTAGAAATGCAGAACGTTTGGATCTATGGTAGACCGCCCCGACAAAAGCAGGAAGCTCAAAACGGATGCAAGAATGAACACCAGAATTAGAATCAGCCAGAATCAAGTAAGTCACGAAAAACGTCATGGTCATAATCAGGGAAATACAAGAGGCCGTTCCGCTGCGAATTTCTGATCGAACTATGCATCAGAGGATCGTAGAACATATAGTTTCCCAGCAAACATCAATACTGAATAACTGTTTGCGCAATCAAATTTGGAGAAGTTGTTCAGCTTTTTCTTCTAAAAAACAACAAGCAGTTATTCGACACTGATGTTTGTTGGGTTGGCAGGAAGTCGCTATTCATCATCAAAGTAAACAAAGGCAAACGGCTGAAATTTGCTCAGAAGCATGCAGGCATGCAGAAAATGCAGAAGTATTTCAGGTATTTCAGGTCTGGAATGGGGACTCTTGATAAAACCGATGGAATAATGACTGCTATACCTACATCGATATGCCAACAATCAATATGAAACTAGCGATTTGAAATTGGTTCACAGTTCTAGAACTCCTTACTCTGAAGTACATGTTGCAGTCTGCACCTTGCAATACATTCTTGCGCTTTTTGGTAATTATAGAATCTTTGTTTTCGTTTTGATTCCCTGTGTTATTTTGACAGAATGTGAGTTCGAGTTAGTTACGTTATTTGGTTAGATTTTGGCTCATCAAGTACCAGCACATCGGTCCCAAGCTGAATGATTCGTCCCCTATTAAGTTGAGTGTCGCTTAACACACGCACAATATTATGTTTATCGTCGTGTTAAAATTGTTTGTTTTCCACGGATAACCTAAAAGTTGGCTTACTTAATCTTTTTGGCAGTTGTTTGTTATATTTTCGTCCAAACCGCACTACTAAATTTTCAGAAGGCAAACTACCACACCCAGACGTAATAAGCTTATTAACGTAACTCACACGAACACACTCTCAAATATTCTGTCAAAATTACACAGCAAATCCAAACAAAAGCAAAAACTCTAGTACCGAAGAGCGCAAGAATGTATTGCAAGGTGCAGACTGCTAGGTGTACTTGGGACCAAGGGGTTCTACAACAGTGAACCAATTTCAAATCACTAGTTTCAAATTGATTGAAAAATTAATTGATAACTTTGTGTAAACTTTCAAACTAAAATACGCTAGTAATTACTCGCTCACTAGCACCACGTAGTTCACATAGTAGAGGCAGTCGAGGCAACAATCAATATGCAACTAGCGATTTGAAATAGGTTCACTGTTGTAGAACCCCTTGGTCCGAAGTACACCGTGAAGCCAGCACCTAACTATACATATTTGCGCCTTTGTTTTGATTTGCTGTGTAATTTTGACAGAATATTTGAGAGTGTGTTCGTGTGAGTTCATTATTAGGGGCGTATTATTAAGCTTGGGACCGAGCTTGGGACCGATGTGCTAGTACTGACTGAGCCAAGAAAAAAATCGTATTTGTTCGAGACCTACTGGTCTTAGAGTTAGTCTATTAGTTAGACCTACTGGTCTTAGAGTTAGTCTATAACGGATTGTCTCTGGCTACCAGTCCTTGCTGTAACTGCTGTAGTTGGTCCTGGCTCCTGATGGAATTTCCTGTAGAATCGCCAGTTTCGTGTTCACAATCTGGAAATCGATTGGACGGCAAACCATGACTTGGGAAGAAAAAAATACGCAACTTATCTTGAAGATAGTGCTCCCTTCCACTTCGTCTCAATGCTTGTGATTCTGGCAAGCCTGGAACTTGATGTTAAGAACATGTCAAAACTGCTTCATCGTGATCAGCAAAGTCTTCATCGCTTTCATCACTTGTGAGAATCGCATTATCTCTCGGTGTAATTACTTCATTGATCGTTTCTGCATCCCTTGGCATAATTGCTTCATTGATCATCTCAGCTTGCACAACGTCTCTTGGAAAATTAGCGGTTTCTTGAGTTGGGTTTGGTTCGCATGAAGCTACTTCTATTCAATCTAAGCACACGGTCATTGATTTGTTTACCAGTGTTTGTATACCTTTTGTCGCAGTCTTTGCCTGCTCGCTAAGAAACGGTACATCTTGAAATAAGAATAAATCAGCTTTCTAGATGTAGGATCCCACAGACGATACGCTTTCGTGTACTCATGAATCCAGTGAGTATGCACTCGAACGCTTTTGCATCCCACTTTTTGCGTTTTTGCTTCGGGATCCAAAAAACACACGTAAGAAAGGTCTGGCTTCCTACCGCTCCAAGCTTCTTCAGGTGTCATTTGATGTCCTTTGGTTGGCGATCGAACGCTTTCGAAAGATTTGCCTCAAACAGCATGCATCTTGCTCTTTCAACGATGGATCGATTACCTCCTTCTGCCAGTCTTTTCCGCTCTAGAGTATAATCCACTGAAGTTTGATGCCGAATGCCCAAATGCCGCAGATGATCTTCAAATTAATTGTTCACATACTCCTTGCCGTTAGCTCCAGTATTTCACTCGCTCTTGATCCAGATTTCGGAAATGACAAACGCGTCTACTTGCCCATCGCACAAACTTTGCACTTCACGTCTATTCTTGCCGTAGAGGTATTCAAGACTTCCATACCAGTTGCCAATCCATTCCTCAAACGATGTAGATTATTAGTGTTAAGATGTCCCTTCCGCCTATGCCATAAGTCCAGGTTCTCCGATGAAGAGCACGCCAATGCTTTACGCGACACAAATAGGTCTTTATCTCTGGTACCAGTAGCGATGACCTGTCTTGACGAATTGATGACTTCTGCACCATCCATGTTGAACGTAACCGTATGTCCTCGCTTCACTATCTGATTCACGCGTGAAATGAAATTAACTGAAAGCTCCGGTATTACCTGTACATCTTTCATCTCAATGGTCGAATCATCAGGATTGCATTTTGAGTAAATCTTGACAGTTCCTTTTGTAACGATGGACATGGCAGTATTCGCAGCAACGACTTTTCCACCACACTTGTCTGAATCCTCCAGAAGACTGAAGAAAGCATTAGTTCTTGAAGCCTGTCACTTTTGGTGTGGCGTTAGTGACAATATCAACATTTTAAGCTCGTTTTGCAATGGATTGAGCTGATCCAATAAAAGCTAACATTATTTCTACTAGTATCAGTAATTTAGACAAATCATTATATTACCTGGCTGATAAACAATGAAAAAATACTATCGTTGTGAGTGGTGAGTGGTGAGTGTAGTGGTTCACTAAGTACAACATTGAAGATTTTTCTCTCGAGTCTAATTAACGACAAAACACGACAACTTCCACCGCGAATATTGTGTTTGCTGCATTTAGCCAGCGGCTGGATAGTCATGAAGAAAATGAATATATTTTTTGTCTTAGGAAGTACTAGTAAACCGGTCCCAAGCTCGGTCCCAAGATTAATGATTCGCCCCTAATGACGCAACTCACACCAACATACCCTCAAATATTCTGTCAAAATAACAAAGTGAATCAAAACAAAAACAAAGATACTAGTACCGAAAGGTACCGAAAAGCGCAAGATTGCATGACTGCAAGGTATATTTCGAAGAACCCCTAGGTCTACGACAGTGAACCAATTTCAAATAGTTAGTTTCCTATTGATTGCTGATATAGCCTTCAAGAAAACCAAGCTTGCAAATTAGCACCACACGCAGCACCAAGTTTTCGGATTCACGATTGTTGTTCGTGGATAACAGCCGCTTCAGTCTTGTGGAATCCTTCGTCTTCATGAGGTGGCCGGATGATCCAGAGTCGAAATAACAATTATGGTCATCTTCAGCAATCGTTCACAATACGGTACATCATGCGATTCCATTTTCATTCTTTGAAACCTTCGTCGAACAATTCTCGCTATATGCCCGAACTTCTTACATTTTCTGCACTTCGGGCCGATGCTTTCTTTTTTCACATTGACGTCTTGGATTTGCTTCCAAGTTTGCATCATTCCAACGAATGCAGCACCTGACGACGGCACAGATACTTCTTTCAACAGCTTGGTCTTGATAACGTCAGCTCCTATCTTCAATCCGGAATTTTCAATTGCCATTATCATAGGGCGATATTCTTCAGGCAATCCAGCAATCCAACGTTCCGATCCATTCATCCCCAATATCGAACTCAATACCACGCAGCTGATGGGATGTTGCGATGATACTGTTTACGTAAAACTCCCTAGACGCACTATTCTCCAGGGATATTGTGACGACCCCTGGGTCGGCGCGTCTCACCAAGGCGAGAACGATGACCGCGTTCATGCATGATCAGGAAGCTGTCACATGATCAAGACCGGCTTTCGGTCGTTCTTTACTTCCCATACAATACTGCCAAAATAAAAACAAAACGGAACGGAACAAAGGGAGACAAATATTTTTTTGTGAAAAGTGCTGTGGAAAATTTAATTGTTTAAGGCTTACAATCAAGCCATACTGTTTGCTGAAGATCGAAACCTACAATCACGTTAGTCGAGAGTTATTCCGCTGCTAGGTAGAAGCCCGTCGTAAATAAATCGAAGTACACTATCTCTCAGGAAATAAAAGCGGCAGGAAACGAAAACAGGAAGACGGAAAAGAAAATAGTAAGAGCATTAAAAGATATTTTAATGTTAATCAAATACATTGGTAATACGGAATCCAATCTTGCTCTTTTTCTTCCCGTTGGCCTAACGCTAACAGATATTGTAATAAGCTTCCTCAGCAGACCGACTTTCTTTGTCAAACCGGAGCTTCTACACGCGACCACGTCTCCCTGGCTGTCGTAACGTCCTTGACGTGAATATAGTTCACAGGGCCCAGAAGTAAAATAATCTTGCCACGATCTCTTCTGTCCTTCGATGCGTCCACTTCCACAAATGTTTCGCCGGCTTTTTCTCAGGCTTCACAGCTTGCCATAAGTCTTCCTATTCCAAAAACGTCAGCACAGCGAACCACTAAGTAGACCAGTTGTCCCGTCCTTATAGCAGCTGTATTGCCGACAAACTTAGTGGGTAGTTTCTTCGATTTGTACAAGCTCCAGTTGCATCACCTCCGCCGTTTTGCGATCACATCTTCTCTTCGTAATAGCTTCGATAATTATTTTCAAGTACCTTCCGATGCTGGGCCCATAAGCTATTGGTGAGAGCCGCAGAAAGAACAACTTGTTCAAACAGTTGGAACATGAATAAGGTTTTATTTTATAGAATCTTTATGACGTTACATTAACATGACTACTGTGATCTGTTATTTGTTAGACAGACTACAACGATATGTTAGTTCTCAATCTGGACGCTCCAGTCTTCAATAGTTTCTGACCCGCTTCTGGCCTATTAAGCACAATTGGCATATCGCCCCGTTTTCTCAAAGGATTTTAGCAATAAATGGATTCCAAATCTATACACCTTTCTATTCGTGTGTTGAATTTGTTTGTTGAGTAAGAAATTGTTGATATGTTGTCCTACTCAGAAAACAAATTCTATCGTTAAACCGACAATTAAATCATGGTCAAGATGACTATCGCATATAATGGTTACAATAACCATGAAAATGGACGAATTTACCACGTTCAAGGTATTCTTGACTATGATCATGGTAACAAGGACTATTCCGACTTAATGGTAAATATTGAATCAACTAGTTTTGATGGCCGTTTTGACTATTTTAATATTGGGTTCAAAATCACTATACTGCAATAGTCATCCTAACCGCATAATGGAAAAATTGACTATCAAATTTGTCTCTGTTTAGGTACTTTTATGTGCAATGGTCCGGTCCACACCAGCCCTTTTAGGTTTGGTCTAACCCAATTAGCTGTCCCCACACACCCACTACGTGTGCCACATTTCAAACACTTTTTTTGGGTACACCCACCTACGGAGTACACTCCTACCCAAACAGACAAAACAAATAAAGCAGTGTACACAACTCAATGAGCCTGTGCACGCTATAAAAAAAATGACTTTTACTGTGAGCCATGTTTTCAAGCGTCCTGTGAGAGTGAGTGAGACAACACCAAAACACGGCTCACAGTAAAAGTCAAAAAGACAAAAGATTTATAGCAGCGTGCACAGGCTCATGATTTTTTTTTTTTTTTTTTTTCTTCCCCCCCCCCCCCCCCCTACACAATTTTTTTACTCTTTTTTTTTTTCCCCTTACCCACTTTCCCCCCCCACACACCTTTTTCCTTCCCCCGGGGCCACCAAACACCCAAAAAAAAAAAACAAAACAAAAATACACCCCACCTTATTTTTGCATAAAAACTTTCGACAAAAAAGAGAAACACAAAAAAAATAACCACAAAAACACATTAAAACGGATACTTCTCAAATTTTCAGGGATTAAATAACTAAATATTAACTATATTTTGGCATAGTTAATTAATTGAAGTTCTTCCCTCAAGCTGAATGCTCGTACATTTCTCTTAACACTGCTCATGAGATCTTGGGCGAGGCTTTGTCCATCTTCCTTACACAATTTCTCCCAGTTTTTCTTCAAAGCTTCATCGGTTTTGAATGTTTTTCCGCTTTTCTTCAACTTCTTTTTCATTATCGCCCAAAACTTTTCGATCGGACGAAGTTCTGGTGTATTTGGCGGGTTCGCCTCCTTCCGGACCACATTAACGCCCTTCGCTTCGTACCAATCCATTACAGGCTTGGCGTAATGGCACGAAGGGAGATCCGGCCAGAAGAGCGTGGGACCACGGTGAGAGCGGAGGAAGGGCAGCAAGCGCTTCTGCAAGCATTCCTCTTGATAAATCTGCCCGTTTATGGTGTCGGTTGTAACGAACGGCTTGCTGTACCGTCCGCACTCGCAGATCGCCTGCCATAACAGGTACTTCTTCGCGAATTTGTCCATCTTTCGCTTCGGGAACTTTTCCGAAACCTCCATGCCGGACGTACCGACAAAAAACTCGAGGCCGGGGATTTGTTTGGTGTCCGCCTTGATATATGTCTCGTCGTCCATGACGAGATAGCCTGGCTTGACCAGCCACTCACGGTACAGCTTCCGCGCACGCAATTTTGCCACCGTGTTTTGCTTGTCAGTCCGGTTTGGCGCCTTCCTGACCTTAAAAACACGTAGCCCAGCCCGTTTCATGGTCTGCTGGACGAACCATTCGACGAATTGACCTTTTTGGCCACGTCTAGGGTGGAAAGGTTCGGGTTATTCTTAAAGTACTGCCTTAGCTTCCGCTTCTTCTCTGGGTATTCCGTTTTCGGGTTTCGGCCACTTTCAGCGCGCCGCTCGATGGTCTTCGTTTCCTGGAACATCTTCACAACGCGGGACACGGTAGAATGTTGGATTCCAAGCCTTTTGCCGATCCATCTGTGCAACTGACCAGGATTATTGATCACCGCGCCCAAGATTTGCTGGCGTAGCTCTTCTTGTTTCGAATGCATCTTCAAACCTACTTGACGATAAAACTTTGCACATATATACATAACACTCTAAACTAGTATTACCCAAAATTTCATTAATTTTTACCCACACGATAAAAACTTAACATCCAATACAAAGTGTCGCATTTTTTTCCGAGTCCAATCTTTACTTCACCAAACAAACACACAACACCAAAAACCTTAAAAACTAAACAATAACCCCCCAACCTCCCCACACCCAACATAAACATTAACTGTAAAATTACAACAATTACCTAATAAAAAAAAAAAAAAAAAAAAAAACAACATTTTTTTTTTCTTTTCTTTAAATATAAAATTTATTTTTTTTTTTTTTTTTTTTATAAAATATTCAAAAAAAACAAACAATTTAACAATTTATCCATTCGTATTAGTATTCCAAAATCTGCATTTAAGGCAAAAGAAATGTTCAAATGTGTAACAAAACAATTTTTTTTGTATTCAAAAAATACAGTATCAATAAGTTAAATATCGTAGTATCTAAAATTGAAGTTGATAATAACTTTTATAGACGATTTTCTGCTCTATTTAACACCATTTACTTTACTTAAACAGCTTGAAAAATAATTTTTCAAGAGCTACATCCACGACGTTTAACCTCACTTTTGCGTTACCTGGATTCCTCCATTACATTAATATTTTTTCTGCATCGACCCAAAATTTCGACACTTTCTTTTTGTCGCTCCGGAGTGAAGCCGAATTGCACTTCGGGATTCACGTTATCCCTCAAGGATCCGTCAGATTTATAATAAAAAAAAAGAATGCAAAATTAATTGCTTAATATTGGGACATGCATAAACTATTTATTGAAAGATTAATAGGAAAAAAAAATTACGTTCTCACTTAGAAAAATATGGTGACAACGTTGCTTCAGTGACGATTTTTTTTTTTGCAATTTTGGGTAAATAATAACATCCAATATTGGAAAAAGAACGTTACGCAAATTTCAGTAAAAATTACTGTTTATTATCGTTTAAATTTACCGATTTTTTGGTATTGTCAACAATACCGAATTTTAGGTAAAATAAATACCTAATTTAAGGGATTCTCAGCTTAACGGGTATGGAAATTTCATGCGGGTGAACTGGGTGAACTTCCTTTTTATAGGGAAAATGGGTTAATGTTTTATAGCGGGATTAATTATCTCCATAAAAAGTACCCATTAACGGGTTAATGATTCTTACCGTGAAGACTCATAACAAATCAAAAACAGCTAATAAACAGCGCCTATCTTAAAATTAAAGTCAATGACCTTGAAAGATTATTCCTCATACTCCCTAATATTAAAACACTTACGCAAACATCAAGCAAGATCTGAAAAAGCGAAGTTACAGGTGATCTTTGCCATAGCATAGGAGTGCAGTCAGTCGCAAATAATTAACGTTTAAATTCACTGCTTTCGTTTCGTAGTATAAGCCTTTTTGTCTCATTGATCTTAAATCGAAGAAAATATGTACGGTAAAACGAATGAACATAAGAATCAATTATGTCTGTTATGTTTGAAATGAAGTTTACAAACTAATTCTACAGCCATCGATGATTATAAACCCTTATTACAGTGAGTTATCATATTTCCAGTAAAAGTTAGCCTTCTAAAAGGAAGATTTTAATGATAAAAGGAGCCCATAATTTTGGGTAACCATGAATGTTCGTGTACCAAATAACAATAGCTGCTCTGCTGCTCAAGTTGATACGTCGAAACGTATTAAAAAATAGTGAAAAAAGTTAATTTCACGAATCAGATTTAAGCTATCAAAACTATTCAAAATGGGAAAAGGGTTCAATAATTACATGTGCAAAAAATTCTTCCATCCTGCCTCCAGGGATAACCTGAAACGGGTAAGTTTACAAATGATTTTGTATTGTAGGATTATTTCTCATACGCTGGACTTTAAAATATGCATTCCAGGTATGGATGGCAGAACAACAAGCGGAAGCCTACAAAAAGAAGCAAGAGGAACTCCGGAATCAATACGAAAAGGAGCAAGAACTTCACGACAACAAGGCTATGCTGAGCAAGGAAAGCAAGGACAAGTTAAGTGTCAACTTCATGTATGAGCTTCCTCCGGGAATGAAGAAGGAACGGGAAAAGGAAACAACTGACGAAGCTGAGTACAAGTTTGAATGGCAAAGGAAGTATAATGCCCCAAGAGAGAGCTATTGCAAGGGCGACACGGAAATCCGCGATCAACCGTAAGTACAAACGATCAACCATAATAAGAACGTTTAATCATGAAATATTTTCTAGTTTTGGCATACAAGTTCGAAACGTTCGCTGTATCAAATGTCACAAATGGGGACATATCAATACAGACAAAGAATGCACTATGTACAGTCTTTCTATGAGCGAAGCCAAAAAGATCCATTCAGAGGCAGAAGCCAACCAAGTACTATCAAAGAACGATTTGGAGCAAGGTCTCCGTGAAGATGGACTTGCTATGAAGAGAAGTGCTAAAGAACTTGCTACATCCCATAAATTGGTAGAGGAACCTGGCATGGACAAAGTTCAAACTGAGACGGATTTCATTAAATCGTTATCCACTAAGCAGAAGAAAAAGCTATTGAAAAAGTTGGAGAAAATCGAAAAGCGTCATAAGCAGGAAAACAAACACAAGAAAAAGAGAAGATCCAGCTCCAACTCTTCTAGCGGTTCGTTAGATGATTCTGATGACGAGAAAGAGAAGCGAAGAAGGAAGGTCAGAAAATCTCACCGTAAACAAGAATCAGATTCGGAGGACGACAACCGAAAGCGACACAATAAGGAACGATTTCGCAATCGATCTCGCTCGCCACATTACAGAGAAGACACTAACGGAAGAAGAGACCGCGATCGTTCGCGTTCTAGATCTCCACGACGTGACCGCAAACGACGTTAAATTTCTAACTTGTAATATTATTAACTTATCACTAATCGCAGAAGTATGTTTATTTGAAAAATTTAATAATAGGTAAAACATATCAATTACATCATGAGTAGCGTATGATTTCTTCAAGTACCAAATTCGAAAGCCTTTTCCATATTTTTCGCAATCCTTGTCGCATGTTCGTGGTTATTAGTATTATCGTTCAACTATCCGACAGAACACGATTTTAAAATCTTGTATTGGAACTTAGTGGGACACCATCGATCGCCTTTTTAGGTTTTCTTTTGAAGCGAAACAAAAACTCCTCATCATTCAGATTTAATCAGTTGCGGACCAATGTCGAAGAGGATGATCCCGTAGCAGGCAAAATTTCCGTTGCATGATTGCTCTCGCGAGGTTGATTCTAGGATGAAAGGAAAGAAAACATTGGTTGTTGTTGCACCTTCAAAACTACTTAACATACCTTAACATGGATATGATGCTTAACCATGGCTGCTCTTAAAACTAACATTCTTGACCGCCGCTGGAACTCGTTACCTACATTAATGGCTTTTTCGAAGGTTGCACTTCTATGGTCGGCATCTTTTGCGTATAATATCTTGTTATGAGAGTCAATGCGAGCTTGAATCTGCCCCTCAAGTATTAACTGCATCAATTCATTTTCAAGTGCAGCCACAGAACGATTGAAAGCAGTTGCCATTTTGCGCATATCGGCTGACATGTAAGGACTGAAGTACTGTACCAGTGCGCGATTGCGAATCTGAGTGTAGAGCGCATTCACATGGGGTGCTATGTACATGTCCAACAGCAGATTGTCCTTGATTTCATCGAGCAATTTCAGGCAAGATGCATATTTAGACTCATAAAATTTAAAAATGATGTCTCTCAGTTGAGGCTCCAGTTCAAGGAACAGCTTGAATGAGCTGCTGGAGATAACATTTTTAAGCTCCTGTCTATCAAAAGTTGCCAATGCGCAAAGCCCGCCGTACATTGCTACGTTGTTTGTGGAAATCATCTCCGGGAAATCACAGAGGTCAAAATTCGCCTGCAAGAAATGCTTTGCAGCCGACTTGTACTTCCGGGTAGCCAATTCTGCTAATCCTGCTGCACATTTTAAGCGAGTTATAACCGCTTGATTGGGATCCTTGTCTTTGGTATTTTCTGCAACTTCCGTAGTATTATCTGCCTTGGCAACGTAACTTAGAACGTGTGACCAATTCTGTAGATAGATCGAAACCTTGATGACGTTCAGACACATGTTGACTACATGCTTGCCACTGGTGCAATAGTCACGAGCCCTCGAGTAACATTTCAGTGCATTGGACAAGTCTCCGCAATTCAAATAGTGATCGCCGAGATCATCATGACCACGACGAATGCTTTCTTTAATTGAATTCGCTCTGTAATTCTTAAGATCGCAATCCAGCTTCTCCAACTTTAAGGCTGATTTTTTGCTCTTTGTTTCTACCCATGCTTGATCGAAGCTTGGTATGTCCTGAAAATAAAATAACACTATCAGTCTAGGCTTCTACAAAATATAGAAATAAAATCTGAACCTGAGAGCTCGATTGAGCAGCAACGTCTGGAAGGGCACTACCACCGGACATGTCTGCCAGCTTCTTGTGGAGATGTTGATATAACGTTACATTGTACGTAGTGGTCACATAGTTAATGGACATCTTCAGAGCTTCAAGTCGCAGGGCAGCGCAATGGTCAGCAATGTAGATCAACCGGTGGAGCTTGGCTAACCCGGTGTATTGATTGGCATATACTTCCAGGTCAATAGATGGGTTTTCCACTATGTACATATCCTCCTCGTTGTTTTCATTATCCTCAGGTTGAGCATCAACCTGCATCGGTTCGACAGCATTCTGAGAAGGCAGACGAAAAACACTCAAAATAGAAACACTTCTATACATATTACCGCACAAAGGATCATAACCAAACGAGTAAGCCATTTGAGCTAAAAATCGGCAGCTCTATTTCCTTGTTGATCGAAGTAAAAAGCATTCAATTGCGTTGAACAGAACTTACCGGGACGATTAAAGGTAGTGGCATCCTGTTATTATCTTAAAAAATAATATTTTCCGCAGAAGAAACTGTTTTTGTGACAAGAAAGTTTTCTCTACGATATCGGCATTAGCTGTCAAAATTTTGGATTTCAACTTCGTTTCGGGTTACGCATAGGGATGTCATAAGGCGTTCGTTGAAATATTTAATCGATAAGAAAAAGTCGCTGTTGACACACGCTAAGATCAAATGACTTTACATTAGGTTCAGAGAAAAAAGTAAAAGGATCGGAGGATTTCAGGGTGCTGCAGACTGCAGCGATTTTTTCACCGCGATGACATATCATGGCGGCTTATGGGAGCGATGCGTCGATGCTTTTTTTATTCGCGTAGTTTTGTGCGCTCTCATAAGCCGCCATAAAATATCATCGCGGCGATTTTTTCACCGCGATTATTCGCTACCGCGGCGGGAAAAAAACGTGGCAGTCTGTGGAATCCCTTATTTTTACCAAAAAATCAGTATGTTTGATAACATTCAAGATAGCGATGGCAATCATGCTTTATCTGTCCATTTCGGGGGGCAATCATAGATCATTGCACGGAATGTATTAACCTAACTTATTTGACAGTTCAGGGAGCTTGTTTACAAGGTGTTAGAATTAGAACCGCTCAAACGAAATTTTTCATTGGCTTTTTCCGGATTCTGTACGATTAGATTCGGGAAATGATGTTAAAATAAGCACTGGTGTCTGTTTTCTGGCAATTTTACTTCAATCGTAATAAATTTAGTGCACAAAATCTCAAACCGATCTACTAGCAAATATTCTAAGTCCACGTAAACAAGCTTCCTGAACAGTCAAAACTTCATAGATGACGCCAACGTGCAATGATTGAGGATTTCGCCGTAGCTCATATGGATTTCAGTATCAATGTGATGAATATATGGTCAGGATGAATGCATCTACCTGTTCTTTCTAACATTCAACACTTTCATATGTGCGCATCATAACGTCATTATAGGATACGAAGCGAGTGTGAGAGATGAGCCTGTGCACGCTGCTATAATTGTTTTGTCTTTTTGACTTTTACTGTGAGTCGTGTTTTGGTGTTGTCTCACTCACTCTCACAGGACGATTGAAAACATGCACGCTCATTCGAATTTACCCAAAATTGAGTAACTTGTACCCATTTTCATAAAACAGGCTGAAACGTCAAACCATGGGTAAGGCGATTTATGAAATTGGGTAAATCCTACTCGGTTCTTCATAAATCTGGTTCAATCCATAATTAAACTGTTAGACTATAGTGAATACCCGGCAGCGTAAGTCGCCATTTTTCCAAAGTAAAGTGTAAAATTTAATGAAAACAAATTTTAAAAAGGACCATTCAGCTAATGGAGCAGATTGCAGTGGCAATGGATACTGAAACGTACTGCGAATTGAAAGGTATTATAATTTTTTTTTCTGTTTTCCAATAACTATCCAAAAAAAATCTATTCTCGAAATTCAATTTGTTCGATCAGCTAAAGCTAACCAACCACTTCCAGTAGCGAATGTTTGAGCTGAACGGACTGACGGCCAAGGAAATCTCGGAATGCGTGAAGAATGCGCATCAGCACTGGGTTCTGGCCACCACGATGAGTGTTGACGAGGATCAACTGCTGGACGAGAGCTACCTTTCGTTTATTTCGCTGGTGGGTGCCGTGCAGGGATTGGGCTACTATCTGGTCAACTTGCTCGCTGTATGTTTGTTTGTGTGCATGTGTGTATTTATGAAAGAATTTAAAATGAATGAAAGGATGAACGTGATTTTCCAACTCCGGCCCGATATTAGTACAATATCCAATTCTTCGAAAAATTATATTTTTAAGCAAATTCAATCACATGTGAACTTTTTATTCATGTGTAACCAAACCATAATATATCAAAACTACAAAGTTGACAAACTTTTTCTCAAAAGAATAAAAAAGAAAAATCCTAAATATAGCAGCCTGGAGTATTTTTTATTTCAATATTTTACCCAATTTCCATGAAAACTATATTTTATAAGAATGGGTAGAGCTAACCCGAAATCAAATAAATCGTAGGTTTACCCAAATTTGGGTTTCAAGCCGGTTACCCAATTTTGAGTTGTTCCAATTTTTATTTTTTTGGGTTACCTTTATTCAATTTTGGGTAAATCCAGATGAGCGTGTGGCTCACAGTAAGTCATTTTTTTATAGCGTGCACAGGCTCATAGTTTATTTGTTCTGTCATGTCTTGGCATAAGCCTGTGCACGCTATAAAAAAATTGACTTTTACTGTGAGCCATGTTTTCAAGCGTCCTGTGAAAGTGAGTGAGACAACACCAAAACACGGCTTACAGCAAAAGTCAAAAAGACAAAAGATTTATAGCAGCGTGCATGGACCATAAGATTTTTCAATAGGGCCTAACTGACAAACGTGAACAATGGCTTCTTCCGTAAATTTCTCGTAACACAAAATCTACCCATGTTATGCCTTGTTCAGACTACAGGCTTGTAACATAATACAAGGGTGTTTTGAAAAGTATCTACAAGAAAAATGTCATCAAGATAGCTTTGTATTATGTTACAACGCTGTAGTATGAACAAAGCATTAGCTTTAAAACTATCGGATAGAAGGACTCTTGCAAGGGGGCTGCAACTCCCACGGTGAGCGTTAGATAAAGCATCCCTGGCATGACAATTTCCACGATGATGACGATTTTATTTCTGCTGAAAGCATTTTCTGCGATTAGCATGATCAATCGCGATGAGAGCGCGATGACGATGCGATCAGAATAAAAATTATCGCTGACAGAATGGAACTGCTCGAAAAATTTGACAACCAGAACTGCCAGAAATAAAATGACATTTCTCGCTTCCAAATATTAAATCAGTAATATTTTCTCCTGACATCGCAAGAAAATCGCAGTTTTCACTATCCATGCTTCGATTTTTTTTTTTCGTTGCCTTTTCTGCGTTAGGCCGCCAGGCGAGTCGACGTCAGTTCCGTGTCCGTGTGAAGAAAGTTGACGAGTTTCTCAAGAGCACCATACCAACCCTCCTTGAAAACATGGTCGAGAGAACAGGCTCCATAAACCAGCCCCTGGAAGACCTCACCGAAGAGCAAATCAGTAGAATGGAGGCTGGTTTATGTAGATTTCCAGAGCTCGTGAACCTCCCTGCAGGAAACTTAGTATTACGGAGGTATATAGAAACCAGAAGATTTTAATTTAATGAGTGGAGAGAGAGCTTTGCTGATGAAAATGGAATGTGAAATCAAAAGGCTGGTCTTTCTTTGCTAGAAATAGATCCCACGAATAGGAAATGCAACGGACAAACTTGTCCTAATAACTAGGATCAGTGACTACTTAGACTAAACAGAAATCAGAATACCCATCATGCTTTATTAAAAACGAGACCATTATCATAGTGATAACAACCTGTCAGACTTTAATACATGAGACAGAAATCATATAGATGCATAGACATAAAACAACATCCATGTAGAAGCAGTTGATACTAGTGCAATTCATTCGTAGGCACTCTTTAGGAACGCAACCAGTAGAACAATCCTGTGGCTAAAACAGAAAGTTTTTGGATTCGGAACTCTTTCTTTATTACGCATTTATAATTCGTATTTTTGTCACATAAATTGCTACAGAAACAATGGTACTGAATAATACAACAATCTACGACAACTGTTACACGAGATATGCAGATTCAACTTTGACAAACTAAACTCATTCGATAGTCAAACGAAGATAGTAATGGTTTTTTTTAGCACCGAAACAAACGTAAACAAAACTACTGATTTTGTTACGAGAAACTTGCTTGCTTGGATTCACTTGCTCGAAATAATCAAAACAAATTTCGACACTGTTGCCAGAAAAGATAAGGGTAGCTCGAATATGAATGTCATAGCTGCCAGACATCCATAACTTTGCTCGCGATTCGAGTAAGAATCGGTGACGATGAGACGCGATTAATTTCGCGATTCATAATACTGTTGCGATTAATGGCGATAGTGAAAGCGATGGTTTTTTTGTGTGAATTTGATAAGGATTTGCAGCGATCCAATGTGAAATCGCAAAGTGGCGTACCCCTCGAAACCAACAAAAACAATTCCACAAAAAAACCCCACCAGATTTTTTCCTTCAAAATTTTCTCCCCCCCCAAATCCCTCCCACAAAAAAAAAAAAAAAAAAAAAAAAAAATATTTCTCCCCCCCCCCCAAAAAAAAAAAAAAAAAAAAAATTTTAATATTTCCCCCCCCAAATAATGATCCCTTTACTTTCCGAAAAATATTCCGCTCCATATCCCAGTAAGTACATTTCTCCCACAAATTCAAAATCCCCTTGGTAATATTGAACAAAATTCCGTAACCTCTCTACTTTTTAAGTCGATACTGGCCAAAAGTAACAGATAATAAACAATGCATACACAGAGAGGAATTTGATAGTCAATTTTACCATTTTTGGGGGTTAGGATGACTATTGCAATATAGTGATTTTGAACCGACTATGATCATGGTTAAAACTACCATTAAAAATAGTTGATGCAACATTTTCCATAATGTCGGAATAGTCCTTGTTACCATGATCATAGTCAAAAATGCCATGAACGTGGTGAATTCGACCATTTTCATGGTTATTGAAACCATTATATGCGATAGTCATCCTGACCATGATTTAATTGTCGGTACAACGATGATTTTTTTCTCAGAGTAGCGACGCGTTTACAGCCTACTAAGACCATCCCCACCGGTGAGTTCGGATCTGGGTAATATTTTAATGACAGAAAGCGTTTCTATTTTTATTTAGCCACCCACTTTCGCACCGGTCTTTCATAAAAAGGTAACGCAATGAGACTAAAATTTATTCTCGCAGCGGTTCCATTTCGCTAAATATTTCGTGCAATGTATAGTTTAAATACCCATCCGTACAGGTTTTCGACGTTCTGGTTTGTCCCAAATATTGGATCTTGGGAAACATCCACCCAAGCCCTGCTGGCTCTTATTGCGTCCAACATTTCAACTTGTTTTGTTTATTTTTCTTCAAATAGCAATGCTTGGCTCGGTTGGGTCGGGTAATCAAATTTACGAACCGGCTGCTCACTGAGCGAGCAAATTGTTATTTCCCAACCCGATTACCAACCACCGGTGCGGTGTCGAGTTGTCAAACAGGGTAACAATTTACCGATATTACCGTATTGGTGCGGTTGGTCTAATACAATACTCCTCCCTAATCCGGGACGCCTAACGACTTGCAGAACTTCTTATGTTTCAGTGCAGCAATTGATTTAGTAAAACCATCATCAGCTGGTTGCTCAATCGTCGGAGTATAGTTCAACTTGATTTCACCTTGACGTAAACTATCATGGACAAAATAATAACGAATGCTGACATGCTTTGTACGTTGATTATATGCTGCATTGCCTGCGATGTTGATTACTGGTTTGTTGTCACAGAATATGTTGATCGGTCCGCTTTGGAAAATTTGTGTTCGCAATTTGTTCCACCACATGGATTCTTGGATTGCACGCGATAAAGCCATGTATTCCGCTTCACAAGATGACAGCGCAACTGTGGGTTGCTTCTTCACATTCCAAGAAATTGCTCCACCTTGCATAGTGAAGACATATCCAGTTGAAGACTTGCGATCATCAGGATCGCCTCCCCAATCGGCATCGCATTAGCTGGATATTTCGTCGGATGCCTGCTTCGAATACTCCAATTTCTTGCCTACAGTTCCTTTCAGATATTGCATGATCCTTTTCACAGCTTCCCAATGTTGTCGTCCTGGGTTCCATTAAAACTGTCTCACAATGTTGACAGCATACGAGATATCCGGACGGGTAACTTGAGCTGCGAATGACAGGCATCCAACCGCTTCTTTAAACGGAACACGTTCCATCTCCTCCTTGTCTTTCTTGCATTTAGGAGCTATCGATTTATCCAGTTTCACACTAGACTCGGTAGGGGTGGCGACTGGGCGGGAATCCTTCATGCCAAAACGCTCGATTATTTCCTCAACGTATCTCTGTTGGTCCAAACAGAGTTTCCCTATAGCACGATTCCTTGAAATCCTTATTCCCAGGCACTGCTTTGCCTCTCCTAAATCTTTCATTCGGAACCTTGAACACAGATGCTTCTTCAACTTCTTTTTTAGGTTCCGGTCATTGGTAAAGATAAGAAAATCGTCCACAAATATAGTAACAAACATCAATTTGTCACCGCGAATCATCCAGTATAAGCACGGATCCACACTTGAGCGAGTAAGACCAAATTCCTTCAAAATTACGTGCAGTTGTGTGTTCCACACGCGGCTGGATTGTTTCAGACCATAAAGCGCCTTCTTCAGTTTGCAAACCTTGCCGTTCGATAAAGAAAATCCTTCTGGTTGCACCATGAAAATCTCCTCTTCGTTCAGTTGGCCTTGCAAAAACGCCGTCACCGTATCCATTTTATCGATGTCCAGGTAAAATTTTACTGCTCATGCCATCAGATATCACACCGTCGCATATCGAATTACCGGAGAATACACCTCCTCATAGTCCATCCCCGGCCTTTGTGAACATCCCTTCACTACTAGCCGCGCCTTATATCGTTCAATGCTTCCGTTGGTATTCCGTTCCAGATCTTCCACACCTTCAGTCAGCATCGCTATATTATGGCTTATTTGGAAACTGTCGCTCCCTGGATCATACACGCGGTACCCTTTAGTGTCTTCGCAGTATCCAACGAATATTCCCTTTTTGGATTTGTCATCAAACTTCCTTCTTTTAACCTTAGGGATGTGAGTCATTACAGAAGAACCGAAAATCTTTAAATGCTTCAGATTAGGTTTTTGTCCAGTCCAGACCTCTTCTGGTGTTTTGTTCTCCAACGCTCGTGATGGACTTCGATTCACGTCATTCAGCATACACCTTGCTTTCTCTACCAAAGTGCGGTTCATCTGGTCTGCGACTCCGTTTTGTTCTGGTGTATACGGGCATGTCGTTTGATCCCTTCTTCTTCGAACAACTTACGAAATTCTTTATTGACGCTTCTCAGCCTTCGCTCTGTATATTTTGAACGCTTCAAACGCTTCATTCTTCTTCTGAAGAAAGAACACAGTCACCTTCCGGCTTGCATCATCCACAAATGACATGAAATAACGACTGCCTCCTTTTCACGGAACTTTAATCGGCCCACACAAGTCCGAGTGCACCAACAGTAACCATTCTTTGGTCTTCGATTCGCTACTTGTGAATGGTTGACGTACTTGCTTACCTTCCAGACAAGATACACAACAATCCAGAGCTTCATTTCCGAAATCGATTCCGCAAGCAATTTGTTTCAGTTTCTTCAGACTTCCTTCGTTGAGATGCCCGAGGCGTCTATGCCAAAGATCAATGTTGCTTGTGAGAAACACCTTCTCCTGACGCTTCACCCGGTACAAGCCACCATCTTCGACACCGCTAATGATCAGTGCTCCGTCTGCGTCCTATACTTCACATTTTTCTCTCGTAAAGGTCATCTTGTTGCCACGCTTGCAGATCGTACTGACTGATAGTAAGTTGGTGGCCAAATCTGGTATCTTGATCACACTTCCGACGTTCACACAAACTTCATTGCCGTCCACTGACACAGAACCTTTTGCAACCGCCTTCATGTTGCTATTATTCGCGGTACCGATATCATGGTCTATTGCTTCTTCATCGATGAATCTCTGATCAGCCCTCGCCATATGACAGGTTGCGCCGGAGTCGAAATACCATTCGTTCGTCTTCAAGTTACCAATCGCAAAAATACTGCAAAGCCCTTTCTGATTTCCCGTCTTCATGGTGATCTTCTTTTCTGGACATTTCGCGGCAAAATGCCCTGGCTTCTGGCAATTGAAGCACGTCCTCGCATCGGTCTTTTCTTTCGGCTTTGGCATACTGGTCCTTTTCATATTTCCCTTACTATAAAGTGCTCCCTAGATATAGCTGCTTACCGGACCTCGTTCCAGCTTAACATCCTGCAAAATCTTGGACTTAACTCCATCCGCCGTCAGTGCTGCTCCCGATGCTTCGAGTCCCATGATCATTGGTTCATACTGATCAGGCAGTCCCATGAGCAGGATTGCAGCTAACCACGACCTGGTTAACCCGTTATCTTGAAACGCTACTTCTAGCTTCTTCCAAGCTTCCTTTGCGTTGGCTGCATCCGGTACCAAGCTGTAATTGTAGCTTTCGAGACTCAAACATATTGGCGCCAGTGCTTGCAGCTTGGTGTCCTCGCTAACTCCTTCATCGTTCACTACGGCATTCCAACTTCCTTCTCGAATGAGAATCATCCGCATAGCAAATTCCCATGTTGAATAATATTCTCTTCCGCGCAGCTCTCTATGGCAGGCAAGGCCACGGATCCTCCGTTGACTCGTACACTTCCCGTTACAGTCGATCTCCCCCCCCCCCCCCAAGACTTTCCTCCCCCACTTTTTTTTAAATTTTTTTTTTTTTTTTCAAAATTTTTTGTTTTGGGTTTTGGCCCCAACCCCTTATACAAAACCAAAAAAAAAAGGGTCTTTTCTCAAAAACCAAACCCAGGGGAGAGAAAATTTTATTCGTGGATGGTAACAGAAAAAAAAAAAAGAATAGCGACGCGGTTACAGCCTACTAATACAATAGCAATTGTGTACGTTTGTCAGTTAGGCCCAGGGACCTGGCAACCCTATCCTGTTTACTAGCGTTTGACAGTATGCAACATATCACGGGCCTTATTTGAATAAGGCCCGTCTGACGTTTGTTACTACGGGTAGGAACACCAGCATTGTTTACAAACAATGAATCTTTTGACGTTTGGTTGTTAGAGATGTTGGCTACAAGAAAATCCCTGTCCGCCAGGTCCCTGGTTAGGCCCTAATGAAAAATCTCTGTCGATTTCAGTTGTCAGATGTCCAAAATTGTCAAAATCATTTGAACTATGGTGCATCTATATGTGGTTGACAGCGACGCAGACCCCCTGGTCCATTTGCTAATATATGGTCCCATTATGACTTTAAATCTGTTTTTTATTAATGCCACTATTGAAAAGTTTAAAAATTTCCCTACATCATGCTTCAAGCCGTTTTTAATTAAATTTTGTCTGAAATTTTTAAGAAGCATATTCGAAATGTCTCATACCAACCTGCTGTACGATGTCGGAGACTACATCACTATGGCTTCTTCTTTTTATAGTAAGGTGTTTCTATGAGCCTGTGCACGCTGCTATAATTATTTTGTCTTTTTGACTTTTACTGTGAGCCGTGTTTTGGTGTTGTCTCACTCACTCACACAGGACGCTTGAAAACATGGCTCACAGTAAAAGTCAATTTTTTTATAGCGTGCACAGGCTCATTGTGTGCGACGTTTGAGAAGTGACAACTCGTTGCTACTTCTACGAGGTAAGAAATGTCACTTCGGGTGAGGTGACTCTCCGCGCAAATCAATTGGAATGCCATCTCACACTAGCGACCATTTTCACCTTGTCAAGGTAGAGCGATTCGTTACGACTCACAGAAAAGGCTTAAATTATCGTCACAGTATCGAATAATTCTAAGGAACTAAGTTGAGGAATATAAGTTATTTTAATACATTACCGTGCAATAATATTGAATAAACTTCATTAAGCCACAGACAGACGTTTAAGCAAGAACAAAATTAATCGATAACTTTGTGTAAATTTTCAAATCGCAAGCAAGCGCTACCCTAATAAATGATAATGATTACAAATATGGTTTCAACGATATTCAAACCATAGTTACTATGATAACTACATCAATAATAATTCAAAAATGGTTTATGTTGAATAGTTGAAATATAATTTAATGTTAAGAATAATGATTATAAAAAAATACGTTCGTGTAGGATTAGTTATGTTTAAAACCTGCTTTAGATCTTATAATAACATCAGGATAGACTCAAACTGTGAGAATAGTGCTCTAACATCTAACAACGTGCATTGATAATAATTATGATCAATATTTGATAACGTTCGGGTTATAATCTAACTATTATTTGATGTGGTAATGGTTAAACAATTCCTGATATCATCCATGTTTGTTAATTTAACATAAAAACTAAGTGATCAACAATGTATTCGGTTTATCACAGGGTTTGTCTTCTGGTTATGGATAGGTGATATTGTCATGGAAACTAAAAATTTTTTTGGTTTTCTACAAACCATCAATTGTTCCGATTCCAATAACGAAAGAAAATAATGGATAACGAACAGAATCTTTAACACGAATTTTTATATTTATATAAAAAATCAAAATTAAAAAAAAAAATTAAATTATATTATTTAAAAATAAAATTATATCAAAACTCAACTCAAAAAATAAAAAAAAAATTTAACCAAAACATCACAGAACAATAATCAAAATGTTTAAAAATGAACCCACAGTTAAAAAGGTTCTACTGTTGTTTTCATTCTGAAACTATATGGAGAAATCGAAAAGTTTGAATGGTAATGGTTCTTAACAACCCATTGTTTTTAACATCCAGTCCTGAGAAACCATATGACAAAGTTAAAACTTTATCATAAAGGCTCGAACGCAGTGATAACGGAAGCGGAACGGCAACGGCAGCGGAAGAGCCCAATCTGACACAATCTGCTTGTCGAATAGAAAACTGATTGGATCCAAGTTAATTCCAATTGGACATATCGACGTCATTTGCGACAACTGTCAAACTTGCCGTTTCCGTTCCGTTTCCGTCCACATTACGTTTGGGCCTTATCCCCTAAGAGAAGATAACAATTATTATGATGATATATAGTTTTGTTGTTTGGTGGGCGGGCGCGCCTTTTTTTCCCCCCCCCCCCCTGCCCCTGCCGCGCGTTCGGCTCCGCCCTGTCAATATCACCCCCCTCCGCCCTCCCCCCCCTACCCTTTCTTACAAACAACACAAACAAACACAACGATTCTTTTTCTTATTCGTTTTTTTTCGCCTTCATAAACCGCATATTTTACACACGCTGAGATTCAAGCATGAATGGCTGTGATTAAGCCTTTGGCTGCTTAAATTGATCATAAACACATCGACGAATCAAAGAACTTAACTAATTAAAAAACATATAAATAAAACACTATCAAAAATACATATATATAGTACGTATATTTTTTTTACCATTTCATATAATCATTCGAAATTTTTTTGTGAATATCAAACAGACTAGAGAAAACATGGTTGTCATCAACCGTTTGCCCATATTTTCGAGACAGTTCATCAGCGGATTTTTCATGCACCAATAATCCATACCATCCAGCATGTCGCGCACCGAAATAGTCGGTTGCCGGTGTGGCTCCAATATGCAAGCACTCTTGTGGTTTGAGATCCTTCAGCTCTGAAGCTTTCATGGCGGCGGAGAAGATCTCTTTCGATGGTTTCATGTATCCAACGTCATAGGAATTGAGAACAAAATCAAAATAGTGATTCAGTTTCATATTTCGAAGCAAAACATCTAGTCTGGGATCGAAGTTGGATACCACACCCAGCTTAAACGGAGGTTCCTTGCTACCATGTGATTCTAGGTGTCGTTGAAGCTTCAAGAAATTCAAAAAATCAACCGAGCCGTAACAGTGCTGCCAAAATCCACTGGTTTTAAAGAATTCCATAAAGTGTTCTGTCATCTGTTCAATCTTATCGTCCGGAATGTTGTGTGTGCCGTTTTCGTTGAAAATGCCTGAAATTGGATAAAAAGTTTGTTTAGAACTTTGTTGTTGTCTTACTACCAGGTGGCGATCACTTTCCGTCCTCATGGGGCGGGTAATAAAGTATTTGAAAATGTAGTTTAGAGTTTCAAAAATATTGAATATTTTCGTAACGGACATACAAACGATTCTGAAACATGAATGAAAAGGTTTCTGAAATTAATGCGCATATCCGCGTCGAGTTCTGGACAAGGGATGTTCCCTATATTCGGGAATATTTTGATGATAGTGTTCACGGGTTTTCGCTCATATAAAGCAATCAAGAGGATTCAAAGCTTAGCTGCTTTGTACTATAGGTCCATATTTTAAGTTAAAAAAACATACCCTGTACATTTAAAAGTTGTTCTTTAAAATGACGAAAATGCCCCCAGCGATTGTTTGTTAACTTAACTTGAAGTTTATGTGTTCAAATTTTTTTTTAATCTTCAAGGAGGGGAGGGAGGTGCTCAACTATGGGCTACATAGTCAAGAAAAAATGGAGTTAGTTTTTGGCTCAGGAAGTACCAGCACGCCGATCCCAAGTTTAATAACACTGATTTAACACTGATCTGATCTTGTCGGATCAAACCGCTGGAATGGCCTCCACAAAACCTGGACCCTAATCCCATCGAGAATTTGTGGGCGATTCTCGATGCCAGGTGTTGTCAGGCCGTTTGGCAACCCTGATCCCGTCCATAGAACCCATGAGAACCTAAATGACATCAACGGATGTCAGACAAATGTCATGTCAGCAAGTAAGATCAGCAAGAGTAGGAAATTTTACATCTAGCTAAAATTAAATTAAATTGGTTACCTAGTGATTAATTATACTTATCGTATCAAAAACGTAAACTACATAGTTTGTTATTGTATACTATGCTAAACTAAATCATAAATTGCTCCTCAACAGGCATAAAGGAGTAGTAAGTGTTAGGGCAGCATTCAAACATAACATTCTACTAAGCTGTAAGTTATTTCACAATTTAATTTCTCTGTGATTTAATTATCAGAATGATCATCATTTACATTTACAGGTTGAACTAAATTATTCCACACAGACTAACAAAAATTTTTACAACACGAAGCCAACACTAAATTGTAAGTCTAGTTCACGAAATTAATTATTCTAAATAATACAAATTAACAAATGAATAAATATTCCAGCTTGAGCTGATCTGAAAATAAGTCTTTCAACTGCTGAAAGAAATGAACTGCCTTTGTTCTTGTGAACACCAGGGTTAACAAAACTGATGTTACCAATGAAAATAACTATTTTGAATCCCTGGATCACGGGAAATTATAGAAATTTAAAAAAAAATTATTAGGTGTGCACTTTATTTTGCCTATCAATGTAGTTCCTAAATAAAAGAATGACATTTTTGTACATTCCGGTTGCCTCAAGCAATTAACCATTATGTTTACATCGTTTTTATGTTGGTCTGCCAACAGATGTCACTCCACCAGTGGTAGTAAATTTTGATTTCTAGAGGTTGTCCCCTCAAATGATACGTTGCGGATGCGTTTGTGTGAATTTGACAGTTTCCCCATAGGTTTTCTGTCAAATTTACGACAACGGAACGCAAACGTATCCATCGTGGGATAGCCTTAATATGGTTAAGATCTGAATATCGTTAAATTCTTTACAACATCCCCTTTTTCGGGTAAAAGAACTCGACAAGAATATTCTACCGTGACGGTACCTTATTCTGCGCAGCTCCTGATTCTGCGCACTTTTTCATTGAAATCATGTTTCAATTGGCAATTATAATGTCCTGACTATGGGCTGAAAACAAATACAACTATTATACTAATCCCATTAATGGTTTTGGTTTCATGAAATTGACCAATTTTCCGTCAAGAGGAGTTACATGAAGCATTGCAAGACCCACAACGTATCTTCAACATGGATGAATCATCTATTCGACTGGTAGAACCGGAACACCGGAGTCGACGACGATTTTTTTGACAAAACTGTCATTTGTGGTGCGGCGCGTTCTAAACCCGCGGTGTCTAAACCGAAGGAGTATCGACAATAGCCACCTGCTATGGCTACCTGCGAAGCACTTAAGATTTATTTTCAAAGGCTGAGACGCAGAAAATTACGCTCTAGAGCAAAACAAGTGGAAGAAGACGATAGTGCGCGAAGAAGCGAAACAAAAGATGGAACAATAAATATAGGAGAGTCCAAGAGGCAACGAGAATATTTGAAGCGAATGGAGCGAATGCAAAGTTGGCAGGAATGAAAAATAAATTAAAGAAAACAGAGAAACTCCTGTGTAGAGGTAGCCTGTGAAACTAAATCACCTGAAAAAATGATTTATTTCATGAATAAATGCTCATACATTATTCCAAATTAAATTAAATAGCATAACACGAAGTTTGTTTTTATGCGCAGAATTAGGAACCCATTGCGCATAAAATGGAACATTTCAAAAATGATGCGCAAAATGACGAACAACATCACATATCTCAGAAACGCTCGTTTTCGTGTGTTCATTTTATATTTGATCAACGTTTATATTTTTCATTCATACTTACATACTAGAACTATCTGAAAAAAAAAAATTTTTTGGAAAAAAAGCTTAATCATTTTTTGTTAAGCTATGTTTGCGTCAAAAATGTCTTGAGTGCGGTGTGCGGTGAATATGATACCTTCACGGTAATTAAAATCAGAATCCTTGTCATTTAAGTTTCAAAATGGAAAGTTGATTCGTTTCGGAAATATTAAATTTATGCTGAAAAACCCACACTTATAAAAAAGCAATGATAATATCTATGTGTCCCACCTACGAAGTGAAAACAGAAAGCCTTATTACGAATGTCACCCAAGTGAAGAAATATGTAAGAGTTCATCCGAGGGGACGATTCGAATGAACTCGGTGTTATTATCATAGACTAACTCTAAGACCAGTAGGTCCCTAACAAATATGATTTTTTTCTTGGCTCAGTCAGTACTAGCACACCGGTCCCAAGCTCGGTCCCAAGCTCAATAATACGCCCCTAATAATGAACTCACACGAACACACTCAAATATTCTGTCAAAATAACACAGCAAATCAAAACAAAGGCGCAAATATGTATAGTAAGGTGCTGGATTCAAGGTGTACTTCGGACCAAGGGGTTTTACAACAGTGAACCAATTTCAAATCGCTAGTTGCATATTGATTGTTGTTGTTTTCCCGGCCCCCTCCCCCCCCTTTCCCCCCCCGGTTCTTTTTCCCTGTACACCCCAAACCACAAAAAAAAAGAGGTGATGTGTGAGTGAAGTGAAAGTGAAAGTGAAGGTGACAACCGTAATTAACCCCATATACAGTCCATCGCAAAATTGAGTGCACACACCTGCTAGTTCACATTTTTCTAACATTTCCAAGACAAATATCACTATGCATGAAAATTTGCCATGGAGTTCAATAAATTAATCTTGCAGCTAGTGATGGGTGCACACATAACATGCAAACTTTTACTCAGTTTTTTAGAATTGTCGAAAATATGATAAATGAGCCATTTTCAATGTCGCAAAATTGAGTGTCCACTTTTGTGTTCGTCAACATATTTCATTTTATGTATTTATCAATTGAAAATTTCCGTGATGTTTTATAACAGTGTCACTATGAGCATCTGTCAGCTGCTAGCAGAGTGGTCAAATTCATTGTTTACTGCAATTCAACTAAGTTCTAATCGAAATGGCTAAAAAAGAAAGGAAACGGATATTAATACGCGAACTCAGGTAATAAGTCTGTGCTGCCGTGGAAAATCATTGCGGGAAATTGCTGAAATCATTGGTAGACCACATTCGACAGTATTCAAAATTATCAAAAAGTGGAAATGCGAAGGGACTGTGAAAAATCTTGCTGGTAGAGGGCGAAAGCGTATTCTAACACCTGGAGATGAACGGCAAATTGTGAGAACATTACGAAAAAATCCTAGAACAAGCATTCCGAAATTGGCTGTGGAGGTTGCTGACAACATTAAAAGACCCGTTAGTGCCGATACCATCAGACGCGCGGCGCACAGACATAATTTGCATGGCCGAGTTGCTAGGAAAAAACCACTTCTCTCAAAAGCAAACATCAAAAAGCGGCTGGAATTTGCAAAAGAACATGTGGACAAACCTCAAGATTTCTGGAACACAGTAATTTTCACCGATGAAACGAAAGTGAACTTGTTTGGATCGGATGGAAGGCAAATGGTGTGGAGAAAGCCAAGATCGGAGCTGCAATCACAAAATTTGTGCCCAACCGTTAAGCATGGAGGAGGAAGCGTAATGATGTGGGGCTCGATGGCGGCTAGTGGAACCGGCACTATGGAGTTTATAGAAACGACCATGGATAAAATGGGTTATCTCAACATCCTGAAACGAAATCTTCAACCTTCGGTGCAAAAATTGGGATTACCACGGGTTTATTACTTCCAGCAAGATAATGATCCCAAGCATACCTCCTACGTAGTACGTGAGTGGTTGCTCTATAATGTCCCGAAACAACTCAAAACTCCTCCCCAATCACCTGATTTAAATCCTATTGAGCATTTGTGGTGTGAGGTTAAGAATCGACTAAAAAATGTTAACCCAACAAATAAGAAGGATCTCAAATCGGCGATTCAGAACATTTGGGAGAATATTCCATCATCGGTGACTAAGAAGCTAGTGGAGTCGATGCCGCGTCGCTTACAAGCCGTGCTGGAGGCCAAGGGAGGACACACCAAATATTAAATAATTTGTTTTTTTTTATGTCTACGGGCATTTAAACTTGTTTTTATTAATAAAAAGTTGACTGTGCACTCAATTTTGCCAGGTGAGAATTGATGTTTTTTTTCTTTTTAATTTTTTTTGTAATGAATTCATTTGTTATTGTTTTTATTTTGCCCACCAATCATATGGAAGAGAAATAAAGTTATTGTTAAACTATGATTGATGTAATTTAATTTCTTTTAATCCCTGAAAAACGTTACATTACTAATGAAACTATAGGTGTGCACTCAATTTTGCGACTGACTGTATGTAACCAAAAAACCCTTTTTTTTTTTTTTTTATTTTTTTTAAAAAAATTTTTTTTACTTTTTTGCCAATAAATATGAGTGGAATGTTTACCGTGCATACATTTTCTTATAGTTTATTACCAGCTCCATATAAACGAAGGGTGCACGCCACCTGGTAGTGAGTTTTGGCAGAAGCTCGACTATATGAATGTGTTGTTTTCCCGTTTCTGCTATGTGAAATAAAGTCGAATTTTTCTACATTCAGTTCTCGGGTTACAGAATTTTACGTAATGTATAAAACATGTGTCTTGAATAGGGTTCAACCGAGTTTACAACAGAACAGAGTTTATAACAGAATTAACAAAGATTTTCGTTAATATAAATTTCAAAGTTTCTCCTATAACGAAAATAGCATGATATTTTTCAGCATAAAGTCGATTATGATTAGCTATTAATTATTGTATGATAAGTAGAGGTTGTTATTTCTATGAGATTGTGTGCGTTTCTTTAGGTTGGTTGTTTTTACTCCTAATTACCAGAGTGAAAAATGACTTGCAAAAAACAAATAGGTATCTATATACCTAATCGTTTTGTACAAGTATTATCAAAATAAAATAAAAACTATTTTCAAAACAGGTACAAACTATGATTTCTCTTGTGAACAGGAAAGGACACTCATCTTTTTCCTAAAGCATTGTGTCATAACACATCACGTTCGTGAAATACGTACATTTCACAAGATGAAAAAAAAAATCCAATGGCGAAAAACCGTAATTGTATAACGTTTTAAAATGTAACCAACGTCTACAAGCATGAAACCAAAGATAAGAATAAATGATCAGAATAAGCATTGCATTTGACAAAGTGGTTTTGAAATCCATTGCTAATTTTTTTTTACTGAATTTGCAGCACCCTAAAGCTCTTCACAGTCGTGACACATCCAACATTTACTAAAACACAACATAGGATATACAAGTTCTTGTAAATTAAATCACCAAACCAGTTTTCAATTCATTTCTGGAATGTTTTGAAATGATATGAGCCAGGATCCAGTTCAATATAATGCGGCTTAACCTTGAACCTACTCGTATGCGAAGTGAAGCATTAACACCAAAATATTCACTTACACTATATGCACACAGACACTACAATACATAACAATATTATGTATTCGGTTATCATCATCTAAGAGCACTTCATGAAGAAGGTATATTTCGCTACAAGTAAATTACTCTTACCTCCGATCATCATCTGCCACCATTGCTTGTATCCGATTTTAGTCTTCAGTCCAAAGTTCGGATGTAACCGGTTCATTTTGTGCCTACACGATAGATAAGGAGATTGGTATTATTTCTGTTTAATTATTTTTTGCATTCAAACTTATGGCATGGCACATATCTCGATCCGTCAGCTTATCATCTGCTTCATATTTAGTTCCATCATCACACTTACCAACTCTGCACGTAGTTTGCCACCAGCTGATTCTTGTTGTTACTAATCCCGAACATAGCACCAAGTTCTCCATACTTCTTACCCGGCGCAGATCGGATTTGCAATAACGTGTTATGAACATCGAAAGTGATTAAGCGAAAACGCGACAGACAACTCATAGTTACTTTAAAAAAAATGCAAACGAGAACCAAAGGAAATGAAACAAAACGCCTAAACCAGCCTCGAGAGACTTGCCGATCTGCACCTCTTGACTACCGACTGCGAATTAAAAGACTTAAGCTCCGACTGATATTGGAAATTAGTGACAGCTTCAATTGAAGATTGTAGCTCAAAAAACCTTGTGTTTAATACTTCTTATCATCTCCTGTACACTCTCTCCTGATAAGAGAAGAGCATTATACAAAAAGCCGTACCTAGAGTTTATAAAGGTGCATTTACTAAGAGGCAACACCAGGCCCATGCAATTTAGGCAATGTTGATTTGATGGAGTCAAAAAGGATGTTTAATTTTCTCACATTATATTATCATACAATGGCTACAATCCGCCTTGACCTGGTGTTGCCTGTTGATGATGCGTAGATGTAAGTCCACCTTAAGGCTCCAAGCAATTTTATAATTTCATTCAAAAGAAAATGTAGCTTAAACTTTCAACTCCAGTTCTCTTGGACACTAGCATAACAATATTCGTTAACGTGACAACTTAAACCAACAACATCACTTTGCACACTGGTAGCCTATTTCAAGCAGAGGGGATATCATTGTGTTTCAGCATCAAAAAGAAAAAGAATATTTATCGCTTATGATAAGCTGGAGCTATACTGGCATGATACACAGGTCAACTAGAGACGCGCTTAGACTGAAACCGAAAATACCAAACAACCGTCTACCGCTGAATCAAACAAGCCATGTAAATAAACTTTACTGTTCGTAGTGCAAGTATTGCGTTAGGGCTTGGAGCTTAATTTTGACCCACTAAGCATGAGTTGCACTTCTGCCAACGAGTTCTAATTATTAAATTAAATTCGGCTTATCGATGAACTGAAAATTTGAATGAAATTGTGTTCACATTCATGGCGCGAATAAATGAACTGTTTGTGCCTAAAACATAGGCTATAATTGTATTTACGATTGAAAAAAAATTATCAATTTATTTGTTCCTTGATTGATTTCTCGAGTAATTCACGATAAGAGCCTAAAAGCCAATTGTAAACAATTACTTTAAGCGTCGATCTCTCACGAATGACTCCTACGATACCCAACTGTAGTGTATGACAGAATTAACTTTTATCTACCAGATGCTGCTTTGAAGTTTTGCGAGAATGTTTTGCGGTTTGTAAGAAATCGACGTTCAGCGCCATTGTTTACAATTGGCTTTTTGGTTATAATCATTATTTACTCATAATGATATACCCATAAATTTATACTCTGACTAATGCATTATACATATACAAATAAAATTTTTATTGTGTTCTATTTTAATTTAAAAAAGAAAGAGACAACAAACGAAACCTGAGTAATCGCTGCTTCTAAATCTAGTCACTCCAGTAACAACCTCAAGGGACAGTCTCAACTAGACAAAAATTGCACCCAGATCGTCAAGTTCCAACAATTTTGTAGTAATCAGGTATAACAGTCCAACAGGGATAGCCTAAAAATTAAAAAAAATCAATAAGGTATTTTACATGACACGACCGCATGGTTGAAGTAGACGACTTTCAAACGGTTTATTTTCCCGTTGGCATTTTGTTACTGTGCCATAGAAAATAAAGTCAACTCATGAAAAGACTCTTTGAAAATAAAAATAAAAGTGGACTTTAAGTTGCAGAACGATGGTCGCCGAAGTTGTTCACTTAGTTTAATGTTTATGACGAAATAAGAGCAAGACTGAAAGGCTATCTTTCTTATTTGCCTGTCATTCATTTGGATAAATCCTAAATAAAAATAAGACCCATTTTTGCTGCTATAAAGGAACCACAACCAACAGCCACGAACAAGAGTGGCATTACAGACTCTTTCGGTTGTAGCGGGTAAGCAGAACAACGCCAACCCTGGTTGCGCACGGAAGTTTTCGACAGATACCGAGAAAAAAAAACAAAGAAATAAGTGCAGTTAACTGCTCTTCGAGAGAAATATCTGATGGCGATAATGCGTGTGAATAAAGTTAACAAAATTTGATATTTTAATAGGACTGTTCTTCAAATGCAAATAGGGAAGATGTACCTATATTAATCTCATCACTTTGCAATCCATCCTACTTGAAATAAAACGATATACACGTGACAGGATTAGTTAGTAATGTTTCTTGTAGTTATTTAACGTAAGCAAACATTATTAGAAAACGAAACCGATCCTTCAACTGCCCAATTGTTTGATTCATCGTAGGATGAATATAGGAACAATGAGATTAATATGGGGGCAGTTTCCCTACATTTAACAAATCACTTTGTCAACAATTCTAGGAACCATTCTTGCGCAAATCGTTGCAACCACCACGACAACCGTAACTAATTTACTTTGCATTGAATCTCTTAACCTTAAACATTATTGTTGGGTAGAAAGTTCTTTTGATCTAAACCGTCCTGCAGTTTATCTTGCGTGGAACTTTAAGGCTGCATTTTTTTCATTATGAAGTTCTGTTAACAAAGGGAGGCTACTAGGACAGGACCTAGGACAGGACCTGCCAGCTGTTAGTGCAAAAACAAGACCAATTACCTGTCAAAAAAGACCGTTTTTTATTGGTCGCTTTGACAACCACCTCTACCGCCTCCGTCGAATTATGTTACAAGCAGGCAGTTTGTTGTTGGTTTGACGGTGTTGCTAGTAGTCACTGCTTTTTCACTTTTTTCGTTTGTGACAACTAGAACAAAAGTTCACTTTTGCAGTGGTTTATTTTAAATCAGTTCGAAATGAAGCGCAAAGCGATAAATTGTGGTCGCAGTGACGTGTCACATCCAGGTCTCAATTTTAATCGATTCCCGAGAGATCCAGATCTCAACAAGTACTTTTGCATTACAGTAGACGTAAAAAAATACCTTAGAAAAGGGTACTTTTTCAATAGTGAACATTCTTAACAATCCTTTGATTTTATGGCTTGCTCTCAAAAAACCATCAGGACCGCACCTGCGCCACAATATGTCGACGAGAAACTCGGTTTAGGACTGCTTGTCTCCAGTTCCTTTAGTGTTCTACACTTTCTATGTCTTGCTCCACTTGGTCTAACCACCTAGCTGAGGGCAGCGCATGCACATGTCTTGCACCGGACGGATTGTATCCTTCCAGCTTCAGCGCCTTTCTGGATACTGGGCTTGCCATTGAGTTGCGCCAGCCAAGCATGGGAAAAATCGGTTCACTTTGCACTCATTGCTCACTCATGCGCACATACCGCCAGAAATGAGCGTTACCAGTTATTCCGATTCTGTTCATTACTATTCTGCTTTCATTCTATTCGTAGAAAACAGAATTGAGCAAAACTGGCAGCTAATCGTACGCTGAATGAATCGGACTGTAGATATGTGGATGTTTTCTCAGTGCCTATTTTTGTCCTGCTGAATCGTTAACGAATGTATTTAGTTTGATTCAGCTGAGTGAGATTGATTGAATCACACTCACTTATTTTAATCATACCTTAAGCATAATTTAACATTTCATATAATGATCTAACATGATGTTAAGCAATCTAATGCAACATAAAAACATAAAGCGTCATTTTAAGTCGTATCTCTGCTCTGATCGTTCCAGCTGATTGCATTCACTGAGTTAAATTAATCTCGTTCGATGTGTTCAAATCGCTTGCGTTCAGTGGCAACGCATTCATTCAGAGATAACATCTAGATGAAAATTTGTTTCGCATGATTCTGTTTTCCTCGTTTATTCTTTCTACAATTTTCGTTCTCGAGGATTCGTCTGGAATCATTTGATATGAAACATCACACACGTTCACTATTCTTATACACAATACACTCAGTACGGAGGTAAAGTTTACCAGACCTTAGGATCTTGTGGAATCCAGAGTAAGCACGACTTCCGGCTATTATGCGTCTCCGAATTTCGCTGCTGCAGTTGTTATCCGACATCACTAATGATCCGAGGTACAACAACTAATCTACCACTTCAAACTCATCTCTATTGATAATCACACTTCTGCCTTTGCGAGCTGTATCAGTTTGTTTTCTCCTGCCAGCAGATAAATAGTCTTCGACGTATTCAGCCTAAATACAGCCCTCTCTGCTTCACGTTTCAGTTTAATAATCATAAGGTATATGTATGAAATGGCAAAAACCGAACCACAAGTTATTGTTTTGTTACTCTTGGTGAATCTTAGTGATGGCGATATTTTAATAAGGCTTGCTTCATTTAGAATTGGAACAAACTTTTGCTCATATTGTGGCGCTCCTGGTGGACGGATTTCGAAGTTCTTGGCGCCCACGTGTTGGGAATTTTGTCAGCTTCACGTATGTATTTTTGACATTCCGCAAATCGACTGTACTTTGTAAACAATCAACATGGAAGCCGAAAGAAGGGAAAAAATTGTGCACAGTTATTTGGAAAATCCATTGTGGTCTGCATCTAGGCTAGCTAAACAGCTGAAATTGCCCAAAAATACCGTATGGCGCGTTATCAAACGGTATAAGGAAACATTGACGACGATTCGGAAGCCTCAAGCCTCAAGCCTCAAGAACTGTCGACCGGAAACTGCGTGGTAAGATTTTGAAGACGATTAAGAGGAATCTCAATCTGTCGGACCGTGATTTGGCCAGAAAATTCGGTGCTGCCCATAGTACCGTGAGGAGAACAGCTAGCAAACAGCCAAATCGGACCATAAAACAGAATAGTGTGGCCAAAATCCGTGCTCGGAAGCTATACGACCAGGTGCTGACCAAGTTCGACGGGTGTCTTCTGATGGACGATGAAACCTATGTCAAGGCTGACTTCGGGCAAATCCCAGGTCAAAAATTTTACTTGGCAATGGCTCGGGGGGATGTTCCAGCCAAATTTAAATTTGTTTTTGCCAACAAATTTGCACGAAAATTCATGATTTGGCAGGGCATTTGCAGCTGTGGCAAAAAAACGAAAGTTTTCGTTACAAATAAGACAATGACGTCGGAACTATACCAAAAAGAGTGTCTCCAAAAACGAATTTTGCCGTTCATTCGATCCCACGACCATCCCGTAATGTTTTGGCCAGATTTGGCAAGCTGTCATTACAGCAAAGTCGTTCAAGAATGGTATGCAGAGAAAGGGGTCCAGGTTGTTCCGAAGAACCTTAACCCACCCAACTGCCCCCAGTTCCGCCCTATTGAGAAATACTGGGCAATCATGAAGAGCAGACTCAAGGCAAAGGGAAAGGTTGTCAAAGACATCAATCAGATGATGACCTGGTGGAATAAGATAGCAAAACGATGGACGAAGAAGGTGTGCGCCGCCTAATGAACAGGAAAAATTCGAGAATTCCTTCGAAACCGTGACGAATAATTTTATCCGTATTTTTTCTTAAAAGTATGAAGAAAACGCTACATTTGTATAAAAAAAAATCTTGAATTCAATAATAAATAACTGAAATACAGGCAATTGTTTTTGTTCCAATTCTATCTGAAGCAAGCTTTATGCATCTTACAGGCGTAAAAGAAACAATTCGATGACGTGGGTTAATCCGATGTAAGTGAAAAATATAAATCACATCTTGACACGAGTTGTTTTTCATTATTTTTTTCGCATTATTTTTCCCATTTTAGTTAGTTCAACAATGACCGACAACCCGGCCATTATTATGTACATATCAGACTCCACTGGAACGCCGAAGGGTGTAATCATCTCGGTTCTCCTCCAACTGCATCGGAACCATGAAGAACTTCTTCCTTGACGACGTTCTGAACGCACCCCAATTCCTGCCCTGGACCGCACCTTAGAACTGTTGGCTTAGAGTGTTTGCCTGCTGACCGGTGATGAATGGTTACAAGGGTGACGTTTCGGAATTGAAACCGAACTGTATGACGTTCTTTTCGTTACGGCAATATTTAACTCCCAGAAAAAAATCAAATGTCATTGCTTCCTTTCTATAAACCTAGGTTGGAACTAGTTCCCTTCCCCCCCCCCCCCACAAAAACACCCCCCCCTCCCAACACCCCCCATTTTCCCCCTCTGATCAAAAACGAATTCGCTATATTTTAGATAACCCCACAGCTCATCCTGGATAGTATCTCAAAGGGTATCAGCGCGAAGCTAAATACAGAAGCACCGTTGAACCAACAGTGTCGATGAAGGTCTTTTTCAAGTTTGCCGAACAGTAAAAATCAAAATGGGTTGCACGACGATGCAAAACACCATCCTTGGACACGTAACGGTCCCATATTTAGCAAGACCGAGGAAGACTTTTCTAAGAGGACGGCTAATGGTGGTTCCGAACAGGCGGTATTGAAGAAGTGCTCAAGATTATCGATAATAACCCCATTTGATTGCACCTACATTATTTTAAGATAAAGAATCAAATAAATGTTCTCGTCGCTTAATGAGTTGCATTGTATTTGTGTATCATTAATTTTATAACCACAAATTTAATATATGTAGAATGAGAATTGCAATAGAATGAAATGAAAAATATTACGAAACACATAAATTAATATATTAATTAGCATACTACCGCAACTCTGCATCTGTAGAAAAAACCAAAATTCAGCAATGCTGATGTCCACTTCAATCAGCGAGTTTAAAATTACCTCCATTTCAAAATCCTCACCCCTTCGCCTCACAGCGCTCCACACATAAATTATATAAAAAAAATATAAAAAAAAAAAAAAAAGAAACCAACACCCCCAACCAGAACGCCCCGGGCCCCTAGAAACACTAACCAACCACCGAAAAACCGTAAAAAGTGTTTTTTTTCCACTAACCCACCACAAAATTACAAACAACCCCAAAAACCACTTTTTTTCTCAACCGCGCCGATTCGGTGATATATATTTCACATGTAATGAAGAAAGAATAGAACAGAACACCGCGTGGGTTGTATATCAAGTAAAATTTTTTTTTCCCCACAAAAGATATGCTCACAACCGCACAACGAAGAAGAGAATAAAAAGATTTCCCCACACTCTTCTCTAATCTCCGATACCTATAAATTCCCCGAATGCGCGCATCTTCAGATTCACCAACGCCATCTTAAATCCGTCTGCAGGCTGATCCTTGGTATATACGTTATGACGGTTCCCGCCACCACCATAGAGATGCAACACCAATAGTTCCACCCGAGCCCATAGCAAAAACAACCAACCGTGCTTGGCCCATTGCACGCGCATAAGGATAAAATGATGACACGCGCGAGAATTACCAAGCATGCGGACAAAGGTTTCACCGGAATCACGCCACATGGAGGAATGCCGATTCAGCAGACTTAGTTAATAAAAAGTGAAGAAAATCGAAATATCAGTTAGTTCTAAGTGTGATGTTGTAGCGATAAGTAAAAATCGTTAATAAATTTATTTTTTTATGCTAACCAGATTGGAAATAGCATAACTGGCGCAGTCTTGGAAAGTGTAGTGGAATTAAGTGCATAGAAATTTTCTAAGTGTCAATTCAAGAAGTGTCTTAGTGCAAAAATCGGATCATTCCTGACTTAGGGAACATAAGGACAGTGAAGTGAAGTGAGCATTGGACGAAAACTGAACTTAGTGAATATAAGAACAGTTTTACTTGAGTGACCGCACGAAAGCTAACTAAGCAACGTTCATCGTGAACAACTAGATCACCGGGAAACCGCTGCTGAGGGAACATCACGCAGTTTGAGTGGTTTAGAGCGAGGAAGGATCCACACACAGAACCCACCCCATTAGAGGAAACTCACTTGGACTCCAGGAGATGATCATCATTCTCTTGTAAGTAAACGCATTTTATTTTCTAAAAAGAAGAAAGTGCCACGAACAGCAAGCGCATTGTGAACATATAACAACTCTTGCATCAAATTTCATTATTCCCCGCGAGCGGAAAGCCGCAAGCAAAACATACAACGTTAGAAAAACAGACCCGCGAGTGCATTGTGAAGCATAATTCCTGCCTCAGATTTAATTTTGCCCTGCAATCGAAAAGCGTAGGCAAATTACACCACAGAACGAATTAGTTATATTTATTTTTGAGCAAAATGGATCGTGATTTAATTTCACCTGTTCCAATGCCAGACCTGGGACCGGAAGACCCAGACCTAGAAGAGGCTCCTCGACCGGTTCCACCACAACAACCGATCACGGTTGAAAGTTTACTCCAACACATAAGAACACTAACCGACAATCAAAATGAGTTGATCGGGCAAATTAGAAATATGAAATCAAAAGCCGAGGACCCATTTCTCCAATTCCGAACACCGGATCCTATTAAAAACTTAGCAACTTTTTCGGGCAATAAAAAAGAAACTCACGCTTGGTTGGAAGATGCAGAAAATACTCTTGCACTCTTCAACGCTTATACTAATCAACCCATCTACAGCCAGTTGGTAAGAGCTGTTAAAAATAAAATTATAGGTGACGCGAAGGAGATATTAATTGCAGCAGGTAACCCAAACAACTGGGACCAAATTAAGGAAATAATTTTAAACTCATACGGAGACAGAAGAGATTTGACGTCTCATATTCAATCATTATTCTACATAAATCAAGGAAAGAGAACACTTACAGAATTCTATAATCAAGTGAAGAAAATAGACACCTCGATTAAAGCCACAGCAGCTTTAATGGACGATTATAAAGCATCCACAAAAGCTATAAACAGCCTAATAAGCCTCATGTCATTAACACGATTTGTCGACGGACTAAATGACGAATTATCCATGCATGTCAGAAGTTATCGACCGCAATCACTTGAGGATGCGTATTCCATAACGATGCAGTACTCAAATGCTGCGTATAGACAGAAACTAAATAAGCAAACAACAGACGTCAAAACAACAAAAGCAAATACTTTTAGAAATGAATATACATCAATGAAAAACACGAATAATTTTGAGAAAAAAGATAACTCCGCATACTTCGCAAAGTCAAACACCTCTCAATAGGAATCATCAAAACTCAGATAAATGGAGAGTTTCAAAACAAACAAATGACGGAGATGTGTCAATGCGCACAGTTCAGTCAAGACAACAAATTAACAATAATCAGACTACCGATGAAACGGAAAAAGATACCAAAACGGATGACGTTGACGCTTCACTATTAGAATCAGACGACGACGACTATTTTCTAGATGACGAGTTAAATTTTCAAATAGTCGACGGAAAACATCAAACGGGGTAAATAACAATTTCATACCGTACGTAACAATCCAAACAACAAAAGGAGAGATGAAATTCTTAATTGACACCGGAGCAAATAAGAATTATATCTCCCCCGAACACGTAAGAATTGAAAACAGCAAACTAGAAAAAGGCATCAAGGTTACCAACATTAACGGTACTTACGATATCGACAAATCAGTCTCTTTTGACCCTTTCCAAATCGGAAAGAAACTCAAATTTTTCATCTTCAAGTTCCATAATTTTTTTGACGGATTAGTGGGCTATGAAACGTTGAGAGACTTGAAAGCCCATCTGGACATAGGAAAGAACAAATTGAAAATTGGTAGGAAAATCTTTGACTTGAAAAAGAAGTTTCCTGAAAAACAAATCATAAATCTAACAGAACAGGAAGAGCAATTTATCAGAATAAAGACTGCAAACGAAGGAGAGTTCATTGTAGGCAGTGAAAAAAACATGGGAAATTTTTCAATTTTACCCGGAATTTATTATAGCAAAAATAACAGCGCTTACGTTGCAATAAAAAACCACAGTAAATCCCAAATAGAAATAAACATGAATGAAATTGACTTTGATAATGACGAATTTATTACAGCTGAGCGACCTACAAAGAATAATAGAAATAAATTTAACATATTAGACGACACATTAAATAAACAGGAAAAACAGGCGCTGGAAAAACTTGTTGAAGAAAATTCGGAAATTTTATATTCCGATGATCAAAAATTAACCTTTACACACCAGATAAAACACAAAATTCGAACCGTAGATAACATACCGATTCATTCTAAATCATATCGATATCCTCAAATATTTGAAAGTGAGGTACAAACCCAAATAAAAAAGATGTTAAAGGACGGGATCATCAAAGAGTCCATATCGCCCTACACATCGCCTGTGTGGATAGTGCCAAAAAAGGTAGACGCATCAGGTGTGAAGAAATTTCGGCTAGTCATAGACTACCGAAAACTTAATGAAAAAACGATCTCTGACAGATATCCAATACCGGACATTACGGAAATATTGGATAAACTAGGAAGAGCAACTTACTTCTCAACATTGGATCTAGTGTCTGGATTCCACCAGATTCAGCTGGATGGAAAAGACATCGAAAAAACTGCCTTTTCTGTAAGTTCAGGCAAATACGAATTCACTAGAATGCCATTTGGCCTCAAGAACGCTCCTGCCACCTTTCAGAGAGTAATGGATGCCGTTCTTAGAGATTTCATTGGTGAATGTTGTCTTGTTTACATGGACGACATCATCATTTTTTCAACTTCGTTCGAGGAACACGTCAAAGACATACGCAAAGTTCTCCACAAACTGAAAGAAGCTTGTCTAAAAATTCAACTAGATAAATGCTTTTTTTTTAGACGGGAAGTTCAATTCCTTGGACATACCGTAACAAAAGATGGTGTCAAGCCAAATACTGACAAAATAGAAGTTATTAAAAAATGGCCCACTCCGAAATGCGAAAAGGAGCTAAAACAATTTCTTGGCACAATTGGCTATTACCGCCGTTTTATAAAGGACTTTGCCAAAATGGTCAAACCTTTAACACAATTATTGCGAAGTGATACATGCTTCGAATTTACTCCTGATAAAATCAAATGTTTTGAAAAATGCAAATCGCTTCTTACTATGGACCCAATTTTGGCGTACCCAGATTTTTCAAAGGATTTTATTCTTACCACAGACGCCAGCGACTTTGCAGTTGGCGCAGTGTTGTCACAAGGGCAAATAGGGAAAGACCACCCGATTGCCTATGCCTCGAGAACATTAAGCAAGTCGGAAGAGAATTATTGCACAACGGAAAAGGAATTATTGGCTATTATATGGGCTGTCAAGCATTTCCGGCCATACTTATACGGACGACGGTTCAAGTTGGTCACTGATCATCAACCATTAATTTACTCTATGACAAGTGCCAATCAGAAAATTATTAGATGGAAATTAGACTTAAGTGAATTTGATTTCGAAACAATCTACAAACCCGGAAGAGAGAATGTCGTAGCAGACGCTCTTTCAAGAATTAAGCAAACTGAGATAAATTCCAATAGCCAAGACAGTACAGAAGACACCCAAGACGAATATGAAAGCGACGGAGCGACAATTCATTCGGCAGACACAAGTGACGACCATTATATTTGGACAACGGAAAAACCGACAAACTCATTCAAGAATCAAATAATTTTCAAAATTTCTCCCATAGACGTGGAAGCTCATGAGCAAATTTTTCCAAAATTTCACAGGTTCACTATCTCAAAACCGGAATACAATGAAAAAGATATAGTTACTATTTTCAAAGAAAAATTAACTCCAAACGGTGTGAATTGTATTTATTGCCCCCTACATCTAACACAATTAATTCAGGAAACATATAGAAAACACTTTTCTCACAACAAAATTTTCAAGCTATTTATTTCACAGGTACTACTCCAGGATGTAAGGCTATCAGAAGAGCAGGACGAAATCATACGCAAAATTCACGAGTACGCACACAGAGGCATGAAAGAGAATAAGGCTCAAATACTTTTGGATTATTTTTTTCCTGAAATCGATAAGAAAGTCAAAATTTTTATAAATAACTGTCCTACTTGCAAAAAATGTAAGTACGACAGAAAACCTCCAAAATTAATACAAAAAACCAATACCGCGGGAAAACCATTCGAAAAAGTTCATGTAGACATTTTCTTCATGAACGGAAGAAAAATACTAACTATTGTAGACGCTTTTTCTAAATTTGCAAACGTCATCGCTCTTGAATCGAGGACAATTGTAGACCTTAAAAGAGCAATCACAGAACACATCAGAGTTTTTGGCAGACCAGAAACAATAGTTAGTGACCAAGAACCAAGTTTGACATCCATTGCCTTTATTGGATTTATGCAAGACTTAAACATTGAAATCCACCATGCTAGTTCGAGTAGCTCGAACGGAATAGTGGAAAGATTCCACTCGACGCTTATTGAATTATATAGGACTCTTAACACAAAATACAAAGATTTGGAATTTTTCGACAAAATTAATATATTCGTAGATATTTACAATAATACAATCCACTCAACGACTGGATTCAAACCAAAACACGTAATTTTTAACTATCAGAACGAAACAAGTACGGACGAAATTTTACAAAATTATAACAAAGTTCAATCCGCCATAAAAGTACAAATGGAAAAACGTAAAAGACAGGTTGAAAAAGAAAACAAAGCCAAAAGCTCACCTAAGGAGTTAGAACCAGGACAAAACATTTACGTAAAAGTTAACCAACGTATCACAAAGGACAAAGATCCATACAAGATTTCAAAAGTAATGCAAAACGAAGAACTCACTTTTAAAGACACATATGGCGTTAAAATTCACAAAAATAGAGTTAAAGAATAAATTTTCCTACTTATTTCAGACTCATTCAATGGACTTCAGCATCCATCTATCATGACGTATCGACAAGAAACGGACTATTGACGATTAAATTGGACGCAGTACACATTAAAACAGGGTACGAACGAATAATTCATAAGGTAAATTTAGATGAGATAAAACAAAATATTGTTTACATTGAGAATTTAGCAAATACTATTAACATATCGGATCACTTAGAACAAACACTGCAATTCAAAATCAAGAAAGCATACGAAAAATTGTTAGGATTTTACCCAAAACGCGTCAAAAGAGGACTTTTTAACGCACTAGGAAAAGTAATTAAATTAATAGCAGGTAATCCCGATCAAGAAGATTTGGATTTAATTAATCAAAATGTAGAAACATTAGAACTTAACAGCAACAAAATCATTGACAATCAAATTAAACAAATAAAAATCAATAATGTTTTACAAACTACTATTAACAAAGTTTCAAAAACTCTTAGATCCATTAAAGAACACGTACAGATGCAGAACACAGCACTTAGGAAAGACCTAGAATTAATCAATTTAATTTTAAACATTGATATTCTTATAAAAACTTTGGAAGACTTGGAAGAACAAGTCGCTTTCTCGAAAACCAATAGCTTGAACAAAAATATTCTTGGTATAAATGAAAAAGACTATATTTGGAAATTCTTAGAAAATCAACAAATTGGCATAAAGTTTGAAGATGAAATTTATAAATTTGTACAATCAGTTGTTTCGTTACAAAACAATCACATCATTATAATTGTCAAACTTCCCATAATTGAACCGAAGCAGTACACATTGATGCAGTTGGAACCAGTCAACGTAAATGGAACGAGGATCGACACGAGCATCCGCTATGTGGCTTACAATCAACAGACATTCTATGAGCAGAGCGAAAAGTGTTTCATCTGTAATAATAACTTCCCAGTAAACGACGAATGTATCTTCAACATCCTAACTAATCAGAAAGCTAAATGCCCGATGTACAAACAACCAGTCCAACCAATAATCAAGGAAATCAGCACTGGTACCATTCTCATCGACACATACAAAGCAGTATTAATCCAGGATTCATGTGGAGAGTCTCAACTAATTTCCGTACCAACCATCATCGAAACAGGTAACTGCACAGTTACAGTGCAGAATCTTACGTTCAAAAGCAATACTAAAATCATAAATCATCACGAATATCTCACACCAATATTCGGCAAAGAGATCGAAATTATTAAACAGAAGACCGACATCAACGAGATACACCAAATGAATCTCGATAATTTAAAGGAAATTCAAAGACTTAAATTTCACATGACCAGCTCCCAGACACTTGGAGGAATAGCCATTGCCTCCATTGTCTTTTTACCCTTAACCATATTCTGCATTCGTAGATTCAAAAAGTCAACCAGAAGTCAACCTTATCAAGTCCAGAAGGAAGATACCATCACTCTACAAAAGACCAAAAGAAAGCCCGACATCAATCCATTGGGCAACACCCAGAAGACAGCAACCGTTTCAAAGGATGGGACAATCGGCCTGACAGAATCCCTCTTTCCCGCACCGAGGTTCGTTCTTACGAAAGGGTCAAACAAGCCAATCGAGGACGCTTGACACTTAGGGGGGAGACGTTATGACGGTTCCCGCCACCACCATAGAGATGCAACACCAATAGTTCCACCCGAGCCCATAGCAAAAACAACCAACCGTGCTTGGCCCATTGCACGCGCATAAGGATAAAATGATGACACGCGCGAGAATTACCAAGCATGCGGACAAAGGTTTCACCGGAATCACGCCACATGGAAGAATGCCGATTCAGCAGACTTAGTTAATAAAAAGTGAAGAAAATCGAAATATCAGTTAGTTCTAAGTGTGATGTTGTAGCGATAAGTAAAAATCGTTAATAAATTTATTTTTTTATGCTAACCAGATTGGAAATAGCATAACTTATATATATATATATATATATATATATATATATATATATATATATATATATATATATATATATATATATATATATATATATATATATATATATATATATATATATATATATATATATATATATATATATATATATATATATATATATATATATATATATATATATATATATATATATATATATATATATATATATATATATATATATATATATATATATATATTTTTTATAATAATAATATTATCTATTTATATAGTCATAGATCAAACATTAATCCTGTATATATCACATATACTCCTAAAAAATTATATCAAATAATTCAAGTATCATTTTTTTTGAACTCCCCTCCTTTTCATTCTTTCAACTTGTTCTATTTCGTGTTTCTGATAAGATGGAAAGTTGTAGTGGTCGGCAAAGTTGTTCAGAAGATCAAGGACATTCAATATATGGACCGTTCTGTTCATAATTCCACCGCTACGTGGCGCTAGAGAGCATGCAAAGTTTAGCATTTTCAGCTTTTTCTATCTTGTGATTCTGATAAGATACAATGTTCTAGTTTTCGGCAAAGTTGTTCAGAAGGTCAATAGCATTCAAAAGATGGACCTTTTTGTTTGGAAATCTCCCGCTACGTTGGGCAAATGAGCATGCAAAATTGAGCACATTAAACTTGTTCGCGTGATTATGATAAGATGGAAAGTTTAAGTCTTTGGCAAAGTTGTTCAGAATATCAAGAAGAATCAAGAATAATCCAAAATTTGGCTTTACATTCGAATCTTAAATGTGAAAGGTTTCAATTTAACACTTGATATATAAAATTAATCAAACATTATACGTTTCGTTTCATAATAGATAAAAAGGTTGAGTTGTATAAAATTAAACAAAAATTATGCGTTTCGTTTTATAATCGATAAAAAGGTTGATGATGGTTATATCGGTTTATACATAAAAACAACGTGCGAAAAGTAAGAATCAAAGGAGAATGGGCTTCAACAAAAACAGCTGCAGCTATTGAGTACCCATCAAAACTGATTAAATTTTTTGAGGATGGTGCATACCATGCAGACCAAGTCTTCAACGCCGATGAAACTGGTCTATTTTGGAAAAAGATGCCTAGTAGAAGTTAACCCCAACAAAAAATCACTTATTAAGTAAACATCATAATGGCGATTTAATTCAGCATCGTATAGAATAATCTCTGAACTATTTTCACACATATTTGGAGAAGTTATTAAGCTGTCGTTAAGTGCCTTTGGACACTGGCAATTGCATATGCTTAAGAAGCAAGTTTGCAGCAATAGAGTTCAACTGATAGTTGAATAACTGCTGTTTGAGTTCTGCCAGAACTTAAAGGTTATCCGAGAGTCGAAGTGAGCTTTGTTCAGCTAACCGAGTTTTTTTTTATAAGAATAATACATTCTTTCCTTGTTTATTACTAGTCATGATGAATTTTTTCTTCAACATCATTAAGCATATCAAAAATGCTTTGGAGTCTGTTATAAAGACTGGACTCGGAAAAAATGAGACACACAAAAATGATCACCAAAAATTCATCTTAAATCGGATATTTCTCAAATTTTCAGGGATTAAATAACTATATATTAGCTATATTTTGACATAATTTTTTTATTGAATTAACTCCCCCAAGCTGAATGCTCGTACATTTCTCTTAACACTGATCATGAGCTCTTGGGCGAGGCTTTGTCCATCTTCCTTACACAATTTCTCCAAGTTTTTCTTCAAAGCTTCATCGGTTTTGAATGATTTTCCACTTTTCTCAAAACTTTTCGATCGGACGAGGTTCTGGTGTATTTGGTGGGTTCGCCTCCTTCGGGACCACATTAACGCCCTTCGCTTCGTACCAATCCATTACAGGCTTGGCGTAATGAGCGTGAGAGCTAAGGAAGGGCAGCAAGCGCTTCTGCAAGCATTGCTCTCGATAAATCTGCCCGTTATGGTGCCGGTTGTAACGAACGGCTTGCTGTACCGTCTGTACCGATCGCCTGCCACAATAGGTATGAAAAGGAGAGCTTGTTCAAGTTTGTAATGAATCAGTTAGTACCTATCAAGCGGATCGAAGTTAGCGAGAAAAAAAATTATCAATTATATATATATATATATATATATATATATATATATATATATATATATATATATATATATATATATATATATATATATATATATATATATATATATATATATATATATATATATATATATATATATATATATATATATATATATATATATATATATATATATATATATATATATATATATATATATATATATATATATATATATATATATATATATATATATATATATATATATATATATATATATATATATATATATATATATAAATATATATATATATATATATATATATATATATATATATATATATATATATATATATATATTTTATATGTATATATTTTTTTTGTTTTTTGCTTTTAAAGTACCATGATCATAATTAATTGTTATCCATATTATTCGTTCGCCATACTCGCTGGGCCACATATTTTGGGACAAGTAAATTACAACTCCATTTTGTAAGTGGCTCTAACAGCGTTCGTACTGTTGGTGTAAACCGATCTAAGTTGGCTCTCATGCTTTAATATTGATTGCCTTGTCTTCCTAATGATACATCACCATCACACTTTGTGAGTGGCCCCAATAGCATCGTTACAGTTGGTATACATAGGTTCAAATCGGAAATCTATACTAATCGCTCGGTTATTGTGCGGGACGCATTTAAATACATGTGAAGATAGCAAAAATAACAGAGATATTCATTAGGGGTAACATATATAATACGCTTTCTTATCATGTGAAGCTTAAAGATGGATTACACGATAAACTGTCTAGTGAAATATTTTAATATTAGTACCGATTTCCGATTTGAACCGATTTATACCAATAGTAAAGATGCTATTGGGGCCACTCACAGAGTGTGATGGTGGTTTATCATTAGGAAAACAAAGCAATCTATATTAAAGCATGAGAGCCATCTTATATCTGTTTACACCAACAGTACGAACGTTGTTGGAGCCACTCACAAAATGGAATAGTATTTTACTTGTTCCAAGATATGTGGCCTATCGAGTATGGCGAACGAATAATATGGATCACAATTAATTATGATCCCCACCATCAACCCATCACACTCGGCGAACCACCACATCTCACTGGAAAGCAGCTTTATTGTTCTTCTTTATTCACTCGATCACTTGCGCCACTGAACAATAGGTAACCGAAACAATAGAAAACGCAATATGCCCGATAACAAAATATTACGCAACAAACCCTCGACACAACCGTTCACAGCCGATGCCCGTCGTTGGCTATTTGATTTTCGTAAACTTTCAATTTGTACAACTACATTCTAAAGACTACTTTACAACTGGAACTGATATCTGCAACAAGCAAGTTGAACGTCTTAAAGAGCATTCTACAATTTGAATTACGATTGAAGGATTTTGCGAAATAAGCGTCGTTAGAAGCATTTTGTACCTTCTGTCAACTTTATGCTTCTATTGATTTTCAAGCTCATCTGTTTAGTACCAACCAGGGGAGACTTGGTCCTATACCCAATGATTTCATTATCTCCAATCCGCTCAACAAATCGCAATGTTTTGTGATATAGCGGACGGAATATTATAATTTGAGATAATTCAATACAGACGTCTTCCAAACTTGGAAGATCGACAGGTAATCGGTGTGTAACCACCTGGTACCTCAAAAGCAAGATGCTTAGAGGCGGACCGGAAGAGTCGATGAGCTACCTTTTAAGCCAGTCTTTTAAGAATATAGTAGTAATTGTTTAGAAGTGCAAATTCAAAGTAAATGTTATGCTGAAATGCTGGAAAACAAATTCAGCCTATTATCCATGTCATGTTGCTCCAGGTTCCTGAGATGAATGGTTTTGATATGCAAAGATGATTCCAAAGCCTGCTGAAATCATTAATTGATATGAGAATGGAAAATTATATGATATGATTTACAGGTCGCACCCCCTCACTTCGCAGCACTATAGCATGCCGCCACTTTCACTAACGGGCCCCGTTGTCCTATTAGCTTCCGTGCATTGGTTAGGGATAGGTGGAGATTGATAGGGAAAATTTAGAGAGAAGGAGTTGTGACAAGCATAACGAAAAACAAAACAAATCGAAAACAGGATATTAGATATTGTCTTCAAAATTTGGTAGGAATAAATTATTTGTTGCTTGAAAAGAAACAAAATTAAGAACAAAGATATAAGTGAAATCCTTGTAGTCCCCCGGATGTTTGAAGAGCTTAGCCATTTCTCTGAAAATATACTAAGAGTTATTGTCTTAGCTGTCTTTTCTAGTGAAATATAAACCACTCACAAAGTGTAATTTATATTGACGCTTGACAGCCAATTTGGATCGATTCATATCAACAGTAAGGAAGCTATTGCAACCAATCACACGATGAGATAGTGGTTCACCTGTTCCAAGATATGAAGGCGAACCACCCGAGCTCACCGGGAAGCAGCTTTATTGTTTGTCCGTGCTCACATGATCACTTGCGCCGCCGAACAATAGATAACCGAAGTTAAAAATAATGCGCTATAACCGATAACAAAGTATCGACACCATGGTGATACGGCAAATATGGTGAACTAATAGTATGAATTTTTTAATTATTTACCGTCATATCTAACCTAGCAGCAGCCTGCCCTTTAACAAAATAGTGAATAAGAAAGAATCAACGCAACCGTTCACATCAGATGCTCGAAGCACTCTTTTTCCGTACACTTTGAATATGTACAACTACATTTTACAAACAATTCTACTACTGGAACTCACATCTGCAACAAGCAAGTTGAGCGTCCTAAAGAGCAATCTATTCCTTGAATCACTAATGAATACTTTACAAATTGTATATTCCAACTACTTCTGTAGATGCAATGCGTTCCGAGTGAGAATTAGCCAGAAAATTCTCACAGATTTACGCTCCTCTGAAGAGCAAAATGAAGTTATTTTAAAAACACATGAGAGAGCTCACCGAGGCGCTCATGAAAACCAGTCCCAAATAATAAAATAATATTATTTTCCAGGCATGAAGCGCCAAATTCAACTTTCCGCTCCATTTTCCGTCTGCAATATTACCCAGGTAACCAATAAGCATTAGCATATGCAGTAAATCATCCCTAAATCTATATTTCAGATGCTACAAGCATTATATTACCATTATATCAGCATCTTAAATGCAATCTGTTGTAAAGTTAGATTTCAAATGCCATTTAAATGCTTGTAGCTTGTAATAAGCATTTCGAATGCAAAATAGCATTCATGAAGCATTATCATAGCATTGCAGTAAAGCAGCCATATATTGGGCCAAAAGCGGCATTTATATTGCATTTAAGGTGACTTAATTGCTTGATTGGCTGCCGTAAAAACGCTTTGGAACTGCTTATTTGTTACCTGGGTAATGTCATCAATGTATACCGTTATCGTTGTTGGACATAAGTTGGAACTCTAACGTGCGATACCCGAACTTATTGCCAGTTCAAATGTCAACCTCTTACCAGCTGCAAATAAAAACATACACACTGGCGTTCAACAAACAACATGCCGACCCTATCTTGATACCCAATCCAGGTTGGAACTGAATAAAAACGAATTCGATATTAGATCACTTTATCTGCTATTTCTAACTTCTTTGTTGACCTTACACCTTTTTCTAGCTGCACACATACTAATGTCATGCATATTGGACCGTGTAAACATAAAGAAACGATAAAAATGATGTTCGAGTGTGTTTGTTTTTACTTGCATTTTATAGCAAAGTTGTGGATTTCACGGAAGGGTCTGAATCTCAGCTTTTTACTGTTGGCAGAAAAGCATGCAAGAAATGTTCTTTTGATCAACGAATCTTGCACCATGCCAGTATTTTGGGTGCATCTTTGGACGATATGATCCCTGTTTCACTTGGAATGGAGCAGCGTAGTCCACATCAGTAACAGCAAATGGGGGTGATGGAACGACACGTGATGATGGAAGGTTTCCCATTAGCTGCGACATCTCTCTTGGATTAATGCGGAAGCATTTCACACAAGACCGTGTAACCTTGTGCACTGTTGACAGTGCGTTCAGCAGTCAATACCTCTGTTGAATGGCATTAATCAGGCCGGCTTGACCTATATGCAGATATTCGTCGTGCATGGCGGTAATTATCATTCTAGTTACAGGATCCTTGTCCGGTAGAATGATCTGGTGCTTAGCTGCCAACGGCAGCTTCGAATGATCTAACCACCTACCAACTCACAGAAGACCATCCTCGTACACCGGATGCATGTTGCCCAGTCGCTTGCATGGTTTTTTGGAGATCATGCGCTGGATTTCATCACCAAAATGCACCTGTTGCATTGTTTTGATGATTGCTTCAGTTGATCGACGTAACTCTTGGACGGTGAGGTTGATTCCCTTCTTACGATCGGCTGACCGTAGCTAGCAGCACTTGTCGATGAAACGCAACAGATAGCCCATGATGCGTTGAATGAACTATACCGAGAGAAAAACGGAAAAGGCTCATTATTAACAACTGGTGTTGCAATTTTGACCTTCATCTACGGAAGGCTGTCCTCGGGAATCTCTACGGTGTCTTCGACGTTGTACTAAGAAATTGTCAGGAATTGCGGACCGTTCCACCAGAGGTTATTTTGCCTCAACTCCTCCGGTAGCTGACCACGGGAAACGATATCAGCGGGGTTGACAGCTGAACAAATGTACCTCAATTGGTACCCATTAAACTCCGATTGGATGATGGCCCCTCAATTCCTTACAAAAGTTTGTAGTTGATCCAAAGTTTTCTTTAATCACGCTAATACTATTGTGCTATCCGACCACAGTACGATTTCTCGGAAGGGCATCTGAAATGCATCAATGACTTGACTGATCAATTTCGTTAAAAAGAGCGCTGCACAAAGTTCCTTCCGTAGTATGGAGAGCTCCTTCCGTAGTCGGAAAGTGGAACTTGACTTTCGCGATCTTCAAGTGGAATGCGTTGAATGAACTCTTCGGAATTGGAGCACCACTTATGGATGTGAAAACCTCCTTTAGCTAGCAAGCCTTTCAGTCCACGTTGACACTCAACACTGGCTTCCTCGATTGTGCTGGCACCGGAAAAGGTATAGTCGACGTAGAAATCATCGGTGAGAATCTTAGCACCGATGGGAATTTCCAATCCTTCCTCCTTGACAAGCTGGATCAAACATCTTGTTGCTGGGTATGGTGCACAAGCTGTACCGTATGTCATGCGATTCAACGATCACGAGGTGGTACAGCTTCAGCGCTTGCGTGTCACCAGATTCTGCCATCAAGTCCTGGAAGATCGCTTTGAATTTCGGCCAGTTTTCATAACTGCCGTCAAAAGTCGGAATCGGGGCTAACAGAGGTTGTTGCGGAATTATAATTTGTGGCGCGCCTGCCTGCGACGGTTGTCGCTCACTAGTAGTCAGAATCATTTCCTGAACGTTGATAATTAGACCGCTGTGCCGGTCCTCGAATGCACAGTATATCTCCTCTTGTTCGTCTGATGCTTCGTCTGGAATCAAGGCCATTAGTTCACTATGAAAATGGCTGAACACGTTGTAGATGGAATTTCATTTCTCCCTCATATACTGCAGCTGAGCCAGGCGCATGTTCTTATGGTCCAGTAATTGTAGCTGTATGCGCACCAACTTTTGCTCGACTTGGCCTCTCTGACGAAATAATCCATTCAGTCGATCCATCTTCTCGAGCTTCATGATAGTTCTCCAATCGTAACCACGAAACGAACTTGAACTAGAGTTGGACATAGAACGTATATTTGTGAGAGGACCTGGTAATTCGGTGTGATCGCAGTGCAGCTTATAGCAACCTTCAGCGAGGGGGTGTAGTTTTAATTGCGGTTAAAGAAAACCTCAACTGTACGTCGGTAGACCTTGTTGACTGTGGCAGTATTGAACAAATCGCTGTGCGAATCAAACTAGACAAGGCGACGATCTTTGTGTGCGGAATCTATCTTCGACCGAAATCGTCTCCGGAATTGTACTCAGCGCATTCCGCAGCAGTCTAGCAAATCTGTGAAAATGCGTCGGATTCTGATAATATTGTCATCGTTGGAGATTACATCCTACCTCAGTTGGTATGGTCATACGATGAAGAGATCAACAGCTTGCTGCCGTCCAACGCAACGACTGAACAGGAAATCGCTCTGGTTGAATCAATGATTGCCTCCGGACTACATCAGATCAACAGACTGCTAAACACGAACGGTCGTACACTTGACTTGGCATTTGTTAACGAACCAAACGATGTTGAACTTATCGAACCTCCGTCATTCCTCCTCCGAATAGACAACCATCACAAGCCATTCGTTCTTCACATTGACGTGACTGCCTCCTGCGTGCAACCAGCTAGTGACTCGAACATCACTGATGATTTCGATTTTCGACGTTGCCACTTTCCGGAACTAAATAACGCTCTCATGGACGTCGAATGGGATTGAAATGTTTCGTGCAAAAGATACGGATGAAACGGTACGTATGGTTTATGACAAATTGTATGACATTATGGAGGAATATGTTCCACGTCGAAGAAGTAGGCCTTATTCGTTCAAGCAACCGTGGTGGACAACTGAGTTACAGCATCTCCGTAACATTGTGCGAAAAGCTCGCTACTTTCGATCACGGACTACTGTTAACCGGATCAATCTACAGTCACTCGAAATCCGTTACGCCAATTGCCAGGACGCTGCATTTCATTGCTATATCAGACGATTGGAGCAGACTGCGAAGCAGAACCCGTCATCCTTTTGGTCGTATATTCGAAGCCGTATCCCTACCGACATGACTTTTAAAGAAACTTCGGCCGATTCACCTTACGAGCTAGCTAATCTGTTTGCCGAATTATTCGAAAATGTACACACTCAAACGTCACGTAAATTGTCTATCAACGGAAATTAAGAATCGTCACCAAGTTGATGCCATATACTTCGATTTCTCTGGGCTTTCCTGATTGGATCACAAAGTGGTTGCGCTCTTACTTATCTGGTCGGAGCGCTTTCTTCAAATTAAACGGTAGTCGGTCACGCGTCTTCTCCGTCACGTCAGGTGTACCGCAAGGAAGCGTTCTGGGACCATTGATTTTTATATTGTTCGTGAATGACTTGTTCTTTTGGCTGAAATCACGCTTTCTCCCGCACGCTGACTATCTAAAAATTTACAAAGTTATATCATCGCATCTCGAAGGTTACGCTTTTCAGGCTGACATCGACGAGATTCTATTGTGGTGCTCTGAGAATGGAATGGAACTGAACATCAAAAAGTGCAAAATTATTTCGTTCACCCCCCGGCAATCCCGAACAGAGTTTGATTACTCCATCAGCTCAGAAGTTATAGAGCGTGTTCAAGCAATTCGTGACCTAGGGGTTACTGTAGATACAAAACTCCGGTTCAACGAGCATATTAGCACAACTACCGCAAAGGCTTTTGAATCACTGGGATTTATTCGTCGCAATACAAGTGGTTCCACCGATGTATATGCTCTCAAGGCGCTGTACTGTTCGATCGTTCGTAGCATCATAGAGTATGCTGTTTGCGTGTGGTCGCTTTAACACTCAGTTCAGATCATCCGGATGGAAAGGGTTCAACGCAATTTTGTACGGTATGCTCTTCGTCAACTTCCGTTGAATGACCCAGCAAATCTATTTAATGCATAGACGTACTAACCTACAGAGGTTATTTGTTTTTGACATTGTCGAAGGTGGTGTAGATTGCCCGGTGCTGTTGCAAATCATAAATTTTTAGGCACCTTCTCGCAAGCTTCGTGACCGTAGTTTACTTGTGGTCAGTCGCCATAGAACAACGTATGGGCAAAACAACCATTTCGATAACTGTGTTAGATCGTTTAACAATGTGAGTGCTGTTTTTTTATTTTAATATGTCCAAATGTTTCTTCAAGAATAGAATTAGAAACGTAGGTGAAGTACCAGTCTGTTGAGTTTTTTTTAATTCGAGACAAAGAACAATGAATAAAAAAAAATAAAAAAAAAAAATAATTCGATTTCTTTCACTAGTGTAGTACCTGGTGCTGGCTTCACTGTAGTATGCACAACAGGCATCGCGGATTCACTTTCACTCACAACTGTTCAATAAATTTGATAAGTTCTGCTGACTAATATTATTGTTCTTGCTGTTCACTCTTTCAAAGCATTACCGCTACCAAGCGGCGACACTGGTGCACTTCGTGTATTTTGCGATCCTTGCTCAAACACGTTCGGGCACGTTCGAACGCAACCAACAGCAGAAGCGAAATGTTTGTTACGGTCGATAGAAATTTCGTGTTTACCTTGAAATACGCTCCGCTGGCCGGACACGTAACGATGGATACCGATCCTTTGCGCTGGGAAATCTTGTCGACAGGATTCCTATCCGGCTCGAAGGACTATTCTATATTCCGTCTCGGTGGAACACAGGAAAAGAAAATCGTCCTAAAATTAACTCTTGTTGGCTCTGAAAAGAGCCTTTGAATGACAATTTCCCTTTGATGCGAGTGGATTGTATGGATGAATGATCGGTCGCTGATGGAAAACACTTCGGCTTTCAATTAAACTTAACTTTATTTTTGTTTCCTTGGCTTCGGTTGTTGTTCGTTCGACGGATGGGAAAACAAGGAATGGAACGAGCCAAATGATGCTCTTTTACAGGGTGGGGAAGAAAATAATGCGAAAATGTTCAAACTTGAGTATTGGGTTAATTCGTGTAGCTAAGCAGCGGAAGCCGGGAAGCGGACGTCCGCGCTTTGCACGCACGCCGAACGTGATCAAATCGGTCCGTGCAAAAATTGCTCGCAACCCGGTGCGTTCCATAAGAAAACTTGCAAAGGAAGCCAATATTTCGGAGAAATCCATGCGGAGAATCATCACCTGCATGCATCTTCCAGAGCCAGAGTGAAACGCTACTTGATTACGGACCGGGTCAAGAAAATACGAGTGACTCGTTCCAAGAGATTGCTTTCCTTGTTGAAGAAGGAAAAAATGATAATCCTGTTCTCCGACAAAAAGCTTTTCAGCATCGATGCTGTGGCGAACAGCCGCACGGACCGGTTCATTTCACCGCAGAAAATGAGAACGTTCCGGAAAAAGTGAAATTCAAATTTCAACCAAACATCCGGCTGGTGTCATGATGTTTGGCTTGGTGGCGTCCAACGGTTGGAAAATGCCGCCTGTTTTCATTAATGCTGGAGTTAAAACCAATACCGAAGTGTATATCGGTATTTTAAAGGACCAAATGCTTCCCTGGGTGAAGGTCAACTTCTCCGAGGACCAAAACGTTGTCCTACAGCAGGATGGAGCGCCGTATCACACGTCCAATCGAACCCAACAATGGTTGAACGATAACATGAAGTTTTGGCCGAAGGCTTTGTGGCCCCCTAGCAGTCCAGATCTTAATCTGTTGGATTATTCGATTTGGGCATATGTTGAAGCACGAGCCTGCAAAACATCACACCCTAGTGTAAAAACCCTGAAGTCAACCATAACACGCACATGGCAGTCAATGTCGGAGTACTACGTCCGAAAGGCATGCTCTGGCTTCCGGCGTCGGCTCGAGGATGTTATTGATAAAAATGGAGGACACATTGAATAAATTTGTTTAAAAGGACTTTATAAGGATAACTGCACTCGAAAATGTTGATATTATTGCTTGAATTAGTTGAAAATGGGATTTGAAAGAAACGTATAACGTATAACGTGCGTGTATACGTTTTGCTGTTTTGAACATTCTCGGCGTTTCTGTGGGAGGGGTATTTCTGTGGGAGGGGTAACTTCTTCTGTGACGTTGAGACGGAACAAGTGACGAATTGAAAATCCAAAATAAAGGAGCTGTAAGCTAAGTTTTCAAAGTTTTCGTCAAAACATGAGGGACTCCACCAGGTCCTTAGCCTTTAGATACGTTAACTTTTAATGTCGCCAAAATGTCATGCACATTTATTTCACTAACGCTAATGTAAGTTGGAAATTCAGGATGGAAACCAAAGTATTCACGATCGTGATCTGGTTCTGAGGCTGTGTTCCAATTCACGAATTAGTTTAAATTTCACTTAAACTTGACAGATGGAAAATAATCGATCAATCGATTAAAATCCCTTTGTTATTGATCAACAAACTGTCGATACGGTGTCTGTCAAAATTGAGTTGCCGTCTGTCAGAAATAAGTCAGCTTGAGTAGCAGACTTAATCGATCATTCCCATCTGTCATGTTTAAGTGAAAATTAAATTTTACTCACGAATTGGAACACAGCCTGAATATGTTGTATATTTTTTTTTAAAGTCCCTAAATAAACTGCATATCTCTTCTGAGTTATTATCTTCACTATGGTCAAAGTTGATTTTAGACGGATAATTGTTACTTTTCAGGTTGGTCTTGACATAATAACAAAGTTTTTTAGACAGGATTTAATTTATTGCTCAATTTTTTAATTATACTCCTCAAATGCTATACTAATCTCCAAATTAATTCGATCGCAGATATCTACATAGTTTTCCATATCTTCATGACTAATATAATTTTTATAGATTTTATTTGTTTTGTTTTAGTTTATTTCCTTGTTGAACCGAACCGGATTTTTGGAAGTAACTTATTACAGAATACTTCAGTTGCATATTCCACATTGTCTTCATTCCTTAACACTGTTTGCCAATCAATAATATGTAGTTTATTCCTAATGTTGTCATAGTTAGCTGGTTCCGACAGTAGAGAAAGGAAAAGGAGTGAAACAGGGTTGCCCTCTATCACCCAGACTGTTTACGTTAGTTCTGCATCATATATTGATAAAATTGCAACAAAAATTTCCTGAGATTTCTTTAGGACAACGTAGCACTATAAAACTACCGATAATATTGGCATACGCTGACGATATCCTCATCATCTGCAACGATCTTGCGCAACTAGACAAGATAGTTGAATATCTGAAAAGTTTACTAAAAGAGGCAGGACTTCAGATACACTCAGGAAAATCAGAACTTATCGTACGAGATCCTCAATCCACAAAGCAAGCGAAAGACGGAACATATACTATTGCGTCTATGAACATAAGTGCTAAACCATGCATTCGGTACCTAGGCGCTTTCCTTACCGGGATACTTGACAGACCAGAAAACGTGAAGAGAAGATGTTTGCAGGGGATACGTGCGAGTAAAATGATTCTTCCGTTTATCCAGAAAAATAAACTACCATGGGCCTTGGTACGAAAAATCTACAGCTCTCCCACGATAACATTCGGAATGAATGCAATGGCTCTTACAGCAAGCAACAGGAGAACGCTTCGAAGATTCGAGAGGAAAATTGTTCAGGAATGGTACATAGCAGGCGGTGGAAAAGATGCCGTAGCTACAAGGAACCTATTACTAGGACGGACCATTGGAAAAAGGGTCAAAATATACCGTATTATGTACTGGGGTCACATTGCTAGACGAGAAGAAAACCATCTGATTCAAGCCGCGTATAACCTGCATCTAACTGGACCCTTAAGAAAATGTAGACCCGCTGACACATGGTTTAAAAGCCTGGACAAAGAGCTGAACTCAATGGGGAAGGCAAGAGATAACTATGAACCAATACTAACAGACAAAGCAAAACTCAAACAGGAGGTATACAAACTATACCAAATGAGAGAAAACTCGGACAGTGAACTATCGGAACAAAACTTAGGCACCTAGAATGTAATATTTAAAATAAATTTTATCACACGGAAAATTGCTTTTATACTTAATGTCACAGTGTAGGGTCAACTTAATACCTTTCTCGTTTCAGAAGAACAACTCTAGGATTTATACAGGACACAAGGAAGAAAAACCACCCCACAAAGAGAACAAATGCGCCCACACCCACGCCCCCCACTCAGGACACAAGGTGGAAAAACCTCTGTCTTTCCCAAAGAAGTCAAGACACACGGAGTGACATTAACCTTCTTAGCCAGGTCACTCCCAACGACTCATCTAAAACTACAAAATCGAGACGGAAGGACGGTTGTAACCCGCCAGCCTTGCGAGTTTCCCGTGGACAAGTAAAAATGGCTTAAGCGCCACTCCCGAGGGAGACCATCTACCAATGTTGGGGGTTGCCCGACCTTATTGAGACCCTTCAGGGGAGGGTTCTGGTTTTTCCCAAATCTATGGGCGGGAAACAAGCTGGTTGACCAAGGAAACGGAATGTTGCTCGAACAAACCGGTCGTGCAAATAGGGAAACGTTATCCGTAAAACCGATTCAAGCCGATGAGAAAATTTCATTCGCGTTTGTTATCATCACGGGAAAACCCTTTCCCAAACACCTCGAACAGATTCCCGTTCGATTCAAGATCTGTCCTTTGATTGGATTCAGGGCCAACCTCCCCAGTAAATGACCAAGTCTGAAAAAGACGACCGAAAACGTGACAAAATCTACCTTCACCTCTCTAGACTTCTCCCATTAGCACATGTGAAAACACTCTTATCATTCGTTACCTATTTATTTAAAGCATCGTTAAAAATAAAGGTTTCGATATCTCCAATTTCATCCTTCATCTATATTTGTGCTTCCATTCAACTACTTTATTGACAAAATTCAAATAGGCCTATCATAACTTTCCCTTACTATCTCACTTGTACTAATTTCTTCGTGTGCTTCTCTATTATCTATGCGGTGCGACAATGGTGTTCATTTGCTGCGTTCCATAGATGTTGCCAATTACCGACGCATAAGCGGGACGAACGGTAGGGCCAAAAAAAACGGTAGCCACACTAGCGGTAGAACGCGACTAGGGGCGAAATTCACCATGCGCATGGGAAAAATAATGAACATGCATGTTACTCACGATTTGTCACCGTTTACTTGCGTTGGGCCATTGGTGGTTGCTCGCTGCTGCTGCTCTTAGACCCGTGCCAGACACGTGGTCATACTCCTACGGACTCCGAATTTACTGCTGGATCGTTGTTGCCGTTGTGGTCGTTCTTAACGGCGCCTCACGCGTTGACTGTGGGACTTACTCGGCGGGGTACAGCCGTCGGATCGATGGTCGTCACCAACGATGGTTCGGTGGTATCGTGCGCGCCTCGCACGCGGGTGTCGCCGGTTCGAATCCGGTCGGTCGATGTTCGACGGATTATTTTTTCAGCATCGGTATGCTGTTATGCTGCTATGCTGGGACGAGAAATCGTGTCGTTGTTGCCGCCCTGCCAAGGGCGCGGGAATTAATGTAGCTGCCCTCTCCGGCCCACGTGTACCGCCGGGACGAACTTCGCAGCTGGAAAGCGGGGTCGAAAACGGTCGCTGACTCGGGGTGTGGTGTGACGGGCCTCTCGCAACTTGCCACAATCTGTCGGGAAAATATCGTGTCGCACGACAGTTACTAACTACCTGCCCGCAGAATCTGATATGCACACCATTTACCTGTCGCATCCAAACAATGCTTACACCATAAACCGCCACTAATGCACACACTATGCACACTTTAGCTATGCCTACTTCTTGGATTAGCTAACTATGAGGGAAAATGAGGAAAAATCTAAATGAGCAAATGGTAGATTCTTCACGTTTTTTTATTTAAAAGTTCACCTGAACTATCACACCACGGCGCGGTAAAACTTTACTGGACCGATCTCGCCTCTTCCACAAACCAGAACGAAGTGAACGAGTCAAGTTCTAAGCTCCTCAGATAATCCGCGAATTCGGTGTATCTCCATCACCGGAAATCACGTAAGTCCCCGAAGTGGAATTTCGTGAAGGTCGCTAAATCGCCTTTACGCACACCACTTCCCTATTTGTTAGGAGAAAGCATTCCTTTTCCCTTGTGGAAGCGGTCTCTAAACCTGATCCCACCCGAAGATTTACAAAAGCCAGGGGGGTCAACGATACTTGAACCTAGGTCGATAGCCGATACTCGCACATGGTAAAGTCCGTTTGGCTGACGATTTACGCTCGGCGCCAGAATAGAACAAGGAACTCATTTTTCTTGTTGTATGCGGAGTGGAGCAAATGACTAAATGAAGACTAAACTAATGGTACTCAAAATAAATGAACTATTTACAAGGGGTAATTCAATAGGTATGTCAACACCTCTGTAATATGTATAATTTTATTAAATCAAATAAATTCTTAATTCAAATTCGTGGTACCGCCTTTTTTTTTTAAACAGGCCCCGATTTTTTTTTTTTTTTTAAAAAAAAAAATTAACCCCCCCCCCCTTTAATTAACCCACAAAAAAAAAATTAAAAATAACCTTTTTCTTATTCAAAAAATTCCCCTAAAGGAAATTTTTCCATGTTGTGGTTTTAAATGAGAGAACAATTTGTAGAACTGAAGAATATCTTCCTTTATAATATTCAAAAAACTTCAATAGACTTAGACTATTCTGTACATTACTGATGTGCAATAAGGAAAAACGTACTTACAAGGAAAAAGTATACGATAATAGTAAAATGTTTTTGAATTTAACGAGAGCGATGTTGACTTATGTCCTACCAAACTTTTCTGATGAACTATATAAAAAAAATTATCAACAAAAGAATAAAAAAAACAAAAAAAAACAAAATTTTGGAGAAAAATTTAAATTGTGAAATTTTTGCTCGACAAAAAATCCGCTACCAAAAAGTTTATGTTTTGCCAATTCTGTTGGGCGCCAAATGTAACCCGCCAACCTACAAGTGCTCTCCTTTCATCCAGAAAGAGATAGATGCTGAAATCGAACGCTTTAAGGAGCTAGGCGCGATCGAAGAATGCTACAGTGAGTGGACTAACCCGCTGGTCCCGGTAAGAAAGTCGAATGGAAAGATTCGTGTGTGCCTGGATTCCCGTCGGATCAATGCGATGACCGTTAAAGACGCATATCCAATGCAAAACATGCAAAACATTTTCCACAGACTGGGCCATGCCAAATACTACACGATCATCGACTTAAAAGATGCATATTTCCAGATTCCTTTAAAGGAGGAGAGCAGGAATTATACTGCGTTCCGGACGTCGAAAGGGCTGTTCCGTTTCAAGGTGTGCCCGTTTGGGTTGACAAATGCACCTTTCACGATGTGTCGATTAATGGACAAGGTCATTGGATTCGACCTTCAACCCTTTGTGTTTGTTTACTTAGGCGACATAGTGATCGCTACTGAGACTTTAGAGGAACATTTTCGACTCCTAGGAATAGTAGCAGAACGTTTGAGGAAGGGTAAATTAACCATATCACTGGAAAAATCCAGGTTTTGTAGAAAACAAGTGATGTATCTTGGATACTTGTTGACTGAGCGAGGTGTCTCCATTGATCGTTCGAGAATCCAACCGATTCTAGACTACGCTCGCGCAAAGTCGGTGAAAGACATTCGAAGGTTGATGGGTCTTGCTGGGTTTTACCAGAAGTTCATCAAAAACTACAGCCGAGTGACAGCTCCAATAACTGATCTTTTGAAGAAGGACAAAAAGAAGTTTACTTGGTCGGAGGAAGCGGAAGCGGCTCTGAATGAATTAAAATCGGTGCTCACATCAGCACCGATCTTAGCGAATCCGGACTTCACTAAACCGTTCGCCATTGAGTCCGACGCCTCAGACAACGCTGTAGGAGCTGCACTGGTACAAGAACAGGGAGGAGAAACAAGAGTCATCGGATACTTCAGCAAGAAGCTGAGTTGTACCCAGAGAAAGTACGCGGCTGTGGAGAAAGAGTGCTTAGGTGTGCTGCTGGCTATCGACAACTTTCGGCATTACGTTGAAGGAACCCGGTTCAAGGTAGTGACGGATGCGAGGAGTCTGCTATGGCTTTTCAAGATCGGAGCAGAATCGGGCAATTCGAAACTCCTGAGATGGGCTCTTCGTATTCAATCCTACGACATCGAGCTCGAGTACCGCAAAGGAAAGAATAACATCACCGCGGATTGCTTGTCAAGATCGATCGAAATGGTAACGCCCATCCAACTCGACCCAGCATACGATGAATTGGCATCAAACATCCAAGCTAACCCCGTGCGGTATAGTGAGTACCGAGTGATAGACGGAAAAATCTGGAAATACCCGAAGAGCTCTAGTCGACAAACCGACCCTCGGTTTGCATGGAAACAAATCCCACCACAAGCAGAAAGAAATGCGATCATTAAACTGGAACATGACAAAGCCCACTTCGGTTTTGAGAAAACCCTAGCTGCCATTAAAGAACGGTACGTCTGGACAAAAATGAACGAACAAATAAGGACATTCTGCAAGGAGTGTTTGAGCTGCCAGACCAGCAAGGCAGGAAATAAGAACGTGACACTACCAATGGGATCTCAAAAGCCTGTAGATTACCCATGGCAATTTGTCACGTTGGATTTCATTGGGCCATTACCAGCGTCAGGACGACATCGGTGCACCTGTCTGCTAGTAGCAACAGATGTGTTCAGTAAGTTTGTCCTGGTGCAGCCTTTTCGGGAGGCTAAAGCAGAGCCACTGATAGAATTTGTTGAGAATATGATCTTCCGGTTGTTCGGAGTTCCGGAAATTATCTTGACAGACAACGGAACTCAGTTTGTTTCTAAAGCATTCAAGAACCTGCTTCAGAATTATGGCATAAATCACTGGTTGACTCCTGCATACCATCCGCAAGTAAACAATACTGAACGTGTGAATCGAGTTATAGGAACGGCTATTAGAGCAACATTGAAGAAGGAACATAAACATTGGACCGATAATATTCAAGCAATTGCGAACGCTATCAGGACAGCAATACACGATTCTACGAAATACAGTCCCTACTTTGTGCTATTCGGCCGAAACCAGATATCGGACGGCGGCGAATATGCTCAAATCCGCGACAAATACCAACCGGACGAAATGGATGAGACAGAAACATCAAAAGCGAGGAAGAAACTGTTTGAAGAGGTGAAAAAGAACCTATCAGCAGCATATGAGAAGCACAAAAGAACCTACAATCTGCGATCAAACAATAGCTGTCCGCGATATGTTGCTGGGGAAAAGGTCCTTAAGAAGAACTTTGATCTCTCTGACAAAGGTAAAGGATTTTGCAAGAAACTTGCTCCAAAGTTTGAACCTTGTGTCGTGAGAAAAGCCCTGGGATCCCATACCTATGAACTGGAGGATGATAATGGTAAGCGGATTGGAGTTTTCTTTGCGGATCAGCTGAAAAAGCTGAACACAGCCTCATCTAAACTATTAAACTGAATATTCAGCTATGTGCCTCTTTTAAGAGCAACCACCGATTACGATGAGAGCGAAATCGAAAAGAAAATACCTACGGGGCAATTATTTTGCGATTACTGAGTCGAATTCCTAGAGGAAAACGATTAAATTGGTTTGGCAGTTCAAGGGTTAGCTTGTGCTGATTCCCTCTCAGTAGTGAATCCCACAAAGAAGAGAAGGAGTTGGGACGATGACCTGTTCACAGTAGTGGTTAACCACGAATGCATAAAGCGAGTCACAATGATGATTTCCATATCAACTTAGCAAGCCAACTAGCAAATCAATTTAACCGAGAGTACTTGGAACAGACTTCTAGTAACGAAACAAAATTTGCAAGCTTAACTTTTGCAAGCTATGTATAATCTCAAATGAGTGACAAAGAGAAACATTTCCCCAAAAATACCAACTAAGGGCAGATCATTCGTCAGTTTCAACTGACAAAGATTAGATACATCGCGTTTCAATGTAAATAAACCCTTTTGTAAATAGTAGATTAGATTACTAGTAAGTTTTGAAGTCCTACACTTCGTCCTATTGATAAAACTAGAGTTAGTACTTAGGCTAGGTTAGTATTAGATAAATCAAATCACTTACGATTTTAATAGACTTTTGTAATTATCGCAATAACTTTCGAAAAAATTCTTGAATTTCCTTTTTTTGTTTCTTTTAATTGGTTGTTTAAATAAATTGCGTAGAAAAATTCCTAAAAGTCGAAAAATTGAATTAGTCATTTGAATTTGAGCATTAAATTTATAATTAGAACAAATCGTTACCTTTTCATAGTTGGTTGTTTCTCGAAATTGCACTTATTTTTATTTCCACACATCCTCGAGTTCCATCCGCTCTGCATTATCGATCATATTTTATTTCTGGGCTGTTAATTGTAGTATCCCCAGCAACAACGCCAATGGTGATGGCTGGATCGCCAGCTGCGTTGCATCTGCGAAAGAACAGAACAAACAGGAAACTCTTCTTAAACTTACATCTTCTATGGAACGACATTTTCACACTTTCCTTTTTCGTCCAAATCAGCAAGGCAGTCATTTAATCCATAAATTTCCACCATTTCCGTCGATTTTCTTCGGAAAATACTTTCCCGATACACTTTCACTGACACTGGTCTGTCAAACTTTGTTTTTGGTTCACTGACAGGGTTCATGACGTTGGCAAGAATGAGTGAGATGAATGAATGTTTGAGTGACTGTATCTGATACGTGAGGGGTGAGCTAATGGAAAATTTTGTGATTGTTGTATTTTGAAGATTTTCGTAGTTGGTATGTACCCGACGGTAAAAAAAATTTCTAGTTTAATGTTTTTGAGTTCATGGCTTATGGAGAACGTTTTCTGGAAAGATTTCTGGATTGTTTTCCAAGAGGTGAAACATACTCCCCACTCATGGTGAATTATACTGAATCCGTCGTTGTCAGGAGTTGACCTGAGGTTTGGATGTCAATATAGTTCATCGGTTATTTTTCACTACGGTGATAGTTTCGGAGAAATCACACCTGTTACTTAGTTGTTACACTGAGGTTGGTGATGAATTCTTTTTAAGTATTTGTGTTAGGTGTTTATTTTTTTTTTTAATTTATTTTCATATCATTTGGTTAATACATATATGTATATATTTTAAAGACTTTGCGAGTGTTAGTGTTGCCAGCAGTCTGAATTATGCATGTAACAATTCATTGGTTTGATCAAGACCGGCATTTCGAGAGATAACATATTTGTAGATATTGAATTATATTTCATTAGTAAATCAGTTTTTTTTTTTTTTTGTAAAGAATTTTTTGGATTTTGTTTTGCTTTTGAGGATACTTTTGCTTTCTGCTGGAGACCGGAGTTGCAAAACGCTGATGGTCAGTAGCAAGCGTGATTGATTGATCATAGCTTGTAAATTGAGGAGGAGTCAATACATTGACGATGAACACATATGACCCCGGAAATCAAGATTATCGATTGAAGTAAAATCAGATATCCTTCGAAAATTTGATTGGTTTTGAATTGTAGAATCCAATGACCAATCAAATTTTCGAAAATTTAGTGAGGAATGATGTGGCGGTACCACGAATTTGAATTAAGAATTTATTTGATTTAATAAAATTGTACATATTACAGAGGTGTTGACATACCTATTGAATTACCCCTTGTAAATAGTTCATTTATTTTGAGTACCATTAGTTTAGTCTTCATTTAGTCATTTGCTCCACTCCGCATACAACAAGAAAAATGAGTTCCTTGTTCTATTCTGGCGCCGAGCGTAAATCGTCAGCCAAACGGACTTTACCATGTGCGAGTATCGGCTATCGACCTAGGTTCAAGTATCGTTGACCCCCCTGGCTTTTGTAAATCTTCGGGTGGGATCAGGTTTAGAGACCGCTTCCACAAGGGAAAAGGAATGCTTTCTCCTAACAAATAGGGAAGTGGTGTGCGTAAAGGCGATTTAGCGACCTTCACGAAATTCCACTTCGGGGACTTACGTGATTTCCGGTGATGGAGATACACCGAATTCGCGGTTTATCTGAGGAGCTTAGAACTTGACTCGTTCACTTCGTTCTGGTTTGTGGAAGAGGCGAGATCGGTCCAGTAGAGTTTTACCGCGCCGTGGTGTGATAGTTCAGGTGAACTTTTAAATAAAAAACGTGAAGAATCTACCATTTGCTCATTTAGATTTTCCCTCATTTTCCCTCATAGTTAGCTAATCCAAGAAGTAGGCATAGCTAAAGTGTGCATAGTGTGTGCATTAGTGGCGGTTTATGGTGTAAGCATTGTTTGGATGCGACAGGTAAATGGTGTGCATATCAGATTCTGCGGGCAGGTAGTTAGTAACTGTCGTGCGACGCGATATTTTCCCGACAGATTGTGGCAAGTTGCGAGAGGCCCGTCACACCACACCCCGAGTCAGCGACCGTTTTCGACCCCGCTTTCCAGCTGCGAAGTTCGTCCCGGCGGTACACGTGGGCCGGAGAGGGCAGCTACATCAATTCCCGCGCCCTTGGCAGGGCGGCAACAACGACACGATTTCTCGTCCCAGCATAGCAGCATAACAGCATACCGATGCTGAAAAAATAATCCGTCGAACATCGACCGACCGGATTCGAACCGGCGACACCCGCGTGCGAGGCGCGCACGATACCACCGAACCATCGTTGGTGACGACCATCGATCCGACGGCTGTACCCCGCCGAGCAAGTCCCACAGTCAACGCGTGAGGCGCCGTTAAGAACGACCACAACGGCAACAACGATCCAGCAGTAAATTCGGAGTCCGTAGGAGTATGACCACGTGTCTGGCACGGGTCTAAGAGCAGTAGCAGCGAGCAACCACCGATGGCCCAACGCAAGTAAACGGTGACAAATCGTGAGTAACATGCATGTTCATTATTTTTCCCATGCGCATGGTGAATTTCATTTCCCCCCCCCCCCCCCCCCCCCCCCACGCGCCCCCCCCCCATTACTCCCGGTCGTTGTTGCCGTTGTGGTCGTTCTTCCCCGCCCCCCGCGCTCACTGTGGGCTTCTCCCCGGGGTCCCCGTCCGCCACGTCCTCCCCCCCCATGGTTTCGTGGTTTTTTCCCCCCCCCCCCCCCGGTGTCCCCGGTTCGAATCCGGTCGGTCGATGTTCGACAGATTATTTTTTCAGCATCGGTATGCTGTTATGCTGCTATGCTGGGACGAGAAATCGTGTCGTTGTTGCCGCCCTGCCAAGGGCGCGGGAATTGATGTAGCTGCCCTCTCCGGCCCACGTGTACCGCCGGGACGAACTTCGCAGCTGGAAAGCGGGGTCGAAAACGGTCGCTGACTCGGGGTGTGGTGTGACGGGCCTCTCGCAACTTGCCACAATCTGTCGGGAAAATATCGTGTCGCACGACAGTTACTAACTACCTGCCCGCAGAATCTGATATGCACACCATTTACCTGTCGCATCCAAACAATGCTTACACCATAAACCGCCACTAATGCACACACTATGCACACTTTAGCTATGCCTACTTCTTGGATTAGCTAACTATGAGGGAAAATGAGGGAAAATCTAAATGAGCAAATGGTAGATTCTTCACGTTTTTTATTTAAAAGTTCACCTGAACTATCACACCACGGCGCGGTAAAACTCTACTGGACCGATCTCGCCTCTTCCACAAACCAGAACGAAGTGAACGAGTCAAGTTCTAAGCTCCTCAGATAATCCGCGAATTCGGTGTATCTCCATCACCGGAAATCACGTAAGTCCCCGAAGTGGAATTTCGTGAAGGTCGCTAAATCGCCTTTACGCACACCACTTCCCTATTTGTTAGGAGAAAGCATTCCTTTTCCCTTGTGGAAGCGGTCTCTAAACCTGATCCCACCCGAAGATTTACAAAAGCCAGGGGGGTCAACGATACTTGAACCTAGGTCGATAGCCGATACTCGCACATGGTAAAGTCCGTTTGGCTGACGATTTACGCTCGGCGCCAGAATAGAACAAGGAACTCATTTTTCTTGTTGTATGCGGAGTGGAGCAAATGACTAAATGAAGACTAAACTAATGGTACTCAAAATAAATGAACTATTTACAAGGGGTAATTCAATAGGTATGTCAACACCTCTGTAATATGTATAATTTTATTAAATCAAATAAATTCTTAATTCAAATTCGTGGTACCGCCACACTTTTTCTTTCTTTTTTCCCACCCAAAACAATACTATATTTAATTTTTCCCCCCAAACAAATAATAAATTTCCCTTTTTTTTAAATTCCTTTTCTCCCCCCCCCCTCCACACACAGCCCCGCCCCATTAATATTTTTTTTTTTTTAAAAATATACACCAAAAATATATATTGTTAAAAAAAAAAAAGATAATATTATTTTTATCATTATGTTTAAAAAAAGGCTCTGTAAGAAAAAAAAAAAAAAAAAAAAAAAAAAAAGTTGTCATAGTTAGCTTGGTTGCAAACAAAAAATTCCTCCAATTCAATATCCAAAAGTTGTTCAAAATTTGGCCAAAAAAGAAAAAACCCCACCGCAGTGGGAAATGCTTCATTTCCCCAATTTAAACAAAAAGATTTCGTTTCCAAAAAAATCTCCCAAAATGGTTGTCAACAGCAAGTCCAAGTAGCAATTTTGTTGATTTTTTACATGGTTAATTTGATTTAGTCCCAAATTTGCAATTATATCAAACATAAAATTTAATGTTTCGTTTTCTCCAAAGACTGGGGGTAAAATGTATTCGTTATTCATGTCTGGAATAAAGTCATTTCGTTGGTTAAAATCACCATAAATATGTAGTTTAACTTCAGGAGGTGAGCTAGACATAATTTCTTCAACAACGCCGAAAAACGTATCGTCCATGTCTTTACGGGCATTATTTGGAGGAAAGTCAACCGAAACTAAAATGTGTGTTTCCTGGAGTAGCAATCATTGATACGTGCAGTCAGTCAAACTAAGCTAAGCTAAGCTATGGTCGAAAGTATGCATTTTTGTCTGCAAACAAGTTTCGATGAGAAGGAGTGCGTTCATATTCGATGACATCTAAAATGTTGCACTGTATACGGCTCATGCTCCAGAAGTCTTCTTCCAGTAACGGTGTTGTAAATAGTTACTTATATTTTCACTACATATCAATATATAAAGATAACTACGCGAAACCATATTATCTTAAACCATTCTAATTGTTTTTTTTTTCAGGCCAAAGAAGCTGGTAAGACTGTACCAAAAACTTCGGCAACTAAAATCGCGCTTGATTTAATCAGAACTAAAGGAATCACGGGACTTTACAAAGGAACAGGTGCCACTATGCTGCGTGATGTTTCATTTTCGGTTATTTACTTCCCATTGTTTTCAACACTAAATGATCTCGGCCCACGAAAGGCGGATGGTTCCGGTGAAGCAGTATTTTGGTGAGATTTGTAACATTATCGAAAAAACACAGCAACGCAAAAAATAACGTTGAAAAAATTCTTCCATTGTTTGTAAACAAAGCCGTTGGTTGTGTTTTTCTACTAGCTTTTGAAAGTTCGGATTTTACGTGTTTTTGAGTTCTTTTAATTCGTGAATTTGTGTTCTGTGAATCATTAAACTGCCAATACACCCGTGCCTAGCGAAGTTATTCAGAAATTCTGGTTTGAAGATCTAAAACTCGGTAGTGCAGGATGGAGGAGCGTTGTTATGGCTGTGCAGTTTCGATTACCGATGAAAATGATCTCGTCACTTGTCAAGGGTTCTGCAAGTCTACGTTCCATCTCAAATGCTCACACCTCAGTGCGAGTGTTTGGGCAGATATCAGATCTAGTTCGATGATCTACTGGATGTGCCCATCGTGCAGAAAATTGATGAGTAGTACCCGTTTCCGCGGCGAACTGAGTGGTACGAATGATTTGCTACAAGCAGTTATGAGTCAACAAAGTCAGATGCTGGAGGGGTTGCGAAGGGAGATAAAGAAGAATACAGAGAGGATCAACGAGATCGGAAAGCAGCAAGGGCGGGTTCTGTCTGATCGCTCACCTTGGCCTAGTATTCAACCAAGGTCAACAAAGCGCCCGCGCCTCCAAATCGATCCGCCACAGACCGAAGAGGATGCACCTCGCGTGCTTTGTGGTAGCAAAGAGCCAGACCCCGCTTTGTCCATTCCAATCGTACAAGCCGTTGCACGAGAGCCTAAATTTTGGCTGTTCTTGTCGAAATTTTCTCCACACGCCACAGTGGAGGAAATTTCTGGTCTAGTACAGCGAAATCTCGAAATTAATGAGCCTGTCGAGGTTGTGAAGTTGGTCCGTAGGGGCGTTGATCTCAATCAGCACTCCTTCATATCGTTCAAGGTTGGTGTGGGACTGAAGTGGAAGGAAAAAGCAATGGAACCAGCAAGCTGGCAAAAGGGAATTTATTTTCGGGAGTTCGTGGATACTGAGCGGGGAAGCACTGTGTTTCGTGATGAGCGGGGAAGCACTGCGTTTCGTGATGAGCGCCAGCGTGGGGGCCCCTCACAATCAAACGATTGTTTCTCTACGCCGCTCGCACCTCCTAGCAAACCGGTTGTTGCAATGCAGCAGTAACGTTGATCCATGCGAGGATTCTGAAATATTATACGAAACAAATGTAAGAAACTCTGAATGTCATGAAGTCACTAATTCACCTACTTTCTCCCGTACGGAGGATGGAACGGAGTCACAGCCTGTTGCATCGTCGAGACCGTTGGAGCGGATGACACGGTGCTCGTGGTTGGAGATTTAAACCTGCCAAATTTGAGCTGGAATCAGTGTTTACAGGAGGGAAAAGATTGTTTTCTCTTACCTGATCGAATAAATTCGCAGAGCGAAATCGCCATTGTTGATGGATTATTGTCGGCCGGGCTGATGCAAGTGTGTGATCTGCCGAATCAAAACAATAGATTTTTGGATCTCGTATTCACCACTGACACCGAGTCCTGCAAAGTTGTTGTGACTGACCCGATAATAAAGCACGAAATTCACCACTACGCAATGCAACTGACGATAGCTACAGATGCACTACGCGAGTTGCAGATTGGGATGTCCAAAAAGCACTTGAACCTTGAGTTAATGAATACGGCGTCGGTTAAAATGGCATTAATGGATATTTTGTGGGGTGACATTTTCATTTCCCAAGATGATTTCGACCACGATTCAGACACGTACAAGCAACATGCTGCGTTAATGGTGGATTTTCTCAACTCAGTCGATGTTTTGAATTGTGGACTCGATTCTACAATTGTGGAAAACAACATAGATTTCAACGTCCTCTCGTTTTACTTTGTGTTGTTCACCATGTTCACACGTTTTGCACCCTTTTACAAGGAACGTTCTCGCCGATATTGATACAAGTTCTCAAAGATAAACGAAAAGCACTGAAGAAAATGCGACGCAATCCTACCCCGGAGAACATTACTTCCTACAAACAACTACTGGGAACTTTCAAAGTGCTGCACAGAGAAGCGTATCAAGTGTATATCACAGGGATTCAGAATGGAATTAAAGAAAATCCTAAATCTTTCTGGAAGTTCGTGAATAGCAGGCGAAAACACATCGGGATACCGGAGGTGATTAAGTATGGAAACAGATCTTCTGCTAATGGACAGGATACCGCTGAACTCTTCGCTGAATATTTCAAAAATGTTTATCGAAACGATCACTCCACTGAAATCAACACCCCTGTCGGTGCGGCCGTTGAATTTTTAGAGCTACCAAGTGAAGAAGTAAGAAAAGGTTTGTCGGATTTAGACTCAAGCAAATCAGCAGGACCCGACAGGTTGCCAGCTAAGGTTCTGAAGGAATTCAAGGATGAGCTCGTCGAACCCTTGACCATTCTTTTTAACGCTTCTCTTTCGTCTGGTTATTTCCCGCCTATATGGAAAATATCTCATATAACGCCTATTCATAAAAAAGGATCCCGTTCTGACGCTGAAAACTACCGGGGCGTAGCTATTCAGTCCGCGATGCCAAAACTGTTCGAGCAACTTGTTTACTCCCATCTTTATGAACGAATCAACGATCGTGTTTCAACTGCACAGCATGGGTTCCTGAAAAGAAAGTCAGTTGTGACGAACCTGGGTGAATTCACTTCCACGGTGACTGATTATATATCAAAGGGGTATCAAGTTGACTGCGTATATACGGATATGAGCAAGGCTTTCGATGTGGTGGGAATAGATAGCATAATTCGTGCTGCAGCTGATTTCGGTATCGGCGGCATGTTGTTTGAATGGATCAAGTCATATCTTCAGGAGAGAATACAGTTCGTCAGAGTGCTCAACAATGCATCTGGTACCTTTGTCGTACGTTCAGGAGTTCCACAGGGTAGCCACCTAGGCCCGCTGCTTTTTGTCATGGTTATGAATAAGCTGCCGTCATTCATGACAAAAGCAATAGTGCTCATCTATGCAGATGATGTGAAAATTTTCCTACCGGTGAAAATAGCCGATGACTGCCTTTTGCTCCAACAGGATTTAAACAATTTTGTTAGGTTTGTCGGTGAAAACGGACTTAGCATAAACCCAAGCAAATGCTCCGTTATGACGTACACCAGGAGAGTTCAACCAATCATTTGCAACTACACATTGGAGAATTCGATCCTGCAACGAGCTGAGAGTATTCGGGACTTGGGAGTAACGATGGACCAGTCCCTAACATTTAATGATCACATCAACAATGTTATTAAGGAATCGTTGCAGCTCTTTGCACTCACTAGACGTTTCGGGCGAGAATTTACTGATCCCTATGCAATCCTTACAATATACATCAGCCTCGTTAGGACTAAACTCGACTTCGCGAGTGTGATATGGCGACCACAGTACGAAGTGCATATCCAAAGGCTAGAGGGAGTTCAGAAAAAGTTCCTGAAATTTGATTTGAGGGATCTTGGATGGAGTGGAGAACGGTTGCCAGCATACGAAGACCTCTGCTGTCTGGTTGACATTGACACAATCAGTAGTAGACACAAAATCGCCGACACAGTATTCTTCTGCAATATATTAAGTGGGCGGATTCAGAGTTCGTTGCTTTACGATCGACTCAGCTTCAATACCAGCCCGGTTTCTCTACGTCGACGAAGGGTATTCGATCCTCCATTGCGGTCAAGAAACTACACGCAGCACGAGCCTACAAGCAGATTTATGAATGAGTTCAACAGACTACAGGATGTAATTTCTATTAATATGACAACAGAAGTAATTCGTGGTAGACTAAGACTATATTTTAGAGGCCAACTAAGTGTGTAATGTGTAAAATATGTACGTCGTATTCTAACTTTAAGAAGGGTAACGGGCTTACAGCCTATAGTCCAAATACAAATACCAAATACCAATTTATTTTTTATTTGTTTTGCGTGCTTTATTTCTCATTTCACCTAACGAAAAAAAAAAAAAAACACCCCCCTAAAAAAAAAAAAAAAAAAAACCCCCCCCAACAAAAAAAAAAAAAAAAACAACACCCGATATACCACCACTTTTTTTTCACACAAAAAAAAAAAAAAAACAGCCCACACTTTTCCCCCCCCCCCCCGCGAAAAACCCCCCCAAAAAAAACCCCCCAAAGAGAAGACACGGCGGCTTATGGGAGCGCACAAACCGACGCGATGCGTTTTTCAATCGCGTCAGTTTATGCGCTCCCATAAGCCGCCGTGTAATCTCATCGCGCAATTTTTTCGCCGCGGTTATTCGCTGCCGCGGCGGAAAAACAACGCGGTGGTTTGCAGAACCCTTCAAGAGACACCCAGAATAAGGCCGGCATATTTAACATTGGACTTGATCACGGTTCTCACTTTACCTGTAATGTCCATTTGATGTGCAGGTGGGGTACCGTAATTCGTTTTCACCGTAAAGTGACACCCGCTTCATTCTGGATCCCTTATGAAATTACTAAAGCTTGCTTGAGATAGAATTGGAACAAAAACAATTGCCTGTATTTCAGTTATTTATTATTGAATTCAAGATCTTTTTGTATACAAATGTAGAGTTTTCTTCATACTTTTAAGAAAAAATACGGATAAAATTATTCGTCACGGTTTCGAAGGAATTCTCGAATTTTTCCTGTAACACGGCTCATTAGGCGGCGCACACCTTCTTCGTCCATCGTTTTAGCTATCTTATTCCACCAGGTCTTCATCTGATTGATGTCTTTGACAACCTTTCCCTTTGCCTTGAGTCTCCTCTTCATGATTGCCCAGTATTTCTCAATAGGGCGGAACTGGGGGCAGTTGGGTGGGTTAAGGTTTTTCGGAACAACCTGGACCCCTTTCTCTGCATACCATTCTTGAACGACTTTGCTGTAATGACAGCTTGCCAAATCTGGCCAAAACATTACGGGATGGTCGTGGGATCGAATGAATGGCAAAATTCGTTTTTGGAGACACTCTTTTTGGTATAGTTCCGACATCATTGTCTTATTTGTAACGAAAACTTTCGTTTTTTTGCCACAGCTGCAAATGCCCTGCCAAATCATGAATTTTCGTGCAAATTTGTCGGCAAAAACAAATTTAAATTTGGCTGGAACATCCCCCCGAGCCGTTGCCAAGTAAAATTTTTGACCTGGGATTTGCCCGAAGTCAGCCTTGACATAGGTTTCATCGTCCATCAGAAGACACCCGTCGAACTTGGTCAGCACCTGGTCGTATAGCTTCCGAGCACGGATTTTGGCCACACTATTCTGTTTTATGGTCCGATTTGGCTGTTTGCTAGCTCGATACGACTTGATTCCTTCCCGGAGTCGAGTTCTCCTCACGGTACTATGGGCAGCACCGAATTTTCTGGCCAAATCACGGTCCGACAGATTGGGATTCCTCTTAATCGTTTTCAAAATCTTACCACGCAGTTTCCGGTCGACAATTCCACTCCGACGATTGGCTTGAGGCTTCCGAATTGTCGTCAATGTTTCCTTATACCGTTTGATAACGCGCCATACGGTATTTCTGGGCAATTTCAGCTGTTTAGCTAGCCTAGATGCAGACCACAATGGATTTTCCAAATAACTGTGCACAATTTTTTCCCTTTTTTCGACTTCCATGTTGATTGTTTACAAAGTACAGTCGATTTGCGGAATGTCAAAAATACATACGTGAAGCTGACAAAATTCCCGACACGTGGGCGCCAAGAACTTCCAAATCCGTCCACCAGGAGTGCCACAATATGAGCAAAAGTTTGTTCCAATTCTAAATGAAGCAAGCCTTAGACAAAGCATTTCACGAGACAACAGCGATCAGCTGATTTTTTTGTTTACCTTGAATTTTGGACAGTAACTATTCCGAGTTGACCTGACAAATTTTTCTTGGAAATTTTTGATTTACTTTCAGCATCGTTTGCATGATTAAATTGGGAGTGATAACATACCTAAATGTATTAATTGGCAGGCCAACTGAAAAACGACTCATGGAATTAACCCATATTACATCCCCATTAAACATTTGACAGATGAAAAAATCTTCAAAAGGTTTTATCTAAAATTTGTAAACCAATCAGGATTAGTGCTTATCTGCACAGCAAGGATGTCGTTGGGGCCACTGACAAAGTGTTATGGTGGTTTTTAATTGGGAAAACAACGTAAACTTTAAGTAACGCTTGAGAGCCGATTCAAACCAGCAGTAAGGACTCACTCCCTGAGACATATTAATGTCACTATAATATCTGCATTGCCGCTATTTGCATAACAGTCCTATGTGGATTTTGTTGATTTTGTTTTTCTTATGGGAATGTGCTTTACGTTCCTTGCATGTCTAGGAAACCTGTTTAGATAACAGACTTTGTTCCAGAAATATCGAAAACAAAACCCACATCCTTTGTCCTACGTTTAAAATATTCGGATAACAGTCCAACTATGGATTTAAACACCCTGTAATGCAAAATAAAATATAATGGTAATCTTTACCTTTAAGTGAATTATCTTAATCTTAATGTATAACGGTTTTACAGTAAAGTTTTCGAGAAGATTGCAGCTATCTTCAACTTATTAGAATGATTTGTAATTCTGCATTTTAAACTATTGAAAACTTCAACAACGGTTCTCTCAATATGGTAAAAATCGACATAGGACTGTTATCCTAATAGCGGCAGTACACAACTTACATAAAAATTTAAATATTGTTTGCGGTGTCAGTGTTTCACCAAATAAATCCGAATTTTAGAAGGCTATTCAAGAAGCGATTTATTATCGTCAAGCTGACTTAACTTTATTCATTTTAATGGCCACTCTAATACAGAGTACACAACTATGTAGTTAAATATTAAGTACAAGTTTTTACAAAGGGGTTTGAGCTGTAAAGCGCTGTTAAATGAAAAATAAAAAAAAATCTCGAAAATATGTTGATGAATTATTGAGAGTATTGTAATAGAAACTATATTATTTTCGTTTATTGAATTGGAAATATGGCAATGGCATAGCCTACCGAGAAAGTCCATTGATTTCTAGGTTTAGAGGTATTTAGAGAATACCATTTTGGGGACGATTCCTACATAGTGGTTAAAATCCATACCACTCACACAAAGCCACGAGTTTAAATCTCACCCCGGAGAGATAACTTAAATCCAACGAAAAAAAAAGTGTTGAATCAAACGGAAAAACGTGTTAAAATCAAACGAACAAAAAATTGTGTGATGGGACATGATTAATCGGCCAAATTTTTTGCCTCAGAAAAACCACCGACGTCGACTGGGATTGAACCCAGACCCACTGGGCTGCCAAATAGCTGTCACTCTTACCACTACACCACCGACGCCGAAAACTATTTATTGTTCCGGGTGTTGTATTCCTTACTAAGAATATCGCAGGTTATTTGTTGGAAAAAATCCTTCTTCAAATTTAAACCATTCCTAAATGTGGTGTAGTGGTAAGCGTGGTGGCTCTCACCCCTCTGATCACGTCTTCTTTCGGAAAGGAAATAAAGCCGTTGGTCCCGCCCCATGTGTTGATGTTCGATGTAGATTTTCGATTCGTAGAGTCCAGGTCGTCTACCTGGAGTGACGAACCAGCTTCTGGTTGAAACTCACGTCAAGACGAAAGAACAAACAAAAACAACCATTACTGAATTTTCAAACTTTATGTGTTTTGAACTCTGTTTTCTCTAAGCTGACTGTACCTGAAAGAGTATGATATTTAGCGCACATCTTTTTGTTTCATTCGAAAGCTGAGAAAATTTCCTAATTAACAACATTTACAAACTGTAATTGTAATTGTTCAGTGTATAGGCCGCGCCTTCCTGCTAAGAATGCGTATCAAGGGACTCACCCCCAGGTCTAAACACCTATGGACTTTACTGTTGCACTCGTCAGATCGTGCTATACTAAAGACTTACATGGGTGATCGTATCCGGGTTCTCCACTGAGTAGACGCAGGTGTCCGTTCAGTTTCTGGTACATTGATTCATCTTTATGCCCAACTGAAGTACTATTACTTAAAAAGTTTTGTGTAAAATGGCTAGTCTGGAGTAAAGGGTGTTCCGATCAAAATTTGGTCAAACAGTAATGTGTGTAAGTCGATCAAAGTTTTTGTTAATAAGTCAAATTCTTTTTCTTTTTAAAATTCAGTTCATACAGAATACAGGAGAAATATTCAACTAAGCTTCCTTTTTACAGAATGCGAATTGCCGGATCTTTCGTTTAACACCTGCCAAAAGATTTTGTACAGTCTCCTTGTCCACTTTATTCGCCGCAGAACGCCAGTTTGCCTTGAACTGTTTCTCGCTCACAACAGCTTTTTGAGTCTTCTTAAGGTTCCGCTTGACGATGGCCCAATATTGTTCGATTGGACGGAGCTCTTGCGTGATGGGAGGGTTCTTGTCCTTGGGCACCACTTGAACGTTGTTGACAGCATACCACTCCATGGCCTTTTTTCCGTAATGGCAAGATGCCAAATCCGGCCAAAATAGAGCGGAACAATTGTGTCGCTTCAGGAAAACCAGTAGACGTTTTTGTTGGCACTCGCTCAGATAAATTTCCTGATTGACGGTTCCGGTCGCAATGTAAACGTTGCTCTTCAAGCCACTGGTACAGATGGCCTGCCACACCAGGTATTTCTTCGCGAACTTTGACAGTTTAATGTGTTTGAAAATATCTGCCACCTTTCCCCGTCCGGTTGCCGTGTAAAATACCTGTCCAGGAAGCTGTTTAAAATCTCCCATCGTCCTGTACCACGCAATCAAACTTCGTAAGCATCGTCGTGTATAACTTTCGCGATCGTTTTTTGACCGACGTGTTTTGTTTATCGTGGAGTCACCACTTTCTTGTAAGTCGACAGTCCAGCTCGTTTTTTAGCTCTATCCACGGTTGAAGGCGCCACTCCCAGCTTCTTTGCGACATCTCGGACGGAGAGGTTGGGGTTCCGCTCGAAACAGCGGGCAACTCTTTTTGTCGTCGCTGTGGCCTCCGGCTTTCGATTTCCCCGATCCAGCTTTACTGTTTGTCGACAAACGTTCACCGAACACTTTTAATACGTTGGTAACAGTTGATTTAGCCACATTCAACAATCTCGCCAACTTGACGTGATTTTCGTTTGGATTTTCGCCATGCACGTGCAAAATTGTGATGCGTTGCTGCTCTTCCTTCGACGACATTTTGATAACTGAAGTGCTTATCTCAAAATCAAAACAGAGGCATAATGTTACACGCACACATCTTCAAAATGAGGGGTTTTTTTTTGTTTGTGTCTTTACAATCAATCTCCCACTGACCGGCAGTGCTTTTATGGAAGAAACTTGTCTGCATTTCTTCAATAATTTATATGTGATCACTATGTGCAAACATTTTTAGCCCTGGAGATTGAAGGTGACAGCTCTATTGAAAATCCAACGACCCATTTCAAGAATGCCTGTTTCTACACGTACATTCTGAGGTCATCTTCATGTACAATAAGCCCCGCATGAAAATCTTCACACATCAAATGGATATGTGAAAAGTTTTCACACTTCCACAATCAAAAATGGAAATTCTTGATCCTGGCGTGTATATAGTTAAGGTATATTTTTGATAATATAAAACGACCTCACCAATGTTCCTTATATGATCATGGAAAGCTCGTCCGGATACGGGAGCGGGTCACTAAAAACACAAAAAATGGAGAAAAAAAAACAATCCATCTCAAGAAACACGACCATAACACACTATGAGAGGGGTTCCATTCACAACGTCCTACGCAAAGCACTCAGAAAAACTATAATTTCGCCATTTATTTTAGTTGAATGAAGGAATATTTTTTAATTTTATTTCCGCGAGAACGACGCAGCAAAAGTAAAACACGTCATTTTCAAAGCACGGCTTGCTGCGAGCTCCCCCTCCCCCAAAAAAGGTGTGGGGAAAAAAATAATATACAACAAAAAAAAAAAAAACACATTTTTAAAACCCCCAAATTTTTAACAAAACAATTTTTAAATAATATTCCCCCCAATTGCCAAAAAAAAAAACAATAAAGAATAAAAATTACAACCCCCCCCAGTACCAAGAAAAAAAAGACCACCAACAAAAAACCCAAAATAGGAAAACCACCAAAAAAACGGGGGGGGGGGGCCCCCAAGGAACTCCTCACAAAAAGATGCGAAAGCGGACCGGAAGATTCAATTAGCCAACTCCCCCAATAAACAACATTCATAAATTGTTCAGAGAATATTCTTAATTCCATTATGGTTGAAACTGCTCGCCAAACTGTAATCGCTTCTCGCATGCATCATGTGTATTGTTTGCGATTAGCGACGAACCAGCCACAGGTTGAAAGTCTCTCCAATAAAGAAACAGAACTTAAACTAATATTTTCCAGTTTTTCCTAAACGAGAAGTCGCAATATTGGTTTTCAAAGTGGTCGCAGTAATATGTTTCCGGTCTTTCGCCATTTCCAATCCAAAAATATCGATATTGCAGGGTTTTTGATAGTATTTCCCAATACATCACCTTTACCATTCTGTCGAAGATGGCATCTTTCTAGTATGCCTGCATACTTAGATTCAGTTTATACAGGATATTCGTATGTACATATAGGCTGCATAGTGAATCTATTCCGGATTACTGTCCACCAACCGGAAGGCGTTGATCAACTGAACATTTTTGCTGAAGACAGTTACCTTTCATATGGCCAGTATCACAAGATATTCATATTGAACCAGTTAAGTCAAATCCAATGTGCTACAAACATGTTGCATGCTAACAGCAACTGCGCCTCCATCCCGACGGGTGCTATTGCTGCGGTCGAGTACTACCACCCATTTTCAAACAGTGAACAGTGAGCAGTCAAACAGTGTCGCTTTGAAATATGTCAAATCAGGCGTTGGTTTCTTAATGGTTTTCTTCCATATGACCTTATCTCATTCTTAGGACCTTATTTGAAAAAAAAAAATTTGAAAATAAAAAAAAACTGTTGCTTTATTTTGTCACTTGGAATTTTTGATAGCATTAAATAAGGGAATCGGCAATATTGTGGGCCTCTGGCTCTAGAATTGGGTGTATCGATAAAATTTGCTTGTACATACATTTTTCTTACCAACTGGATAGTAAAAACGTATATTTTCGGATCCAGGCAAAACTATTTGTGGAAAATAATTTCCTCCGAGTTTGAGGCTTAGGTTTAATATTTAGCTTATGTCGGCCTATGTTTTTATAACACTTTTGGTTGCTTATGTTTTTATAACACATTTGGTTATGTTTTCATCATAGACTTAAAAAATCCATTTGAATACATCACATGACGCGTTGATCTAAAAAGACGACAGGAAGTTTTTATCACTTGCGCCTATGATTGGATCCTTAAGTCAACATTAAATCCATTTCATCTAAATAGATTTAATATAGGAAAGTTAGCTATATATTCGATGACAAAGTGTGATCTTCTATTTCAAAGGTGTTCGTTTTTGAGTGGATGTGCTGCCGGATCTTTAGCTGCATTGTCTGTTAATCCTTTTGATGTTGTCAAAACTAGACTCCAAGCTCTGAAGAAAGCCGAAGGGGAAATGCAATTCAACGGAGTAGCTGATTGCATCAAGTGAGTATTGCTTCTTTCAATGCAAGGAATACAGTAACTACGGGTTAGTGCATTTCTTTTTTAATATTTTTTGAAGTACTATTATTTCTACGACACTATATAGCAGGCTAACAATGTGAAATTGGTTCACTACTAAACTTCAGATACTGGCATATCAGTCCCATTTTCAGTTTAATCTTTTTTGAGTTAATCTTGTCTAGTTAGATTATTTTATAATATTTAAAATACCTACAGAAAATGACAACATGGTATCGAAAAATACCCGCAAATATCATTTCCATTCGTGGTACGCAACAAAGGTAGTGATTTGCTTGATTTCATTTTTGGGGATATTCAAGTAAACCGACTGAGTTTGTTTGAACTCATTGTGAAACTCTAAATTTTTCGTCAAAGGCTAACATTTTTCTCGATGAAATATGACGTACACAGCAAATAAAGTTGTTGAATATTACACAGAATCAGATGCACATAGGTCATTCCATCGGTTGTGTAATGTTAGGTTGTCTAGATGTACACAATAAAATGATGCACTGCTTATCGATAAAATTTGGTCGATGTAAACGAGACAACGTAACCCATCGAGACAACGTGAATCGTTGCGACGAACTGTGTAGTCGCGACGTATAGGGAGCAATGTAAAAATAATTTCAATTTTCAGATTTTATTTAATGAAAAAAAAGGGCTACAGCGGAAATTAAAACAAACTATTGCTTTTATTTCTATTTGAATTGAAATGTGTTTCAGCCAGTGGCTTCTTCGTCCGGTTGTTCAGTTTATACTTAGATATTCTCCGAAGGATCCCATACATACTGATTGCAGACGAATATCTGTTCTTCTCAGAGGGTTGGCTGGCATAGTGTTTGCAGTTTCCGCCATTCCGTCATCACATGAAGGCGGTGATGAAAAAAATCGCACGTTTCAACTGGTCTGGCTTTTGGATGCAACGGCATCATGATCGTGACGGTTGACTTTGTTTTGACAAGAAAACAGTGTTGCCGCAGATGAAAAATATTAAGAAAAATATTTTATTTTTTTCTTCTGATATAATTTGAAGACCGATGTTATATCACATCAATTGGATGTTATTGTGCATCGTATTTCCTTGATTACATCAGTTTTTAATACAATGACCTGTATTACATTTTTTTTTCTGTCTATCATACATTCGTCTCGGAAAATCTCAATTTCGCCATCGTTTTGATACCAGACTTACTGTGGTGCGAGGCAACAAGCTTACCACTCAGACCATGGCCGATGTGACCTCTGCTGTACACAGAAGTTATCTCCATTGTCCATGCCTGTACCTCGCGAGCCTCTCTGTCTGCGGAGGGTCTGCAGGTCGCCTTCGATCCACCTTGCTCGTTGCGCGCCTCTTCTTCTTGTACCCGTCGGTTCGTTTTCGAGAATCATTTTAACTGGGCTGTCGTCTGACATTCTAACGACATGCCCAGCCCATCGTAGTCGACCGATTTTTGCGATGTGTACGATGGGAGGTTCTCCCAGCAACTGATGCAATTCGTGGTTCATTCGCCTCCTCCACGTTCCGTCTTCCATCTGCACTCCACCGTAGATCGTATACAGCACCTTCCGTTCAAAGACACTAAGGGCGCGTTGGTCCTCCACTAGGAATGTTGATGTTTCGTGGTCGTAGAGAACTACCGGTCTAATTAATGTCTTGTAGATGGTCAACTTTGTAGTTCGGTGAACCTTGTTCGATCTTAGCGTGCTTCGGATTCCAAAGTAGGCACGATTGCCAGCCATAATGCGCCATTCTATTTCTCTGCTGTTGTCGTTATCGGCGGCCACAAATGAGCCCAGATACACGAATTCGTCTACTACCTCGATTCATCACCGTCGATCTGAGCATTGTCTTCTCGTGAGCCTCTTCCTTTCATGTATTTTGTTTTCAACGCATTAATCACATACCTAATCCTACCAGCTTCAGCCTTAAGTCTGAAGTACATTTCCGCCATTGTCTCAAAGTTACGTGCTACGATATCAACGTCGTCGGTGAAGCCAAATAGTTAGACAGACTTCCTGAAGATCATGCCACTCGTGTCTATCCCAGCTCTTCAAATCACACCCTCCAATGCAATGCTAAACAACAAACACGACAATTCATCACCTTGCCGTAACCCTCTCCGAGATTCGAAGGGACACTCATCACTCGATCCATCGTTGCTGTGACCAACCGCGTCAGTTTTTCCGGAAATCCATATTCGAGCATAATCTTCCATAGCTGGTCTCGATTGATTGTATCATAAGCTGATTTGAAATCAATGAAAAGATGATGTGTGGGCACGTTATATTCGCGGTTGCATGTGACCCCATATTGGCATGGAATCCAATCCAAATTTAATTATATATTATATTCAAATGTCTTTCCTTTATAGCGATAATACTTCTCCTAGTCCGACGCTTGGAAGCGTCTATGGTCAAAATAAATAAACACACATTGATGGCGCAGGTAAATAAATAGCAGTAGAGGAACAGCGTACTGGAATCGGGACAGGAAGTGCAAAATCATAACACGCGAGTAAACTACGGTTACCAACCTTTTATTTAAGCACGAGAAAAATACATGTTTGGACGCGATGATAACAAAGCTGTAGAATGATGAAAAATAATGGTAAACACTCGCCGTCGCTAGGGCCGGCAGAGGTGCATTCTGCTATCGGGTAGATGGATTCCATCATTGCACATACAGAGGGGCGTGCTGATGTGGAGCAGTGACAACAGTGCACGCTCAACACTTCTGCTCAATGTAGAACTGCTTCACTGACGGTCTTTGACATCCCAACAACTCACAACACCTCTTATGTTTCAGCGAACCCAGTGGTTATGTGAACACGTCCGCCAGCATCTCTTCTGTCGGGCAGTACTGCATGGCTATCTCCTTCGCAACGCATAGCTCGTACACGAACCGCTGCTTCGTGTCGACATGCTTAGATCGACTATTCTGCCTCTCACTCTGCACGAAGGTCAAACAGGATTGGTTGTCTTCCATGATCGTTGTGGATCTCAGCCAGATGGCCTCTTGGCAGGCCTCGCTAAGCGCCACGTATTCGGCCTCCATGGTCGAAAGTGTAACGTTGGATCAAGTCCTGCATTGGATCTCTTCCTAACGGTACTGCGATACACATCATCCAAAGGTTTGCTGGTATCGTCCACCTTCAGGTAGCCAACGTCCATCGGGGATCTTGTTGGCTTCGCTTCCACCATACTATACTTCAGGATCAGGTTGTCGACGTAGGTTTCCAGACGCAACGTGTACCGACCACCGACGCGATATATTTCCAGGCCGAGAAAATGACGCACTTGGCCTAAGTGAGTCATCTGGAACTCCTGCTGCAAACATTGGAAAACCTTGTCGATCTCATCCTCGTCCGTCGATCCGATGAGCAGGTCATCAACATAGACCAACCGGTTGCCATAAACCAACCAACAGTCGTTGTCGTTTGCTTGATGTAGACAGTTATCCGATTCCGCAGCCTTGAATCCGTATTTGGTCAGGATCTCGTTTAGCTTTTGGTGCCTGCACCTTACCGACTGCCGTTGGCCGTATATACTGCGTCTCAGCCTACGCACCATCTCTTCCTTTCCCTTTGCTTCGTACCCAACAGGCTGTTTCATGCCCTCTCTTGACCGCTACAGTCAGAAAAATACGCAGAGTGGCATGGCACGTAACCGGCGCAAACGTCTGCTCAAAATCAATGCCAGGGCGTTGGGAGAACCCCTGAGCCAAGATTATAGCCTTGTGCTTTACAACCGCGCCATGCTCGTTCCACTTCAGGCGATACACCCACTTCTAACCCACAATCTTCCTTCCATTTCGTCGTTGCCATTGTGGGCTTTCCACAGCTTCCTGAAAAGTTGACGGTTCTTCCATGGTGCAAGCAGCCATCCAAGCATCATAGTCCAGAACGAAATCATCAAAGTGTCGCGGAACCTTCCCACGCGTTTCCCGACTGGATTGTCGGACGTCCTCAGAAGTTCCGTTCTCCTGATTCGCAGACTCGAAAGAATCGTTGGAATTCGAATTTTCATTCACCAGATGCTCCTCAACCGCCTCCTTCCCGAAAAGAACCTGCTGTTTCTTGCTATCCACTGCCTGTCGCTTGCTCAGATCCAACAATCGGTATTTCGACGGAACATAAACCATTACCGAGCTCCAGGAACTTGGCGTCCCGGCTAATGGTGATCAAGTCCGTTTTAGTACCACCGCACTGCTGGTAGTACAAACTGCCACATCGACCACCCATGGTAGCATCGATCGGCAACTCGTATCGTCGAACATCACCGTCAACTGCTTCGGCGCTAGCTTGCTGACGGATATCAGGCTGGTGAACAGCCCTGGCACGTATTTCACGTACGCCATGGTGATCCGGACAGTTTCGTTATTGGCATCAACACCAATCAGGACTCTGCTCCTCTCACCATGAATTTGCACTTTTTTGCCATCGGCCAACGTGATCCAGTCACCGGGAAATTTCCGCAGCTCCTCATAAAACGCTTTGTTACCGGTCATGTGGGCACTTGCCCTACTATGATTGACCCACGACGAACATTTTGCCCCGACAACAAAAGCTACGCTGCGACTGTCACTGTGGGCGGCTTTGACCCCTTCGTTTTTCGGCAAACTCTTCGAATTTCCTTCACTTCCTGACTTGGAGGCAAGCAGCTTCCTGCAATTCGCGCGGAGATGACCGGACTTCTTGCAGTGGTGGCACATTCGAGTCTCCTTACCGCTGTTCGACTTACTCTCCGTTGACGGCATCGCCTTCTCCGATTTTACCTTGACATCCCCTCGCTCGAGCTGACGATGGTATTGATCCATCAGTTTCGCTTTCACTACGTCCAGGGAGATGTCGTCATCCGACCGTGAATCGAGCGCAGAGACGATGCTGTCGAACGACGGGGGCAGACTGCGGAGCAGCATGCATATTTGGGTGTCCTTATCCAGGTCCGTTCCGGCAGCGGTGAGGCGATCAAGCGTTCCGGAAATCGACAACAAATGCTGCTCAAAGTCACCGTTCTCCAGGAGATTAGTAGAGCAAAGCTTTTTGAACAATCACGGATCGGGATGTTTTCTGGTGGTAGCTTCGGAGCGTGTTGAATACTCCCCGCGTTGAATACTCCCCTGGTTTTCCTTTCAACAAAGGCAGCTGGCTGACTTCCAACAAGAGCACCATCGTGGCTCGCGCCTTCCGATCGGCGGCTTTCCACTCGGCGAATTCACCGTCATCCACTTCGTCCTCCTCCGGGGGCTCGTCCTCGAGTCTTCCCGACAAAGCAGCATTTCCACTCGCACACACCACGTTTGCCAATTTGTCTCATTCAATTTTGGGATTATGAACTTGCCATCACTCATTGTTTGTTGTTTTCTTTAAGCGTTCACTTTCAAAACACTTTTTCTTCGCTTTTCCGCGGTTAACCTCGCTCTAACCACATACAGTTCAGCGGAAAAACACTTGGCTGACGTAACCACTTTATTTGATAATTATTATAGATTTATATCTTAATCAAGAAATTCACACTTTATTCTTTTAATTTCTACTAATTTATTTACTAGTTTAACAATCATTTCTTAAGTCATGAACATCGTGTTGAATTCATACTGTTGGAAGATTTCCGTTTCATTGTTTTATCGAGAGGAAAGTATCTTCATCGTTAACATATATAAATTGCCAGTCTGTATTAAACTGTTGTTTTGCTTCTTCTGATGTCGCCCAGCCATTAAATTGTTCAGCGTTATTTATTTCTGCCATTCGTTTTATGATGCTACCTATACCATCACATGGATTTTTCCCGTGAGATGTTGGAAAAAAGTGCCATCCTGCTAAAAAATTATTAATCACAAAAGTGTTGAGACATGTATCCGCATGTAAATTTTAAAAGCAATTAGTTTAAACTAGAAAATGAGAAGTATGATTAGTAATTTCCATTTAATTCCAACTACCTTTATTGCTTATCTTGACCGATACGCGTGGTTCGTCCACAATGTGCAGACTGTACCAGTGTCGTGTACTAATACTCGAGAAGTCGCACATTGTAGACGAAAAACGCAAATCTGTTAAGATAAGCAATAAAGGTAGTTGAAATTAAATGGAAAAAACTAATCTTTCTTCTCATTTTCAAAATACAGGTATTCCACTAAAAAGCTCACACTCTCCAGGATTCAATTAGTTTTATTCAAAGCATCAAACAAAAATTTCATATTTTCTTGTATCATGCAAACACAAACAGTCATTGCTGATGAATCATTAGTATAAACACATTTTTTGGTTTTTTGTTTATTTGTAAGGCTCAGACGTGTGTGACACTTTGCGGAGCCGATATTCAGTTTTGTTATTTACAATGATTTGCTCTATGGTGTTAGTAAGTGGAGCACCAATTACTCGTGGCTGGCTCGAGGTTTTATGGGTCACATTATCGCTTGGGAGGGACTAGGCAGCTAACTTATTTAAGCTAATAATTGCTGCTCATGGCTGCAGCTGCAATCAAGTCCTCGGTTCCTATAGCCCATTTCAGGAGCTAGGCGCAGATGGTTGACCAATAGCTTGCTGGGCAGGTACAAGTAGCACGGAAACGAGGAAAGTATAGCTGGGACACAATGGCGGGGAATTTACTAGAGTGGAGGGGAGGGGAGTTATGACATTACACATTGAGGTCAGACAAACAAAGGAATTTGTAGATCGCTTGCATGTAGGGGAGATCATGCATTCCCACAACATCTCTTACCTCGCGGAAGGGTTGTCCACCTCGGGCCACTAGGGTATTCAATAGTCGTGCTCTGGATGAATCATTATCCGGGCAATACCAAGCTTTGAACCACGATCTCGACGAAACATTTGGAATAACGAAATGTAACCACCGCCCAAGAGAATTACTTGTCCAATCGTTTTGCCAACTTTGAAGAGAACTCTGACGTACACTCAAAAAACAATGCACCTTATATTTAAGTGCAATCACCTATAGATTTGGGCAAAGTGCAAAGTTATTGCTCTGTATTGGTGCTGCACTTAATTTTTATTTAAATGTGGTCAAATACTATTCATGACCCATAGAGTAATAAACCATATGTGCAATAAATATATAGTCTATAAGTGCAACAGCTGAATAGATATTAATTATAGTGTACATGGATTGCATTAACTTGTCCAAGCAAAATTCAAATGAATTTTTTAATACGTTTTATGTGAAAAGGTGCTTGGATTTCATTTTTTCAAAAAAAGGTTAGTATTGGTTTTTTTTGTATCTTTTGATGTAATAAAACAAAATGTGGGAATAAAAAAGGTTTTATTTGTACTATGATAATACGTTCAAGGTGGTCTGAGATTGGAAGAACAGCAACGAAACCACATCAATGGTCACTCTCTCCAACTCTTCAGTTGAAAATCCGCAACCTATAAAAGATAATTGCGAACAGGAAAACATTAACGACTGTTCCAGAAAGTATAAGCACACCTTATTTTAACGGTAACATTGAATACAATGAAATATTTCAACATGTTTTGGCTGCGTCCTTTTGTTTGCACATTTCTGAATGACATAGCATCAAAAAAGTGCTCAGTTTTGTGTTACCTATCAAAATGCGCGGTCTTACTCCGGAACAACGAAAAAGTATCGTGCACAAATGGTGCACTGTGAGCGAGAAAATTGGCCAAGGAAAATGGTGTAAGCATCGGAGCGGTACGATCTGCGATTCGAAAATATAGAGAACAGTGTACGTTTGAAGATGGGCCGAAGAGTGGTCCGAAATCCGGTCCTGTTAGTCTGGATATCGAGAAAAAGATCAGGGATGCCTACAAGCGAAAACCAGCGACTTCCGTTCGGGATGTTGCGAAAAAACTAGGGACCTCGTCGAGTAACGTCATGCGTGCCAAAGAAAGACTTGAGCTAAAAACATACCGGAAGCAGAAAAAACCCAAAAGCAACCCAAAACAGGCCGCGTCCGAGAAACCACGGGCCCGCAAATTCTACGATTCGTTATTGTGTAGAAATGCTGGGTGTATAATAATGGACGATGAAACGTATGTGAAGCTAGATTATAAAACGCTTCCCGGACCACAATTCTATACTGTAAGCGAAGACAAAGACATCCCCGAAACGGAGAAGGCAATTTTTACCGAAAATTCGGTAAGAAGGTTATGGTTTGGCAGGCAATATGCGAGTGTGGTAGAACATCTAGTCCGTACATCACAACGGAGACGATGAACACTCAGAAATACGTTAAGGAATGTCTCCAGTAGCGATTATTGCCAGAAGCGATTATGATCAGGCAGCACGAACGTCGAGTAGTGTTTTAGCCTGATTTGGCGTCATGTCATTACGCAAAGGACACTTTAGAATGGTACAAACTTCAAAATGTATGTTTCGTGCCGAAAGACATGAATCCGCCGAACTGCCCGGAGGCACGGCCAATCGAGACTTTTTGGGCTTTAACCAAAGCAAAGCTTCGAAAATTCATAAAACCAGCGGACGACATCCAAAAATTTAAAAAGGATTGGCCAAAAGTGGTCAAAATGGTGGGAAGTGCCACTGTGCAGAAGCTTGTTCGAGGAAAAGTTAGGAGTCTTGGCTATGATTAAATATTTTGATTAAACGAGAGTAAAATATCATATAAAACACAAACACAAATATGATTTGCCAAATAAAATTATTAAAACTAAAAAAAACATGACTCTTTTGTTATTTTGAAAGTGTGCTTATACTTTCTGGAACAGTCTATATTTGGTACAGTATGAATATAAATAAATTTCATAGAACTTACCTTGCCAGCACTCCAGGAATTCAATAAGGAGACTCAAATCGCCGAGAATAATTTTCTCAACCTCTTTCGACCGCCAGTCGTAAAGTTTAATGTAGATAGTTTCCGTGCAATCACTATCCCAACTTTTTGAAGCTATCGCGTTCAGCAGCTCTTCTGAGGTAAAGGAAAAAATGTTCGGCAGATCTGAAATATTCAAAATAAACACTGTTAACATGACAAAGAAGAGCATCTATAGTAATATATTATTTTCAAAAAATTCAGTGACTTCCGCTGGCAAACCAAGTACCAGAACCACCACACTTTGCTTCTCCATTTTGCAGTTTTTTTTACCCTTCTTACACTAAAAGAAGGGTATTAAGATCGCTTGAAAACTCGACTTTTTATCCGAGTGTCATATGCCATTCGACTCAGCTCGACGAACTGAGCACATGCCTGTGTGAGTGTGTGTGTGTGTGTGTGTGTGTGTGTGTGTGTGTGTGTGTGTGTGTGTGTGTGTGTGTGTGTGTGTGTGTGTGTGTGTGTGAGAGAGAGAGAGAGAGAGAGAGAGAGAGAGAGAGAGAGAGAGAGAGAGAGAGAGAGAGAGAGAGAGAGAGAGAGAGAGAGAGAGAGTATGTGTTATTATTTTAGACGGCATGGAAAATCTGCAACCAGACACCTGGAGAACTCAGGGTATGGGGGTGAGGGTGCCAACTCCTCGACCCACTCAAAACCCACCCGTGCCTTAAGCCCTGGACTCTCCCCGGGACCACCTTTCGCTAACTACTTAGGGCTTTTGTAGTTAGGTGGTCCCTGCGACCAGCCTTTGGTCGTTTCGCCATTTTTTTTGAAGATCGAGGACGATCTGGGAGGCTGCTACGCATACCGCGCCCCAGATATCCCGATCCTGGCACATCATCTGGACAAGATTATCCGGAGTCGTGCCGTGACCGCTTACGGCAATCATGCCGGATCTCGCGCCGTCAAAGCAAGGACATGCGAAGAACACATGTTCCGCAGTTTCCTCGACTCCCGCGCACTCGTTGCATTTGGAGGACTGTGCATGCCCATATTTGTGCAGGTATTGTCTAAAACAGCCGTGGTCAGACAATATCTGCGTTAAGTGGAAGTTCACTTCACCGTGTCGCCTACCGACCCACCCGGTTAATTCCGGGATTCCGTCGCGTGATACCGTTCGGTATGCACTAACCACTCTTAGGCACATAAGCCTGTGCGTACTCTCTAGCTTATTCAGGTAGCTCTTGGTACTCAAGGCGGTGATCTATGCCGGCCCGCCGTACCTAAGTATGGACAAGGCGACACTGGCCAGAAGTTTACGCTTACTCCTTTGCACCGCCGAGCTATTCAACATCATGCGGGATAATGCCAATATAGCCATAGAGGCTTTCTTGCAGGCGTAATCGACGTGACTGAAAAAGGACACATTATCGTCGATCATAACCCCAAGATACCTCAAGAACCTCTTCGATTCTATTGTGCAGTTACCTGCACTGATCGTCGCATGCGTCATGTGATCGTTGCTCCGATTTTCGATTATTCACCACCGTGACCTCGGTCTTATGGTGGGCTAGCCCCAATTGCCTGGAGCTCATCCATCTCTCCACAATGCCAATGGAGTGCGAGGCCGTTAACTCGACCTCCTCGATGGATTCACCACATATCTCCAGGGTGATGTCGTCCGCGAACCCGACTATCTTCACCCCGCTCGGGAACTCACGCCGCAGTATCTCGTCGTACATCGTGTTCCATAACACCGGACCCAGGATTGAACCTTGTGGGACGCCTGCGGTGATCTGCACACGTTCCTGGCCTGTCTCTGTATTGTATACCAGTACGCGATTCTGGAAGTAGCTTCCCAGAATCTTGTGTATGTGTGTGTATTTGTGTATGTGTATGTGCGTGTGCGTGTTACCAATAATGTCACATCGGTTTCTCAGCCATTTGTGAATCGATTTCAGTTCTGTTGACGGTAAATAAAAGCTACAAAATCCCCATAGACGCTATTCATTTTTTTTTATTCGGACATTTCGTTACGAAGATATGAACTAAAAATTATAATAGTAATCAAACAGTTAAGTCTCCGATTACTTACCGAGCTATTTGTGTACCGCTTTTAGTTTCAAATCAAAGCTATAAAGTTCTCAAATAACTGGTCAAAATTTCATTATGATTAGATAATCCTTCATGGAGATATGACCAAAACAATACCTGAGAGCACATAATTTTGAGATGAAAATTTACTCGTTGCAGTTCATAACCGAAAAACACAACTCACACTAATCGATCCTGCTTGCATACTATTGTGTCGCATCTCGTGCATTGTTATAGCACATACGGTGGACTAGCCACACTATGCGACTCTATAGAATTAGAGCAGGATCGATTGGCACGAGTGGTCCGGGTTTGAACTGCAACGAGTATATTCGAAAATTGCACCAAGTCTTCATTTACTATAACAACCCAATTTTCAACGAACATGTACTTATTAACTAACTATCGAAGATGGATAGAATAGGGCAAATTGAAAACAATCTTGAATGAAATTTCTCGTCCCATTGAAAATTATATGCGGGCCATAGAGAGTCTAGAGAGTCCGCCTTCTCATTGCCTGGAATTGAGCAATATGAGGGGACCCATACAAAAGTAATCTTAAATGATCTTTCGACCACCGCACACATCAGCTCCCTTATTTTTGAAAGAAAGTAAGATGAGTGCTTCACTGTTATCATCGACTGGAGGGCCTCAATAGAACTGAAACTATCCGAGAAGATGAAATAATGGTTTATGGGCATTTCGGAAATTATCCCCAATGCGAAATTGATTGCTGCCAGCTCAGCAACATATACGGAACAAGGTTCCTGAAGTTTCCGGAAGGCAGATGAATATTCATAGTAGACACCGAATCCAGTGGATCCATCAATGCGCGACCTATCAGTGAAAATTCTTCGATAACAAGTGGCTTGTTCGTACTTTTCAATAAAAATATGGGGAATTTTATAGGTCGAAGTTGATCTGGAACTCCTTGAATAGCCTGTTTAATGGAGAGATCATCATCAATGAAGGAACTGTGATAAGTGAAGCGTACACTAGGAGAATTATAGCAAGGAAGACTAAATAGCTATTACCTTAACCTGTCTCCATGCGGGTGGAACTATGTTTAATTCCATGAGAGTGTTATACAGGTTAAGTAATCGTTTTCTAGCGATATCCGGAAGATTTCTTAGAAGGTTGAATTTAATCATATCGCTTTCCGGAGCAGAGTTATTCGATGAAAGAAGTGCCATTGAAAATTCCAACATTGTGAATGGTTCGTCCAGAAAACCGTTACTTCGGGTGGTATTCCGTAAATTCGATTGTGTTGGGACAGAGTCTGGACAAGCCTTGTTAGCGAAGTCGAATATCCACTGCATGGAATATTCTTCACTCTCATTGGAGGATGAGCGGTTTTGCATGTAACGAGCCTTTCTCCAAAGCGTTGTCATTGAGGTTTCTCTAGATAGTCCCTCTACAAACGAACGCCAGTAGTGGCGTTTCTTTGCTTTGAGTAAGTTTTTAAGCTTTTTTTTCAAGCTTGAGGTACTTATTAAAAAGCTCACATGTTTCATGTCTACGATAATCTTTAAACGCATCGGATTTCTCAAGATACAACTTAGTGCAATCGTCATCCCATCCAGGGGTGGCGGATCTTCTTTTGAAGGATGCACTTGGAACAGGTCGTTTCTGAGCTTCTAATGCACTTTTGTACATCAGTACGGAAAGGAAACGATACTCTTCTAATGGTGGAAGAGGATCGGTAGAATCAATACCAAGGGTTACCACCGATGCAAAATGTTGCCAATCAATATGCCTCGTGCGGTCATAAGGAATATGGATTGACTGATCTGTTTTTTTAAAACTATTTGTGATTGAGATAATAATTGGTAAGTGATCACTACCACGGGGATCATTGATAACTTTCCGATGAAGTTCGAGGTGAAGTCTGTTCCTTAATTTTTGCTTATGCAAAAACTGTTACAGGAATTTCGTTCATAATTTCATTTTATTCGTTACCCAAGCCATGCGTCTGGAACGTAGCTTATCTAACTAACTAATAAAACTTGTAATTGAACGCAAATGAGCGCGTTGAGGTTCGTAGTATTTTACTTTCTCCATGATCGATGGTGATGTAGTGCCCTTGGAAAACTTTTCGATGTAGCAATGCACTGCACTCTTGAAGTATGATGAAGCCTATTCTTAGAAATTGTTTCACGCACGGAAGAACCACTTGCTGATATTCCAGGTGAACTTATGATTGGTTTGTTCGCAAACGCCCTTATATAGGAATTTGGTTTGTAACTATACTTTAATAAACATTCTACCTAGCAGCTACCTTGAACAAAATTAACAAACGACATACTAACCTTTAAAGCATACGTTAGGTACATATAAGCAAATTGGAAGACGACACTTTTCGGATTTTTTATTATTTTTGTATGAAAACGAGTGACCATAGTTTTTGAGCATTACTCAAAAACAAACAAAAAAACTATCGCCAAAATTTCACTAATGTAAGCTTATGAATTAATAAACTAGAAAATATTTTTTTCAAAATGTTTCATGACCCAGACAATGTTTTTTTCCGTCTTTTCCAAGCAATTTTCCTTCACTGTGGACAATTTTGTAGAAAATTTTGTTAAGATTATATATTTTTTCCAAATTTTTAAGAAAATTTCATTATAGTTTGGAAAAAAAATTTGTTCTACGATGAATCGTTCTTGAGTTATGAATTTTTGAAGTTAGTGATGTTCGGAAAAATCGGAAAACTTCAATTGGCCAGGAAAACTGACAATCATGAATTTTTCAATATTGTTTTTTGATCATACAACCATGAACCCTACGCGTGAACAAAGTTTCGTAACAATCTGAGACCCTTCGGCCCAATCTGTACGATTAAAAAAAATCCCTATTACTAGGCATCCTTACTTTTTTTTTTTTTGCAAGGTTTTGTTTTCCGAATTTTAGGTGTTTTGGGTAAAAACACAATTTTTCAGCTTGGCATAATTTAGGCCACCCTTCTGATTAATCATTATATTCAAACATTGTTAGAAAATCCAATAATTTTTCGAATCTTTTCTTTCCTTTCAGAAAAACGTTGGTCAACGAAGGGCCTAAGGCATTCTTCAAAGGTGGACTTTGCCGTATGATCGTTATTGCTCCACTGTTTGGTATCGCACAGATGGTATATTTTCTTGGTGTAGCTGAATCAATTCTCGGAATCAAGCCAACAAAAGTTTAAACCACACATGCAGTGAATCAGTCTTGTCCCATTAGGCAGTGAAAAAGAAAGGAAAGTCAAAAGTTAGGTCAATTATCCTTTTTGCTTAGAAAAAAATATTGTGTGGTAAAAGATGCTGTACTTTTTCCATGCTCCCTATTAGAAATCGTAGAGCATTCTATATCAATTTTCTTTACCAACCCTTTGAATTGACCATCATTGCTGTAATTAAATTGTTCCCAGCAATCAGCAAGCGCAATATGTTTAGAAATGTTATCGTCCAAATGTCAGTATCGTAAGTTTGTCCGCTTTCGATATAGTGGCAATCAAATGTGAAGCTAGCAAACGTAGATGGCACTCGTTTAAAATTGTAATGATGCATTCGAAGCAATGTTGTTGATTATAAAAAGGTAAGAAATTTGTTGACAATGCTTATTTCATACAACTTAAAAGAAAGCAGAAAGTAATCTACCATTTGAACTTTTGAAATTTTCGAACCACAACCTTACATTTGATCGCCAATTGAATTGAGTTCTATAAACCCCTTAAATTTTCAAATAGCCTACTAACAGCACCCATATGAACGGCGCCTGCCACCTGTCGGTGAGTATTAGCAGAAGCTCGTTGGTTGATTAACCCTGAAAAGCGTGGATTGTCAAAAAGGCGAACCGTCAAAATTGAAACAACCGGTTACTGCCATTCCGCGGGTGACCCTAAATGACATGAAGTCTGCAATTTAACGTAAGGTTAGTTGTCATACTATATACTATAGTTAATAAAGAAAAATAACCTAGCCAGTTTTTGCAAACGGTCGTTTGGTATAATGGTCATTTGGCAAAACATGGACACAAAAATCTAATGGTCATTTGTCATAATGAGAAAAAGGACCAGCAATTAAAAACCTGTATCCATTATGATTATGAAACATTTTAAAATACATGTTTAAAAGGAAAAAGGATTATCTGTCCTTATACTCCCGTTGCATGCAATTATGTGGTGTGAATGGGGGCTGCTGCTGCATAGAGTCGAAATTTCAGTGTGGATTAAACTATTCGCTGCGCTGTGCAATAAATCTGAGCTTTGCTTTCGGATACAGGAAGACACATTGATGATGATGATGATGTTGATGATGAGATACTACCATCTGTTGTAGCAAGGGAGCTCCCTACAGAGCTGAAAAAAAAATGTAAAATGATTTGATCAAGATTGTATTGCTGTTTGTGGTCTTCAAGCTTCTGTGTGAAGACCCAAAACGATGGACGGACCTTTAAGGGATACGCTCCCTACTAAAATCGTTTCACTTAGGTGCTCTGATGGTCCCTATCTTTCCCCGATGTTGATTTGTAATGAATATTTAGTTATAACATTAATTTCTTACCATGATGCTAGTAGATTTTGCTGATATTAATTATTGTTATTTAGTTCATATTCTCAGATCAGCTGTATTTACACCGAGAACCAAAAGATGACGGGGGGCGACCCCGGCGTAGTGGTTAACATCCATACCTCTCACGCCTAAGTCACGAGTTCAAATCTCACCCCCGGACAAGTTACGAAAAACACCCAAAAGAGTTGTTTGAGTGACTACGATGGGAGATGAACCAGCCCGAGGCTGAAAATCTCGATAATACAGAAACAAGAAACAAGAAACAAGAAACAAGAACAAGACAAGATGACGCTTGGGACTAGCATACATCCTCAATGTGTAAAAACTGGAGATCCCAAACTAAGGCAATACCGGCGCCGGCCTCGCCCGAATGCAGGTCAAGTAGAGAATGGGTTGGAATATGTTGAAGTGATACTCGCTTTATTAGAAGCCGAGAACACCTCTGCACTTCCACGAGAAATCACTGGGATGTTGGATAAAATGGTTGGGTTTGCAGCAGGATCCGTTTTGGTAAACGGTGTGCTGAATGCAACTGACGCCGGCAGCGAAAAAGATATTGAACTATGTTCCCGATTTATTTTCTGTTCAGAGATGCACATTAAAGTTATTTAAATTTTGGCACCGATTTAAACCAACAGTAAGGATGCGGTTGGGCTACTCACAAGTGTGGGTGGTTTATTTCAGCAGAAAACAACAATGTATTGAAATATCGAGTTTGTGGACCGGTTTAAACCAACGTTAAGGATACTGTTGGGGCCACTCACAAATGTGGGTGGTCTATTTAAGCAGAATACAAAAATATATTGAAATATCGAGTTTGTGAAATATCGAGTTTGAGGACTTATTTTAACCAACAGTAGGGATGCAGTTGGGTCCACTCACAAGTGTGGATGGTTTATTTCAGCAGAATACAAAAATATGTAAAAAAAATCGAGTTTGTGGACTCTTTTAAACCAACAGTAAGGATGCTGTTGGGGCCACTCACAAGTGTGGGTGGTTTATTTAAAAGGAATACAAGAATACGTTAAAAACATCGAGTTGAGGACCGATTTAAACCAATACTAAGGATGCTGTTGGGGCCACTCACAAGTGTGGGTGGTATGTATCAATGGAATACAAGATTACGTTGAAATATCCAATTTGACTACCGATTTAAACCAACAGCAAGCATGCTGCTGGTGCCAATCACAAGTGTGGGTGGCTTGTTCTAGTAGAAAGTATGTCAAAACACCGAGTTTGAAGACCGATTTAAACCAACAGTAAGAATCCCGTTGGGGCCACTCACAGGTGAGGGTGGTTTATTTCAATGGAATACAAGAATACGTTGAAATATCCAATTTGACGACCGATTTAAACCAACAGCAAGGATGCTGTTGGGGCCACTCACAAATGTGCGTGGTTAATAGAGAAAAAAAAACTTCTGCTACATAGCAGTAACACATTAACACTACCTGGAATAACAAGAAAGATCCAATTGAAAAGGAGTTAAAGACAAATAGACATAAAAAACAATAAGTATGGTTCAAATCATCTATGGAGCAAAATCAACAAAACAATACTATCAAAAACAATGACAATGTGAGCTACGTTAAAGCAATAACAAAGATTGAACTGCAAAATCAGACACCAACCAAACGGCACACAGCGCTACATGAATCAGACCAGCCCAGATTTGTCAAAACGTCCCCCTGGAAACCGAAAATGAAAAACACATTCAGCAGTGCAAAAGCCTACCAAAGATTTCAGTCCTGCATTTAAGGCACCAAACACTTCAAAATCACAACAGGAAAGAAAGAATGAAAACTATACTTGGACATACAAGACATAATAATTAAAGGTTTATACAACTTACCAGGCAAAAATTACAAAATTATTTCCATGTTAATACACAAATCACAAAAACACAAGTAATGATAATGATGGTAAAGATGAATGGTAATGGTAATAAATAAACAATGTCCTACAAGACAATATAAACAGTAATGGGATATTATAAAGGGTGTTTCGATCAAACTTTGGTTGACTTAAACTTGACGCATTTCCTTTCATCGCCTCAAAATTTTGCACGTGCATGGCGAAAATCCAAACTACTCTCACGCCAAGTTGGCGAAATTGTTGAATTTGGCCAAATCAACTGTTACCAATGTATTAAAAGTGTTCGGTGAACGTTTTTCGACAGCCAGAAAAGTTGGATCGGGGGGAAATCGAAAGCCGGAGGCCACAGCGACGACAAAATGAGTTGTTTATGTGATGTATACATCAACAGACCAAGTTGAGGTCCTAATGATGTTAAATAGGAAAAAATTACAATAAGAAACGAGTATACAACCTCTTAAGTGGAGTCAAGACACAAACATAAATAAGTAAAAATAAAATAATTAAAGCTATACACTATCTCAACTACGTGCGTCAATTGATCTAAGAACGGTAGAAAATCTCCGACGAAGTGCGTTCCGCGTCAGATGGAAATCGAAAATGGACGCCACCCTATTGAAGATTCGCTGCAACCTGTGAATAGCGCTTTTGAACCCATAGTTGGTGCGGCGAAAAGGAAGCCTGAGCATGGAGTTGTGACGCATTGGCCTTGGTTGTACGTTGATGCTAATCTGTTGAAGGATCCTTCCGCAGTCGATTCTTCCTTGTAGCACATCTGCAACAGTTAAAGCTCTACAGACATCTCTACGGACCCGCAGAGGCTCCATGTCAACCAACTGACACCGACTTTGGTAGCTAGGAAGACGAAAAGGGTCGCTCCAAGGAAGTCTACGAAGTGCGAACCGAAGAAAACGGCGTTGAATAGATTCGATTCGCTCGGCGCCATTATCATAGCATGGACTCCAGACCGCTGAACAGTACTCCAGTGTCGAACGAACGAGAGAATAATAGAGCGATTTTAGGCAGTGAATGTCGCTGAAGTTCTTCGCAACCTTGAATATAAAACCGAGTGTCCTTGAAGCTTTGTCAACAACATACGATAAATGTTGCGTGTACGTCAGTTTCGAATCCAGCTGAACACTTAGGTCTTTAACGCACTGCGTTCGTTCGATGGTCGTTCCGAGAAGATGGTAGTTGAACAGAATTGGTTGTTTCTGACGTGAGAAGGTTATCACTGAGCACTTGGCCGGGTTGACCACCAACCGATTTAGAGTACACCAATCAGCAAAGACATCAACCTGCGCTTGGAGTAAATGACAATTGGCGGTTGAACAGATTCGCATAAAGATTTTCAGGTCATCAGCAAACGACAGGCGGGGCCCTCCGATAACATAGTGTAGGTCGTTGAAGTATAAAAGAAATATCAACGGTCTCAGATGGCTACCCTGCGGTATCCCGGACGTGGCGCAGAAACTCCTTGAACGAAGGTCACCCAAGGCAACTGTCAATTGACGCCCTGTGAAATATGATCGAAACCATCTTAAAAGATTACCACCAACTCCTAGTCTGTCAAGTTTAGCGATCGCGATATCATGATTCAACTTGTCGAAAGCTGCCGTTAAATCTTTGTAGATCACGTCCGTTTGGCATCGAGCGATCATACCATCAGTGATGTACGACGTAAGGCACAATAGGTTTGTAGTTGTGAAACGCCCTGGTGAAAATCCGTGCTGGTCGTCACTTAACAACTGCTTGCAATGTGTAAAAAGTGAGTTCTTAACGACCAGTTCAAAAAGCTTCGATACAGCGCTTAACGATGTGATTCCTCGGTAGTTGTTCACGTCCCGCTTGCTTCCTTTTTTATATACCGGAAACATGTCCGCCATTTTCCAGCAATAAGGAAATGTACCGCTAGAGAAGGACATCTGGAATATCTGATGAAGTGGATACAGAAGACAAGCCATGTTCTGTTTCAGAAAAACAGACGGAACCCCATCGGGTCCGGGCTTAAGCGATGTTTTAAGGTGTAATGCCGCGTTCGAGATTGACTCTGAATCCACATCAACTAAGCTGAGTGTTTGATTTGCCAAGGGAACATTGTCGGCGGCAGCCTGAACAGAATGACTGGTTAGTCTCTCGTCTTCATAAACACTAGCAAATTTTACCGAGAACAGATCGCAAATTTCCTGTTGAGTGCCAGCAGTTTCGCCATCATAGAACATGGATGAAGGTAAGCCCACTTCCTTACGTTGTTGATTAACATAGCTCCAAAAAGATTTCGGATAAGATTTGAGACGCCGTTTAACCCCACTCAGATAACGTTGAAAATGTGTACGACTGATCCGTTTATATTCGTAGTTGAGCCTGCTATAGTGGCGTTTAAGCGACATGGTGCGGTGTTTCGTGAATCTTTTAATAGCCGCTCTTTTAATCCGTTTTAGCGAGCGAAGAGCGTTCGTCATCCAAGGGACCCGAGAGTCAGTCTGAACAATCTTTTTTGGGACGTGTCTGTCAATGACATAAGCCAAGACGTGGGAAAAAGTTTGAGCAGCGATGTTAACGTCGGTCGAATCAAGAATGCTCTGCCAATCCAAACAAGATAAAACATCACCAATACTGCGATAGTCGGCTCTACGGAAGTCATATGACACAGTAGCAGGAGTGTCGACGAAGTCTCGAGCTACAACGTCCTTGACAGCAACTATTAGAGAAGGATGGTGAGGGACATCCTTAACTAGAGGCACGGGAGCTGTAGAGATGACGGGAGCAATATCTCGGCCACTCACGAAGCAGAGATCTAGAGAGCGATTATTCTCATTCACCACGTTATTAACTTGGGATAGAGTTGCGGTACTGTAGCTGTCCAGAAGCTGAATAGCCCCTGCGTGGAAAGAGGGACGGAGGAAGCCGCTGTGAGTTGGAGTCCATGCAATGCCCGCTAGGTTGAAGTCTCCCAAAATAATCATTTCATCATGGAGGGCAATCGTATTTGAAATAGCAGAAACAGATCGGCAGTGCGCATCACTTAGGTCTAAATCTCGAGTTTGATCTGGAGGAATGTACACCGCACAAAGGAATAGCATACGGCCTCCATGCTGAATTGCTACCCAAACTTGTTCTACGGTGATCCAGGAATCGTCTTCAACTGCACTTGCTTTCAACCTGACACTAACTGCAACGAGAACACCACCGCCAGTCAATTTCCTACTGTTGTTTATGTTCCGATCACAGCGGAAAACTTCGTAACCATCTCCAAAAACATAACTAGAAACAGTCCGAGAATCCAGCCATGTTTCGGTTAAGACTATAATGTCGTAGCAATGATCCATGAACGCTAACCGATAATCATCAATAAGGCCGTTCATTCCGCCAACATTCTGGTAATAAATTAAAAGGTCCGAATTCCGATGTTCGAGGTTTGTAGCACTGGGAAAAGAAATACCATCAGAGCGGAAAGTGTCCGTTTGTTGACCATACTTGCCGTTACTTGGAATCTGGAAGACCCCGGGACGGCTGCTGGTCGCTGGCAGGTAGGGCTCGACTGCGTTGAGCGGAATAGGGGCTTCCTCAAGACCAGCGGCATTTGTGCGTCCCGGTATCCTGCTTGCAAACGTTGATCGAAGCTGGCTAGAAGATGAACTAGAAACGACGAACGAATCAGGCAACGAATTGTTCGAAGAGTACTTGCCTGTAGTAGAAGTTCGGAAGCACCCATCACCCAACTCAAACGCAGGGCCGGGACGGCTGTTGATCGCTGGCGGGAGAGGCTCGACTGCGATGAGAGGGATGGGGACTTCCTTAAGGCATGAGGCAAGTGTGCGTCCCGGTGTAGAACAAGGTCGGTGAAGGCTATTTTCATTAGTATGATCACTTCGATCAGAAGCAATAGAAATGTTGAAATTGGTGTTGGAGGGTTCTAAACAGTTGGAGGCAGGGCTGGAACACGGAAGCAGATCAGGCAAAGAATTGATACTAACAGAAGCATACTTGCCTGAAAGTGGTTGTTGGGAAACCCCACTACCAATCCCGACCGCAGGACCAGAACGACTCTGAAGGCAGGAAACAACGTCATTTTGATCACAGCAAACGCCAAGCGCGACTGGGTCAGGTGGCTTCGGGTTTCCCATAGTGCGACAGGTAGTGCGTTCTGGTTTACGATGATCCAACAAACAATTAGCTCTCAGCATGCTGGATCCAGTCCGGAGATCGGAGTGGTAAACTGGGACGAACCCAGAAGAGAGATTACGATTGACGGCGTATCCATGCGAGGTAACCATGAGTTTTTTGGACCATTATCTACAAATTCACGGAACAGAATACCTCTCGGCCATGAATCCGAATTCAGTGCGACTTCGCGTAGTTTTGGGTCCATTCCGACTTTGTATGATATGAAGTTCATTCGGCTCGTGTCGAATCCTCTTTTCACTAGCGAAACAACCTTAACCGAATCTTCACTCTGCACGCTCGTTTTGACAAGTTTTGCGATAACATCCGGTTTCACACTAGGGTGAATGCGAGATAAGTACAGCCAGAACATCTCGACAGGCTCAGGAACGGTAAGCACTGTGGAATCAGTAACCGCTTTAGTACCACCAATAAGAGGTCTACTGCTTGATAAGCCGTCTTCACGACGCCGTTTTAAAGGTGGTTGACGAGAGTGATTTCCAGGATCCATAATTGCCGGAGTAGATGGCCCGATTTTTTTTGAAAGCTGGGCAATAAGCTCACCTTGCTTTGCCATTTCGTTTTTAATTTCGGCATTCGCGATCTCCTGTTTTTCAGTAATAGATTTGATCACACTACCGAAAGACGAGATGGCTGATTTAAACCTTGCACATTTTACCAATTTAACGCACTCATCGCACATCCAAAACAAGTTCGGGTTTGAATTGATTACGTTCACGAAGGCTTTGTTCAGTTTTATACTTGAGCATTTCAGATGAAGCATCCGGTCACAAAAGGCCATACAAGAAACGAACTCGTCGTCACCTTTGACAGGTTTAGCGCACTTGTCACAAGCTGAACTCATGATAAATTTAATATCAAGATTTTCACTGTGAACTTAACTTCTCACTGTTGACTTTTTTTCCTCCGTTTAGCCTAGCCGCTGGAGAAATTATTCACTTAATTTTTTTTTCTCTGTGTAGATCTTCAGCGTGCATGCGATGGAGGTTTTTTTTTTTTTGTCTTCTTTATTTTACGTCGGCCTATTTCCTCACATGGTGGCAATCACCGACGCCAGGAAGACGACTCCACCACCTAGACCCTACCTAACGACTCATGCATATGAGCCGGGACCAACGGCTTTACTTCCCTTCCGAAGGAAGACGTGACCAGAATTTTTCGCCTCAGAAAAATCACCGACGTCGACTGGGATTGAACCCAGACCCACCGGGGTGCCAAGTAGCAGTCACGCTTACCACTACACCACCGACGCCGGCGTATGCGATGGAGGTGGATTCTGCAATATGCTTAATTCCAATTGTGCTAGTGTGCAACAATAACAACACCGTAGTCTGAATAATTGATCGATATTTCACTATTTTCACAACGCAAAATATGCACAAAAACAGGATTTTCACTGTGACGTTCACTACCAACAGATAAACGGAGTGCTTATTAGACGGTACACCACAAAAAATTACGCAAAAAAGCAATTCGTACGCGAGAAATTCTTCGATCGAGACAGTGCAAAATAAACAACTTTCGATTGAATTTAACACATATGCATCAATCCGCTGTTTCGAGCGAAACCCCCACTTCTCCGTCCGAGATGTCGCAAAGAAGCTGGGAGTGGCACCTTAAACCGTGGATAGAGCTAAGAAACGAGCTGGACTGTCGACTTACAAAGCACGATCTCGAAAGTTGTACACGACGTTGTTGGCCTGGTACAGGACGATGAAACTTACGTCAAAGCAGACTTTAAACAGCTTCCTGCACAGGAATTCTATACGGCAACCGGACGGGGAAAGGTGGCAGATATTTTCAAGCACATTAAACTGTCAAAGTTCGCGAAGAAATATCTGGTGTGGCAGGCCATCCGTACCAGTGGCTTGAAGAGCAACGTTTACATTTCGACCGGAACCGTCAACCAGGAAATTTATCGGAGCGAGTGCCTACAAAAACGTCTACTGCCTTTCCTGTAGTGACACAAGTGTTCCGTTCTATTTTGGCCGGATTTGGCATCTTGCCATTACGGAAAAAAAGGCCATGGAGTGGTATGCTGCCAACAACGTTCAAGTGGTGCCTAAGGACAAGAACCCTCCCAACACGCCAGAGCTCTGCTCAATCGAACAATATTGGGCCATCGTCCAGCGGAACCTTAAGAAGACTCATAAAGCTGTTTTGAGCGAGAAACAGTTCAAGGCAAACTGGCGTTCTGCGGCGAATGAAGTGGACAAGGACACAAAAAAATAAAAAAAAAAACAAAACACAAAAAAAAAAAAAAACAAAAATACATAACAACAAACAAAACAATATACAAAAAAAAACAAACACATAAAAAAAAAAAAAAAAAAAAAAAAAAAAATAACCCTCCCCCCCCCCCCCCCCCCCCCCCCCCCCCCCCCCCAGAAGGACCCCAAGCCAAGGACAACCCAAAACCCCCCCCCACCCCCAACCCCACCGAAAAAAAAAAAATCCAAATCGCACCCTCCCCTCCCCCGAAGCCCCCGCCCCCCCCTCCCCGGCGGAAAAACTACCAGATGTTATACTTCCACAAAAGAACCGACTCCTATCTTCGGCTCCTGAAGAAGAAAAATACTACTATGCCAGCTAGCGTGTTTTTGAACTATGTTGAAACATCTATAAGTAAGGAAAAATGTGAAATTTTTGCTACTCATTTTTCGTCAGTGTTTGCTGCGAAAAGTATTAACCCAAGTGAACTTAACTCCGCTGTTCTGGACGTCCCTACGAACCTTGTAGACGTGGATATTTTTGAAATAACGTCCTTGATGGTAAATAATGCCATCAAGAAAATAAAATGTACATTCTCGCCTGGACCAGATGGTATTCCGTCTTCAGTGTATTGTCGCACCAATGGAGCTCTTGTCGAGCCGCTCTGCAGGATCTTCAATAAATCTTTTGCCGAATCGAAATTTCCCGCAGTCTGGAAGGAGTCTTTGATGGTTCCGGTACACAAGAAAGGAGACAAACGTGACGTTAAAAACTATCGGGGAATCACTAATCTGTCAGCTGCCTCTAAATTGTTTGAGATAATAGTGAGTGGTTTCATTCTCGAGCGCACCAAATGCTACATCTCTGGCGACCAACATGGTTTCATGCCTGGACGTTCGGTTACTACCAATCTCCTAGATTTTACCACGACCTGTTTTGATCAATTGGAGAAAGGGGCACAAGTAGACGTCGTCTATACTGATCTAAAAGCAGCGTTTGATACAATCAACCACGAAATTCTGCTGGCGAAGCTATCAAAACTCGGTACATCGGAAAGATTGACATCATGGCTGTTCTCTTATTTAACAGACAGGTCTCTGCGAGTGAAACTTGATACAAGCACTTCCTGTTTTTTTACGAACTCGTCAGGTGTTCCTCAGGTTAGCAACCTTGGACCGCTGCTGTTTGTTCTATACTTCAACGACGTATTGCTTCTACTAGGAGATTGCTGCAGGCTTGCGTATGCTGATGATCTAAAGCTGTTTTTTTGTGGTACGGACTGCCGAGGATTGTACTCGTCTTCAAGCATTATTGGATCGATTCACTGATTGGTGCCGTCGGAATAAACTTATGATCAGCATTCCAAAGTGTATGGTAATGTCGTATTACCGCATCAAGCAGCTGATTGTTTACGACTATACCATCAATGGCGTCGTTCTACATAGAACCGACCAGTTCAGCGATTTAGGTGTTCTACTGGATCATAAATTGTCGTTTAACCTCCACCGCTCTGCTGTGATCTCTAAGGCTAATCGCCAGCTAGGGTTTGTGTCAAAAATCTCAAGAGACTTCACTGACCCGTACTGCCTGAAAGCTCTCTATTGCTCACTGGTACGACCGATCCTAGAAAATGCCGCCTTGGTCTGGCTTCCTCATCAATTGACTTGGAGCTTGAGGATTGAAACAATACAGCGCAGGTTTATCCGGATGGCATTGCGTAATCTACCATGGCGTAATCTCCCGCCGTATTCAGATCGCTGCAATCTGCTGCAATTGCATACCTTGGAACGCCGACGGAAAAATCAACAAGCGGTTTTTGTTGCTAAGCTTTTGAATGGAGAGGTCGACTGCTCGAGGCTTCTCTCTAAACTGAACATCCGAGTTCCTCCGAGAGCATTACGGAGTGGTAATCTCCTCCAACCCCGATTCCATCGAACAGCGTTTGGAAACAACGAACCTCTAACAGCTATGATGCGAGCGTTTACGACTGTCGAAGAATTGTTTGAATTTGGGGAATCTTCAGCTCACTTTTTGGCTTGTATTCGTAATGCTCGTTTTATTGAGTTTTTAGTTTGTATCATGTAGACAATAAGTCCGATGAACTAAGTTGATTAAATAAATAAATAAAATAAATAAATAAAAGACCCCCCCCCCCCCCCCCCCCCCCCCCCCCCCCCCCCCCCCCCGCCCCAAACCCCCCCCCAAAAATAAAAAAAAAAAAAAAAAAAAAAAAAAAACCCCAACCGCCAAAACAAAAAAAAAGAAAAAAAAAAAAAAAAAAAAAAAAAAACACCGCCCCCCCCCCCACAAAAAAAAAAAAGAGGCGGAGCAGAAAGAAAAGAGAGTGTACGGGAGCGGGAAATGAACGATTGTGAAAAAAAAAAAGAAAATATAGCTAAAATAAAAAGATATCCATTGGCATTGATGCAACGAGCAATTCGCCGGCGCCGCCACACTAGGCAACTTTGTTTTGTCCTTCTGATTCATTCCTGGCTTCCGGCTTTTCCACGCTCTTCTTTTCTTTGCCCATTATCCAAACACAAAATCACATACAGGCACGCGCTTACATGCAGTATTTACAACGACCGCCGAAAAAATACGAACGTTTTGGGGCAGCCATCATTGTTCGGGGAGACTACTGTTCGCAACCGCCATATTCTTTCATACACTATGGTCACTTATTAGCGGTACCTGTCCGGCACCTAATCGGTTCGTCAGCGGGTTTTGCGACGGATAAACACGTTTTGTCCCTCGGCGGGACGGATTTCACGCGAAATTGGGACATTTTTTCTCGAACCGCGCAAGACCGAACATTTCTCATCCACGCAATTTTTTTCACGTCTCTCAAGGATTCATTGAACCCGACCTGACAAACCAACGCAGTGAACCACTACAGACTGTATTTTTCTCAAAGGAAACTTTGAAATTTCAAAACTTTTAAAAATTGAAAGGAATGAAGGAAAAATCTGACACCAAAAGTTCAACACGTCCGCTATCTCCCAAAGCTTACTTCAAGCACGATCTGGTCATACTATATAAATGTCGAGAAATATACACCAAAAATCTAGATGCCCTGGCGAACGCTGTCCCACCTCTACTTCAATTGAACTTGTCAAATGTAGAGCGCTGGTCGGTCACAGCACTCTAGATTAGCTTGCATGCGACGCACGTGTCCCCATATTACATCATCTTTCATTATTTATTTCAAATAAATAAATAATAATTTTTCATATTTCTATACATATAATGCCAGTGAACCCCATGACGAATCGAACTGGATAGGAATAAAACTCCATAAAAGAATCAAGTCATTTTTTATTTACGCTCACTATTTTTCAAAAATATTTTGGTTTTTGTCTAGGAAATTTCTGAGACTAATATTCTTAGTTTATGATACAATAGATTTAAAAAAATCATAATTCATCAATTATGTAAGTTTATTCTGACTTTGCTTGACTGCTGTTAAACCGAATGTTTTTTGGCAAAGTTGTAAAACTTGTTAGGAAGAATTTGATCTAAAATCTGTTGATAAAGTTTATGAGATATTGCTAAGCTTCTTCTTCTTTTAGCATTTCAAGCTTATTGCTTACACAATTCGCTTATTGCTTGCTCTCAACTTAGCGTTCTAAATGCACTTCCACAGTTATTAATTGAGAGCTTTCGATGCCAGGTACCATTTTTGCATTAGTATGATTATGTGGCAAGTACAATCATACACTATGCCCAGGGAGTCGTTAAATTTTCTTTAACGAAAAATTCCTAGACCAGACCGGGAATGGAACCCAGTCACCTCCGGCATGGTTTTGCTTTGTAGCTACGCCTTTACCGACTGAGCTAAGGGAGGACCCATTGCTATTGCTAAGCATACTGATCTATTTCAATGCTATTTTCTAAGGAGTCTTCTAGAGGGAAGAACCACTCATACATCTAATGTACGCTGATCTGGAGAGGTTGGTGTGAACCATTGTCGATCGAGTTTGTAAGCCAAATGTGTGTCCCAAGAACATGTCCCTTTCAAAGGACATTTTGGACAATATTGAGAACTTGCTACCTGTGGAAAGAATTTATGTTGTGGAGGCAGAGCTGGTCAAATTAAAGGAGATCGACAAACTCCACTTTTTCAACAATCCAAATAAGCATTACGTTGCTGCTGGTAAGCACGTAATCAAAAACTACAAGGTATAGCCCCATTGGGTTGTTCGAAATGATGACTTAGGACTACGATTCTAAATGTAAGCCATTTAGATGGTACAATGCAATGTTCTTTGAATTAACCCTTAAGGCCTGAAATTTATGCAAGCAATTTGGTGAATTCTGATTGATTTGGTGCTCAGACACATAGAAATGATAGAAAAAAGTAGGGAATATTTTTTTGAGATGTGCTGGGTCGCCCAAACTGCAGAAGACTTCAGAACTTAAGATCTATAGTTGTAACAGTTGCTTTATCCGCAATAAAATGTTATGATATGTATTCAAAAAAATTCAATGAATGTCCTGGAAGACCAACTGTCATTATGAGATAATCTTGGGATATTCTATGGCAAACAAACTAACTTAACTTTGTGTAGCCCATAATGCTATTGTTACAATTGTAGACCTTAAGTTTTGACAGTTTGGATGACGTAAAACAAACAAGGTTATCCTATGATGTTTGAGGACGTTTCAGAATATTCATTGAATATGTTTGAATATTTATCGTAGCTTTGTATAGCCCAAAAGGCTACGGTTACTACTGTATATCTTAAGTTCTGAACTCAATTCCAGTTTTTATGAACCTGAACATCCCGAGATAGTCTGATAATGACTGGTGAGCTTGCAGAAGCTTCACTAAATGTGTTTGAATGCATATCGTTACCTTTCATAGATTATAAAGCTAATTTTACGACTATACATCCTAAATTCTGAACTCAAGGGCAGTTTTGAAGACCTAGAACATCCCAAGATATCTCATCATATCGGTTGACCTTCCAAAAGACTCACTTAATTTAGTCAAATACATATTGTTACTTTGTTTAGTCCAAAAATTTATAGCTGTAGATTAAGTTTTAAATTCCAGGAAAGTTTGGATAACCTAGAACATCAGAAGATTATCTCATAATGTCTGTTGTTCTTCCAAAATATTCAATGAATATGTTTCAATATGCACCGTAGCTTTGTATAGCCCGGAAAGCTTTTGTTACAACTTTAGGTCCTATGTTCTGATCTCAAGGATAGTTTGGATGATCTAGAATATGTCATGTTGCATTATAATTTTGACTTTAAGAATGTTAATTGAATATGTATAAATAATTGTTGTAACTTTGTATTGATTAAAATTTACTGTTACATTTGTAAATCCTAAGTTCTGAACGCAAAGACAGTTTTGATGACCTAGACTATCCCAAGATTATCTTCTGGTGTATTTTTACGTTCAAAAATATTCACTGAATATACTTGAATACGTGACGAAACTTTGTATAGCCCGAAAAACTACTATTACTACCGTAGATTCCAAGTTCTGAACTCCAGGACGGTTTGTATTACCTAGAGGATCTCAAAGTTATAAAATAAGGACTTTTGACCTTCCAAAAGATTAATTGAATTTATTTGAATACATATGGTCACCATGTATAGCTCAAAAACTACTGTTACAACTGTAGATCTTATGTTTTGAACTTAAAGACAGTTTGGAGTACCTAGAATATCTCAAGATTGTCGCATTATGTATGTTGGCCTTGCACACTATTCAATCAATATTGTTAAATACATATTGTCCCCTTGCACACTCTAAACACCTACTGTTAAAACTGTAGATCTTATGTTCTAAGTTCAAGGACAGTTTGGATGACCTAGATCATCCCCGTTTATGTCATTATGTTATTTTTTACATTCGAAAATATTCACTGAATATGGTTGAATACGTAGCGTAACTTTGTATAGCCCAAAGAGCTATAGTTACTACTGTAGATATTAAGTTCTGAACTCAAGGAAAATTTGGATAACCTAGAACATCATCAAGTTATCAAATAATGACTGTTAACTTTCCAAAAGGTTCATTCAATATGTTTGAATACATATCGTAACCGTATATAGCCCTAAAAGCTACTGTTACAAATGTAGATCTGAAGTTTTGAACTCAAGTACATTTTGGATGACCTAGAGCCTCCCAGAAAGATACAAAAATATTTAACGTTTATCTACGAGAATTTAATAATATCATTAATCTTAAAACAACGCTGTATACTATTAATAAGGCATTTATTTTTTTCTTCCTGAACTTCTTCATATTCAGGATGTTCTAGGTCGTCAATTAGGCCTTAAACTCATATGTTGTTTTGATTTTCCAGATATAAAAAGTGATTAAAAGCAAATTTGTCGAAGACAGTGTACACTTTTTTCAGTCTGTGTGATTTTATACAGCCATTATCCTTTTGGGGTCATATATGATCCCTCAGGCTTGAAGGAGTTCATATTCTTTTGAAGGCAAGGTATAAAATTTATGAATTTTTCAATAGTATGTTGTCCAAAATCAACAATTTTCTGTATTGAAATTGATGCGTAAAAATACTTTCGATCGATTGGTGTAAAAATTTTGAAAATCTTTTGAGATATGACTGAGATATTAATGCTCAAAACCTGACCACTTTTCGTGACGGTCGCCATGCGATTTTTTTAAATTGTAAAGTCTGGTTTGCAGAACTCGTTTAAAAAATATTGCCAATGCCTCAACCCACCAGCTTTTGCATCCGTCGAAAGCTCCAAGTATGTTGTGAAAATTGCCAGGTAACTTCCGATTCAGGTTATCTACTTCAGGTATGATCTACTTATTGACGAATGGAACTTGTTAAAATGCTAGGTGCTGACCTTAAGTACAGAGCACAGAATTGAGAAGTTTTGGAACCAGTTGATTACTAAAAAAACGGCTGTAGGTGAGCCTAAATACCCTCAGGTGATTAAGGTAATGAAAACAGCTTCACATGGCAACGACTCAAAAAAGGAATTGAGAAGCAAGATATGTCAGAAGTAATTCTAGAACAAGTGTAGTGGTAACCGTGACTGCTACTTGGCACCCCAGTGAGTCTGGGTTCAATCACAGTCGACGTCGGTGGTTTTTCTGAGACGAAAAAATCTGGTCACGTCTTTCTTCGGAAGGGAAGTAAAGCCGTTGGTCCCGGCTTATATTCATGAGTCGTCAGGTAGGGTCCAGGTGATGGAGTCGTCTTCCTGGCGTGTGAGGAAATAGGCCGACGTAAAATAAAGAAAAGATAATTCTAGCACAGGCCATGCTGGAAGGCATTTCAACCGTGGGTATGGAAGTGCAGAAGGTCGTGGAGAAATTAAAGTAGCTCGATTACAGGTTTCTGAACAACAAAAAAACCCAATAAGTGATACTGCATAGCATTCATTTTTGAAAACGGGGGTAATCACTTAGTTTATTTTTACTGTGCTTATAAAACAAACGTATAAAAGATTTAAAAGAATTCTAATATTTGTAAATCACTTAAAGATTTTACTCGGAAAAAATGCGACACTTTATTTTGAGTGTAACTTTGTATCGCGTGGGTAAAAATTAATGAAATTTTGGGTATTACTAGTTTAGAGTGTTATGTTTATGTGTGCAAAATTTTATTAAATCTGTCAAGTAGTTTTCAAGATGCATTCGAAACAAGAAGAGCTACGCCAGCAAATCTTGGGCGCGGTGATCGATAATCCTGGTCAGTCGCACAGATCGGCAAAAGGCTTGGAATCCACCATTTCACCGCGTTGTGAAGATGTTCCAGGAGACGAAGACTATCGAGCGGCGCGCTGGAAGCGGCCGAAAACCGAAAACGGAATACTCAGAGAAGGCGCGGAAGATAAGGCAGTACTTTAAGAATAACCCGAACCTTTCCACCCGAGACATAGCCAAAAAGGTCAATTTGTCGAAGTGGTTCGTCCAGCAGACCATGAAACGGGCTGGGCTATGTGGTTTTAAGGTCAGAAAGGCGCCAAACCGGACTGACAAGCAAAACACGGTGGCCAAATTGCGTGCGCGGAAGCTGTACCGTGAGTGGCTGGTCAATCCAGGCTGTCTCGTCATGGACGACGAGATCTATATCAAGGTGGACACCAAACAAATCCCTGACCTCGAGTTTTTTGTCGGTACGTCCCGCATGGAGGTTCCGGAAAAGTTCCGGAAGAGAAAGATGGACAAATTCACGAAGAAGTACCTGTTGTGGCAGGTGATTTGCGAGTGCGAATGGTACAGCAACTCGTTCGTTACAACCGGCACCATAAACGGGCAGTTTTATCAAGAGGAATACTTGCAGAAGCGCTTGCTGCCCTTCCTCCGCTCTCACCGTGGTCCCACGCTGTTCTGGCCGGATCTCGCTTCGTGCCATTACGCCAAGCCTGTAATGGATTGGTACGAAGCGAAGGGCGTTAATGTGGTCCCGAAGGAGGCGAACCCGCAAAATACACCAGAACTTCGTCCGATCGAAAAGTTTTGGGCGATTATGAAGAAGAAGTTGAAGAAAAGCGGAAAAACATTCAAAACCGATGAAGCTTTGAAGAAAAACTGGGAGAAATTGTGTAAGGAAGATGGACAAAGCCTCGCCCAAGATCTCATGAGCAGTGGTAAGAGAAATGTACGAGCATTCAGCTTGGGGGAGGAAATTAAATAAATAAATTATGCCAAAACATAGCTAATATATAGTTATTTAATCCCTGAAAATTTGAGAAATATCCGATTTAAAATGAATTTTTGGTGATCATTTTTGTTTGTCTCATTTTTTCAGTCTTTATTAGTCACTATTTGGTCACTAACTATAATAACACACGGCCAAAAGGTTGAAAGAAAGGCCACTGCTTCCACTGCTTAGTTTGTGCGAGTGCTATTTTTGGGTTCCAGGGGATTTCAGGCAATAGTTTCCAACACATATTTCTCATCAACCATCGACAGCCCGCAACAATAACACACGGCGAAAAGGTTGAAAGAAAGGCCACTGCTTCTCAAAATTCTCAAAAGTCGAAAACGTCAAGTTTCACTAGTTTGTGCGAGTGCTATTTTTGGGTTCAAGGGGATTTCAGCCAATAGTGTCCAACACATAGTTATCATCAACCATCGACTTAGTTATACTAAGAGTTATCTTTTCAGAGAAATGGCTAAGCTCTTCAAAAATACGGGGGACTACAAGGATTATACTTATATCTTTGTTCTTAATTTTGTTTCTTTTCAGGCAACAAATAATTTATTCCTACCAAATTTTGAAGACAATATGTAATATATAATATATTGTATCTATGTCACATTGGAGCGGTCCATTGCTTTTGGCGGATAGCGCTACATACTTTCAACGTATCGTTTACCAAAACGAACCCTGCTGCTAACATTTTCCCAACTATCCAACATCCCAGTGATTTCTCGTGGAAGTGCAGAGGATTTCTCGGCTTCCTTAAAAGCGAGTATCATGTCAACACGTTCCTTCCCATTCCCTACTTGACCAGTATTCGGGCACGGCCGGCGCCGGTATTGCTTCATAATGGGTCACCAGTTTTTACACATTGAAGATGTATGCTAGTCCCAAACATCATCTGTTGGTTCTTTGTGTAAATACAGCTGATCTGGCAATAACGGAATAGCATCCGTGGGCGGTTAATCGTGCTCATGCTCCTGCTCCTACGAGCTAGACTGTCGACTTACAAGAAAGTGGTGACTCCAAATCGCGACGATAAACAAAACACGTCGGCCAAAGCACGATCGCGAAAGTTGTACACGACGATGCTGACGAAATTGGATTGCGTGGTACAGGACGATGAAACTTACGTCGAGGCAGAATTTAAACAGCTTCCTGGACAGGAATTTTATACGGCAACCGGACGGGGAAAGGTGGCAGATATTTTCAAGTACCTATAACTGTCAAAGTTCGCGAAGAAATATCAGATGTGGCAGGCCATCTGTACCTGTGGCTCGAAGAGCAACGTTTACATTTCGACCGGAACCGTCAAACAGGAAATTTTTCGGAGCGAGTGCCTACAAAAACGTCTACTGCCTTTCCTGAAGCGACACAATTGTTCCGTTCTATTTTGGCCGGATTTGGCATCTTGCCATTACGGAAAAAAGGCCATGGAGTGGTATGCTGCCAACAACGTTCAAGTGGTGCCCAAGGACAAGAACCCTCCCAACACGCCAGAGCTCCGCCCAATCGAACAATATTGGGCCATCGTCAAGTGGAACCTTAAGACTAAAAAAGCTGCTGTGAGCGAGAAACAGTTCCAGGCAAACTGGCGTTCTGCGGTGAATAAAGTGGACAAGGAGACTGTACAAAATCTTATGACACGTGTTAGAAGAAAGACCCGGCAATTCGCATTCGGTAAAAAGGAAGCTTAGCTGAATATTTCTCCTGTATTCTGTATTAACTGAACTTGAAAAAGAAAAAGAATTTGACTTATTTATAAAAACTTTGATCGACTCACACACATTACTGTTTGACCAAATTTTGATCGGAGCACCCTTTAGACAAAATCGTCCAAAGTTCGAATGTAACAATTGTAAACAATGACTTTAAACCTAAATTTCCTGGAAATGCCAGGTTGCTTACATCTATATCCACTACCGACGGGAAGATTATAACTCCTTGTATATATTTCTGGTGCTATTTTGTTTGTGGGAACAAGCAGATCCCACAAAAAGGGTAGAAGTCATTGTTTACAATTGTTATTTTCGACCTTTTGACTATTTTGTCTAGATTTGTCCTATGCTTAGCGTTGAAAAATTGCGGCTCCGGATGTGTGGTATCCAATTAGACGTACGTCTCGTCATCAATTAAAATGCACCGGTTCGGCTTTTGGAGGAGAACGTCAGACTAGGTCCGTGACCCTATTTTCGAAGAAGCTTTCTGTGAATCCGTCTTTGGGTGCTTTCTGCTTCTTGTAGGTTCTGATATTATTACGTTTTTTGATATTCTGCACAGTTCCGACGGTAGTGTTCACTTTTTTGGCAATTTCACGAACGGAACACAGTTTATGCGATTTCAAAAGGCGTACCGCTGCCAGCTCCTTTTTTTTGCTCCCTTCTTGCGTCCAGATTTCGGTAAATCTTCAAGAAAACACGTTTTTTCAGATTTAGTGCACTTCAAGCTTTTTGCTTATTCTCGAAACGACAACTTTTCGGAAAATCATTTGTGTACAATTAATCTGCGACCCATCGCATAAATTTCATGTGTGTTGCCAAAGTAAACAATGTTTTTACACACAGCGAAAAATCTTTTTTTTGTTAAGTTTTAACCCTTAACCATTGATAAACAGGTGTCCACTTTCTTGAATGAACAGTCCCTTATTGAAGAGTTTTATCTATTAATGTGTGCCTAAATTTCAATGTGTTAAACCTTTAAATAATCATATTCAGTGTATTCAGTATATAAATACTACCCGCATTATCAAATAAAAAAGTAAGTATAAAATAGAAATCAAAATTAAAAAAAGTATAAATATATTTTTAATACTTTTTTTTTATTAATGTTTGTACATTTAAGAATAACCTGATAACCCTATCAGCTATCCGATCTTTTGAAAATATTCGAAATCTCTTAAGGTGGAGATACTAGCAATCCTTAGTTTAAAACTTCGAGAGCACAAATGTCGTCTCTCACATAACATACAGTAATCTAGTATGAGTATGACTCGTTCACCGGTAACTAATTTCCCAAGCTAAATATTAAAAAAAATTGTGTTTGATGAACTTGTAACGCATGTTTTTATTTCCAACAATTTTGCCCATGACTCCAATATCTACTTTTTTTTCGTGGGGCCGCGTCTTGTGAGTGTAATCTCTTGCTGTTAGCGATATTTACTAGTGTAAACTGGCTCAACTATTGTTCGATTTGTGGCTCTGTGATACCTGTGAGATCCTTCAATTACGCCGTAATAGAAGGATCTAGTAAACAGTATAGTGGAATACTAACAAATTAAATTGGTCTGTTTCGACTCTGTTTCAACTTCCCTTGTAATCCAACCGGTGGCTCCCGTACCTAGCCGTTTAACGGCTGGGGGGAACAGTGAAAGGGGCACTAAAAATATCGCCATCGAGAATAGAATCTATTGTTTCGTAGGATGTGAGCCAATTCTACACTCTCGCTGTTGTAGCATATCTTTTCTTACATGTTTTTCAAAAGATCATAAATTAAGGATCTTGACAATTTACAAGAGCTCAACTTCATGATAAACATTTCCACATGTGCATCTTTCTTACGTAGTTGCATTCTAAAAGACGTTCTTAAGTTCTCACGAACAATTCTGGTACATGTCATTTCACAACCAATCGACTGGGAATCGCATTTCATAACCAGCCGATTGTCCGCATACCACACTGCTTGAGCAATACACTTGTTTCTCACGACGAACCACAGTTATGCTGAGTGGTAGCGTCACATTTCATATAGACAATTCTTGTCTTTATGCGCTGACCTAACCTACAGCGCACAGCATGTAAATATTATGTACACAAACGGTCACCGCGTTTGTATGGCAAACGCCCCTTTTCTATATTATGCTATGATTGGTTATTGATTGGAAGTTGTTTCAGACTAAGAGTAGGAAGTTGTTTCAGACTAGTAGAGTAGTACTAGATTAATGAGGTAGGTTAGCTGTACGTTAGAGAACTGAATAAATGACATTCAATTGACACCCTTCAACGGGACAAGTTTAACTCAATAGTGAGAAGTCCAAATGGTGCCACGCGACGGGTTGTGAATAAGTCACAACGAGCAATCTGAAAAATTCAAAGTGTTCCAACTGAATAGCTGCCGCGCACAACTGACTGCAAACGAACTAGTGATGTGCTCAGTGTGGGGAGAAAAAGTTTGAAAACAACCACAGTGCCCCCGTGTTAAGCGAAAAAAACAGCCAAAGTTGAATACTAACATACGACGAACAGTACGTTGAGTGACTTCCAGTGCAAAGATGTTTTTTTAGCTCTGACGTGATCGTCACTAACGCGTTCTCCACAACTGCTGAAAGCACCATTATAGCATCTGCATTAATAGTAATCGTAACGATTATTGTAATCCTACTAATTGTGAAAATGTACAACAAGTACATTCAAGGCAAAATAAGAGATGAGGCAAGAAAAGAGGTGCAACTGAGCACTCTGCGCCAACACTTTTAGAATTGCAGTGACAATGAAGACAATCTGAACTGTGAAGTAAACTAAGACAATTAGTGAAGAAAGGCCTCACGTAACGAAAAAGAGCATCATAGTGAAGAAAAGCATCACGTAACGAAAAAAAAGAGCATATTAGTGAGGAAAAGCATCATGGCAGAAAAAACATCACGGAGTGCAAGTAACAGACATCATGGAGCGCAGGTAACAACCATCACGGAGCGCAGGTGGCAACCATCCAGAGGGCAGGTAACAAATATTATGGAGCGCAGGTAACAAGCACCACAACTGTATGATAATATTCCTTACAACGAGTTTTAATTATGGTAAAATGATTTTTTTTTAAAATAATTATTTAAATATCATCAAATTTAAATTCTATACTCACCCATTAATGAGTATGAAGAATTGGTAAAATTACATAAATATTTTAGAAAGGCTATTAATACTTTAATAACAGAACAAACATTAAGGTCCAAATTGAAATTAGCAGAGGACTTGATAGAAATTTTAGAGATTAGATTTATAGAAAAACTATTATACAGACATAGTAAACATAATTAAACAAAAATTGTTGAAACTCCAACAAAACAAACGACAAAAAAACCATGATCAGTTGTTGTAGAGTAGCTAAAAATAAATTTAAAGACTTTGTTCAGCCTAACAATATGGTTTTAGCAGTAAAGTTTATAAAAACATGTTTGTCAGGGAAGGCCGCAGTGGTTTTCCTGATAATATTGTCACGATCTATGCACGATAAATGCACAAAATGTAAGGATACAACAACCCCAGACACCATAGTAGCTAAATTAAATTCGACAAAGCAACGGAGACAAAAAACAAATTTTTGTGAAGAAATTGAAGATCTTTGCAATAAGTTTGAAAACTGTTACATTATGCAGGATGTTCCTGAAAATGTAGCAAAGAAAATGACAACAAAAACAGGAGTAACTGCCCTTATCAATGGCATTAATGCCAGTGAAACGAAATTAATATTGAAGGCAGGAAATTTTGCCTCAATCAAAGAAGCTCTACAAAAAGCACAGGAATGCGCAAGCGATGCTTCAACATCACAAATATTCAATATTCGAAACAAACAAAATAATCAGCGTCAGAATCAGAGATCGGATTTTAGAGGAAACGGGTTCAGAGGAAACGGTTTCAATAGAAACTGAAATTTCCGAGGAAATGGTTTTAATTCTAGACCTCAACAAAATTATTACCAACCTCAACGTGGAAGATATCAACGAGGTCACATAGGTCAGCACAAGCTATACCGTACTGGTATATAATACAGAGGCAGGCCAGAAACATGTGTAAATCACCGCAGGCGTCCCACAAGGTTCGATCCTGGGTCCGGTGTTATGGAACACGATGTACGACAAGGTACTGCGGCTTGAGTTCCCGCGCGGGGTGAAGATAGTCGGGTTTGCAGGTATCTTGGGGTCATGATCGACAATAAGCTGTCCTTTATCAGCCACGTCGATTACGCTTGCAAGAGAGCCTCTATGGATATATCGGCATTATCCCGAATTATGTCGAATAGCTCGGTGGTGCAAGGGAGAAAGCGTAGACTCCTGGCCAGTGTCGTCCTGTCCATACTTAGGTACGGTGGGCTGGCAGGGTTCACCGCCTTGAGCACCAAGAGCTACCTGAATAAGCTAGAGAGTACGCACAGGCTTATGTGCCTAAGAGTGGTTAGTGCATACCGAACGGTATCACGCGACGCGGTCTGCGTCCTAGCGGGGATGATGCCAATAGGCATCGTCATAAAAGAGGACAACGTGTAACAAGAGGTATTCGAAAGACCACTAGAGCCGCATCCATGGTTAAGTGGCAAAGGGAATGGAATAACTCCACCAAAGGTGGGTGGACCCACCGACTAGTCCCGGAACTCTCCGGGTGGGTTGGTAAGCTTTGACGGCGCGAGATCCGGCATGATAGCCGTAAGCGGACACGACACCACTCCGGATAATCTAGTCCAGAGGATGTGCCAAGACTGGGAAATTTGGGAGGCGGTATGCATAGCAGCCTACCAAATTGTCCTTGATCTCCAACAAAATTGGCGAAACGACCAACGGCAGGTCGCAGGGACCACCTAACTACGTAAGTCCTAAGTAGTTAGACATAGTGGGAGCTTAACAAGCACAATAGCCCCCTCCCCGAAGTAATACAGAAAGGTGGTCCCAGGGAGGGTACAGGGCTTAAAGCACGGGTGGGTTTTTAGTGGGTCGAGGAGTTGGCACCCTCATCTCCACACCCAGGTTCTTCAGGTGTCTGGTTGCAGAAATTCCATCCCGTCTGAGGCTGTACCTCAAGTTAAGGGAAATATACAATTGGACAAATATGAAAGATTCTATTGCTCAATTCATAAAGGCCTGTGAATTGTGCAAATTGAACAAAATTATTAAACATACAGAAGAAAAACTGACGATTACCAATACACCGTCTAGACCTTTCGAAGTGGTAGCTATTGACACTGTAGGACCACTTCCAAAATCAAATCATAATAACAGATATGCTGTAACTATACAGTGTGAACTGAGTAAATACGTAATTTTAATCAAAGAAGCAAATGTAGTTATTAAAGCTTTGGTTAAAAACTTTATTTTGATGTATGGAACATTTCTAGAGTTAAAATCTGATCAAGGAACCGAATATAAAAATGAGGTTCTAGATCAAATATGCAAATACTTGCAAGTTAAGCAAACCTTTTCGATCACCTATCATCCTCAGACTATAGGTTCATTGGAGAGAAATCACAGGTGTTTAAACGAATACCTGAGAAATTTCGTCAATAAACATCAGTTAGACTGGGATTATTGGCTACCATATTATGCATTTATATATTATACTACTCCACACACCGATCCTGGTTTACCACCATATGAATTAGTTTTTATATAAACTGTTCCAGAAAGTATAAGCACACTTCCAAAATAACAAAAAAGTCATGGTTTTTTAGTTTTAATAATTTTATTTGGCAAATCATATTTATATTTGTGTTTTATATGATATTTTACTCTCGTTTAATCAAAATATTTAATCAAAGCCAAGACTCCTAACTTTTCCTCGAACAAGCTTCTGCACAGTGGCACTTCCCACCATTTTGACCACTTTTGGCCAATCCTTTTTAAATTTTTGGATGTCGTCCGCTGGTTTTATGAATTTTCGAAGCTTTGCTTTGGTTAAAGCCCAAAAAGTCTCGATTGGCCGTGCCTCCGGGCAGTTCGGCGGATTCATGTCTTTCGTCGCGAAACATACATTTTGAAGTTTGTACCATTCTAAAGTGTCCTTTGTAATGACATGACGCCAAATCAGGCCAAAACACTACTTGACCTTCATCGGCCTGATCATCGGCAAAAATCGCTTCTGGAGACATTCCTTAACGTTTTTCTGAGTGTTCATCGTCTTCGTTGTGATGTACGGACTAGATATTTTACCACACTCGCATATTGCCTGCCAAACCATAACCTTCTTACCGAATTTTTCGGTAAAAATTGCCTTCTCCGTTTCGGGGATGTCTTTGTCTTCGCTTACAGTATAGAATTGTGGTCCGGGAAGCGTTTTGTAATCTAGTTTCACATACGTTTCATCGTCCATTATTATACACCCAGAATTTCTACACAATAACGAATCGTAGAGTTTGCGGGCCCGTGGTTTCACGAACGTGGCCTGTTTTGGGTTCCTTTTGGGTTTTTTGATGCTATGTCATTCAGAAATGTGCAATCAAAAGGACGCAGCTAAAACATGTTGAAATATTTCATTATATTCAAAGTGACCGTTAAAATATGGTGTGCTCATACTTTCTGAAACAGTCTATAGTTAAAGCAAGAGTACCACACGAAACATACACAGATAAGATTGATTCAGTTTATAATTTTGATCTTCATAGCACAGAATTAAGATATAAACTTCAAAAATCACATGAAGTCGTTAAACAAAACTTACTTGCACAGAAACAAATACGAAACGAAATAAATGATTTTTCAACAAATCTAATACACATAAAAACAGCTGATACAGTTTATTTGCAAAAGGAAAACAGACATAAATTAGATTCATTTTATACAGGTCCGTATACAGTGAAATCAATAACAGAACCAAATTGTGAGATTATAAATTTGCAAACGAATCAGTCAACTATAGTTCATAAAAATAGATTAATCATAAGAAGTATTAGATAACCGAGCCTAATCTCATAAAAAAATGGGAATAAAAAATAAGTAAATAAAATGAGATGGGTAAAAATTCTTAGCATAAGCTGAGAAGTGAGAAATTCGGATAGTCTAAAATAATATATATATATTTTTTAAATTACATCACAAAAAAAAACAATTCATTTTTACATTGTAAAGGAGATTGAAACAACATTTTTACATTTACAAATTTTATGTTGACAACAGTTGAATGTTTTCACTTCGTTGGTGTAGCATACCTTTTCTTAAGTGTTGTTCAAAAGATCATAAATTGAGGATCTTGACAATTTACAAGAGCTCAACTTCATGATAAACATTTCCACATGTGCATCTTTCTTACGTTGCATTCTAAAAAACGTTCTTAAGTTCTCACGAACAATTTTGAGACATGTCATTTCACAACCAATCGACAGGGAATCACATTTCACAACCAGTCGATTGTCCGCATACCACACTGCTTGAGCAATACATTTGTACAGTGGTAGCGTCACATTTTATATAGACAATTCTTGTCTTTATGCGCTGACCTAACCGACAGCGCACAGCATGTAAATATTATGTACACAAACGGTCACCGCGTTTGTATGGTAAGCGCCCCTTTTCTATATTAGGCTATGATTGGTTATTGATTGGAAGTTGTTTCAGCCCTCTATAGCCTTAGAGTAGTACTAGATTAATGAGGTTGGTTCAACAATCAATGTGCAACTAGTGATTTGAAATTGGTTCACTGTTGTCGAACCCCTTGGTCCGAAGTACACCTTAAAGCCAGCACCTAACTATACATATTTCCGCCTTTGTTTTGATTTGCTGTGTTATTTTGACAGAATGTTTGAGAGTGTGTTCGTGTGAGTTCATTATGAGGGGCGTATTATTAAGCTTGGGACCGATGTGCTAGTACTGACTGAGCCAAGAAAAAAATCGTATATGTTCGGGACCTACTGGTCTTAGAGTTAGTCTATGGTAGGTTAGCTGTACGTTTGAGAACTGAATAAATGGCATTCAATTGACACCCTTCAACGGGACAAGTTTAACTCAATAGTGGGAAGTCCAAACTGTGCTGACCTGAGTTCGGCATCCCTTATCGCACTAAGTGAAAATAACTCGTTGAAGTATCTGTGCCCTGCTGATGGCAAAGATTGATGACATGCGTGGATTCGTAAACAAACGCAAGTCGATGCGAAGGGGCCTTACGTCTGCTGATTTGGATATGCCACGCATTAAGCTGCGATAAAAAATGCGCCTTGCAGTGACGCTCATGTTAGCAGCGTTAATGTTGATGAGCACAATCGCAGCAAGTCTGGAAGGGTAGCAGCGAATAATGCATCTTACGCCAATGTCACGCGCTGCTCAGCTAACTCTTCATCAAAGAAAGAAAAAAACGTGCTGCCACTGTTCGTGCACTCGTTGCTTCAGATTCACATGTTGCCGCTCCAACTGCTCCTGACCATGATGGGCTCTTACGTTCGGGCATTCGCCGTATAGTTTCACCTCGTACATATGTTTCAGTACCCAGCACTCTCCTTGATGTGCCACCATTCGACTCTGCCACCCCTCTCACTCAACAGAGGAAATCAAGTGCAGTCAAGAATATGGAACAAACTGTCCTGTTTAAACCAAAGAAGGACCAATCTGCCGAGAGAACAGAAAGCGATATTTGCGCACAATTCGATCCAGTATCCTTTGCTGTAAAGGATGCGCGGCTTATACAATAGAGTGATGTTGTGGTAAAGTGTGGAACATAAATTTTACATCCCTATTGTTAACATGTGCATTGAATCTAGCTAATTCTGCTACAGCGGTTTTCTCAGCAAAATACTGTTATATTTTATTAACTAAATATGCACAAAATAAAAGACCTTTCTTATGCAATCAAAAGAAAACAATTTATGTTGCCTCCGTGTTTATCCACAACTCAAGCTCAACTCACAAGCTCTTTATTTTCGATCCGGCTTTCAGCCTCTTTTCGAATCGAATGATGCTAGTAATTTCTTTTCCATTCACGATCGCCACTTCTATTACGCTCATAAATTCTTACACAATCAACATTTATACTGCGGTCACGACTTCAACTACGACTACGAGCCCTGTTATTGTCTCTCCTACGATCATAATTATGCTCCCTTCTTCCCAAACGCTGTCTGACCGATAGGCTTCCCCGGCTTTCTGCTTTCTCACTACTGATTATTGTTTTTTTTTTCTACTGTTTCCAAATTCACATCATCAGAAGTTTTTTCCTCAAACCTTTATCCCTCAACCAAATAATTAATCTGTTGTGGATGGCTTTGTCTTAAAATTCCCGAAAATTACAATTTTCTGCAAGCAATTTGACTGCGAATAAAAAATTCTTAGCTGTTTCATTTGGTTTTTGTAGACGATTATAAAATTCATATCTGTTCATTGATGCAGGTTCTACCTTATTCAAACGTGCCTTCAATTTCTTAATCATTTCATTATATATAATCTCACTTACATCTTTCTTCGGAAAAATCAATTTAATCTCTTCGAACACTTCATCCCCGCTTACCGAAATAAACCAGGACTTTTAGTCTTCGCCGCTTTATTTAGCTAACACATGTTTTCGAATCTTTCCACATAATGTGTAAACGATTTATGACGTTGGAACTGGTCGATTGACCCAATCATACCAGGTGTACTTATTTTCAAAGCCTCTACTGTACTGTTAAAATTAAACAAAATAATCCACAATAAATGTTACTCACTATTACGGTAAACCGAAAATCGTCAGATGGGCCGTTATTACGAAAAACAGGATCGCCCTTAGGTCGTGTGCCTTTATTTCCCTATCGGTGCAAAAACGGACGGTCTTGCCGTCGTCGGTCGATTAAGTCTGAACTACTACTGCGGTCCATCCCAATCTTGTGACGACTCGGCTCGCCAACCAACTGTAGCATCAGAATCACTGGACTTCGTCGATAGGAATGCTATGAAAGCCGAACGTCTAGTTAATTAATTTGAATTTTTGAGCGCCCACCTAGAATCCACGTAACCCACATAATACAAATCTTTTAATGTCTCATATTAACCATTTACTGCTGTTAAATAAGTTACCTGCCTAGCCCCTTCCAAACGATGATGTTACCCCACTTTAACTAAAATAAACTATAAAACATTGTTAATAACAATATTGAATATCGGCTCCGCAAAGTGCTACTCACGCCTGAGCCTAACAAATAAACGAACTGATTAAAAAACACTGTTTTTTTTTTTCATGAGTTATATTTGCCGGCTGTAACAATCGGTGAATTCAGAATCAGCAACATACACAGAATGTGAATGGATCAGTTTTTGTATACCAAACGAAACTAGTGGGCCCGGGCTTCAAATGGTGAGTTGACAACTTCGAAGGAGGGTGCGACCGACCTCTCGTCCTCACGAGTTCCTGCCTCACGCCTCCACGAGTCATATGATCACAAAAGACTACCAGCTGAAACATGGAGACGCTGGTTGGTGTAGCCTGGGCAATGTTGTCAATCTGACAATAGCGAAGTGAGGGGGTGCGACTGGAGATCGTATACCTTTAAATCATATTGTATATTTTCCATTCTCATTTTATTAACAATTTCAGCACGCTTTGGAATCATCTTTGCAATCCAAAACTATGTAAGAGCCTGGAGCCTGAATAGCATTTTATTTAAAATTGCACTTCTGAACTTCAACTACTATAATCATAAAAGACTGGCATGTGCTTATAAGTATTGTAGGATATATTTTAATATTGTGTTTTTGGTATTATGATAAGATAAGCCGTTTATTTCAGAAATTATCCAACCGGACTCTTCGTTCACTCCAATTGCTTTCTTTGAAATGTTGCTAGAACTGTGTAAAGAATAATATTACAAATATTACAATGTTTTATAAAATAATATCTCTTATTGAAATTTTTTCTTTGATATTTGGAATGATCTATTCTGTTTTCAGCTTTCCCAGGACTAGTAGAATATTAATACATATCTAACTTTTATTTATTTTCCAGTAACAATCCATTCTAGTTAGAACTTTGAATAAATTAGCATTTTTGACTATAATGATATCTTAATTTGTTGTGTACAATATATATTAAATATTAAATAACATATAATAGGGAAAGGGAGGGACCATCAGGGCACCCACGTGAAACGATTTGGATAGGGAGCATGGGACTGCCTCCTCCCTATTATTAACATTTCGTGGAACGAGAACGGGCTCTTTGACCCTATCTATTGGGTTTATTCTGTCAATCGAGGGCTCGATTCTAGTGCTGTGAGTGTGAACTTGCTTTTAAAAGGAGATTTTCTTCCCTATATTCGCGGGTTTCGCGTAAGTGTCTCTGCTTACGGGCCCGCCCAAACGTTTTTGGCCCTTCATACAGGAGCTTGATGATCACAAACAATAATAGAATCCTGATCAAATCGTTTTTCAGATTATTCCACTGCTATGGAAAGTTACCTTGCTGCAATAGATGGTAGTATTACATAATCAAAAATCAAACCAAATGAAACTAGTGGGCCCCGACTCATGAATAATCGTTGTGTACGCTGAGCATAATCAGTGCATAATCGTTATGTATCGTCTCCTTTTGTGTCGTGATCCGTATCGTTCGGTGAGGCGCATTTGCCATGTGATTTATTCAGTGGCACCCAAAATCGGAAAGCCCTGCTATTACCGGAGATCCGTCTCACCATGTATGTAGCCTCAAGTCACCAGCTGATAATCGTCAATTGCCTCTGCCGCAATCTGCAGTTTCCAATTATAATTACAGCTTATCGTTGCCTTTCACTGTCAAGCCGGACGCATCAAAGTGCTTCTTACCGCAGATTGATTGGAATGCGAACAGTGAGAAGAAATCGACAAAGATTTTTTATTAGGGCCTAACTGACAAACGTAAACAATGGTTTCTACCGTAAATTTTTCGTAATACCTATAAGCTTCCAATTCTTCGAATAGAAGGACTCTTGTTCTTCGAAATGGCTGTGATAGATTAAGGCCAAAGTTTTTCGAGGATTTGTGTAACAACGACCAATTTGAATTTAATTGAATGAACTGCTCTAAATAATGAACCAATCACCCACACATCTAAAATATGGTACATCATGAACACTTTATAAATAATTTTGTTAATTTATTTTGCCAAATAAGTATTGTTTTCATCAAAAAAACTAACAACGATGGAAAAAGATTCTCAGAAGCGATCTTCTCTCAAATATTCCAATTTGTTCTCCGGTACTTCACAAATCTTATCGTTTGAATCTCATATTGGCTTGAAAATAAAATCACCGCTGACATTCTCCTATTGCTCTGTTCACATGAATCTTGTTCTTATATAGTTAATTATTTCCAGAATATTCATTATATTCTGATCATAGTACAAACAAATTCTGTATACTATTATATATTTTTGTTCAAGTAGGTTCATCCAGCAGCTTTTATTTCATAGGGAAATGCATATAAAAATAAATATAAGTATATGAATATGAATCACATTTTCATAGACTCAATAGAATATAATTATTTCGATTATTCTCCATTCTAAGCGAGCAAAATAATAGCTGAATAATATTAAACTGAATAATAAGTAACACTCAAACGGCATAATGGCACAGACCCACTTTGAACATCGAAGTGAACTCAACTCTGTTCCTGCATTCATCCCTTGGCATTCGTTTGTATGTAGAAATGCGCATGGAAAACAAGATGCTCTTGCACCCGGGGTTACTCGAAATTCATATACAAAACTGTGAAATATTTTTACATCAAAAGATTGCTAAGCAAATTTGCAACCTTATGGTACCAATAAAAGTACATACACGGCAAATAATCCACACATATTTATTGGAATAAATCCATGTAAAATTTCACATAATATTCATTTATTCACACATAAACAGAACCTTCTGAGAAACACAAATGAAGTTTATGTAGCAAATGAAAAGTATGCGTGGCCACACATAGTGGCTATGTGTACACATAGAAAGTATGTGTGGTTACAAATAGATATCATTCATTGGTTATATTGCAAAAAATCATAGATGGGACACATAGATATTATCATTACTTTTGTATCAGTGTAAAACAAAAGTTCATAGCATACTTTTTGAATTTCCAAAACAACCTACAACGTTCCATGCTAAAGGGTGATACGGTCAAAATTTGGTCAAGGGAAAACGCGTGTAAATCGGTGAAATCGTTTATTTAAAAAATCAAATTAAATTTATTTTTCAAGTTCAATTAGTATAAAATTCAGGAAAAATATTCAGTTAGGCTTCCGCTTTTCCAAATCCGAATTGCCGGGCCTTATGCTTGACCCCTGCCATCAGATTTTGTACAGCCACCTTGTCCACCTTCTTCGCCGCAGAAAGCCAGTTTGCCTTGAACTGCTGCTCGTCCTTAGCAGTTTTTTTGGTCTTCTTTAGGTTCCGCTTGACAATAGCCCAGTATTTCTCAATTGGGCGGAGCTCTGGCGTGTTGGGAGGGTTCTTGTCCTTGGGAACTACCTGCACGTTGTTGGCGGCGTACCACTCCATGGCCTTTTTACCGTAATGGCAAGATGCCAAATCCGGCCAAAACAGTACGGAACAACCGTGTTTCTTCAGGAAAGGCAGCAGACGTTACTTCAAACACTCTTTCACGTAAATTTCTTGGTTGACAGTCCCGGAAGCTATGAAAATGCTGCTTTTCAAGCCACAGGTACAGATGGCTTGTCAAACCAGATATTTCTTTGCGAACTTTTACAGTTTCGTGTGCTTGAAAATATCTGCTACCTTTCCCCTTCCTTTTGCCGTATAAAACTCCTGTCCCGGAAGCTGCTTGTAGTCGGCTTTGACGTAGGTTTCGTCGTCCATTACCACGCAGTCAAACTTCGTCAGCATCGTCGTGTACAGCCTCCGGGATCGCGCTTTGGCCGTCGTATTTTGTTTATCATCGCGATTTGGAGTCACTACCTTCTTGTAAGTCGATAGTCCGGCTCGTTTTTTGGCTCGATGCACGGTTGTAGACGATACACCCAGCTTATTTGCGGCATCTCGGAGAGATAGGTTAGGGTTTCGCTTGAAACTACCGGCAACTCTCTTTGTCGTCTCAGCGGCTTCCGGTTTTCGATTTCCCCCCGATCCAGACTTCCTGGCTGTCGACAAACGTTCCCCAAACACTTTAATTACATTTGTAACGGTTGATTTGGCAACTTTTAGCGATTTTGCCAACTTTGCGTGCGAGTAGCTCGGATTTTCGCGATGCGCGAGCAAAATTTTGATACGCTGCTCTTCTTGCTTGGACGGCATTTTGACAACTGAAGAGTGAATTCCAAAATCAAAATAGGAGCAACATTCTACACACACACACCTTCAAAATGAGGGGTGTTCAGGTTTTTTAAATGCAAAATTGAAAGAAATACGTCAAGTTGATATTGACCAAATTTTGACCGTATCGCCCTTTATAGGAGCTGCGAGCCGTGTGAGTTGTAAGGACGAAAACAAAATAATAACCAACAGCACAAACCGTGTGTTTAGGAAGAATTGTGCATCGTAGAGTTGTTTTAAAACGCCGACAACGTGGCATCTGTATTTTTCAGAATGAGAATGCTCAGGGAAGAGGATTTTTCAATTGATACAGATTTGTTTTTTTTTATTTTCTTCAAACGACTAGTCCAACGGCTACTAAAATACCTGATTATATCAAAACTGGCAAACATTTTAGGTAAAATCGTTGGAACTTAATACATCGTTCTATATTCCATAAAACAACGAGTCACTTGTTGAATTCAAATGGACATTACACATGTTGGAAATGTCATCAACAGCCTATTTCTACACAGCCTCTGCATAAAAATTAAACAAATCTTTTTATTTTTCCTGAAACCAAACACAGATTTTTATTGGCCAAACGACACATCAATTTCAGGAAAACAATTTGCAGACTATTTTCATCGACTAACTAACTAACTAACATTAAATTGATTAATCCATGTCAAAACCGTTTCGCCAATATTTCACATAAAATAAATAATTGTAGGTATATTAAAGATCAGAATGTTCGAGCGTTTTTATGAAATGTTGTCTAAGTATTAAAATTGTTTGGAAAACAATATAGAGCGTTTCCAGTCGAATTGATATACCGACCAACTTCGAGTGTCTCCGATTTAATTGAAAATTTGTACACAAAAGTAAGTTTTTTCCACTGATGCAAAACATTTTTGGTATCAATAGTCAGTTTTAAAAAGGGCGTAAGCATTTTGAATAGCACTTCAATTAATAATTTGTAGCTCGAAAACCTTTGGTTGTACAAAAAAACTGTCTAAGAACAAGTAGTGGTCCTATGTGTGTAGGTTGTGAAAAAAATAAACACTGAAATAAAAATTGTTTTCGGAAAAAAAAAATCAAAAATTAACATGAATATAGAAATATCTCAAAAAACTTTTTTTGGTTGTTTTTATTTTTTGATTGTAAGAATTTGAAGTTATCACGCAAATTCTAACGAAGATTTCAGGATAAAAAAATGTCAGGGAAAAAAGTTTTTAGAACATCAACTAATGGTGTATTTCTCAAATCTCTAATTATTACGAAAATAAACGTGTTCTGATGATATAGTCTGATTTTTGAAACATTTTAAAAATTTCAGCGCACCATGATGATCTTCGTAAGAGCATTCGTTCTCGAGATATTTCTGATTTAATTTTATCATATTCGAATAATGTTCAAAAATACGACCTTTTCATAAATTATTCGCGTTTTTCCAGTAACCACAAAATGTTTATCAAAATGTTTGTTAAGTTTTCTACAACTCTTTCTGTGACAGCAAGACAATTGGATGAACGGTTCAAAAGATATGGGGTAAAATGGTTCAAACAGTATTTTTAAAATTTTCGTTTAACATATGCCTACTTTGCTTCTTATTGTATACTTAATACATTGTGTGTAAAAACTTCAAATTCTAACATCAGTTTTGGAAAAAACTTTAGGGTGGAGAGATCTGAAGTGAAAAATGTGTCTCTATGGACAACTTTTAAAGCCTTTATAAAATCTCAACTATTTGCCAAAATAAACGTGTTTCGATGTTGCAGTATATTTCCAGCAGAAAAAACGTCCTTTTCATAAGTCATTCGTGGTTCTCCAGCATCACAAAAATACCTTTTTCGAAATATGCGCTTAGTTTCGCACAATCTTAGTTTCGCACATACTCTTAGTCAGCAAGACGATTCTATAAATAGCATAAGAAATAGGGGGAAATGATTGAAAAAACTTTTCTTATATTTTAGTTTACTTGTATTTCCAATTTATTATGCGCATACTAAAGTATATATATTGTTTCTACAATTAGATTAGTTAAGAGAAGTTCCCTTTCATTTTACATGTTTATATATACTATTGATGCTACATCATTTTGCCTCTATCTGATGATCTGAACGCGGAACAAAAGAGAGATATTTTTGTGTACCAGTAATCATTTTAGTTTGCTGACAGATATTGCTTCATTCTATAACTCCCTGTTCATAGTCTTCATAAGATACGTAACAAAATGACATTTTCGTTAAGCAATCATTATTATTCTGATTGGCCCAATCATATGATTCTTTTGCATTTGTTATTGGGTGTTCATGTCCTTAAGTTATACTTGCGTTTCTTGCCATTCGTTTTAATGTGCCACCAATTTCATCGCATGGCCTCTTCCCATGGAAAAAAAAAAAAAAAAAAAAAAACCCCAAAAAAAAAAAAAAAAAAAAAAAAAAAAGGGGGTTAATCCAAAAATTAACATTAAAAACAAATGTATAATTTTCGGAAAAATCACACACTATGACAACATCTCCATTGCTTAAAGTTTTGATATAATCATGTATGAAAATGGTTGGTAAATGACTGGACAATGCGTACCATTGGTACTTCGCGTACCTGCAGGTATAAAATAGATCCTACTGCGATCCTTAGCCTCTTGTCCAGTAACTCCTATCCCTACCTCCCCGTGGTGCCGACTGGGGTATGAGTAACCATAGAAAAGATCGGGTAACCAACCCCGGTGGGACCTTGGTCATATGCTGACAGGGAAGGGGGGCTGCCCCCTTCAAAGGGCGCAGTCTATCTGAGCGTCTGTTCTCCATGTTAGGGGCGGCTCAAAACAGCGTCTGTTCTCCATGTTAGGTGCGGCTGATCATCGTCCTCGTGCCAGCGTGGGACTCTAAACAGTGCTGTGCACGATGGTCCTCCGATGAGACAGAGGGTTGGGGAAGGCCCATCAAGCCGCCCTTAAAAAATCAATGTTACAAATAATACAGAAGTTAATACGGACCGGAACAATCGGCAAAGACTTAGGCGACGAATTAAGGACTATGATTGGAAACTCAGAACATGGAACTGCAAATCGCTCTGCTTCCCTGGCTGCGATAGGATAATCTACGACGAACTTCAACCACGTAACTTCGAAGTCGTAGCACTGCAGGAGGTTTGCTGGACAGGACAGAAGGTATGGAAAAGCGGGCATCGAGCGGCTACTTTTTACCAGAGCTGTGGTACCACAAACGAGCTGGGCACCGGCTTTGTAGTGCTGGGCAAAATGCGTCAACGCATGATTGGATGGTTTCCGATCAACGCTAGAATGTGCAAGCTGAGGATCAAGGGTCGATTCTTCAACTACAGCATCATCAACGTACACTGTCCACACGACAGGAGACCCGATGACGAAAAAGAAGCGTTCTACGCGCAGCTAGAGCAGGTGTATGATGGCTGCCCGCAGCGGGACGTAAAAGTCGTCATTGGTGACATGAACGCTCAGGTAGGACGGGAGGCAATGTACAGACCGGTAATAGGGCCTAACAGCCTGCATACCATATCGAACGATAATGGCCAACGATGCGTGAACTTTGCGGCGTCTCGTGGTTTAGTAGTCCGAAGTACCTTCTTCCCCCGTAAAGACATCCACAAAGCCACTTGGAGATCACCTGACCAACGAACAGAGAATCAAATCGACCATGTTCTAATCGACGGGAAATTCTTCTCCGATATCATCAACGTTCGCACTTACCGCAGCGCGAGTATAGACTCGGACCACTACCTAGTTGCAGTATGTATGCGCTCAAAACTCTCGACGGTGTACAACACGCGTCGATTTCGGACGCCACGACCTAACATTGAGCTACTACGGGAAACCGAAGTTGCCCAGGAATACGCGCAACAGCTAGAAGCAGCCCTACCAACGGAAGAGCAGTTTGGCGCAGCTACTCTTGAGGATTGCTGGAGAAATATTCGAACCGCCATTGGTAGCACTGCATTAATGACACTAGGTACTTCTGCACCGAATCGAAAAAATGACTGGTTTGATGGCGAATGCAAGCAGTTAGTAGAGGAGAAGAATGTAGCACGGGCGAGTATGCTGCAACACCGTACGAGAGTGAATGGGGATCGGTATTGACAGGCACGGAACAGACAAAATTCTATTCTTCGAAGGAAAAAGCGCCAGAGGGAAGATCGAGACCGCGAAGAAATGGAAGCACTGTACCGTGCTAATGACACACGCAAATTCTACGAGAAGTTAAACAGCTCGCGCAAAGGCTACGTACCACAAGCTGATATTTGCAGAGACCTGGATGGCAACCTTCTCACAGGAGAGTGTGAGGTGATTGAAAGGTGGAAGCAGTACTTCGACGAGCACCTGAACGGTAATGTTACAGCGAACGAAAGTGGCACGGTAATAAATCTAAGAACACGCACAGAAGATGACAGGACCCCGACCCCAACCCTTCAGGAAGTTGAGGAGGAAATTGGTCTGTTGAAAAACAACAAACCCGCTGGTGTTGACCAACTCCCAAGCGAGTTATTAAAATACGGTGGTGAAGCATTGGCCAGAGCGCTGCACTGGGTAATTACCAAGATTTGGGAGGAGGAATGTTTACCGGAGGATTGGATGGAAGGAACAGTGTGTCCCATCTATAAAAAGGGCGACAAGCTGGATTGCTGCAATTATCGTGCGATCACGCTACTGAGCGCCGCCTACAAGTTGCTCTTCCATATGTTATGCCGCCGCCTGTCACCAATTGCAAAGGAGTTCGTGGGGCAATACCAAGCGGGATTCATGGGTGCCCGCGCTACTACGGACCAGATATTCGCGATTCGGCAAGTACTGCAGAAATGTCGCGAATACAACGTGCCCACACATCATCTTTTCATCGATTTCAAATCAGCGTATGATACAATCGATCGAGACCAGCTATGGCAAATCATGCACGAATATGGATTTCCGGAAAAACTGACGCGGTTGATCAAAGCAACGATGGATCGAGTGATGTGTGTCGTCCGAGTATCAGGGACGCTCTCGAGTCCCTTCGAATCTCGGAGAGGGTTACGGCAAGGTGATGGATTGTCGTGTTAGTTGTTTAACATTGCATTGGAGGGTGTGATTCGAAGAGCTGGGATAGACACAAGTGGCACGATCTTCAGAAAGTCTGTCCAACTATTTGGCTTCGCCGACGACGTTGATATCGTAGCACGTAACTTTGAGACGATGGCGGAAACGTACATCAGACTTAAGGCTGAAGCTGGTAGGATTGGGCTTGTGATTAATGCGATGAAAACAAAATACATGAAAGGAAGAGGCTCACGAGAAGACAATGTTGACTTCCTAGCACGAGTTCAGATCGACGGTGATGAAATCGAGGTAGTAGACGAATTCGTGTATCTGGGTTCATTGGTGACCGCCGATAACGACACCAGCAGAGAAATACAAAGGCGCATTATGGCTGGCAATCGTGCCTACTTTGGACTCCGAAGGACGCTAAGATCGAACAAAGTTTTTTTTTTTTTTTTTTATTTCTTGATTATCGAGATTTTTAGCCTCGGGCTGGTTCATCTCCCGTCGTTGTCACTCAAACACCGCTTTTGGGCATTTTCATAACTTGTCCGGGGGTGAGATTCGAACTCGTGACTTTGGCGTGAGAGGTATGGATGTTAACCACTACGCCGGGGTCGCCCCCATCGAACAAAGTTCGCCGAACCACAAAGTTGACCATCTAAAAGACATTAATTAGACCAGTTGCTGGGAGAACCTCCCATCGTACACATCGCAAAAATCGGTCGACTACGATGGGCTGGGCATGTCGTACGAATGTCGGACGACAGCCCTGTGAAAATGGTTCTCGAAAACGAACCGACAGGTACAAGAAGAAGAGGCGCGCAACGAGCAAGGTGGATTGATCAAGTAGAAAGCGACCTGCGGACCCTTCGCAGACAGCGAGGCTGGCGAGGTACAGCCATGGACCGATTACAATGGAAACAACTTCTGTGTACAGCAGAGGCCAGACCGGCCTTAGTCTGATTGGTAAGGTAAGGTATGTATGAACAATTTTTCTAACTTTTCGGTAAAATAAGATACAAATTCATCAACTGGTTGTAAGAGGGTCTCTAGATTAAACCGGTCTGTTGAAATCCACTGTTTGAAAGATTTCAAATGCAGTACATTCCTCCAGTTCCTTGAAAAAGTTATTTTCAAAAGCTAACTGGCTTAGACAATTTTCACATTCACGGAGATAACAATATTTAAATCTTGACGATGTGTTGCATAATAGTTGTTCGAAGTAAAATTTCGTATCATTTTGGAAAGCATATTTGTTTAGACTATGTAGCGTCAATTCAAAATTCTCGTGAATGGTACAGACACAAATATTATGAGAACCTTAGCTGCCAAGTAATTTACATTGCTTTGGCTTGAAAGCTGCAAACGAACTGACGCCAATATTGGTCTCACTCATCTCTTTGAAGCCATTATAAGCCTCACAAAGTGAACTCATCAAAAGTCTTTTTTGCACATGCTGTCGCTTACCATCTTTTATCCCTTGCGCTGAACTGGCCGGCTTAACGTGCCGCAAGCTAAGAATCAGCTCCATTGTGGTTATATCACATTTATTAGCAGAGCAGCACATCGAAGTTTTAGGTTCATTATTCTTTATATGCTATATTATACAACTCTTTATTTGTTCCAAATTTATTCATATTTACATTTCATGGTGATCTAAGGAGTGTATCGAAAATAAGCTATCCACAAACTTTTTTTTCAAATTATGTTGAAAACCGATATTTTATTCATACAAAAAATTGATTTTTTATTGTACGAGGTTAAACTTGAACATAATGAAGACCGGATGAAATTTAAGTTATTCCTTCACGAATTTTCGAATTTTGGATCGAATGCTCTTCATCAAGTTCCGGACAAGTGTTTCATCGCATTTTTTGGACGCTTGAGCCCAAATTTTTTTGAACTCCTGCATGTTCCCAGCTGCCTTACCAGTCTTCTTGAAGACCCTCTTCACGATTGCCCAGTAACGTTCGATGGGTCGAAGCTGAGGGCAATTTGGTGGATTGATATTTTTCTCAACGAAATCTATACCCTTTTCCGCAAGCCAATTGAGAGTGGTTTTGGCATAGTGAGCCGACGCTAAATCCGGCCAAAACAGTGGAGGTGTACTATGCTTCTTATATAAAGGCAACAATCTCTTCTGGAGACACTCAGATCGATAGATTTCCGCATTTATAGTTCCGGTAGTGTAAAAAATGGTTCACTTCAAACCACAGGAACATATTGCTTGCCATACCAGTACCTTTCGACCGAATTTATCCACTTGAATCGACCTGTCCGCATCGCTCACATCCAACGACGGCAGTAAAGTATTGTGGACCTGGAAGGGTTTTTGAGTCCTCCTTTACATAGGTCTCATCGTCCATCAAAACGCATGCATCCGGACGCTGCAAAAGACGCGAATACAATTTCCGGGCCCTTGTTGCTGCTCGCTTCTTCTGTTCTGCACTTTGTTTCGAGATTTTCTGCTTCTTGTAGGTCTTCAGGTGGTTTCGCCTCTTGATACGCTGGATCATTCCGACACTCGTTCCTGCTTTTTTGGCCAAATCACGTATTGACATGGATTTGTTCTTCATGATTAGAGTTCCCAACAAACATCGGTGTTGAATTAGAGCTTGTTCAAACAAATTTGGAGAAGCTATTCAGCTATTCTAGAAGAAACAGCTGAATAGCTTCTCCAAATTTGCTTGAACAAGCTATAATTCAACACCGATGTTTGTTGAGTTACCACCTTCTGCTCCAGTTTCGGGTTGGAAGAACCGGGTTTTCTGCCTCTTCCTGGTAGCTCATCCAAAGAATAGTGTTCCCCAAACTTAATAATGATGGCTTTAACACTCGCATGATGAATTCCAAACCACTTCGCCAATTTTCGCATAGTAATACCCTTCTCACTTAGCCATGTGTCCAGAACCTTAATTTTCACTTCCTTTTCAATACGCGACATTTTGAAAACGCAGAATTTGAACCGCACAAACAAGTAAACAAAAGAAAGCTGACAGTCAAACGCACAGCATGCAGTGTTCAGAGCATAGAAAACCATCACAAATACATGCGTACAACGCAAATGTATGTGGATAGCTTATATTCGATACACTCCTTAGGTGCTCCAGCTACTACCGTAACGTATCAACCTTAATTGTTAAAATATGTACCTAATTTTGTTTAAATTGTTCATGCCTTAGCAGTTCAGTATTTTAAACAGGTTTTTATTCCTGCGTGTCAGTATAACAATCATAATCTTAAAACTAAAAACAAACTAAAATTAATCTTAACTAAGCATAAAGGGAATTAATCATTGGAATAGAAGATTGCAACGATTTTTGTCTGAAATTATCAATTATTTTGTTGGATATTCGTTCTAAAGTCTCAACATTCGAAATTCTACGTACTTCGTTAGTACTGTACCAAGAAGGCAGCTTCAAAATCATCTTCAGAACTTTGTTCTGAATCCTTTGAAGTATTTTTTTTCCTGGTAGCACAACAACTAGACCATATTGGAACAGCATACAGCATGGCCGGTCTAAAAATTTGTTTAAATATTAGTAGTTTGTTCTTCAGACAAAGTTTGGATTTTCTGTTTATAAGAGGACATAAACATTTTATATATTTATTACATTTGGCTTGAATGCCTTCAATGTGATTTTTAAAATTTAATTTTTGATCAAGTAATAGACTAAGGTATTTCACTTCGCTTGACCAGAAAATTGGAACACCGCTCATAGTAACGATGTGACTACTACTAGGTTTCAAAAAAGAAGCTCTAGGTTTATGTGGGAATATTATTAGTTGAGTTTTGGAAGCGTTGGGAGAAATCCATTTCTGTAAATAAGAAGAGAAAATGTCCAAACTTTTCTGCAGTCTCCTGCAAATGACACGAAGACTTCTTCCTTTAGCGGAGATGCCTGTGTCATCAGCAAACAAGGATTTCTGACAACCCTGAGGCAAATCAGGGAGGTCGGCAGTAAAAATGTTACATAGTATCGGCCCAAGAATGCTACCCTGAGGAACTCCAGCTCTAACAGGTAGTTGATCAGATTTGGAATTCTGATAATTTACCTGCAGAGTTCTGTCAGTTAAATAATTTTGAATTAATTTTATAATATAGAGCGGAAAATTAAAGTTTTTCAATTTAGCAATCAAACCTTCATGCCAAACACTGTCGAATGCTGTTTCTATGTTTAGAAAAGCAACTCCAGTTGAGCAGCCTTCAGATTTGTTTGAACGAATTAAATTAGTAACTCTCAAAAGTTGATGAGTAGTTGAATGGCCATGGCGAAATCCAAATTGCTCATCGGCAAAAATTGAGTTTGTATTGATGTGAAGCATCATTCTATTCAAAATTAGCTTTTCAAAAAGTTTACTGATTGAAGGAAGTAAACTTATTGGTCTGTAGCTAGAAGCTTCAGCTGGATCTTTCTCGGGCTTCAAAATTGGAACAACTTTGGCATTTTTCCATTTGCCAGGAAAGTATGACAAATGAAAACATTTATTAAATAATTTTACCATGAAAGACAAGGTACTCACTGGGAGTTTTTTTATGAGTATATAGAAAATTCCATCATCACCTGGAGCCTTCATATTTTTTAACTTTTTAGTTATAGTTTTTACTTCATCCAAATCAGTACCCCAGGATTCATCAAAAATATTTTCCCTTGAGGAAATATTCAGATAATCAAGACAAACCTGATTCTCAATACGACTAGTAAGAACCAACTGAAATTATGGGAACTCTCAAACTGCTCAGCAAGTTTTTGAGCTTTTTCCACATTTGTTAGCAATATTTTATCACCTTCTTTGAGCGCTGGAATAGGCTTTTGAGGTTTCTTCAAAATTTTGGAGAGTTTCCAAAAAGGTTTGGAACTCGGCTCTTATTTTGACACATTATTTTCAAATTTTTTGTTCCTCAGGGCAGAGAAACGTTTTTTAATTTGTTTTTGCAAATCTCGCCAGATAACTTTCATGGCGGGATCGCGTGTTCTTTGATATTGTCTTCTATGGATATTTTTCAGACGGATCAAAAGCTGAAGATCGTCGTCTATTATAATTGTATTGAACTTTACCTCGCATTTTGGAACTGAGACAGCTCTTGCTTCAACTATGGAAGTAGTCAGAGATTCAAGAGCATTATCGATATCATCTTTAGTTTCTAAAGGAATATTAGGATCAAAGTTATATTCCATGAATGTTTGATATTGATGGAATGATAATTGAAAGTAGAACTGTTGGGATTAGAAATTATTTCTTGAGATATTTCAAAAGTTACTGGAAGGTGATCCGAACCGAAGTCAGCATGAGTAACCAATTGGCTACAAAGTTGACATGAATCAATTAAGACCAAATCAATAGTTGAGGGATTTCTGGCAGAAGAAAAGCAAGTTGGGCTGTTTGGGTATTGGATAGTGTAATAACCCGCAGAACAATTATCAAATAGTATATTACCATTGGAATTACTTTGAGCATTATTCCACGATCGGTGTTTTGCATTAAAATCACCAATAATGAAAATTTTTGACCTATTACGGGTAAGCTTCTGTGGGTCACCCTTGAGAAGATTCTTTTGCTGACCTACGCATTGGAATGGTAAATAGGCAGCTAATAGTGTAAGTTGACCTAATTTTGTTTCAACAGAAACCCCAAAAGTTTCAAAAACTTTGGTATCAAATGAAGAAAGAATTTGATGTTTGATACGCCTATGAACAATTATGGCAACGCCACCACCTGGACTTTCAAGACGATCATTGCGGTGTACGAAATAATTAGGATCCCTTTTTATTTTATCACCTGGTTTAAGAAAAGTTTCAGTTACAACGGCAATATGCACGTTATGAACTCGTAAAAAGCTAAACAGCTCATCTTCATTATTTTTAAGAGATCGAGCATTCCAATTTAAAATATTCAGTGTCTTAATACCCATTGCTGAATTTCAGGGTCATGACAATATTGTTTGCAAATTTTATACCAGTTTGAATTGCATCAAACATGGAGTTTGTATTTAACATTCCATTAATCATATCGATTAATGATTTCTGTAAAAAATCCATTTTTGGAGCGGTTATGCTACCTAAGTCAAAATCTTCAACATTTCTGGTAGAATTTTGGTTTCTACCGGCTGTAACGGCAGCGTAGGAAGCTCCATTACCTAGCTGTACATTGCTACCAGCAGGTAAGAATTGAGCATTGAAAACTTGTGCTCTGTTTGTACTTACGGGTACATTTGTACTTCGCTGACCATTGTTAACAGCAGATAGCAGTGGAAAATTTGACGGTTGGGCATTGATCGTACCTTCCGGTACGAATGTTGGATTTCCTCCTTGATGACCGTTATTAACAGCCGAGGAATAATTACCTGGTCGGGAACGTGAAGCGGTCCCTACCTGATGCTTGGCACGAGAATTCAAGATCGCTTTGCGAGTCTTGCATTCCCAAAATTTGGATTTGGACAATTCGCACATTTAAAATTTTTGGGATCCTTCACAGGACAGTTGTCCTTGGCGTGAGAGGAATCGCCACAATGCATGCATTTGGCATCCATGTGAAAATTTTTTGTCCCGTGACCCCATCCCTGGCATTTACGGCACTGGGTGAGGTGTTGAGAATTTTCTTCAGTCTTCCTGAAGTGTTCCCACTTCATTCTGACATGGAGCATAAGGCTGGCTTTTTCCAATGCCTTAAGGTTATTCAGTTCATTTGATTTAAAATGAACTAAATAAAAATCGTTAGAAATCCCATTGCGAGAACCGCCAGGTTGGGATTTCTTTTTCATTTTTATCACTTGAACTGGTGTAACTCCAAGCAATTTAATAATTTCTTGTTTGATCTCATCCAGGGATTCACCACCGGCTAGACCTTTTAAGACCACCTTGAACAGACGTTCAGTTTTGGTGCCATGTGTAAAGAATTTGATGCCTCTTTGAGCAAGATACTCTACGAGAAGTTTAAATCCGATCAAGGTTTCAGCCAATACACGGCATTCACCCCGACGACCAATTTTAAAGGAAAATTTATGTTAATGAAATTCGTGAGTTCCTTACGGAGCCCATGAAAATCAGATGTTGTTACCACAATAGGTGGAACCTTTTCTTTCCCTGCATTAATTCGGGAATGCTTCGAAGATTTTTGCCTGATGGATCATTCTCATCATCAGTAAGAATATCGAATTGATTGCTCAAATCAATATTGTTAGAAGGGGAATCCAGAGATTGTCCCTTTCTTTTGCGTTTAGGCGCCATTTTCTCATTTTGTTTATTATGTTCTCTGACTATTATTGTGAAAACAAATTCTAATCTTAGTAGATCTTAATCCAATAGAAACTTCAACAGTGGAAGTCTTTCGATGAGTGGATGGTCAGCTTAGTTACGGATATATGTATTCTACTATAGTTTACTGGCCTGCTGGTATTATTATTTTATATTATAATCAGTTTATAATTTTATGTTATGATATTAAATGATGTGACATTATTGCATTTAAATTCATTTAATTAAAATCACTATTTCCGATGAGACTCACTACAGAAATTATTGCAAGGAAACGGAACAGCACATCGAAATTTGAGGTTTACTATTCTATTGCTATATAATTTCAGATCGTCCATGAATATCCCAAGTTTTATGAGATAATTTTAAATCATTTTTTTTTCTCGCAGCTACATTGTCTAAACTTTCAGGTCCACAAATAGAATTGTTATTTTCATTCTTATATTCATTCACTATATTATTTGTCATTATAATATTCATTCACTATATTTTTTATAATTATAATATTAATTCACTATATTTTAAAAACGACTTTATGAAATTGAATATATATTGGGAAGGGAGGGAGCATCAGGGTATCACTCAAGCTGGAATTGGACAATGGAGTGGTATGACAACCGGCGTCTAGGAGGGAACAAACAGTATTATTTTCTTTATCCTACCGATTCGATTGTGATGCTGTGAATTCTACTCTAACAGTTTCAGTGAGAGTGACGCGCCCTTCTTAACAAGCCATCCCGTAGAAAGCTTAATAAGTATTGCGAATTGGGTTATTCGATTTGTTGGATCGTATCGTTGGAAGGAGAATCTCATGTTCCCGCGGGTTTCGCGTAAGTGTCTCTGCTTACGGGTCTGCCCCACCGTTTTTGGCCCTTCACACAGCGTTACTGTGAATGCAACCCGGTAACTCAATTTGATCTTGCTATTAAGTGGAGCTGCATACATGACAAGGTCTTTGCACAAGGTCGAATTGCAATCCACTCGCAATCGTTCAGAACTACACTGATAGGCAAAATAAAGTGCCCACCTCATCGATTTTTCAATTTCTCTCATTTACTTGGTTCAAATTAAAGTAAACACACTGTATTTTTTTTATTATCTTATTTTTTATATTCTTTTTAAGTTTCACTTATGGAATACTGAAAATAAGGAGAGTTTTACTTAAAGAAAAAAAAAACAGTGTGTTGAAAAAAAAACAGTGACAAAATAAAGTGCCCACTTCATTTAGGCTACAGAAAACATAAATTAAAGTAAAATAAAAGCATTTCAATAATTGATGTGTCCTCCTTTGGCCTTCAGGACCTCCTGCAGGTGCTTCGACATGCTCTCGACCAGGTTCTTTAGGTGCTGTGGATCTAGCTCTTCCCAGGTTCGCTCCAGGGCTTCAAAATAGTTATTTTTATTGGTAACATCAGTTTTGTCAACCCTGGCATCGAGAATCGCCCACAAATTCTCGATGGGATTGAGGTCCGGGCTTTGTGGAGGCCATTCCAGCGGTTTGATCCGACAAGACCGGAAGAAAGACTTGGTTTTCTTGGCAGTATGCTTCGGGTCGTTGTCCTGCTGGAATACGAACTTCTCTTCAAGGCCCGTATGGATCAGCGAAACCTCCAGATTTTCTCGCAGGATGTTGATGTAAGAATCTGCCGTCATTATCCCGTCGATTTTCACAATGCTTCCCACTCCACCCCACGAAAAACACCCCCAGACCATCACATTTCCTCCTCCATGCTTCATCGTGCCTTGGATGTGGCGCTCCTGAAGCTCCTCTCCTGATCTGCACCAAACACGAACCCGCCGCTTTCGGTTAAACAGCTCGAATTTTGATTCGTCCGTCCCGAGAACCGTTTTCCAGAACTCTAGGGGCTTATCAGCATGCTTCTTAGTAAACTTAAGCCGTTTGGCTTTGTTTGCCTTGCTGATAAATGGGCGCTTCCGGGCAAGTTTGCTATTCAACCCCTGTGCTACGAGACGGCGACGAACAGTTCGACCGGAAACTGATAACTGAAGGGTTTCCTGGATCTCGCGGACAGTTACCTTCGGGTTCTTCTTGACTTTGCGCATGATCTTGGTGTGTACTCTCGCATCCGTTTTCCGCTTCCTGCCTCTGCCAGGGCGATCCACCACTGATCCAAACGTTTTAAGCTTCAGAAGAATTTTGCCAACCGCTGCCTTACTGATACTGTACTTCTTAGCGGCAGCCCGGTGCGATTCCCCGTTTTGCACATCACGAACGACCAATTTTCGGATACACAAGGGAATTGCTTTCGAAAGCACTGCGTTCTCCATTTTTTCAATTGAATCAAATGCGATCACGTATACAAATGCACTAGGTTGAGCCGTTTGCTTCAAAACATGTCAAAATATCAAAACATAAACAATCGAGGGGTCTTCCAATGGAAACTTATCGAAAACATATCGATTTTTGAAGTGGGCACTTTATTTTGTCACTGTTTTTTTTCAACACAAATTGATTTTTTTTTCTTTAAGTAAAACACCTTTTTTATAAGTATTCCATAAGTGAAACTTAAAAAGAATATAAAAAATAAGATATTAAAAAAAATACAGTGTGTTTACTTTAATTTGAACCAAGTAAATGAGAAAAATTGAAAAAAAAAAAAACGATGAGGTGGGCACTTTATTTTGCCTATCAGTGTAATTATAACAACAAAAACAGTACACATGTACCGAAACAAGACGCCGGCCCTTCTCAACAAAAAACAACTAAACAACCATTTAAATCACCATACACTCACCCAAAGCAAAGAGTTGAAGTGAATATGAACCTCGTACAGTCGGACGAGGAATCAGATTACAATGATCACAGTAATGTGGACGACGATGACAACGACGAAAACGAACATGAAATTGATGACGCAACCCTAGATGAACTAAATTTTTAGACTGTCAAATTAAAAAACAGACAGACTTAAATTTTATACCGTACTTACGGGTTCCCACCACAAAAGGCTTTTTAAACTTCCTAGTGGACACGGGGGCCAACAAATCGTATATCAATCCCGAACATGTAAAGTCAGCAAAGAAAGTTGAGAATCCTGCTTTGGTGACTAATAAAAATGCTAAATTTTTGATTAAACACGTGGTTAACGCTAACCTGTTATCAGAATCTTTTGATGGGAAATTACCTTTCTACGTCTTTAAATTTCACGCGTTTTTCGACGGCCTTATAGGCTACGAAAATTTAGCAAGAATGAATGCGTCAATAGACCATAAAAAGCACCAGCTCACGTTAGGAAGTAAAAGCTATGCATTTGCAAAATATATTCCCATATCTATTAACTCTCATGAAACTAGAGAAAATATTGTCAACATATGTACTACGACGAATGGTCCGTTTCTCATAAAGAACGAAATAAATCTCACCTGTGGCGTTACTATGCAATCCGGACTGTACGAAGCCCAAAATAATGAAGCCCAGGTTCATTTATCATTTTCCAAACCCAACATGACGTATAGTTTAACGCCATTTCAAAATGATTACTATATGATGGAGCAATCGAATCGAAAGGCCGATTCAAAATTCAAACTCAACTTTCCTTCCGACCATCTTAGTGATGAGGAAGTTAGACTTCTAGCAAAAACCCTGCAACCATATAAGAGCGTATTTTTTAGAGAGGACCAATGACTAAGTTTTACTCATGAAGTAAAGCATAATATTGACACTATTGATGAAAAACCAATTCATCAGAAAACCTATAAGTATCCTTATCATTTGAGGGAGGAAGTGTCAGCTCAAATTGATAAATTACTTGATACTGGCATCATTAGGGAATCTTCATCCCAATGGAACTCGCCTATCTGGGTCGTCCCCAAAAAAATGCGATAATTCTGGTAAATAGAAATATCGAATTGTTGTGGAAAAGCTCAATACTTCTCAGTTCTGGACTTGGCAAGTGGATTCCATCAGATTGAGGTGGACCCTAAGGATATTCCAAAAACTGCATTTAACGTTGACCACGGTAAATACGAGTTCGTTCGTATGCCGTTTGGGCTGAATAACGTGCCTGCGACTTTTCAGCGGTTAATGGACTCAGTTTTGAGGAAACATCTCGGAGTAAGATGCTTTGTCTACATGGATGATATAATCATCTTTTCCACATCTCTGAAATCGCATCTACAGGATATTGCGAAGATACTTCAAACCTTTCAAGAATTAAACTTGAAAATACAGTGTGATAAATCGGAATTTCTAAGGAAGAAAGTCGAATTCCTAGGTCATGTTGTGACGACCGAAGGAGTAAGACCAAATCCTCGGAAAGTGGAAGCTGTGAGGACTTGGCCTCTTACCAGAACCCCGAAGGATTTGAAATTATTACAGACGGTTTATACCGCGTTTTGCTCATATTGCAAAACCACTCACATCCAAGCGTAGAGGAAATGCCAAGAGCTTTGAGATCACTCCCGATTTCGAGCATGCTTTTTCGAGATTGAAACAAATAATGGCTACGGATCTACTTTTAGCCTATCCAAACTTTGACTTACTATTCATTTTAACCACAGACGCATCCAATGTTGCAATTGGAGCTGTTTTGGCTCAGTCTGTGGACGGTAAAGAACGACCAATTGCGTCTCTTTCCAGAACATTGTCGAGAGCTGAGGAAAACTATTCAGCTACGGCAAAGGAACTTTTAGGCATATACTTTGCCGCAAAGACTTTCAGACCATATCTATATGGAAGAGAGTTCGTCATCTACACTGACCATGAACCATTGACTAAAGAATTTAAATTAACTGACGTGACCGGTCGAGTTACTCGACAGAGACTTTATTTAGAACAATTCGATTTTAAAATAATCCACAAAAAAGGAAAACAGAATGTTGCACTATGGGCGATTTCCATACAAGCAGGCGGACGAAAATATTTTGATCATTTTTTCTTGTTTTGTAGAGTTTTCTTTGGTTGATGTTATCAAAATATGTTGTTAATATACTTTTTTTTAACATTTCGGGATTAACTTTTCAAAAGGGCTTAACTTTCCATTGATTTTAAAAAAAAACTATAATATCTTGAAAACGGATGTGACTAAAACTCTTATTTGAAAGGATAAATCACGATAATAATATTTCAATCTTTCTAAGGGAACATCCACTAATTACGTGATATATTATGGGAGGGGGGCTCAGAAATAGAAACGTACCATGTATTAGGTATGGCATAATATGCTACGAAGTAGGTCTGGAAATGATCAATATTATGCTACGTCATTTGTGGATGGTCCCAAACAGAGATATTGCCTTTTCACAGAAAACTTAGCATGCATAGAATATTCAGAAAGAAGAAGAAGCAGCATCCGCAGCTGTTGCTTCCTTCAATGATTTGAATATTACCAAGCAAACTCGATGCATAGGTACAAGGTAATCGCTGAACAAAATAGCTGTGGTTGTCAGTGACGATTGTCAGTTTCGGGTATTTGAATCTGACGCCTGATGCAATTTTTTTCAAAAATCATAAAACTTTTCACGATATCTGGATAATCTAGAACATTTTTTTTCTGTCGTCTTTTCTCCATCCAAAGTGAGCTGATGAATGGGTCTAATTCAGCCTTGAGCGCTTTCTAGCATGATGGGTTCGGTATTTCTTTAACTGTTTGTGCTGGCTTTCTGCTGCCTCTTCTGCTAATATACCAAGCGAAGCTGGGGAATGCATAATAATTTCTCCGGCATGAGCGAGTACTTTATGCACAGTTGCAGGAATTTTATACCAATCGTACAATTCCAGATAAAGTCGGTAGGTATCCTTGCAATACGAATCTATTTTTTCGGGGTTTATTGGGCCTTGACAGTTGATAGCAATTAAAATATTTCTAAACCTCACAATCAATTCTTCGTCGATGTTCAGAATTCTGCTTAAAAGCTGAGGATTTGCCAATGTTCGTCGACAAACGTTACCTGTAGTACTTGTACCTGCACCACCAGATCTTGGTTGATCTACTCTGACTCCAAAATGCTCATGAAGCTGTTTCGTTATCAGTTTTTTTCTTTGTTCGTATAATTCTTTAAATGGCTGTGAAACCTGCCATTTTTTAAAATCCATTCTATATGCAATATGCAAAAGGCATTCGAAAAATTGAATCCAAGCATGAAGCGGAGATATACCGTAATGTAGAGCACCTTCGTTTGTTAAAAATCCTTCTTCAAACTTTTGTTTACTGTTCATTACATTAGGCTTTGCTCCACAGATTGGGCAATTTTGCATTGATGAACTTCCTGTAATATACGTGAGGACTTTTCCATCTATCATGCTAAGTACAAAATCAAAATCAACAAGAATTATTTTGTCATTTAAAAGCTCGACCTTCACTGGCGTCAATTCATTCATTTCTTTTTCAATGTCATTTTTTGTGGCAAGAATTACCTCCTTACTCTCTTTGATAAATTCAAGGATGATGGGCCTACAAAATCGAATACTTTGAGGCATAGCATTGAACCACATAATCATTTTTCGATCATTATGCATGAATAACTGAATTGGAGTAAGTGTTGATGAAAATATATCAGAATCATTCTGACATCCTTCTGGCAGCTTCTGGTGGTACTGAGAATACCCGGTTGAGCCATCCATACCCCAACTACATAATAGAATAAGTTCAGCACTATCCAGCTCGTTAGAATCCATGTACTCGTTCGCTCTTTCGCTCAGATCAGTAAAAGGTTTTGAGGGTCTCCCACGCTTTGCAGATGACGCCGAGGTTGAAGGAGCATCTTGTTCTTGTTCGATGAACTCCGCAATGCCGAAGTCTCCATTTATCCAATCCCGAGAATATGCCTCGAATCTTTCCTGTTTTTGTTGAGCTTCATTCCACTTTAGCTTGTATTTACAAGCGGTCCTATAGAGTTTATCCTGGAGACGTTCACGTTTTTCCTCCGATATAGGATAGTTTTCACAAATAAATTTAAAAGCTCTTTCAAAATTCGCATTATGCGTCAATTTAGAATCAAACAACGAAATTATAACTCTATTATCCATTTTTACACTTGCACTCAACCGTAGTTTATCGGATTTCATATAATACACTGTCAGTATAAATACCACTCCTGGTAATAAATCGTACTCTAGGTACTTACCGTGAGCCTCAAACATTGAGTACCTAAGCGAGTCGATGGCAGCAAGGTCCACATACACGTAGGTACGAATTAACGAATTTACGAAAATTAATAAAGCAACACCAGCAAAAATTCAGGAAACACATTATTCAAAAACAAGACAAAATAACAAAAAGAACGTAAACTTTAAACTTACATTGGAAAACATGTTAACATGAAGAAGCCATTGTATGCGATGATAATAATACCGATTTTATTATTTATAACCAATTATAGCAGAAACTGTTTTAAACATATTTTTAATAATTTTAAATTTAAAAAAGGTTCAGCCCTTTTCAAAAAATGGTCGAAATTTTCTGTAGAGTGTTAATTTATAACTTATTTTGGTTAAACCATCGCCAGAAATTACCAAAATCGCCCAAAAAAGTAAATACGTTTTCATCAACCTCAAATAATGGAATTGCACCAAAGTGGTCATATTTTTAAACCGCCTGATTTCAAAATGGCGCAAGTTTGCGCAGAGTTTTCCTTCGTAATTTGTTATTATACATCCCACACTTGATTCAGAGCTACTGGGTTATGCGGGGATATGCGGGGAAAAAAAGTTGCTGATTAACAAAGTTGAAATTTCTAATTTTTTAATGTTTTTTCTTCTCTTAAAGATTTTTTTGATTTTATTTCTGAATGACAACCTATCGTATTATTATTTTTGAAAGCTAGTTTTGTTACTTTTTCAATCATGTATAGTGAGCTAGGGGTTATCTCATAAAAACAGGTCAACATTTAACTTGAGATAAAGCGTATTTTTTCGGCAAAAAGTACGTTTTTTCGCTAACTTACAACTTTGACATCTAATATTTCAGGAATGAAAAGTGCTAGAGGCTTGAAACTTTGAAGTTTTCTTAATTTATATGTTTATTTTTGATAAAAAAAATTGAAAAAAAGTTTTGGTGAAGGTCACTTTTCCGATTTTCGTCCGCCTGATATCTTATAGTGTGTTGTGGCGGACGGACTTTCAAGGATCTCAAGACCTGAAATTAATATCCAAGAATTGCAAAACGAAATATTTGAAAATAATACAGTTTATGGACCAGACATTATTAACAAGTACAAAAATCAATTATTGATCAAGGTTTCAAATGATCGTAAAAAGAGCCCTTATTTAAAATGCAGCATATTCCCAGGGCAAACAAGACACGTCTTTCATAAAAGTAATTATTCGGATGATGACCTACTACAGCTTCTCAAAGCATATCTCGATCCCGGAGCAACGAACGGTATTTTTGCCCCGGTGGAGTTAGCACAAAACTGTGAAAGGCTGATAAAACAAAACTTTAATAAGATAAAAGTTCATTTGTCAAATATTAAACTCCCGGACTAAGTTTCTTTACAGGATCAACAGGAATTCATCAAGAAGAGCCATAACTACAACCATCGTGGCTACAAAATTACATACGGGGAGGTTCAAAAATCCGTCGATTTCCCAGGAATGCTTGGAAACGTTTAAAACTTCATAAGTAATTGCGAAGATTGTAAGTTTTCCAAGTACGAAAGGAAACCATTCAAAATGCCAATATCCAGAAGAATCTATGAGAAACCGTTTGAGAACATTTTCATTGACGTCTATGTAAAAGAGACCGAAAAATTTCTCACGCTCGTAGATTCTTTTTCAAAATTTGCTAAAATTTTTAAAATCACTCATGAAACAACTGACGAATTAATTGAAACTCTTATAAAATATTATAAAATTGTTGGACTTCCAAAACAATAACATGCGATCAAGCACCAGGTTTCCATGATTCAAAATTTAGAAAATTCTTGGAAGATCGAAACATTCACTTACATTTTGCCAGTTACAGCAACAGCAACGGAATTGTGGAACGTTTTCATAATACCCTGCTGGAGATGTATCTCGCAAATAGAAGAAAGAAGGAAAGAATGACTGTATGAGGGACTTTCTCTCGTTACAGCACTATACAATGAAGCCAAACATTCCGTAACAAATCTCTCCCAAAGAGAGATAAGTTTCGGAACCTCCACATCTCTAAACATAGACGAAATTAATCTTTCGAAACAAAGAGTCTTGCAGACGGCAAGAGATAACGTAAAGAATACGGCCGATAATCACAATGCAAAGCTATCCACCTTGTATTGCGATGAATTCAAAAAATTGACCAAACAAAACATTTTAGTGAAAGGAAAAGCGAACCCAACTCCTAGCGGGCATCGTTTTAGATTGATAGAAATCAAGACACAAACGGACAAGACAGTTACTGACGAGAAAGACATAAAGACCCACAAAAAATACATTAAAAACTATCACAAGGTTCAATTTCAAAATTATTTACAGACTTTGCCTATGGGCAACAACAGGACAGACGGACCTTCTTATACATGACCTTAACAATAATCTTTTGGCAATAATACCCCTTGGACCAGCTAGGATTAGTAATAACTTAATAACTATTTAAGATTAATACACCGGATTACTCTGGCTCTGGAAGATGCATGCAGGTCTTCTTTGAGGATTCTCCGCATGGCTTCCTTTGCAAGTTTTCTTATGAAACCGGGTTGCGAGCAATTTTTCCACGGACCGATTTGATCACGTTCGGCGTGCGGGCAAAGCGCGGACGTCCGCTTCCCGGCTTCCGCTGCTTAGGACCATCCTGCAGGGACTTTTTTATGTGGTAAGCTGTTGCCAAATGGCACCCTACCACCTTGGCAATCTCTTTCGGCTTCTTCTGGGCGAGCAACAAACTGGTGATCACTTCTTTTGCGAACATTTTGACGAATTTTCAACAAATCAAATAGAATGTTTGGATGCAGCAGAAATTAGTCACTAGCTACACGAATTAACCCAATACCCAAGTTTGAACATTTTCGCATTATTTTCTGCCGCATCCTGTAGAATGAACTAGTGAACTTATACATTGAAAATGTAAAGCTACTCCCAAGCTCCATCAATGTGGTTCTCTGTGCAATTACACTAGTTCTGATCAGTAACGGAGTAGCAACTACGAAACGGACGACCTTTAAAAAAAAATATTTCTGATGTATTAAGTTCTAAGGAAATCGTTCAAGAATTACAATGAATATGTTTTAATATATGTTCGGAGATCATTACAATAAATGATTTATAGTCATTCTAATATGGCAGAAAATAATCTATGATAATGAAGCCCATTTTGCTAATCATTAAAATATCTGACATGTTGATTTCTGGTTAATATAGTTTTGAACAAAACAAGTTAACGTTACTAGTTTAAAAAATATTTACAGGTCTAAGTCTTTTTGATGCGGCTAAGGATTTTCTTAAATACTTAAGTCCATTTTGTAAAATTTGGAAAATGCATAGAATTTAAGGGTTTTGAATTATTTTGACTTCTATTATAATGTATAGAAATCATATTGATGTTGATATGACTATGTTATGTATTTTTTAAATTTTATGAAATGCACCTAACTATTTCAGTAGATAAACAGGCTCATTATAAAATATACTCGGATGATTCGTTTAATTTTTTTAAAGGTTATTAGGTTGAGGTTGAACATTTTAATTCTCAGAAGCATATTTTTTTTCGAAAATTTCCTATATTGTCGTTTGAATTCAGAAGAAGGTTCTTAAATAACGTTTGCATTAAAAAAATTGACTTTTTCGGATGGTTATAAAAAAAAGCTAAAACAGATAATTGCTTTTGATAAATCTCCCATGGAAGGTAATTATTTAAGCTAACTTGCAAAAAAATTCTACGCCCTTGCGAGTGGCCTTCCGGCAGTTAACCGGAACATTCGCCATGGCGAACGAAACATGCGTGTAGGCATGTTTTTGAGTTCTTTCCTCGTTTTATTTATCAATTGCTCCTCAGTTTTCGCGACAAAATAGTTGGAGTAGATCTTACGCTTCAGGTTGGCCCAGAAATTCTTGATGGGACGAAGCTGGGGGACGTTGGGCGAGTTTGCCAACTTGGGTACCACATCGATATTCAGCCGTTTCATCTTCTCCAACGAACGCTTCGAGTAGTGGGCCGACGCCAGATCCGGCCAGAATCTGGAACAGTCACCCCGGAGCAGGTTCCCTTGGGGTCACGGATGGTCAGACAATTATTTGGATTGAACCTTAACAATAAGGGTGTCGTTCCAGAAGAAAACTTCGTATCGTTATCGGTACATCCGATGACTAAGCTACAAAGTGGCCAGTCTACACACTTACAAATTATGAATTTTACACGGGACGTAATTCATGTTTGTAAAAAGTCGGGGAACGTAAAGAAAGATTTCGTGTAAAATTATGTCTTCCGAAACTGACAAATACGCAAATCGACGAAAGATGTGTTTGATTGAATTTATTTTCTCATCTCTTTGAACTCATTCTTATGTCCTAAAGGACGCTTAGTGTGTAGTGTAGAAACACGAGTCAAGTTTTTTTTTATGAAAACTTTGCATTTGCATTGTCGGGGTCCATATTCTGGAGGTTGAATATGCAAGTAATAAGCAAAAATATTTTTCAATGTATATTCCAGAAATAAAAGAAATTAAAAAAAACTAAAAGAGTTCATTTTTAGCAAACATTTCTGCTGTGTTCAATGCAAACCGGTTTTAACAAAGGCATTGTTTTTATGATTTCAATGGGTGAAGTCATTTTGTGTTTTTTATGTAATTTGACTAAATTTAAAATAATCAATAAAATAGTTTTAAATGAAATAAGTTTAGGGAAGTTCAATTTGTAATCTAAGGCTCCTAGCACCATTAAATAAAAGTACTTGCTCTTTTTGATCGATTATTTCGATGTTTTGAATTATTTCGTTATAGATTGCCTTAGCGTCATTTAACTTTTTCTTCAACGTAACAATTCTATATTTTGTATTTGGACTCTTTTTTTAAATTATCTAGTATATTATTTAGCTTGTGAATTAAGATGTCACATTCCTCCATAAGGTTTAAGTAGTTATGAATAAAAATAATGCGGATAAAAAAAAAATTCTTAACTTAGGTCATATTCGTTTTCAGCTACTGGTTTCCTCCGTTGACCGTTGGATATGCTGCTGGGCAAGATTTCTTACGGTAGATGTAGCATTTGCCAGATCAAAACCGAAGATTGATGTCAAGGAGGGTTGGCGTACTCTTGGGTCGAAAAGGATTTGGAGAAATGACTGGACCGATTATGATTCACGGAAACATATTCGGGACCTACAGCAAAAAGCAAAAGAGAAGCCCAACAAGCGGGAAAAAGCTCCAAAACGTCGCATGCACAGCCATAATGTACATCATGGTATTGGCTGTGATAGCATGGTATTGGCTGTGATAGTAAGTAATAGCAGCCGCAACGCCCATAATAATCACAATGATATCAACAACGTTCAGCGTGCCGTTTGCAGCTCTCTTCCGTTGGACAAGGACCTCCTAGCAGCAGCTAAAGAAAGATTCTCAGGAGCTCCTGCGCATCAGGGTATTAGGTTTCAACGTGGAGAAACTATGAACCCATACACAGCTGAATAGCATTTACGTCAAGAATGCCCAACTTCATCCTCAAATTGGACCTTCCGGCCGGTGTTAAGGACATCATTTTCAAACCATTCTTCATCGTGTTCTTGCCAACGTACGGGTTTTCAACAGAACTGACGCACTCTGAAGAGGTAGAATGTTTAGAATTAAGTTATTCTAATAGTACTGACAAGTTCTTAAACCTTTCTTCACACTCTAATGCAACTGAAGTGCTGATATATTGTCAGAACTTTAATCGTATGAAAAGCTCATCCAAGATGAAAACAATTTACAAAAATTTAATGAGTTCCTCTTTTTCTATCATATAAGGTACAGAAACTAGTTGGAATGAGAGCATTAAAAGTGAAGAAATGTTTGGGAATGATTTTTGTGTATTCAAACCGGAACCATCAAATGGCACAAAGGAGGTCTGGAGGTGGTGTCCTCCTTGCGATTTCATCTAAATTTAATTCTGAACTAATTCCCTCTACCGAATTTAAGGAGTTTGAACATGTGTGGGTTAAAGCACAAATAGCTGGTGAAATGCATGTGTTTGTATCTGTTTATTTCCCACCAGATAATGCTAACAAGAACACATACGAAGCATTTTTCCAAAATGCTGAAGAAATTCTCTCTGACCTTGCCCCTGAGATCAAAGTTCATGTATATGGCGATTTCAATCAGCGCAATTCGAACTTCATTTTTGACGTAGAAAATGAAGGTATTTTGCTTCCAGTCGTTGGGGACAATATGACATTACAGTTAATTTTTGACAAAATTGCCAGCCTTGGATTTAATCAAATTAATCATGTAAAAAATCAGCAAAATTGTTTTTTAGATTTTTTGCTGACAAACATTCATGAGGATTTTTGTGTTAATGAATGTCTGACACCCTTATGGAAAAACGAACAATTCCATACTGCAATTGAATATTCTTAATTTGTTCATAACAATTCACGGCCCAACGACTATGAATATGAGGAAACATTTGATTACAACAAAGCTAATTACGAGAACATAAAAATTACGCTGAATTCAATCAACTGGCAGTCAGTTATACGAAATGAAGTACATATTGAAAGCGCTGTTGATGTCTTCTACAGGTTTTTATTTGAAATAATTAATGAGAACGTACCTCTTAAAAGAAAAAGACGCAGCAATAACTCCAAATATCCAATATGGTTCAACAGGAATATCATTAATTTGAAAAATCGGAAGCAAAAAGCTTACAAAATTTACAAAAAATATAACTCTAGTTTCAATCTGCAAAATTATCTGAATATCTGTGATCAGCTAAATTCAGCAATCAGTTCCAAATTGGAAGAGTATACTTTCAGAATAGAGAGCGAAATCAAATCATGTCCCAAACAGTTTTTTAAGTATGTCAGAACAAAATTAAAATCAAACAACTTCCCTTCAAAAATGCATCTTGATGACAAAAACGCTGGAAGCCCTGGTGAGATTTGTGACTTGTTTGCAAAGTTTTTCCAAGAAATTTACACGACATCTTCGGATGATGATCGCGATCTAGATTATTTTTCATTCTTTCCTGCATCTTCAAATGACATTAGAATTAGTCAGATACATGTTCAAGACATTCTTACTGGTTTGAATAATCTTGATGCTGCGAAATGTGCGGGACCTGATGGAATCCCTCCAGTATTTATGAAAAATCTTGCATTTGAGCTAACTTCGCCTTTATTTTGGCTCTTCAATTTGTCACTTGAATCAGGCCAGTTCCCTAAAATTTGGAAAAACTCATACTTAATACCTATTTATAAGTCAGGAAAAAAATCCGATATTCGCAATTACCGTGGAAATGCTATTATGTCTAGCATCCCAAAGCTTTTTGAAGCTATCGTCAATAGAAAACTGTTTAGCCAAGTACAAAATGTTATAACAAATTCGCAGCATGGATTTTTCAAAGGACGCTCAACTGCCACAAACTTGTTAGAATTCGTGAACTATTCATTAAACGCAATGGACAACGGTAACCATGTCGAAGCGCTGTACACTGATTTTAGCAAGGCCTTTGACCATATTGACATAACAGAGGAACGTCTACAAGTTAGGAAAAATAGGATTTGAGGATCAATTTCTTAAATGGATACATTCGTATTTAATAAATCGACAACAGGTAGTCAGTTTTTATGGGAAAAAATCACACCCTGTTCATGTATTATCTGGAGTTCCCCAAGGCTCGCATCTAGGACCTCTACTTTTTATTTTATTTGTCAATGATATTTCTTACATTCTTAAGCAGGTCAGAATTCTCATCTATGCAGACGACATGAAACTATTTATGGAAATTAAGAATGACCAAGATCATGTAACTTATAAAAACGAAATATTATTATTTGACATATGGTGCAAAAAAAGCTTACTAGAAATAAATGTTAAGAAATGTAACTTAATTACTCTCAGTAGAAAACGAAATACACCACAAATTACTGTTTCTTTAGGAACCGAAATTGTAGAAAAATGCGAGAGAGTCAGAGATTTAGGTGTTATTGTAGATTCTAAGCTTAATTTTATCGACCATTACAACACAATTATCCATAAAGCAACCAATATGCTAGGTTTTAAAGGGTGTCCACGATGAAATTGCCACACACAAAATTGATTCGCAAAATTCGAGTTTTCATCCGATTGCCATCACATTTTCAGGGATTGAGAAATAACTATTAAACTTCATTTTACCATTTTACTCGTATTTTATTTACAGTCCATACGCAAATGCCCGCACCTTGGCCTTAACCCCGGCCATAAGTTTCTGCACAACCTGTGAATCAACCGTTTTTTGCATGTAAACCCATACTTTCTTCAGTTCCTCGACTGTCTTCACTACCTTAGGTCGTTTAAGAAGGTGCTGCTTCATAATCGCCCAGTACTTCTCGATGGGGCGGAGCTCCGGAGTGTTGGGAGGGTTGAACATTTTCGGCACGAAATTGACCTTATTGTCCGCATACCACTTCAGCACGTCCTTGAAGTAGTGGCATGAGGCCAAATCCGGCCAGAAGATTGTTGGGACGTTGTGGGCCTTCAGGAGAGGAAGCAGCCGCTTCTGGAGGCACTCTTTTATGTACACCTGTCCGTTCATCGTGTCCTGGGTCACGAAAGGTGCACTCCGCTTCCCGCACGTGCAGATGGCTTGCCAAACCAGGAATTTCTTCGCAAATTTGGACATCTTCTGAGTGCGGACATGCTCCGGAACGCTGAACTTATCCTTGGCCGTGAAAAACAGGTTGCCGGGGATCTGTTTGAAGTCGGCCTTCACATATGTTTCGTCGTCCATGATGCAGCATTCAACTTTCGTCAGCATGTTGAGGTACAACTTCCTGGCACGGGTTTTGGCGGACTTGTTCTGCTTCTCGTCGCGATTAGGGGCCTTTTGTACCTTGAACGTTCGAAGCCCAGCCTTAGTTTTGGCCTTCTGGACAAAACTTCGGCTTAGGTGCAGCTTCTTAGCCACATCCCGAACGGAGGCGTTCGGATTTCGGTTGAAGGCCCCAACTACGCGGTTGTGATTTTTGGTGTTGTACGGAATACTTTTTCCTTCACTTCTGGGCTTCCGATCGGTGGTCAACCGTTCCTCGAACCGCTTAATCACTCGCGACACCGTGGAATTCGCGATTCCCAACGTTTTAGCGATGGAACGATGCGAGAGATCCTTGTTCTCGTGATGAATGCGCAAGATTTTATCACGCACGAGCTGTTCTTTCGACTCCATTTCCGCGAGTTTTGATCACAGGACTTTAAACTTGCAGGATGTAAATAATGCACTATGAACTAAATCCACCCAAATTTTCATTAAATTCTACCCAACGGTTAAAAAGTTAGAGCAGTTAGTGTGGCAATTTCATCGTGGACACCCTTTATTAAACGTTTTGGTCGAAACTTTCATGACCCTTATAAGATCAAAACATTGTACGTTGCATATGTCAGGTCTATTCTAGAGTATTGTAGTGTCATATGGTCTCCTTTTATGAAAACACATGAAGAACGATTGGAATCAGTACAAAAACAGTTTCTCTTGTATGCTCTCCGTAAATTAGGCTGGACAGCATTTCCACTTCCGTCTTACGAAGCACGATGTATGCTTATCGATATTCAAACTCTTAAAGAACGAAGAGAATTTGCCATGATCTCTTTTGTTAACGATATTGTATCACATCGCATTTCCTCCCCTAACTTATTATGTAGTCTAAATTTTTACACCCCCTCGCGGCATTTGAGGAATCGGAATTTTTTTGCGTTAAATACCAATCGGACAAACTATGCGAAATTTGGACCAATTAACCGAATGATGTCTCTCTATAATCTACATTGTGAATCAATTGACTTAACAATGTCACGTAGTAACCTAAGACATTATTTTATTTATAGGCGATCTCTAAGGAGATAGAACTAAGTGTTTATATGTAGTCTACGATCGGTTGACGAAATAAATAAATAAATAAATAGATATCTTCGATTCGTCTTCAGTTGGGCCTCCCACGGTGCGAGAGTCTTTTCGTTTACGGTAGCCGCTTCGAACTTACTGATGGGTTTTTTTTTGAATGAACCACATAAATTGTTCATTCTTCTTTAATGTATTATACCTAGGATTATTCCTCATAGTTGCTTCTTCACCGCCTGCTTATGGGACATAAACCCTTTTGATTTTGATATTATTAGATATCCTTTGTCTGTTGGCACCATTGCATTTGCAACTTCATTTATTTTTACTTTTTTCACGCTTGTGAACTTTGGCAGCGCTTCTAAAGTGGTTATGTCTTTTGCCACCTTCAACAAGTATGATTTTTCATATGTTTTATCGTAATCACTGTGTTTTTTTCATTTAACAATTTGATCAGGTCGTCAACACCTTTCTGATCATTGTTCACAATTATTGGTATTATTATTTTAGCACTTCTGTTTAATCGTGTCAAGATTTCCGTTATTGCTGCCATTTTTCTTTTTTCGAAATACACTAGGCCATTGACAATCCTAAAATTAGGATAAAGTTTTTTAGCCTAAAAAAATCCATTTTTCCTCACAGTACTTGTCTTTTTCGCACGTACGATTATTCATTGTTCTTTTGGACATTTTATCTTATTTCCACTTTCAAACAGTTGCTGCGTGCATCCTCACTGCAGCCGTTGCCACTCGTTCAGACTGGTTACGATGGTGGTTTTTATAAATTTTGATGAGCCCGTAGGCTAAGATCACATCAGCCAGCACTATTAACGCTACGGTTTGTAGCGTTTTGTTGGTATCACTTTCCATTATTATTTCATCGGAGCTGAAGCCCATATTCGATGTTTTGTTTTTTGCGAACTCACTTCGTAACGATTTATCGCGAATTTTAGAAGTCTTACTTTTTCGAACTAATGTTCACTTTAGCTGACACGTTCGCCATGTGACAGGTTCTATCATTCCAATGGAGAAGGACTTTCTTTACTTTGTAGTATCCGAACTATGGTGAGCTAAAAAGCTATCACCAGTAAGGACTACAGTCAAGAGTCTTCAAATGATTGGTTATAATTGCATTTATTTCTTAGTTTCTGTTGGGTTTATATATGGTTGACAATTATTTACAATTCCTGGTCTAATTTAATTAACCTATTAGTCAGAGTGAGACAACTGGAGTGCTACATGCCCGAAATGTAGGTCGGCAATTTCGGTGCCCCGGCGGTCCTAGCCAGTTGTGCAATATGACATCTATCGGTATCGGGACTGCATTGGCATGGGTTGAACGGTCGAACACGAGAAGAGAGAGAGAGAGAGAGAGAGAGAGAGAGAGAGAGAGAGAGAGAGAGAGAGAGAGAGAGAGAGAGAGAGAGAGAGAGAGAGAGAGAGAGAGAGAGAGAGAGAGAGAGAATGATTGCGTTCTAACGCCGTGGCGCAACCGGCACATTTGGTTGCACTTGGCTATGCGTAATCTGACCTGCGGGTTTGGTTCAAGAGGAATGAAATGTGGACCTAGCCAACGTGGGTACCAAGAGTACCTACCATAACAACGGAGCGGAATCGATAATCGATATTACCTTCAACAGCAGCATAATTGGAGAATGGATGATGGCTACACCCATAGCGACCACTTGGTGGTTCGTTATTGTATCGTCCACAATACAAGGCAGCGTGTGGAAGGAGGAGCATCAACTCCATTTGCCCGCAGATGGAGGTTTTGATGTAGAGACTTTTAAAGAGGCGCTTGAGAGGGAATGAATCTTACGCGAAACCCATGAACCTTGCGGCGAACGACTCGTGATGGCACTTACACGAGCGTGCGATGCGACTACGCCGAGGGAAGTCAAACTGAGTCGATTGCCGACCTCCGAAGAACATGCCTCCACGCAAGACGTAGGGTGCAAAGAACGCGGTCAGACCCCGACAGGACCGAGCGTAGGGGGACTCTTTCCGAACCATGACCCGAGTCCATGCCCCCCCCGCCGCCGTAGATTTGTCCCATGACCAGCGTTTCAGTATCCTAGACCTTAACGCTGTCATAGCGACGGAAAAGTGAGTGGCTCAGCCGAACACCCGTGACCACGTGGGCATTGACAACGGCACAACGGGGGCCGGCGACGAGGCGTCGGTGACAAATGAAGAACTTATTGCGATAGCAAAGTCGCTAAAAGTGAACAAAGCGCCAGGACCGGATGGTATTTCGAACCAAGATGGCCGAAGTGGCAATCCAGCGCAAGAGGCGAGGAGTCCGCTACTGTGCAGTGGTCTCCCTTGACGTGAGAAATGCGTTCAATTGTGCCAGTTGGGTGGCTATCACCGACTCGCTCCAACGCCTTCAGGTTCCTGGGTACCTGTACAAGATTCTGAGAAGCTATTTCCAGAATCGCGTACTGGTGTACAACACTGAGGTAGGCCAGAAACGTGTCCAGATCACTGCAGGCGTCCCATAAGGTTCGATCCTGGGTCCGGTGCTATGGAACACGATGTACGACGAGGTACTACGGCTTGAGTTCCCGAATGGGGTGAAGGGTTCGGGTCGGGTTCGCAGACGACATCACCCTGGAGATATGTGGTGAATCCATCGAAGAGGTAGAGCTTACGGCCTCGCACTCCATTGGCATTGTAGAGAGATTGCTGAGTTCCAGGAAACTGGAGCTAGTCCACCATAAGACCGAGGACACGGTTGTTAACAACCGAAAATCAGAGCAAAATGCGATGATCAGTGCAGGTAACTGCACAATCGAATCGAATAGGTCTTTGAGGTATCTTGGGGTCATGATCGACGATAAGCTGTCCTTTATCAGCCACGTCGATTACGCTTGCAAGAAAGCCTCTATGGCTATATCGGCATTATCCCGCATGATGTCAAATAGCTCGGCGGTGCAAGGAAGTAAGCGTGCTATAAGCTGGTTAGTGGTTAGTGCATACCGAACGGTATCACGCGACGCGGTCTGCGTCCTATCGGGGATGATGCCAATAGGCATTGTCATTAAAAAGGATGTAGAGTGCTTCAAACAACGTGTAACAAGAGGTATTCGAAAGACCACTAGAGCCGCATCTATGGTTAAGTGGCAAAGGGAATAGAACAACTTAACCAAAGGTGGGTGGACCCACCGACTAATCCCGGAACGCTCCGGATGGGTTGGTAAGCGACACGGTGAAGTGAACTTCCACTTAACGCAGATTTTGTCAGGCCACGGCTGTTTCAGACAATATCTGCACAAATATGGGCACCGAGTGCGCGGGAGTAGAGGAAACTGCGGAACATGTGTTCTTTACATGTCCTCGCTTCGACGGCGCGAGATCCGGCATGATAGCCATAAGCGGTCACGGCACGACTCCAGATAATCTGGTCCAGAGGATGTGCCAAGACCGGGACATATGGGACGCATATGCATAGCAGCCTCCCAGATTGTCCTTGATCTCCAACAAAAATGGCCAAACGATCAACGGCAGGTCGCAGGGACCACCTAACTACTAAAGCCTTAAGTAGTTAGACATAGTGGGTGCTCAACAAGCACAATAGCCCTCTCCGAAGTAATACCGAGGGGTGGTCCCGGGGAGGGTCCAGGGCTTAAGGCACGAATGGGTTTTTAGTGGGTTCTTCAGGTGTCTGGTTGCAGATTTTCCATCCCGTCAAAAAAAAAAACCCGGCAATTCATCGACCTGAGTCATATAACATCATGGATATCAGGGCCTACTTTCAAAATATAAGACTATAAGGAGTGATCCTACAATCTTTACAGTGCATGAAAAAGCCAAACAGTTAAAAGGGATAAGCATAAGGAAATGTTGAGGGGATAATTTATGCCCGCGCCGATCCACGCCGCCGCCGTCGATTCAAAATAGATCGGCGCACAGGTCTACTCGGTGAATGCACTCGGACTTTCACCTTTAATATGTACATCGTTGCTTCTCTGTGAGGAAATCCTCTCTGATGGGTTATTAATTATCAATTAGTAGGGTACAGTTAAGGAATCTACATAATAAAGGGAATTCTGACTGTCCCATCGGAAGAGGGCAGCTCGGACAGTATTAATTGTGTCCAGTAATTTAATTCCCATTGAAAGAAACCCTATTTATGACTGGATTAACCCGAATCAGTGGCTCATTAGCACATATACCAAACTCTCAGAAGAACCCTATTCTGACTGTTCTGTCGGAAGAAGGCAGCTCGGACAGTATTAATTGTGTCTAGTAATTTCATTCCCATTGAAAAGAAACCCTATTTCTGACTGGATTAACCCGAATCAGTGGCTCATTAGCACATATACCAAACTCTCAGAAGCACCCTATTCTTATAACGATCTCTCAACCATTCACGAGAATCATTATTCAACACACACATGAAGAGACGTTGAACGCAGGGACTGTGTTGGTACTAGTTCAACTCAGAAGAATATATTGGATGCGTAAAAACCGTGCAAGGGCCACTCAATAAATGCGTGTTATGCGCGTGCAATCAACCTAGGGTGGGTGTTGGCCAAACTTGGATTTTTCTGATATAATCCTAAATATTTTATAGAGTATTTTTCATACATCCAGTAACCTAACGTCCGTGCTCCATTACAATATTTTCTATTGTGATGTATCCTATTCAATGGGTAAATTGAACTGAAGGTGAGTTTGAAAGCAGGGGAACTTTCAGTTGAGCACACGTACCCACTGGTTGACACTAAATATTGGCCAACGTGCTTTTGCACATTTGGACATTTGTTTGAGGATTTGTTAAGCATGTTAGCCCACTTGCATGTTAGGCGGTGGGAATGTCTTCCGTAAGTAGAACAGCCGACTGAGTTCATCAGATATAGCTCGAATGGGCTTCAGCTTAATAAACAACTTTGTATTATAGTCATTTATTCAATGAAATGTTCTTACTATTCTCATCCCTTAGCTCAGTCGGTAAAGGCGCAGCTACAAAGCAACACCATGCTGGAGGTGGCTGGGTTCGATTCCCGGTCTGGTCTAGGAATTTTTCGTAAAGGAAAATTTCTCGACTCCCTGGGCATAGCGTATGATTGTACTTGCCACACAATCATACTAATGCAAAAATGGTACTTGGCATCGAACGCTCTCAATTAATAACTGTGGGAGTGCATTTAGAACACTAAATTGAGAGCAAGCAATGAGCTAATTGTGAATGCAATAAGCTTGAAATGCTAAAGAAGAAGAAGGTTCTCATTCAATGTTCATTTCAGCCAATAGTTTTCAACACATAGTTATCACCAACCATCGACAGCCCGCAACAATAACTCTTAGTATCTTTTCATAGAAATGGCTAAGCTCTTCAAACATCCGGTGGACTACAAGGATTTTACTAGAACATCTTTGTTCTTAATTTTTATCCTTTTCAGGCAACAAATAATTTATTTCTACCAAATTTTGAAGACAATATCTAATATTTCTCTATTTCTCAAAATTTTTAAAGTTAGGCATAAATATGAATGAATGTACCGGAAACTAGACGGACACATGCGGAGTTGGGTACAGGCAACTCGTGAGGTAGTAAGTGCTTTCAAGAACGTGGAGCAAGTCAGGTAATTGTTACCCATTGTATCTATATTAATAAATTTTATTTTTAATGGGTTTGCGTCGACTATCGGTTGAATCGGTTTGATCGGTTGTGTCGATACTTTTGTTCCGCAATATTTTGTTATCGGGCGTAGCGTTTTGTCTATTGTTTTGGTTGCCTATTGTTGCGCGAGTGATTGAGTGAGCATCAGAAGTCGTGGTTTGCCGGGTAAGATCGGTCGGTGGTTAGATACATAATTAATTGTGATTGAAATTATTCGTTTGCCATACTCATCGGGCCACCCTATTACAAATAAACAACTGTCCCATTTTGTAAAGGACTTCAGCAGCATCCGGTCTGTTGGTGTAGATCGGTCCAAGATGGTACTCAAGAGTTGAGATGAATTATCTTGTTTTCCTAATGAAATACCACTATCACACTCTGTGAGTGGCCCCAATAGCATCCTTACTATTGGTTTAAATCGGTCCAAATCGGCTTTCCAGCAAAATATCTCCTAGTCTCCCAATGAAAAACCACTATCACATTTTGTGAGTGGCCCCAATAGCATCCGTACTGTACTATACCGGTCAAAATCGGCTTTTCAGCATTATTAAATATCACTTTGTATTCCCAATGAAAAATCACGATCACACTATGTGAATGGCCCCAATAGCATCCTTACTGTTGGTTTAAACCGGTCAAAATCGGCTTTTCAGCATTATTTAAAATCACTTTGTTTTGAAAAACCACAATCACACTATGTGAGTGGCCCCAATAGCGTACCGTTGGTTTAAATCGGTCCAAATCGGCTTTCCAGCAAAACATCGCCAAGTTTCCCAATGAAAAACCACTATCACATTTTGTGAGTGGCCCCAATAGCATCCTTACTGTTGGTTAAAATCGGTTCCAATCGGAAATCGGTACTAATTACACTTGAAAGCTTATCGTTTACCAAAACGAACCATGCTGTCACCCAATCCTGCTATCCATAATCCAAGTGATTTCTCGTGGAAGTGCAGTGGATTTCGCGGCTTCCAATAAAGCGAGTATCACGTCAACTATTCCTACCCATTCCCTCCTTGACCTGCATTCGGGCGAGGCCGGCGCCGGTATTGCCTTAGATTGGGATCACCATTTTTTACACATTGAGGATGTATGTTAGTCCCAAGCATCATCTGTTGGTTCTCAGTGTAATAACAGCTGATCTGGCAACAACGGAGTAGAAACCTTGGGCGGTCAATCATGCTCATGCCCTTATGCGCGTGCATTCGACCTAGACAACAATCTTAACAAATGACTCAATTACCATATTGCTACATTAAACCCATCAGCAGCATTCTAACTCACCCATGTGGCCCATTTCTAGTAACTTTAGGAAGTAAATCGAGCACCAAAAGCACGGTTTCGTGCGCCACAAAGCCAGTGCATCTGGCAGTGGTAGATGATCAATCGACCGAAGCAGTACGTAGTTGATTTACATCCATCTGCATCCATCAGAGGGAGACCAGAAGTAATTTATTATGATAATGGAAGAAACTTTGTCGGAACTTGCATAGAGCTTGCACAGCTACGCAAGATCTACAACAACGAACTATTTCAACCCAAACTAAATGAGCTAGCAGCAGACAAGGGAATCAATTCCCCTATTCATACCTAGAAGTCCAAACTTCGGTAGTTTCTTTGCAGCAAATATGAAAACAGCGAAGCGATTATTCAAAGGTGCCGCACACTATTTCACCAACTAGCAGCCATGATGAACTCCAGGCCACTCACTGTCAAGCGTAGAAGCGCTAGAGCCCTTCACTACAGATCATTTCTTGATCGGTAAACCAATGTGATGCCAATACCGGTAGACAAAGAAGAAGGTTCGTGCACCAAACACAACATTTTTGGAAGAGACGGAGAGATGAGTATCTCCATCGATTCGGAGTGTTTGCCAGTTGGAATCGACAATAACGCCATTTAGAAGTAGGCAAAATAGTTTTCATTGCAGATGATCATGTGTCATTCGCAATTTGGCGCATGGATGTTACGGAAGTATACAAAGGACCCGATAACATAGTACGAGCAGCCATTTTTCGCACCAGTACAGGAACATACAAGCGGAACATGAGGGAGCTAATACTCCCAATCGAACGCCAGCTATAGATCATTGCACCGAATGTGTTAACCTCACTTTTTTGACATCGCAGGGAACTCGAATAGAAGGTGTTAGAATTTAAACCGAAGAAAAGAAATTTGTCATTCCCGTTTTGTGGATGGACGAATCCAGGTTGAAAAAAGAAGAAGGCATCGAGTGGTGATAAATCTGACAGCTCTCATGTTAACGTATAGGACGAAAATTTTAAAATGCTTCTAAAAAATTCAAATGAAATGTATGTATATGTATGTATATATGGTAGCCACCATCCCTTCATGCCCTTGGCTTGGATGCAGCACCACTTAATAGCAAGATCAAATTGAGCCACCGATCTGAATTCACAATATCGCTGTATGAAGGGCCAAAAACGGAGGGGTGGACCCGTAAGCAGAGACGCGAAATCCACGGGAAATTAAGAATCTCCTTCCAACGATACGATCCAACAATTCGAATAACCCAATTCGCAATACTTATTAAGCTTTCTACAGGATGGCTTGTTAAGAAGGGCGCGTCACTCTCACTGAAACTGTTGGAGTAGAATTCGCAGCATCACATCGAATCGGTAGGATAAAGAAAATGATAATGCTCGTTCCCTCCTAGACTCAGGCAGTCAATCAAACCATCGTCCAGTTTCAGCTTGAATAATACCCTGATGCTCCCTCCCAACCCAGTATTTATTATATATAATGTACATAATATGTCATAATATGCAATATATGCAGTATGTAATAGAGCAATGAAATATACTATAATATTTAATTAAAATATGCCATGGTTGGAATTCGGCATCCTGTAATTTAAATATGGTTATAAATAAAATAATATGATGAAATAGTTAAAATAGTAATAATAGGCATATGACAATTATATGCAGCTTGGTGCATCTTTACAGCTTAATCAGTGGCAGATGAATATAACTCTGGAATGTGAAGGTCTTATTGCAATTAAATAAAACATAAACCATTTAATTATACATGAATCAAAAAAATATGTATGTATTCATGACATATAGATATACATAATCAGCAGAATTGAAGAGCATTTAATAATTTTAATAAAATTCAATGATTTAAGATCATAGAATAACACCATTAGATACAATGAAATAAAATATCTGTACTATCTGGAATCTATTTCCTTGTAACCTTGAAGCAAATGAAATTTAATTATTATTATTAATCTTTTAGAAAATATTTTTAATATGATTATATTTATATATATATAATTATGATATAATGAAAATAATACGATGTTGTAATAGTATACACATAAAAATTAAATGCAACTATTTGTCTCTTCTGCTGTGATGTTAGATGATTGAAACTCTGAAATAGCAAAAATTTCCAAAGTGATATAATGAAAGAATGTTGATAACCGGGCAGCCAAGCAGAATAGCAAAGAAAATTTAAGCAAACAATTAGCCGAAATAAATTTCATATGATTATGATTACTGCCCAACAACGGAAGCATAATAAATCTACAAAAAAGAAAAAAGAGAGAGAAAAAGAAAAATGAAATTTGAATTCTCCGATAACTCTTGCTTTCTACTGGGCCCATAAATAATTCTTTATATCTGTGCAATAGAAAATGAGACATCAGTTTTAGTTTTTGAATTATTAAACTTTTTTGGAAATTTTAATTAGTAGAATTTGTCGTATGATCCTTTCTAAAAAAAAAAATTAAAAACCATCCTATCTTTTCAAATACATATCGTGGGTTAGGTGGGCTAAAACTTACGACGATACATAGATGCGAACCTGAAAATAGCTTTAAAAGTATTGTGAAGGGATGTTATAATATAAAATGATAGTAACAATTATATTTGTACTGTCTGCATGCCTGTAGACTGATGTCCAGCTGCAATTGTAGACGCTCTTGCATTATCATTGCCACGAAGGAAACAAAAAAATTAAAATGATTAAACAACACTTGGGAATTCCATAGATGATCTAAAAATATACACCGTATAAAGAATTCTTCCATTTTTTGTGGTAGGGTAAGATTTCAGCATGCTACTTTCCTACATCGCGTTGGTGGGACTGCTTCCTAAGATGTCAATCCATTCAGCAGGGCACTTTTCACAAAATTTAAAAATAGCATGTTTTTTGTGGTGTACCAATAGCGTACCATAGCGTACCTTTAAGGATTTTGAACGTACCTGTCAAATTCCTTGTTTTTGGGTGCCCTGCTGAATAGACGGTTGATTTTGCGAAATATTTCATAAAACGCTATAAAAATTACACCAAAGTAATGTACCAATAACGTACCTTCCGAATCTGATGTTTGATTTAAACGTACCTCAAAAATTTCCATACTTACTCATATAAAACTCTTTTAAATATATTATATGTAAAATCTGACCTCGGATTAAGATTTTTGAGGAAAATCTAGCCCTAAATGACCTACAAAACATACAACTTAAGTACATTCTACGCTACTTTATAGTCAAAAATGAATTTTTAATAATACGTTTAAGGAAACACTCTTGAATGGCTACTTCCTGCTAAGCATTTCGATAACCCTAAATATAAATCAAGGGCAGGCATGTTAGAGATCATTATACAGCATGTTTAAATCATAAAGAGACAATCTGTAAAGGTATAGGTTGAACATACGTTATTGGGAAGACATGGTTGATTTTCTATGATAAATTAATTTTTTTCTGATTATTTTCATAAATACGTAGCTACGTGATAGTTTGGTGCCCTGCTGGGGATTTTATCTTCTCAAAATATTCCTCAAAGGTCCATGAACAATTTGTATGGGTTAAGATTGAATGTACCTCAACGTATCTGAACTTTATTTAGAAGACATGGTTGGTTTTCTATGATAAATTAATTTTTTTCTGATTATTTTCATAAATACGTAGCTAGGTGATAGTTTTGAGCCCGCTGGGGATTTTATCTTCTCAAACTATTCCTCAAAGGTCTATGAACAATTTGTTTGGGTTAAGATTGAACGTACCTCAAGGTATCTGAACTTTATTTAGAAGACATGGTTGGTTTTCTATGATAAATTAATTTTTTTCTGATTATTTTCATAAATACGTAGCTACGTGATAGTTTTGAGCCCGCTGGGGATTTTATCTTCTCAAACTATTCCTCAAAGGTCCATGAACAATTTGTATGGGTTAAGATTGAATGTACCTCAACGTATCTGAACTTTATTTAGAAGACATGGTTGGTTTTGTGTGATAAATTAATTTTTTTCTGATTATTTTCATAAATACGTAGCTACGTGATAGTTTTGAGCCCTGCTGAGGATTTTATCTTCTCAAACTATTCCTCAAAGGTCCATGAACAATTTGTATAAGTTAAGATTGAATGTACCTTAACGTATCTGAACTTTATTTAGAAGACATGGTTGGTTTTCTGTGATAAATTAATTTTTTTCTGATTATTTTCATAAATACGTAGCTACGTGATAGTTTTGTGCCCTGCTGGGGATTTTATCTTCTCAAACTATTCCTCAAAGGTCCACGAACAATTTGTATGGGTTAAGATTGAATGTACCTCAACGTATCTGAACTTTATTTAGAAGACATGGTTGGTTTTGTGTGATAAATTAATTTTTTTCTGATTATTTTCATAAATACGTAGCTACGTGATAATTTTGTGCCCTGCTGGGGATTTTATCTTCTCAAACTATTTCTCAAAGGTCCATGAACAATTTGTATGGGTTAAGATTGAATGTACCTCAACGTATCTGAACTTTATTTAGAAGACATGGTTGGTTTTCTATGATAAATTAATTTTTTTCTGATTATTTTCATAAATACGTAGCTACGTGATAATTTTGTGCCCTGCTGGGGATTTTATCTTCTCAAACTATTCCTCAAAGGTCCATGAACAATTTGTATGGGTTAAGATTGAATGTACCTCAACGTATCTGAATTTTATTTAGAAGACATGGTTGGTTTTCTGTGACAAATTAATTTTTTTCTGATTATTTTCATAAATACGTAGCTACGTGATAATTTTGTGCCCTGCTGGGGATTTTATCTTCTCAAACTATTCCTCAAAGGTCCATGAACAATTTGTATGGGTTAAGATTGAATGTACCTCAACGTATCTGAACTTTATTTAGAAGACATGGTTGGTTTTCTATGATAAATTAATTTTTTTTCTGATTATTTTCATAAATACGTAGCTACGTGATAATTTTGTGCCCTGCTGGGGATTTTATCTTCTCAAACTATTCCTCAAAGGTCCATGAACAATTTGTATGGGTTAAGATTGAATGTACCTCAACGTATCTGAACTTTATTTAGAAGACATGGTTGGTTTTCTGTGATAAATTAATTTTTTTCTGATTATTTTCATAAATACGTAGCTACGTGATAGTTTTGTGCCCTGCTGGGGATTTTATCTTCTCAAACTATTCCTCAAAGGTCCATGAACAATTTGTATGGGTTAAGATTGAATGTACCTCAACGTATCTGAACTTTATTTAGAAGACATGGTTGGTTTTCTATGATAAATTAATTTTTTTCTGATTATTTTCATAAATACGTAGCTACGTGATAGTTTTGTGCCCTGCTGGGGATTTTATCTTCTCAAACTATTCCTCAAAGGTCCATAAACAATTTGTATGGGTTAAGATTGAATGTACCTCAACGTATCTGAACTTTATTTAGAAGACATGGTTGGTTTTCTGTGATAAATTAATTTTTTTCTGATTATTTTCATAAATACGTAGCTACGTGATAGTTTTGTGCCCTGCTGGGGATTTTATCTTCTCAAACTATTCCTCAAAGGTCCATGAACAATTTGTATGGGTTAAGATTGAATGTACCTCAACGTATCTGAACTTTATTTAGAAGACATGGTTGGTTTTCTGTGATAAATTAATTTTTTTCTGATTATTTTCATAAATACGTAGCTACGTGATAGTTTTGTGCCCTGCTGGGGATTTTATCTTCTCAAACTATTCCTCAAAGGTCCATGAACAATTTGTATGGGTTAAGATTGAATGTACCTCAACGTATCTGAACTTTATTTAGAAGACATGGTTGGTTTTCTGTGATAAATTAATTTTTTTCTGATTATTTTCATAAATACGTAGCTACGTGATAGTTTTGTGCCCTGCTGGGGATTTTATCTTCTCAAACTATTCCTCAAAGGTCCATGAACAATTTGTATGGGTTAAGATTGAATGTACCTCAACGTATCTGAACTTTATTTAGAAGACATGGTTGGTTTTCTATGATAAATTAATTTTTTTCTGATTATTTTCATAAATACGTAGCTACGTGATAGTTTTGTGCCCTGCTGGGGATTTTATCTTCTCAAACTATTCCTCAAAGGTCCATGAACAATTTGTATGGGTTAAGATTGAATGTACCTCAACGTATCTGAACTTTATTTAGAAGACATGGTTGGTTTTCTGTGATAAATTAATTTTTTTCTGATTATTTTCATAAATACGTAGCTACGTGATAGTTTTGTGCCCTGCTGGGGATTTTATCTTCTCAAACTATTCCTCAAAGGTCCATGAACAATTTGTATGGGTTAAGATTGAATGTACCTCAACGTATCTGAACTTTTATTTAGAAGACATGGTTGGTTTTCTGTGATAAATTAATTTTTTTCTGATTATTTTCATAAATACGTAGCTACGTGATAGTTTTGTGCCCTGCTGGGGATTTTATCTTCTCAAACTATTCCTCAAAGGTCCATGAACAATTTGTATGGGTTAAGATTGAATGTACCTCAACGTATCTGAACTTTATTTAGAAGACATGGTTGGTTTTCTGTGATAAATTAATTTTTTTCTGATTATTTTCATAAATACGTAGCTACGTGATAGTTTTGTGCCCTGCTGGGGATTTTATCTTCTCAAACTATTCCTCAAAGGTCCATGAACAATTTGTATGGGTTAAGATTGAATGTACCTCAACGTATCTGAACTTTATTTAGAAGACATGGTTGGTTTTCTGTGATAAATTAATTTTTTTCTGATTATTTTCATAAATACGTAGCTACGTGATAGTTTTGTGCCCTGCTGGGGATTTTATCTTCTCAAACTATTCCTCAAAGGTCCATGAACAATTTGTATGGGTTAAGATTGAATGTACCTCAACGTATCTGAACTTTATTTAGAAGACATGGTTGGTTTTCTGTGATAAATTAATTTTTTTCTGATTATTTTCATAAATACGTAGCTACGTGATAGTTTTGTGCCCTGCTGGGGATTTTATCTTCTCAAACTATTCCTCAAAGGTCCATGAACAATTTGTATGGGTTAAGATTGAATGTACCTCAACGTATCTGAACTTTATTTAGAAGACATGGTTGGTTTTCTATGATAAATTAATTTTTTTCTGATTATTTTCATAAATACGTAGCTACGTGATAGTTTTGTGCCCTGCTGGGGATTTTATCTTCTCAAACTATTCCTCAAAGGTCCATGAACAATTTGTTTGGGTTAAGATTGAATGTACCTCAACGTATCTGAACTTTATTTAGAAGACATGGTTGGTTTTCTATGATAAATTAATTTTTTTCTGATTATTTTCATAAATACGTAGCTACGTGATAGTTTTGTGCCCTGCTGGGGATTTTATCTTCTCAAACTATTCCTCAAAGGTCCATGAACAATTTGTATGGGTTAAGATTGAATGTACCTCAACGTATCTGAACTTTATTTAGAAGACATGGTTGGTTTTGTGTGATAAATTAATTTTTTTCTGATTATTTTCATAAATACGTAGCTACGTGATAGTTTTGTGCCCTGCTGGGGATTTTATCTTCTCAAACTATTCCTCAAAGGTCCATGAACAATTTGTATGGGTTAAGATTGAATGTACCTCAACGTATCTGAACTTTATTTAGAAGACATGGTTGGTTTTCTGTGATAAATTAATTTTTTTCTGATTATTTTCATAAATACGTAGCTACGTGATAGTTTTGTGCCCTGCTGGGGATTTTATCTTCTCAAACTATTCCTCAAAGGTCCATGAACAATTTGTATGGGTTAAGATTGAATGTACCTCAACGTATCTGAACTTTATTTAGAAGACATGGTTGGTTTTCTGTGATAAATTAATTTTTTTCTGATTATTTTCATAAATACGTAGCTACGTGATAGTTTTGAGCCCTGCTGGGGATTTTATCTTCTCAAACTATTCCTCAAAGGTCCACAAACAATTTGTATGGGTTAAGATTGAATGTACCTCAACGTATCTGAACTTTATTTAGAAGACATGGTTGGTTTTCTGTGATAAATTAATTTTTTTCTGATTATTTTCATAAATACGTAGGTACGTGATAATTTTGTGCCCTGAGAAAACGTGACGATCTATACAAAAAACTTTGAAGGTCCATACAAAAAACGTGACAAGGGGGGGTTTACAAAAAGTCAATTTATGCGTGACGTAATTAATGGACGTTCCCTATCAGCATATTTTTTTTTGTGAAATTCTTGAAAAAACATAACCAAAAACCAAAAATGAAAGGCTTCGACTGGACAATGGCTTATCCTTATTTTGAAAACTACAAGCATGCTCTGCTTGGTAAAAATGGTACCATCGCTGGGCTATCCAACGACGATGGTGCCGAAACGTATAATCTGTTGGCAGAGTCCATCAACAATTATTACTTGCTGGAAGGTGACCAGAGATTGACACCTAAAGCAGTCTACTTGGCTTTTAAACGCCATGTACACAAAGTTTTTCAAAACTTTACGCCCGCTGTTTCAGATTCAGATTGTGATTCAGATGGTGACTTATTTGATATTTATGATGAATTATCCTCTAACACGCTGCTAGTTGAGGTTGATAATGATCTGCTTGAACCTCTGCATACTGTGCTAGGCCGTCGTATTAGACAGCGACTGGCCCCAGGTTGGAGCGCAAAGCTCTCAAAAGTTATTTCAAAAGCCGTCAAGGCAACGCAATGTGTTTTTACTTTTAAAAACCATGAATTTGTAGATGGCGAAATTTCCACGATTGCCAGATGCAACGATTATGGGGCATTTGTCAAGGTTCGTGGGATTAAAGCCACCCGACAAATTGAGCTACATTTTGTTAGAGGGCTCGATACAGAGCACTCTATAAAACGCCGGATTTTCGGGGATGAACGCAAGGCTTTATGCAAAAAAGCCAAATTTCAGTCATCCCTCAATGTTCAAAATGACATAATCGAGCATGAATTTGATCCTGATGAGGATCTGAATTGCAATATCCTTCCTTCGCTAAAAAAGATTTCTCAGATGAGACACGAGGAAATCAAGCGCGAATACCTCCATGAAGATGTATTTGAAGCGTTGGATATTTTGAATGAATCTAGTGATACTAGATTCCGAAACTGCATTCGTGTCGTAAGTCGACGACCGTTTCTAGTTATTTTTTGGTTACCGATTCAAAAAGAATTATTCGATGTTTTGAGCAAAAAACATCGAGTAACTCCTTTTATTGATGCAACGAGCTCCATTGTACGAGCTCCGTTAAAAAATATTGATGGATCTTTGCCATCTATATATATTTACAACATTGTAATGTGCGTTGATGGAATGAAAAGTATTCCCGTAGGACATTTCATTTCATCCAGGCATACTGCATTCCAAATTTCTTATTGTCTTGGAGTTTGGCTTCAAGATTTTCACATTCCGGCGGAAATTACAATTGATTTTTCGCCTACCTTGCTAGCAGCTGTTGTTGAAAGATTTTCATCCTTCAAAACACGTATTGATTATATCGATGCGTGCTTTAAATTTATCTCAGGACAATCAAAAGAGCTTCCAAAATGTTTTATTCGCATTGACGTGGCTCATTTTGTTGCTATTTTACATCGCAATAAGCATTTTAAAAAGCTGGATCCTCGAAGTCGAAAATTTTATCTAAATGTTTTTGGTCTGTTGATAAATACAACAGATTTTGAGGTTGCCAAAGATATAATCAAATCAATGGTTACTTTGGCAACTAGTCCATTTGAGAAGGATGGCTCGGACACCCAAATTAGGAAAGAGTTCCTTATTCCTTATTACTCATCGACTCAGAAGAATCTGACAATGAGAATTTTGATTATTTTGAGCTTGATGATCAAGAAGAATTTCGACAGAACAATGTGCTGGAGGAAATTTACAGCAAAGTCAATATTTGTGAAGACGGAAGGGATAATTTGTATTTTGCTCATTCTTGTATAAAAGAATTAAAAAATTGTTTGTCCAGCTTGCCGTTGTGGTCCGGTATTATGGTTGATGCTTTCAAATCTCCTAGACGATGCGCTTCGTCAGCTGGGGTGGAAAACTCTTTTAAAGAGATGAAGCAAAGTATTTTCGAAGGAAAAAGTCACCTACGTGCTGACTTTTTTGTTCAAAAATATTGCGCTTCCTTGTCCACGTCTTTGAGATACATAAAAGCATCCACCAAATGTACTGAAAGTGATAATAAATTTAATATCACACCTCCATCTCAAAATGCCGTTGAAATTCCTGATGGTCAAGTGACAGGCGAAGTCTCAGATGTTTTTTCTCTCAATGGACCAGATGCCACATCTGGGAAATCTCTCTACGACATAGAGATGAATTCTATTGAGAATTGGGGAGGACTTGCTGAACGTGATGAGAAACGTCGGAGACGTTGTGCGTTCAGCATTTTAGAGCCTCAGAATGATCACGATGGCCCTCAAAAAGTTGTTGGACTTCCATTTCTTACAAATGGAGCAAAAACAACTAACGAAGATTCGGTGATCATAACGTCAAATACATGTGCATTTGATTCTATTCTACAAATTTTTTTATCACTTGTAATAGATTATAAAATGGAAATCAATGACAAAATTCTTCCATCGTTTCACAGCTTACTAATTGATTTAAAAAATAAGGGCTTTAAATTTTCTGCCAAGAAAAAGAGGAACAGCGTCCTTGCAGATTTGTTTGATGAGCAAATTGAAAGTCATAATTTCTTGAAACAAATTTCTTGTAATGTTAATGTTGCATATTTGCTTGAGAAAGTCTTAACTTCAAATTCAATTGAAATTAAATTAACGTGTTGTTCTTCAAGGTTGATTTCGTTAAAGTTTCTGCCTATAAATATTCATGTATTTGACGATGATGATTGCCTCAGTAATATAAGCAATTATATAACAATCCCTGAGAGGTCATGTGATGATTGTGAGGCTAGAATGTGTTGTGATTTTTCCACGAACGACATAGTCTATGTGGACTGCCAAAAAATGGATTCGTCAACTGCATATTCTAATATAACTGTTGATAAAATTCAAGTGCAGTTTACATTGTCGAATAAGATTTACGTATTGAAAGGAGTAATCAATTTCAATCTTCCCATTACACGAGATGGTATGGGACACTATACATCTTTATAACATCGACCAAACGGTAAGTGGAAAGTATTTGATGATCTTCTAAGCAAACCTTGCAATGTTACCAAAAATATCAATCCTGTAATTTTGGTGTACAGTTGTGCAGATTAATTTGAATTCTCAGTTAGCTTATAGTTAAATATAAGGTAAACATAGCTGTTCGCTTATAAGCTATATGTGCTAAGCATAATATCCAAGCCAATGGAATTTTTATTATATAGTATACGATAGTCAATAGATTTAAGGTGTGTTGTATAGTATTAAAATAAATAATAACATAATAAAATAAAATAATAACTATAAATAATGATAACATATCATAATTTTATTTGAATACTTTAAAACATATGTATGTTGTTAAAAGAACATCGAGCAGTATTAAAAAAATATTTGTATAGTTGGAAGTTCTATCTTGTAAAAAAAATTGACTGGGATCGGCATTCCACATCTGCTAGCATTTTCTGTTGGAAAATGGAAAATATATTAAAATAAGTTTTGAACATCAAAACGTTGATATGCTGATATTTTTTAAAATTATTACACAATTTAATTGTTAATTTCACCCCCTTAGGGAAACCAGTAAAAACAAATAAAAAATACAATTTATCTTCATTATGAGAAAATTTGATGATACCTTTCATGTAAAATAACGTAAAATGATCGAAGTACGTTCTTTATTTGAAAAGCACAAATCACCGCTCATAGCTTTTTTTGTAGATTTAATAACAATTTAATTCAGTTTTACAAGTTTATATTCCTGCTTAGTTTAATGTTTCATAAAGCGTCTTAAAACATTTTGAGAAAATTCCTGAGCTTAACAATTAAATTAAATTAACTTGGAAAGCTTGATGATGTCACCTCCCAAGATCAACAACAAGGGATATTTTTTTTTATTTTACTAACATTCTCGCCAAATACTGGCTTTTAAGACAACGAATCATAACAACTTTGTCCCAAAAGCTTCTCATGTCACTGTTCCATTGCCGAAGTTTTTTTTCATGTAACATTTGTCAGTTTGTGAAACTCCTTGTAGAGCTCAGAATGATAATCCTAGTTGTTGGTTTTGGTAGGCACCCACACACCCATTCCCACCCCACCCACCCACACACACACACACACACACACACACACACACACACACACACACACACACACACACACACACACACACACACACACACACACACACACACACACACACACACACACACACACACACACACACACACACACACACACACACACACACACACACGCCTTACTAGAGGAGGCTCAGCTGCCAGCCATCGGGCGGGTCCACGGGTCGCGGATAGGGACGGCCTGAAAAGGTTTGTAGTGAATAACCAATAAGCAACCCTGGACGAGCAGCGGGGGCTAGCCTAGGATGTGGCAGGATTGGACAGTGGGTTCTGTCAAATTTCTATTAAATACCACAATATCCGAAAGCAGTTCCGACAAGCGAGATAGTGCCGCTTTAAGCACTTCAGCCCACCACCCTTAGGAGTGCCCACCACCCATACCCGCCACATGAGGATTAACGCCAGAAAGATCCTAATTACGGCATACCGGTCACGGCATGAATCAGCGGACATGGCACGGTAAAACGGAGGAAGTTTAAGCTATAGGGCTGGTAATCGCACTATTCTACTCCTTGAGAAGTAAATATCGTTAGATAGGTTATGATAGCATAGCAGCAACCGCAGCATCAACAGCAGCAGCAACCACAGCCATTAAAAAAAAATGTCGAAAAAACACAAATTAGATATATTTAGAATTAGCAGGGCACACAATTCTCAAGTACTTACGTATTTATGAAAATAATCAGAAAAAATAGATCCTCCTTAGAAAATCACCTATATCTTCTAAATAAAGTTCAGATACGTTGAGGTACATTCAATCTTAACCCATACAAATTGTTCGTGAACCTTTGAGGAATAGTTTGAGAAGATAAAATCCCCAGCAGGGCACAAAATTATCACGTAGCTACGTATTTATGAAAATAATCAGAAAAAAATTAATTTATCATAGAAAACCAACCATGTCTTCTAAATAAAGTTCAGATACGTTGAGGTACATTCAATCTTAACCCAAACAAATTGTTAATGGACCTTTGAGGAATAGTTTGAAAAGATAAAATCCCCAGCAGGGCACAAAATTATCACGTAGCTACGTATTTATGAAAATAATCAGAAAAAAATTAATTTATCACACAAAACCAACCATGTCTTCTAAATAAAGTTCAGATACGTTGAGGTACATTCAATCTTAACCCATAAAAATTGTTCATGGACCTTTGAGGAATAGTTTGAGAAGATAAAATCCCCAGCAGGGCACAAAACTATCACGTAGCTACGTATTTATGAAAATAATCAGAAAAAAATTAATTTATCACAGAAAACCAACCATGTCTTCTAAATAAAGTTCAGATACGTTGAGGTACATTCAATCTTAACCCATACAAATTGTTCATGGACCTTTGAGGAATAGTTTGAGAAGATAAAATCCCCAGCAGGGCACAAAATTATCACGTAGCTACGTATTTATGAAAATAATCAGAAAAAAATTAATTTATCACAGAAAACCAACCATGTCTTCTAAATAAAGTTCAGATACGTTGAGGTACATTCAATCTTAACCCATACAAATTGTTCATGGACCTTTGAGGAATAGTTTGAGAAGATAAAATCCCCAGCAGGGCACAAAACTATCACGTAGCTACGTATTTATGAAAATAATCAGAAAAAAATTAATTTATCACAGAAAACCAACCATGTCTTCTAAATAAAGTTCAGATACGTTGAGGTACATTCAATCTTAACCCATGCAAATTGTTCATGGACCTTTGAGGAATAGTTTGAGAAGATAAAATCCCCAGCAGGGCACAAAACTATCACGTAGCTACGTATTTATGAAAATAATCAGAAAAAAATTAATTTATCACACAAAACCAACCATGTCTTCTAAATAAAGTTCAGATACGTTGAGGTACATTCAATCTTAACCCAAACAAATTGTTTGTGGACCTTTGAGGAATAGTTTGAGAAGATAAAATCCCCAGCAGGGCACAAAATTATCACGTAGCTACGTATTTATGAAAATAATCAGAAAAAAATTAATTTATCATAGAAAACCAACCATGTCTTCTAAATAAAGTTCAGATACGTTGAGGTACATTCAATCTTAACCCAAACAAATTGTTTATGGACCTTTGAGGAATAGTTTGAGAAGATAAAATCCCCAGCAGGGCACAAAATTATCACGTAGCTACGTATTTATGAAAATAATCAGAAAAAAATTAATTTATCACAGAAAACCAACCATGTCTTCTAAATAAAGTTCAGATACGTTGAGGTACATTCAATCTTAACCCATACAAATTGTTCATGGACCTTTGAGGAATAGTTTGAGAAGATAAAATCCCCAGCAGGGCACAAAATTATCACGTAGCTACGTATTTATGAAAATAATCAGAAAAAAATTAATTTATCACAGAAAACCAACCATGTCTTCTAAATAAAGTTCAGATACGTTGAGGTACATTCAATCTTAACCCATACAAATTGTTCATGGACCTTTGAGGAATAGTTTGAGAAGATAAAATCCCCAGCAGGGCACAAAACTATCACGTAGCTACGTATTTATGAAAATAATCAGAAAAAAATTAATTTATCACAGAAAACCAACCATGTCTTCTAAATAAAGTTCAGATACGTTGAGGTACATTCAATCTTAACCCATACAAATTGTTCATGGACCTTTGAGGAATAGTTTGAGAAGATAAAATCCCCAGCAGGGCACAAAATTATCACGTAGCTACGTATTTATGAAAATAATCAGAAAAAAATTAATTTATCACAGAAAACCAACCATGTCTTCTAAATAAAGTTCAGATACGTTGAGGTACATTCAATCTTAACCCATACAAATTGTTCATGGACCTTTGAGGAATAGTTTGAGAAGATAAAATCCCCAGCAGGGCACAAAACTATCACGTAGCTACGTATTTATGAAAATAATCAGAAAAAAAATAATTTATCATAGAAAATCAACCATGTCTTCCCAATAACGTATGTTCAACCTATACCTTTACAGATTGTCTCTTTATGATTAAAACATGCTGTATAGTGATCTCTAACATGCCTGCCCTTTATCTATATTAAGGGGTATCGAAATGCTTAGCAGGAAGTAGCCATTCAAGAGTGTTTCCTTAAACGTATTATTAAAAATACATTTTTGACTATAAAGTAGCGTAGAATGTACTTAAGTAGTATGTTTTATAGGTCATTTAGGGCTAGAATTTCCTCAAAAATCTGAATCTGAGGTCAGATTTTACATATAATATATTTTAAAAAGTTTTATATGAGTAAGTATGGAAATTTTTGAGGTACGTTTAAATCAAACATCAGATTCGGAAGGTACGTTATTGGTACATTACTTTGGTGTAATTTTTATAGCGTTTTATGAAGAATTTCGCAAAATCGACCGTCTATTCAGCAGGGCACCCAAAAACAAGGAATTTGACAGGTACGTTCAAAATCCTTAAAGGTACGCTATGGTACGCTATTGGTACACTACAAAAAACATGCTATTTTTAAATTTTGTGAAAAGTGCCCTGCTGAATGGATTGACATTGTTTTGGGCCATCAGCCAAACGGGATTGGGGGATATTTTGTATCGCGATCACCTCTTTCCCTGCACCCGATTTGCCTTACCTGCGAGCCTGAGTCTGAGATAAGATTTCCAGCTTCTTGTCGCTCGTCGATCGTTCGTGTCGAGCAGCTAGAGGTTAGGTTAGGTTTAACTTCACGCGCTGTTGTTGCCGCTGCTGCTGCTGCCCCTTCACGTTATTGATTTTATATTCGCTCTGCTCCATTCTCGTGTTTCACATCATTAATTTATATTTATGCGCGACCTGCTGCTGCCCTCGCTGCCCATGTTCACTGCCCCCCTCCACGCTGATCTCGAACGGGACGACCACATAGTAAAAAATTCCAAGAATTAACCATCATCCCAAATGGTTGACATCCACCTTTCCCTCCCAGTCAGACGTCCCTGGAAGAAATTGTAGGAATTTATTCGATGAGCTCTCGTGAAAATTAGTTTAAACGACGTGAGATACCTGCGTGTGAGAAATGTAGGAGTTTTCCCCTCGCTTTCGCGATCCGGCAGACAAACTCATCTTCCTTAATAGATGATAAATTTGATGCTTGTTCTGTTTTGTTTCTGCCATCTTATGTCTTCCCGTGAACCCGATGAGGAAAGACGCGGGGTACCCGTGAGAATCGATGCAAATGTTGGTCCAGCCTCGGTCTGTCTAGTTTTGGAGTTTGAGTTCTGGTCTCCATCGTCCGTGGTGTGCTTCCTATCCTATCTCGTGCGTGGTTCGTTCGGATGGGGTGAAATTTATGACACTTTATTTATTACGGAACAAAATATATGGGGTCTCCCGTGACAACCAGCAATTTTAAGCTGCCACGCAGTAGGCTTGATAAAGTCGTGGCACACTATGGGAAAAGAATAGACGTGTTGATGCTGATTGTGGACTGCTCTTTCAGGTCGCAGTGGTTTCGGCAGGCGGTGGATATCTCCGTGACGAGTGCGTTGATTAATGGTTTTGATTGGCAATCAACAAAGGTGCATTTTGATGGCTGTACTTTCTATTTAATAAGTATAATATATAAAATATAAAATATCATTGAACTTTACAGGCTGTGTACCAATTCACGAATTAATTTTAATTTTTACTTCAACTTGACAGATGGAAAATAATCGATTAATAGATTAAAATCCCTTTGTCATTGATCAACAAGCTTTCAATAAGTCCAAATTGAGTTTCCGTCTGCCAGAAGTAAGTCAGCTCGAGTAGCAGACTTGATCGATTATTTTCCAACTGTCAGTTTTAAGTAAAAATTAAAATTTATTCGTGAATTGGAATACGGCCTTAAACTTTTGAATTATATTTGTAAACCTCATTAACAAATAAACTTAAAGGGTGTCCACAGTTAAATTGCATCACTTTCAATCAGCTGTACCATTTCGCCGTTTAGGTTGATTTCAACGACATTTACACTGCGTGAGTTTCATTGAGAGATGTGTCGTTGTTTCGAAAATGGAGTCAGCACAGCAAGTGTGCGAGAACATTTTGCACACGCACCTCGACAACCCACTTCTTTCGCACAGAGCCTGCTAAAGCTACTCTACAACCTAAACACAACCGTTGTAAGATTGCCAGAAGAAAATCGATCCGTGGATACTTCTACCGACAACAGTGGCAACACCAGAACAAAGTGGTGGTTTTCGCTTTATTGTTCTTTTTTCAGTGTTCTGACCATCGACAATGGTTGCACAACCGATGCTCGAGGCGGACTCTATTTTAAAGGTGCCACCTGTACCCCCAAAAAAATCTACGTGGTTTATGCAAAGCCCCTAATCGGATTACCGAACATTCAGCTGTTGAAAGTTCGGTTAAAAATTACCGAATACTGTAAAATTTTCTAAGTGTGTACCTTTTTTTTGCTAATGAGTGTATTATACATCACCCTTTTTCAATGATCTAAATAGTTGCAGATGAAAATTATGGCATATTTTAATCCAATATTTGACGCTAACAATTTTAAAAATGACCCGGATTCTCTTGGACCATCCGTTGACTACTAAGTGCCACTAACGAGTTGAAATATAAAATATCACAATTTTATTCGAGATTTTACAGGTGAAACTCAACTCAGATTAAACGATTTTGGTTAAACATTCGATACAAACGATTATACGAATGTTTCGGATTCAGCTTAAGACCACTATGGGACCGATCAAAGTTTTTGGTCATCTGATATATCAAATAACATTATTTTATTAAGATGCAAACTGTTGCAGATTATTTTAAAGGCATACTTAGATCAAATATTCGATGCAAACAATTTAACGTCTATTTCGGATTACACAGTTAAAATTATTTTATAATTTTTAATCTACATTCATGCACATAAAAAGAGCATGAAAATCACATGAGTTTTCATATTTACACTATTTGGAAATCCTTGTAACTCACTTAAGTTTTACTTTATCTACTTCACATGGCCGAATCGTTGATTATTACATGCAAGCTTATTTTACACGATGGAGAGAAAGATACACATGATGAGAGAGAATTTGTTGACTTATTAGTTTATCACTAATTGGAGAGTACACAAATGCAAAACATGGGTTTCAAGAGACAAGAATAGTCGTAAGAAACCAAAAATATTTTATGATGATGATGATATAATACTACCATCTATTGTAGCAAGGTAACTTCCCATAGCAGTGGAATAATCTGAAAAACGATTTGATCAGGATTCTATTATTGTTTGTGGTCATGAAGCTCCTGTATGAAGGGCCAAAAACGTTTGGGCGGGCCCGTAAGCAGAGACACTTACGCGAACCCCGCGAATATAGGGAAAAGAATCTCCTTCCAAAAGCAAGTTCACACTCACAGCACTAGAATCAAGCCCTCGATTGACAGAATAAACCCAATAGATGGGGTCGAAGAGCCCGCCCTCGTTCCACGAAATGTTAACAATAGGGAGGAGGCAGTCCCATGCTCCCTATCCAAATCGATTTACTTGGGTGCCCTGATGGTCCCTCCCTTTCCCCGTTATATGTTATTTAATATATAATATACTAGCTGGCCCGGCAGACGTTGTCCTGCCTATAATTAAATAAGTTTTTGAAAAATTTGGGAAGGAATTATAGGAGACGTTTATTTGCCATAAGATTTCCATTAAATTTATTTATAGTTAATTTTTTACTGTTATGTGATGATTTTTTTAATTTTACAATATGTATTGCTGCTTATTGCAACGCCTTATGATAAACAACGTTTTTAGTTTTGCCGTTCTCTACGTATACAAACAACGCTGCTGGTTTACCAACACGTGAACAGGCGACGTAAAGTTGGCCGTGTGAGAAACACGGATATTCCAAATTGATTCCGCAAATTTCCAATGACTGTCCTTGTGCCTTGTTGATAGTCATGGCAAAAGCAAGCCGGATCGTCCCGCTTCCACAACTATGCGTTTTCGTTTTCACGGTGCTTGGTCGCTTCGTTCATGCTTTCATCTGCGTTTGTTTGTTGCCTTCCAGTGGCGTTGCTGGTATGGCTGCCCTAGCGCTCGCCCCCTCCGCTTGGGGTGTCGTCCCCTCTCCGCTTCAGCTTCTGTTTTTCTCTTGACTCATTATTCATATCAGTCTTTCTATTTAGTTTTTGATTCCTGTGTCTCTCGTTTGATCGTGGTCGTATAGTTCTTCCCTTATCCTGTAGTTGTGCCCTCACTGTGTCGGTTTTTTTTTTGAGACAGTATAGGTCTTGCTGGCATTTGTTATTTTTCTGTGCGTGCAATTCTTGTGATGTCTTGTGATTGTTGTTGCTTGTACGTCCCTTCCTATGCCACCAGTCCTCGTATGATTCCTGTTTCCTCTGTGCCTCCGCATTTTTTCCTGCGTTTCGGCGTTGGGCGCCCCCGGCCGCATACCAGGTGTTTTTTCGCGGTGCGGTCGTCGGGTGGTGGTGCGGCCGGCGCCCCGTCTCCCGGCTCGCTGTCGGAGCTCCCCGGTGATATTATCATTCGCCACTTTATATCGCGTTGATTCCACTTCGGTTTTTTCTCTTTTTGTCGTTTCCTCGCTATGCGTCCCTATATTAGGTTTCCACGTTTCTCCTCCCGTTTACGGTTTGGGCTATATTTTTGTGCCTCCCATTTTTTCATACTTCCTGCTTTTTTTCTTCTGGTTTCTATCTTATTATATCTTCCGTCCACCCCTCTTATTGACCTCTTTATGGTTTAATACTTTTTCTCCGTTTTCCGATTCTAATTTATTGTTTATTATATTTGAAATTTAATTATTATTAATTATTATTTATTTTTTTTTTTTTTTTATTATTTTTTGACATTTTTTTTTTTTTATTATTTTTTTACTTCTACCCATTAAAAATATAATCATATTGTCTTTCGTGAGTTTGTCCCGATTTTTATATATATAGATTTTGTACACAACAAATTAGGATATCATTATAGACAAGAATGCTAATTTATTCAAATTTGAAACTTAAATTATACATCCAATGTATTGTTACTGAAAAATAAATAAAAATTAGATATGTATCAATATCCTTCTAGTCCTGGAAAAGCTGAAAACAGAATAGATCATTCCAAATATCTGAGATAGAACTTCAATAAAAGATATTATTTTATGAGACATGTTGTAATATTTTTCCTTATACTGTTCTAGTAACATTTCAAAGATAGCAATTGTAGTGATCGAAGAGTCCGGTTTGATGACCTCTGAAACAATGGCCCATCTTACCATAATACCACTAAAAACAATATTAAAATATAATCCTACATTGCTTATAAGCACATGCCAGTCTTTTATGAATATAGTAGTTGAAGTTTAGAAGTGCAATTTTAAATTAAATGTAATGCTGAAATGCTGAAAAACAAATTGAGCCTTTGATGCCTGGCATGTTGCTCCAGGCTCTTAAATGGTTTTGGAATGGAAAGATGATTCTAAAGCGTTATTATACATAGCATTTCAAGCTTATTGCTTTCACAAACTGCTTATTGCCTGCTCTCAACTAAGTGTTCCAAATGCACTTCCACAGTTACCAATTGAGAGCTTTCGATGCCGATGATTCTAATGCGTGCTGAAATTAATAATAAATTAAAAATGGAAAATATGCAATATGACTTAAGGTACATGATGTTCAGTCGCACCCCCTCACTTCGCTATTGTCAGATTGACAAAATTGCCCAGGCTACGCCAACCAGCGTCTGCATGTTTCAGCTGGCAGTCTTTTGTGATCATATGATTCGTGGAGGCGTGAGGTAGGAACTTGTGAGGACGAGAGGTCGGCCGCATCCTCCTTCGAAGTTGTCAACTCACCATTTGAAGCCCATCGTAAGGAACCAAAAATATTATATGTCAAAATATCTTATTATTGATTGATTGGAACCCTTTTATTGAGAGAACTTTCAGATTGGGGTTGTGGTTCATCAAAATATGTATTCATCATGAAAAATGACAAATGCAAAGCGTTCGAAACTCGTAAATTTCATCTTTATTGGATAGTCTGTGTTGAAAAAAGAAATGTGGCGAAGCTTCAAAACTTTCTGAATAAATTTAACTTTAGTAGATTCACGATGTGGAGAAATCCGAATAACCGAGGATCCACTGCTTAAAACAACAATGAATTTGAGAAAGGCAATGAAGTAAAACTGATTCACTCGGGTGCAATTGACATACATCAGATTTTTACTTTACAGTTACAAATAATTGTCCTCTGTTGGCTTCTGCCTATGAATCGCGAATGACAGCTGAACGATCAAAGCAGCTCATAGAATTACTCAATAGGCGGATGATTTATTTTTACATGATCATGTGAATTCGTATGATTATACATTGGAGAACGAGCTCACTGTGCTGTAATACTTTTTTGAACGTGTACTAATGTACGTTTCAATGAAAATACACGCAAATTTATATGGTTGTTTATCAATTACCCAGTTTTGTGCGTGATTTTTCATTTAAAATCAAACGAAGCAATGGATTATATCGATATATTTGTAATATTCAAACGTTTGAAATCGCATGTAACTTTCATTATTTTTTGCTGTGTAGGACTATCTGTTGACCACTCAGAGTCACTAACCAAAAACAAACCATTTCACAAAAGTCTAAATAATTACAGATAAAAACTAAGGTATACATTGGGTACATATTGAGCACAGTCAGTTATATAGTATGAATGTTCTGAATTCACCTTAGGTACTCTGAATTCACCTAAGAAACCCATGAAATCGCTTAGATTTCTTGACTATATGATGTTATCAAATAACACTAATAACTTACTATGTTAACATTCAAATAGTTTGCTGATCAATCTTTTTGATATCGACGACAAAAATTTTAAAGAAATTTTGCTTCTCTCATTCCCACCCCCTGATAATAAACAATCACAGGCCCTAGAAACAATCCCAAAACACCATTTTAATAAAACCCAAAAAAAATTTATTTAATATAATAACGCAAACAAATTAGTGGGCGTTCACAATTTTCTTTAAAACCCCCGATTGACCACTCAGAGTCATTGACCAGCTAAAATATACCTTGTGATCAAAAAGTTCCGGTAATTTTCAATTTAAAAAGGCCGCCTTTATTTTTTCGGTAAAATCTTTTTAGTGTAAGATGGCAACACTAGTTCTGATATTCTGTCAAAGTGTGAGAGCAAATTATCCATTAGTTTTGTTTTGACAACTGCTTTTGTTAGTCGAAAAATAGACGCTCGGCGATTTTTACCATGGATAAAAAATTGGAACAACGCGTTTGTGTGAAATTTTGTGTTGCAAACGGATTTTCTGCAGCGGAAACGCTCAGAATGTTGCAAAAAGCCTTTGGTGAGGACTCTATGTCACAAAATCGTACATTTGTTTGGCACAAAGACTTTAAAGAAGGCCGTGAAAGCGTGAGTGACATGCCGCGTTCTGGACGACCATCGACCTCAACTACCGATGAAAACATCGCTTCCGTGAAGAATTTAGTTATGGAAAACCGCTCAATTAGCATTCGGGAGATAGCTGCACTCCTTGATATCTCATTTGGATCGACCGAACACATTTTGACGGAAATTCTGGGCATGAAACGCATTGAAGCACGACTTGTTCCAAAAGAGCTGAATTTTTTGCAAAAACAGCATCGAGTTGAGGTCGCTAAACAGATGATTGCGAACGCAGATAGCGATCCCACATTCATGGAACGCATCATAACTGGTGATGAAACGTGGGTATATGAATTTGATATGCTCACAAGTCAACAATCGTCCGAATGGCGCGCCGAAGATGAGCCGAAACCAAAAAAATCACGACAAAGTCGCTCCAAAATTAAAGTTTTACTGACCGTTTTCTTTGATTTTCGCGGTGTCGTCCATTCTGAATTCCTTCCAGAAGGTCGAACGGTTAACAAAGAGTATTATTTACAAGTTATGAGACGTTTGCGTGAGGCAATTCGAAAGAAGAGGCCAGAATTGTGGCGCAATAATTCGTGGATTTTACACCACGATAACGCTCCATCACACACCGCGCTCACTATTTGTGAATTTTTGGCCAAGAACTCCACCAATACCATCAAACAAGCACCATATTCACCAGACCTTGCCCCGTGCGACTTCTTTCTCTTCCCAAAACTGAAAATTCCGCTCAGAGGTAGGCGTTTTGAATCGATTGATGCGATAAAAAAGAATTCGCTGGAAGAACTGAAAGCCATACATTCATCGGCCTATAAAAAATGTATGGATGATTGGATAAAGCAAATCCCCCACCGCCACACGGCGCTTGAAATATTTGCTATAGTTTACTATGATATAGCCTTTATAGATATCTATTTCATAGTTCTATGAGATTAGAGAAACGGTTTTGCAAAAAATATGAGCTATGAAGCTATAGAAGCTATGTAGTAGAAATCTTTGCCGCAGCGCTATCACTTAACTTTTTTCGGTGTACACACGATTGATTTTCTTTGTGGTCGCATATATTCAGTTGCGAGCCTTTAAAAAAAAAATTTGGGAAGTAATCATAGGCACATTCGGCAGCTATGGACAAAGAATGAAAGCAGTTGCTGCGTACATCATTTTGGAAAGGCGGATAAAACGAAAAACTCGCAAAGTCTGGACAAAGTCGAGGATTGCTCGTCTTGAAGGCTATGAAATTTAAGCTAATCTGCTGAAGGAGCTGGGTTATGAAGATCCGGCTCACTGTTTCAGTGCAATTCTTCAGAGAAGTACAGAGGAGTTCCTCAGAGAAGTTAAGAGAAATTCGAGGAAGTTCATAAATGAAGTTCAGGGAAGTTCTTTAGAGAAATATAGGGAAGTTCTTCATAGAAGTCCGGAGAATTTCTTCATAGGAGTTCAGGGAAGTTGTTCAGAGAACTTCAGATAATTCATTAAAGAAGTTTGGGAAATTTCTTCAGAGAATTTAAGGAAAGAAATTTCAGGGAATTTATTCAAAGGAACTACAGGGAAGTGCTTCAGAGAAACTTCAAGGAAGTTCTTCAGAGGAATTTCAGAGAAGTTCTTGAGAGAAATTCAGAGAAGTTCTTGAGAGAAATTCAGAGAACTTCAGGGAAGGTCTTCAGGGAGCTTCAGATAATTTTTCAGAGAAGTTCAGGGAAATTCTTCAGAGGAATTTAGGAAAGTAATTTCAGGGAAGTTGTTCAGAGGATTTTCAGGGAAGTTTTTCAGAGAATCTACAGGGAAGTTCAAGGAAGTTCTTCACGGAAATTCAGGGAAGTTCCTTACATAAGTTCAGGAAAGTTTTTCAGAGAATTTCGGGGATGTTTTTCAGAGAACTTCGGGGAAGTTCTTCAGAAAACTTCGGTGAAGTACTGCAGAGAACTTTTCGGAAGTTCTTGAAAGAAGTTCAGGGAAATTCTTCAGAGAACATCAGATAATTCTTCAGAGAAGTTTGGGAAAATTATTCAGAGAATTACAGGAAAGCAATTTCGGGGAAGTTCTTCAGAGAATTTTGGTGGAATTTTGCACAAAACTTTGGGGAAGTTCTTCAGAGAACGTTAGAAAAGTTCTTCAGTTATCTTCGGGGATTTTCATCAGAGAACTTCTTGTAAATTCTTCAGAGAAGTTCAAGGAAGTTCTTAAGAGAAAGGTTTCAAATTATTCGTACCGATGCTTAGAGCAGCAAAAATTAAATGAAATTGAAATGACAGCTTTATTTAACATACGAATACTATTCACAAGAGGAATGGCTGTCAATTTCACGTGTTTTGAAGCCAAATGGTAGTTTTCCAATAGTGTAGGAACGTTAGACGGAAAGCACGTTAGTATAAAAGGCCCTGCAAAGAGCGTCAGGGATTATTTAAATTATATAAAGCAGTTCAGCATTGTTCTAATGGGTGTGGTGGATGCTGAATACAAGTTTACGTATGTCAACATAGGAGCAAAAGGAAGGATCAGTGATGCCGATTGCTGTTGGGGAATCTGATGCAGGATCTTTAGCTCCTGAGATGCTTGTTTTGGCTCCAATGGTGGGCAAGTTGTATGGCTCATCTGACGCGGGAAAATCAGCAGCTCTTGCGACATTCTGAAAATTATTTTTTCTTCATAGGACTGCTCAAATTTGTTATTCAAATTCATTAACGCCATCGAATATATGTTATACAAGGTAGTCTTCAGCCCAAAACGTATCCAGCATTGAGTTGGTCGATTTACCCAGAATAGTGGCCCGTTTTTTGTTTTTTTTTTTTTAAGTTCCGTGGGTTTGGACACGATTTCGGCCATCTTCAACCAGCGCCATCTCATCATATGACTTTTTACGCTTCAAAATGCGCACTGCTGGCTTTGATTTCGGTCCACTCGGATTTTTTAGTTTCAAAAAGGGGTGATTGTACGTTGGAGTCAGGGATCAAAATCAATGGTTGAACTTCGGCACTGGTAGAATCGTAATCTGCCTCTCAACGTTATCATATTGAAAATACTTAGTACTTGACTAGGCATCAATACCCTTTGGTCTAGACTTTCTTAAGATGAGGAACTGCAAAGCAGAATAATACACTTACTTAGAAGTATACACTTCCAAAGGTTATCGGGATTAGTTGGGTCCCACAACACCGGATGTTGCTTCCACAGCTCAATCAAGTAGGATTTCTTTTCCTGGTCCATTTTTGCTTTAAAAATACCACGAAAAGACAAACTAGCAAAAAATTCAAACGAACTGTCAAAAAACTTCGACCAACGAACTATGAACTATTCCGTCCGGATGGAATAGTTCACAGCCTGCTACTATAACATAGAAACTATCGCTAGAGTGTACGACAACGGACACGCTTCTATATCATAGCGTAAAACTATCGCTTGCAAGTCGAAACTATGAGCTATCACTACATAGTTTAGGTGTTCCTATGAACTATTACATAGTTTTCTAGCTTACAGCTCACTATATACTAGAAAAAGCCAAAAAAAAGTGAAAACTGTATTAGTTTTTATAGTAAACTTCAGTTGCTATGTCAAACGTGGAGTACTTGATCGCCAACACAAATCCTAGACCGGTCAAGGAATTAAATCCAATTTGGCTTCTGTTGAAATGCTTGTCTCGAAGTAATCTTTGGCCATCGATGTTTTTTCTCCTCCATATGACAGCAACCCATCGATACAACAACTCCGCCACCCACCTATTCATTCATCACAAGCACATAAACTTGCTTAGATGTGCAGTAAATCTCATCTCAGCGGAAATTTGATACGAACAATAATTTTCACCTCCATCTCCCCCCGTGCCTTCCTAGCTTCGTGTGCTGTGGCACAATTTCGAAATTTCAAACAAAAGCTGGTAGGTTCGCAAGCCACATCTAAACGCGCGCGCCATAGCGATGTCGTGTTGTTCTCATTATGGGAAACGCAGCAATATTTTTCGTCTTCGGCTTACTCTTGCTCTTCGTCGAAGTTTTCCAAATTTTTACACCCATTCGTATAAACGGACAGCCCACATTTCATTTCCTTGATCACTCAAAGTATTATTTTCTTCCTTGAATTCCTGTTACTTCACAGCATGCCCAGAACTTCAAAAAACCAACAAACGTCGGTGTAATAAATTCATTCTTGGGACTATATCAGGCATGAGCATAACCTCAAAACATGGTTGGTGCCGGGGCCCGAAGCTCCACCGTCGTTCGTTTCCACGCATATCAAATTGCAGTTGGCTGATTCGGAATGAACGGCAGAGCAAATAAACAAAGCCCACAATTATTTTTTGTTCCATCAAAAAAGTTTCCTACCTTCGTGCCGGGCACGTTTCTATAATCTGACAGCTGGTTAAGGTTCACCACGTACGAACAGGTAGAGCTGCATTGCAATCGTTCGCTTGCTGCGTTAGGCTGTCAACGGTCATTTCGTCACTGCTACTGTGATTAGTCAGAATCGTCAGAAATCGTCAGAAATCGATGATTGGTATTTGCTTAAGAAACCTTGCCAGTTAACTTTCCGGCGAGAAAGAAGCTAAAACACTCATGTGAAAGCATTTAGTGGCACGAACAGTTGTATAGGCCTTCCCGTTTCCTCGGTGGAACAATCAGTGCTAAAACAAACCTGATTTTACCCGTCATCTGTCACTATCGTTCTGCTTTCACTTCTTCGCGTTGGATGCGAATGAATGTAGAATTGGAACTTTTCTCCAAGAAATCAAAAGTTTTAAATTTTACTAATCATAAATATAATCGCATCATGGTACAACAAAATGGACGCCCCAAAACAACGAACGGCCCACAAATTACAATTTCATTAAAATCCATCACTCGTTCTGCACTCTAATGGAATTCGACGGTCGTTCATCATAATCCTCCATTTATTATTTATTTGTGTACAGACGAGAGCAGAGGAAACGAGTTTTGACTCATACTTTAACAAGTTAATCTACCATGTTTGAAAGGCTGGTGCTCGAACACCGAAAGGGTGAGACATCTATCTGCTGTTGTTGTTGTTGTTGTTGTTGTTGGTTTTGCTGTTGTTCCACAAGAAATGAGCCAGCAAAGGACATGAAAAAAATAATGCTAATTATTTACAACTCAATGAATTTATGAATTTATAATGTACCTTAGTTTGATAACAGAAATATTAATAAGAGAATTTCTTCTTCATTTGCCCATGCGGTCTGAATTTCGACGACCTCCCGCTGGCAGAGTGAGTTTTTCTGCATTTTGATATCATTATTATTGTAAATATGTGGCGTTAATTAATATCCGTTTCGGATCGCCGAGTTTAGCCGGGATGATGGCTATTGCGCTGCTCCGCTAAGAAACGTCAGTTTGCCGGAGAGAAGTGTGCGGATTGCACTAATTAGATCTGAACAGCTCATTTGAAGAACGGTTTTTGTAATCTTGCAGTAGTGCAGTCCCGGTGTATTGCAAACAGTGTTGTAATCAGACGGGTGATTCACCATTCAACTTCTGAAATTTTAGCATCGATTTGAACCAATAATTGGGTGTATGATAAAATGAGTATGGTTTATTTCATTGGAAACAAGAATATGTTTATTCATTATGTTTGAACGTGGATTTAATCCAACGGGAAGGATGCTCTTACATTGCTTCATACACGATAAGATCAGGTAACTGTTGATTAGGTTCAATTTATCAATATTTGGGTAAGGATTCCCAAGATTGAACCAAAACCGGGCAAATCCAAGTGTAAGAAAAACTACTGCTGATGCAAATATGGACAAATTTGGCCTATTTATGGTAATTATTTATTTGGCCTATTTATGGTAATTATTTATTTGGCCTATTTATGGGTAAAATTTTCCTACTTTCAGGTAAAAACATACAAGAATTCTGGGTTTGCCCTGTTACCACCCATTCTGGACATTTTTTAGAGATCTTTCCTCAGCTCTAAGAAACACACTTCGTTTCGATTTTCCAAAACGATTATTTTTGACGTAGGACTACGTCTTTGTTTCCTATACTAGAGTACAATTAAAAAAAATCGCATTGCGACCGTCACGAAAAGTGGTCACGTTTTGTGCATTGATATCTCAGTCATTTCTCAAAAAAATTACACCAATCGATTGGAAGTATTTCTACGCATCAATTTCAATACAGAACATTGTTGATATCGGGCCGTATACTAGGGAAAAATTAATAAATGTTAAACCTTGCTTTTAAAAGTAAAGACTGGACTCGGAAAAAATGAGACACACAATAATGATCACCAAAAATTCATTTTAAATCGGATACCTTCAAATTCTCCGGGATTAAATAACTATATATTAGCTATTTGGCATCATTTATTTATTGAATTCCTCCCCCCAAGCTAACGTTCATATTTTTCTCCTCACCCTTCTCTTGAGTTGTGGGCGGGTTTTTTCTTTCTCCCACACATTTTTTTTCTTTTTTTTTCAAAACCTTCTCCGGTTTTAAATGTTTTTTCCGCTTTTCTTCAACTTCTTCTTCATTATCCAGTTAGCGCTCAACTTCCGTAGAAGCCACACGCAAGCTATTTTTTCGGATTTTCGGAATCGCAAGTGTCTAAAAGTTATCGATCCTTTCCGCGTGTTCAATTCACTGTGAATAACACGTGATGAGTGTTCGACGCGAAAACACGTTCCGCATTGACTACGCGAACGTGCCTAAGAAACCATCGTATGATGAGCTTCATGACTTTGTTGCCACCGTGTTGGGCTTGTCTTATGAACAAGTTCTGCGCCTCCAGCCGAGCAAAGTATTAGGATGTGCCTTTGTGAAGGTTATCGACCTAGAGCTCGCACAACGAATCGTTGCAGAGCACGACAACAAGCACGAGACCAAAGTTGACGACAAAACCTACAAGCTTCGTATCACATTGGAGGACGGGGCGGTAGAGGTCAAGCTGTCGGATCTGTCCGAAGATATATCGAACGAGCAAATCGCCGATTTTCTCAGCGCTTACGGTGAAGTTCTCTCCGTCACCGACCAACTATGGGACAGCAAATATCGATTTCCGGGGCGCCCGACTGGTGCTCGTATCGCGCGAATGATGGTAAAGCGAAACATCGCGAGCTACATAACCATCGACGGACAGACAACAAACGTGACGTACCTCGGTCAGCTACAGACATGCCGCCACTGCGGTGAATTTGTACACAATGGCATCTCTTGTGTGGACAACAAAAAACTGCTCGTGCAGAAAACGTATGCCAATGTGGCCAGTCAAATGGGGTCAAAAACTACCGCTCCGAAGCCTTCTGCACCGAAGCAGAAAACGCCGTTCGTGAAACCGCCGGCGCCGAAACTCACTGTTGGAGAGAAGCCACTGACCTAACGATCAATCACAAACTTTCCTCCACTCACAGCTCCAAAGCTGTCCGTCCAAAACTCTGGCGAACCGAAGCAGGTGAAAACAAGCCAACCCGAACACGCTGCCTCTCTCATGGCACCGCCGGTTCTGGTAGGCTCAATTAGCCGAATGATCACACGCAAGGACACTCGCAACAGCGATGGAAACGATACCGATTGCTCGTCAGCTTCGGGAAGCGGCAGAAAGAAGAAAGGGTGTAATCCACCCAAGAAACAGCGATCAAACCTTGGTGACGAAGCGTATGAGGAGATGGATAGCGAAATATAATGGCTCTGACCAGTTATAACATCGCCTCTATAAATATCAACAACATCACCAACCCGACCAAGCTCAACGCACTTCGGACTTTTCTTCGGACAACGAACATCGACATCGCTTTCTTGCAGGAAGTAGAGAACGACAAACTCGACCTGCCTGGCTACAGCATCGAATGTAATGTGGACCACGCACGAAGAGGTACGGCAATAGCACTGAGAGAACACCTGCAGTACTCGAACGTCGAGAGAAGCCTAGACGGACGTTTGATAGCACTACGAGTGAAAAACACTACAATTTGCAATGTATACGCTCCATCCGGTACGGCTCTACGGGCGGAGAGAGAACGCTTCTTCACCAACACTCTTGCTTACTACCTTCGTCATAACACAGAGCACACTCTGTTAGCTGGTGACTTCAACTGTGTTATACGGCAGCGCGATGCGACGGGACACAACCACAGCCCCGCTCTCTTTGCCACCGTTCAGCAACTACAGCTCCTCGATGTTTGGGAACAGCTCTGCCCGAATACCCCTGGGTACACATACATCTCACAAAACTCTTCGTCTCGCCTGGACCGTATTTACGTCACGCAGGGTTTACGCAACATGCTCCGAACTGCCGATACACACGTATGCTGTTTCTCCGACCATAAAGCTATTACATCGCGAATCTGCCTTCCCCCAATCTGGCCGTGAGCCTGGTCGTGGCTTCTGGTCTCTTCGTCCCCATTTGCTGACACCAGACAACATGCAAGAGTTCCAGATTCAATGGCAGTACTGGACCCGCCAGCGACGAAACTACCCATCATGGATGCAGTGGTGGTTGTCGTACGCTAAGCCTAAAATCAAAATATTCTTCCGTTGGAAATCGAAAACTGCTTTCGATGAATTCCACCACCAACATCAGCGCCTTTACATGGAACTAAGGCAAGCGTACGACTGCTACTACCAAAACCCTGCGATGCTGTCCACAATCAACCGGGTGAAGGCAAAAATGTTGACTCTCCAACGCAATTTCACGCAAGCATTCGTGCGCATAAACGAGTCATTAATATCTGGCGAATCTATCTCAACGTTCCAGCTAGGCGAAAGGCGCAGGAAAAAAACAACCATCACACAGCTCCGAGACGACAATAACCAACTCATCGACGATCCGGATGCGATCGAACGGCACATGCTTGGCTTCTACCGAACACTCTACGCTGTGGGCGTAACAGAAAGAGACGAGACAGACACATTCGAATGCGACAGAGTGATCCCAGAGAACGATCCGGTAAGTGAGTTTTGCATGAATGAAATAACTCCTACCGATATTATCACAGCCATCAAGACTAGTTGCCCAAACAAATCGCCCGGCGGTGACTCTCTGCCACGGGAATTTTACCTAAAAGCGTTCGACATTATCTGGAGAGAGCTCACGCTCGTCATTAACGAGGCACTGGCAGGCAACTTTCCAACCGCATTTGTTGTTGGGAACGGACATACGGCACACTCCTACAGGCCAATCTCGCTACTTAACTTCGACTATAAAATCCTATCTCGTATTCTCAAGCAGCGCCTGGAGAGTGTAATGAGTACCCACGGTATTCTCACCGAGAGTCAAAAATGCTCCAACTCCGGTCGCAATATCTTCCAGGCCACTCTCGCTTTGAAGGATCGCATCGCTCGGCTGGTCAAACATAAACAACGTGTTTTGCTGGCATCATTCGATCTCCAGCATGCTTTCGACGTCGTTGATCGATCGTTTCTTTTCCGTACCATGTGCTCGCTCGGGTTTAATCCGAACCTTATTAGTTTATTGAGTAAAATCGGAGACCTATCATCCTCTCGTCTGCTCATAAATGGGCGCCTTTCGGTAGCTTTCCCCATCGACAGATCGGTACGCCAGGGAGATCCTCTCTCCATGCACCTCTTTGTTATCTACCTGCACCCATTACTCAAGCGGCTCGAGGAGATATGTGGATCGGACCTCGTCGTCGCGTACGCCGATGATATTTCGGTGATCACGTTGCCGAACGTAAACACCGTCCGGATTTTGGGAGTGACTTTCGCTAACTCCATACGGCTGATGAACAAAATTAACTGGGATGCGCTTGTGGTCTCATTCTCTCGACAAGTCTATCTCCACTCGCTACGCACTCTCAACTTGCACCAGAAAGTGATCTTGCTCAATACATTCATCACGTCCAAAATGTGGTATCTCGCATCTATCCTCAAACCGACAGCTGCTCATACGGCGAAGCTGACGGCGACGATGGGAACATTTCTTTGGCGAGGCATCGTGGCACGAGTCCCAATGCAGCAGTTGGCGCGTAGCAGAGCAGAAGGTGGCCTGAATCTACATTTGCCAGTCTTCAAATGCAGTGCGCTGCTGCTTAATCGACACACAACAGATATCAATTGCCTTCCCTTCTATTTATCCTTTCTCACCCAAGCAAATCCCACCCCACCCGCAGATTGTCCTTGCCTAAAATTCATCCTCTCAAATTTCCCTACTCTACCTCCACTCATCCAACAAAATCCTTCCGCTGTTATTATTCACAAGCATCTAATCAACCAAACGGAAGTACCGAAAGTTACTCGCGAGTATCCAACGGCCGACTGGAAAAACATCTGGGGCAACATAAAAATGCGACAGCTAGTTTTTAACATCGGAAGAATAAAACAAATTTTGCAAGTAGAAAAAAAAAAATTATCGCCCAAAACTTTTCGATCGGGCGAAGTTCTGGTGTATTTGGCGGGTTCGCCTCCTTCGGGACCACATTAACGCCCTTCGCTTCGTACCAATCCATTACAGGCTTGGCGTAATGGCACGAAGCGAGATCCGGCCAAAACAGCGTGGGACCACGGTGAGAGCGGAGGAAGGGCAGCAAGCGCTTCTGCAAGCATTCCTCTCGATAAATCTGCCCGTTTATGGTGCCGGTTGTAACGAACGGCTTGCTGTACCGTCCGCACTCGCAGATCGCCTGCCACAACAGGTACGTCTTCGCGAATTTGTCCATCTTTCTCTTCCGGAACTTTTCCGGGTCCTCCATGCGGGACGTACCGACAAAAAACTCGAGGCCGGGGATTTGTTTGGTGTCCGCCTTGATATATGTCTCGTCGTCCATGACGAGACAGCCTGGCTTGACCAGCCACTCACGGTACAGCTTCCGCGCACGCAATTTGGCCACCGTGTTTTGCTTGTCAGTCCGGTTTGGCGCCTTCCTGACCTTAAAAACACGTAGCCCAGCCCGCTTCATGGTCTGCTGGACGAACCACTTCGACGAATTGACCTTTTTGGCCACGTCTCGGGTGGAAAGGTTCGGGTTATTCTTAAAGTACTGCCTTATCTTCCGCGCCTTCTCTGGGTATTCCGTTTTCGGTTTTCGGCCGCTTCCAGCGCGCCGCTCGATGGTCTTCGTCTCCTGGAACATCTTCACAATGCGGGACACGGTGGAATGGTGGATTCCAAGCCTTTTGCCGATCCATCTGTGCGACTGACCAGGATTATCGATCACCGCGCCCAAGATATGCTGGCGTAGCTCTTCTTGTTTCGAATGCATCTTGAAAACTACTTGACAGATCGCGATAAAATTTTGCACACATAAACATAACACTAAACTAGTATTACTCAAAATTTCATTAATTTTTACCCACGCGATAAAAAGTTACACCCAAAACAAAGTGTCGCATTTTTTCCGAGTCCAATCGTATTCACTCCTTCAGGCCTAAGGGGTCATATTTGACCCCAAAAGGATAATGGCTGTATAAAATAACACAGACTGAATAAAAGTGTAAATTTGCTTCGGAAAATTTGTTTTACTTCACTTTTTCTATCCGGAAAATATATAAAACATATGAGTTTAAGGCCTAATTGACGACCTAGAACATCCTGAATATGTAGAAGTTCGGGAAGAAAAAAATAATTGCCTTATTAATAGTGTACAGCGTTGTTTTAGAACCTTGTACATATGCATATAAAATCCTTGGTATTATTAAATTCTCGTTGATGAACGTTAAATATTTTTGTATAATATCTTTCTGGGAGGTTCTAGGTCATCTAAAATTTACTTGAGTTCAAAACTTCAGATCTACTGTTGTAACAGTAGCTTCTAGGGCTATATAAGGTTACGATATGTATTCAATAATATTGAAAAAAAAAACCTTTTGGAAGTTCAACAGTCATTATTTGATAACTTTATGATGTTTCCAGGTCCCCTATGTTATAGTATTATGACGTTATGCTATGTAAATAATAAATAATAATGATATTCTAGGTCATCGAAACTGTCCTTTAGTTCAGAACTTAAGATCTACAGTAGTAACTATAGCTCTCTGGGCTATACAAAGTTGCGCTACGTATGCAACCATATTTAGTGAATATTTTCGAACGTAAAAATAACATTACGACATAAACGGGAAAGATCTTGGTCATCCAAACTGCCCTTGAGTTCTATAAGATCTAAAGTTGTAACAGTAGGTGTTTGGAGTGTGCAAAGGGACAATATGTATTTAACAATATTGATTGAAGAGTGTGGAAAGCCAACATACATAATGCGACAATCTTGGGATATTCTAGGTACTCCAAACTGTCCTTAAGTTCAAAACATAAGATCTACAGTTGTAACAGTAGTTTTTTAAGCTATATATGGTGACCATATGTATTCCAATATACTCAATGAATCTTTTGGAAGGTCAACAATCATTATTTTATAACTTTGAGATGCTCCAGGTAATCCAAACCGTCCTGGAGTTCAGAACTTGGAATCTACGGTAGTAACAGTAGTTTTTTGGGCTATACAATGTTACGTCACGTATTCAAGTATATTCAGTGAATATTTTCGAACGTAAAAATACACAAGAAGATAATCTTGGAATGGTCTAGGTCATCCAAATTGTCTTGGCGTTCAGAACTTCAGATTTACAGTTGTAAATGGATCTATAGTCGTAAAGTTACCTTTATAATCTATGGAAGGTGACGATATGCATTGAAACACACTCAATGAAGCTTCTGTAAGCTCACCAGTCATTATCAGATTATCTCGGGATGTTCGGGTTCATAAAAACTGACTGTTCACGCCGGTAACCAGTTTAGGGAATTTAAAGCTTTCCATTTAATGAAAGCAACCCCCCTCTGCAATCGATCAGTGAGTGACTCGAGTAGATGACCAAATATTTAGAAGACGTGATTGTTCTCCTTCTACAAATGCTCTTCTCATTCCGTACCACACCGATCGCTTCACGATCTTTGTCATGGGCGAGAGGTAGGATGCCGATAGTAAAAAACATCGCATCCAGTTAGGTTAATATCTAGAAGTGTACCAGAAATTAGTGCGAAATACATCCTCGTTAAGGTCGGACCGTTCTTTTGACACGTCGCGTGTTTTTTCAAATAAAGTTTTTCATGCCACCGTCAGTTTTCCTTTTTGTTCATTTACTGTGCGCGTTATCCGACGACTTATGTCCCAGTGTTTAAGTCCCGATCGAACATTTTGGTCCTTCGAACCGGATCGTTGGAAAACGCGAAATTTAAGTGTTTAGTGGAGCACTGCGTGGTCACGTATTATTCTCCATAAGGGAGAACGATAGGACACGGACGATTGCTTCGTTCTGCTGCTGGCTATTGCGTGAAATTGAACTGTTCCTGTGCTGCTAATTGACATTGTTTCTGCTGCTGTTGTTGTGCTGCTGGTGGTTTCTGCGATTATTTCTGAGGTGTACTACATTACAACGGATTTGGAGCTGCCTTCGAAGATACTCGACGGAACCAGACGGATTTGGCTTGCTGACATCAGGATAAGTACTGGGGGCTCTGAGCAGGTTTGTCTGTGGCACGGATCTCTGATGCATGTGAGACCGACGTCGGCGAGAAAAATTGCATGAAGTGAATGAGAAAATTGAATAAAGTATCTGAAATTACATGATCAAATTGTTGGCGTCTGATTTATTTGAAGCTGAGTTGAGTCTTGAACATTCCACAATTTTTTTGGCCTTTTCCGCATTGTAGGTTGGTTTGCATTGTCCTTGACCTCCCATTATTCATTGCTCACTATTGTCATTGTCAATCTATCCCGCGTGTTCGATTCGAGTATCGCGTTCGAGTGTAGTGATTAAGTGATAGTGAAGATAATCAATCATGCCAGCAAACTATGATCTAAGGCTGCTACACAAACAGGAGCGTACCCTGCGTTGTTCTTTGGACAGTATCAAGGAGTTTGTGCATTCGGATCATGGAGGAGATGATAGACTTTCTTTGAACATGCGCATTGACAGACTGGATGATATTTGGCAAAAAATTATCGACATTCGGATGCGCATTGAATTGATTACCGATGAAGTGAAGTCGACGACGAGGTTTCCACAGACGAAACGGAAGAAACGATCGAGGCGAGAATTCAACGGCATGTCAGGACCAGAAACAACGGGATCGTGAGAATTCAAAGAATTATCAAGGATTTCAAGAATGAAGTGTACCGTCTGAAAGAGTCCCCAACAAACATCGGTGTTGAATTAGAGCTTGTTCAAACAAATTCTAGAATACAAGCTATTCTAGAAGCTCTAATTCAACACCGATGTTTGTTGGGTCACGCTTGTTCAAGTAGCACGTTACATGGTCAGCAACAACATACAGTGGCTGTAATACATTCGAAAGCTAAGCTCCCGGAGTTGAAACTGCCCACCTTCTCTGGAAAGATTTCGGAATGGGTTACTTTTCGAGATACGTTCAGAAATCTGATCCACAATGATACTGGCTTGCCCGATATGGATAAATTCACTTACCTGCGGACAACTCTCATCGGCGATGCCCGATTGCGTGAAAAGCCTTGAAGAACGCTTAAGAGAATAAGAAGTTGTTGGTGGTGAATCACTTGGATTCGTTTTTCGCTCTTGAACCACTTCGTCAGGAGAATTTCGAGTCATTAAGCAAACTCGTCAATGGGTTTGAGGAAAATCTGCAGATGTTGGCAAAAATCGGTGAAAATTCAGAAGGTTGGAGCACGTTGCTGCAGTACATGGTCTGCAAACGTCTGCATCCCACAACCCTACGACATTGGGAATCACACTATAACTCTAAAGAGGTTCCAAGGTATGCAGATTTAATAAAGTTTGTGAAAAGTCACTGTTCGATGTTGCTGTCTATCCCAGCTGGAAGGCAATTCCAGCAAAAACATAGAAGAAGGATTGGCACGCTTCTTGGAGTTAGAATCGTGTCGCACCACCAGCACTCCATCGCTGGAAGAATCAGCCTGCGAGCAGCATTTCGAGAGGACGACAATACGAGATTTGAGTGGAAAATGTGTTGTCCAACTACCCAAAATTCAATTCATGGTGGATCGTCTAGGAGAGGCACAGTCTATAGCCACTCGTCGCTTCATGGCATTGGAGCGAAGACTTGATGCAGATCCCACAGTGATGTACACCGAGTTCATCGAAGAATATCTACGAATGCAACAAATGCGAGAGATTTCCCCATGGGAATTAAGTAAGTTTCCAGTTGCCTACTTCCTACCGCACCATACAGTAATTAAGCCGGACAGCACGACAACGAAGTTACGTGTCGTGTTCGACGCATCCTGCGCAACCAGCAGTGGAGTTTCATTAAACGACATCCTAATGGTAGGTCCTGTTGTTCAGGAAGACCTTAACTCAATAACGCTTCGCTTTCGCCTACGGAGGTATGCAATGAGCCGATGTTGAGAAGATGTATAGAATGATCAAAACGCATCTTTTGGATCATCCCCTTCACTGCATCGTGTGGAGAGACGATCATAAAAAACCAATCCGTATGTTCGCATTGACCACCCTAACGTACGGCACCTCTTCAGCACCGTATTTGGCAACGCGTTGTCTTAAGAAGCTAGCGGAGGAAGAGAAACTAAATTTTCCTGCCGCATCAGAAACCATTATTAACGAATTCTATGTTGAAGACATGCTGAAGAGCGTTGACAGCCGTCGTATTCACGTGCTAGGCACGGCTGGAATGACGTTACGAAAATGGACCTCTAATTCCCGAGAGATTATGGAAAGTATTCCACCATATCTAAGCGATGACCGCTCGTCGTTCAATCTCGACCCAACGAATTCTATCGTTAAGACACTCGGGCTGAAGTGGGAGCCTCGATCAGATGCGTTTAGATTCACTGTACCTCAATGGAATACAGCTACTGAGATCAACAAGAGGATCATATTGTCTGATTTTGCGAAGCTCTTCGATCCCTTAGGCTTGGTGGGACCTACATTAGTCCAAGCCAAGGTGTTTCTTCAGGATCTTTGAAGAAAAAAATCTTCCTGGAACGAAAACCTTTCCAAAGAACTTCAAAACGATTAGCGAGAATTTCGGCAATTACAAGTACCTCGTTGGATTGCCTTTGGAAGCGACACCATCTCCGTTGAACTCCATCTGTTTTGTGATGCTTTCAAGACGGCATACGGTACCTGTATCTATCTTCGATGCACGTCGTTCAATGGTACAGTCACAGAATCGCTGATCACAGCGAAATCTAGGGTAGCACCTCTTGAAAACCTGGAAAAGAAACGGAAACAAACTTCCATACCACGATTGGAATTGTCATCCGCACTCACCGGTGCGCATCTTTTTGAGAAGGTCGTTAAGAGCATTAAGAAAACAGTTCGACCATACTTTTGGACTGACTCTATGATCGTAAAATGTTGGATCGCTTCTCCACCCTCTCGCTGGAACATGTTCGTGGCCAACAGAGTGTCGGAGATTCAACACGTCACTCGTGGAGGAATCTGGAACCATATTCCTGGGTTGGCGAATCATACAGATGTGTTATCCCGTGGGATGACGCCTGATCTACTGAAGGACTATAAGATGTGGTGGCAAGGCCCACCCTGGCTTCAACTTGACAAGACATCCTGGCCGACAACTTCTTCAACTTGCACTCAGGATCTGGATCCCGCTCTACTTGAGGAAAAACCGATTGTTTCAGCCACAGCTCAAGTAATCGAAACCAGCCCAAGCTTTGGTTTACGGTCGTCTTCAGGCAATTTGATCCGAATAATAGCTCTTATCAGAAGATTCGTTCACTATTGCAAGAACCGTGAAAATCGTAGAGTAGGCTTAATAGGACGTCAAGAACGAGAAGAAGCTCTGAGACAATTGCTAATTCTAGCTCAACAGGAAATGTTTCCTGCTGATCTTATTGAGTTGCAGAAAAATGGCGAAGTCAAGTCTACATCGAGGATTAATCAACTAACGCCACGTTTGGTAAACGGATGATTCCTGGTTGGCGGCCGGCTCACGAATGCCAACATTTCGGCTGGTCGAAAACATCCAATTATTCTTGACAATCAGCATCTGGTGACTAGTCTCATTACCGTTGACTACCACCTCAAACATCTCCATGCCGGACAAAAACTACTGATTGCCAGCATGCGAGCAAGATATTGGCCTATTTCTGCTCGAAACCTGGCACGCATGGTCATTCATCGCTGCGTGAAATGCTTCCGCGCTCGACACGAGCAAATTATGGCGGAATTACCCATCGAACGAGTAACTCTAGCTCCCCCCCCCCTTCCTGAGGGTGAGCGTGGATTACTGTGGTCCCTTCAACATAAAATACCCGTACAGAAAGGGAGCACCCATCAAGTGTTTCGTCGCCGTGTTCGTGTGCCTAGTAGTGAAGGCTGTCCATCTGGAGATCGTTGGAGACCTCACCAGTCAGGTTTTCATCGCGACATTGAAAAGATTTATTGCTCGTCGTGGTCGGCCAGAAATAACCCGACCCGAATGACACGGAAATACTAACTCCTGGTCACTTCCTGGTGGGAAGGCCACTTACGGAAATACCAGAACCATCGCTTCAAGACATCAACGAAACCAGGATGTCGAGATGGCAGCGAGTACAGAAATTTCTCCAACACATCTGCAAACGTTGGTCGACTCAGTATCTCTCAGAACTTCAAACTCGAACAAAATTGACCGGAACATCGTCTTCATCGGAACCATGGTGCTGCCATGTGAGGATAACATACCACCCCTCAAGTGGCGCATGGGACGAGTCACTGAGATTCATCCTGGGAAAGATGGAAACATCCGGGTGGTCAATGTTCGAACAAAGGACGGAGAATACCAACGAGCGATATCCAGAGTGTGTGTCCTTCCAATACGGGACAATGATGTGACGCCAACACAAGTTCACAGAGAAAATTAATGTCTTCTCCATCAAACAGCCCTTTGACATCCCTATATCAAACACTAGTGAATGACAGTAGGCGGCATGTCCCGGACCCAAATTGTTTTGGGCCCGCTGTCAGCTGTCAAATAGCTGTTGAACGAGCCGGTCGATAAGTTTTATTTTGGTCATTCTGACAGCTGAACTTGCTAAGATGTTGGCTATGCGAAAAAGATGTCCTTGCCATAGGCCTGCCATCAAACGAGTACAGAAATTTTTTTTTATTTTTTTGTGTTAAATTCAATCGATAGTTGTTTATTTTGCACTGTCTCGATCGAATAATTTCTCGCGTACGAATTGCTTTTTTGCGTAATTTTTTGTGGTGTACCGTCTAATAAGCACTCCGTTTATCTGTTGGTAGTGAAGTTCACAGTGAAAATCCTGTTTTTGTGCATATTTTGCGTTGTGAAAATAGTGAAATATCGATCAATTATTCAGACTACGGTGTTGTTATTGTTGCACACTAGCACAATTGGAATTAAGCATATTGCAGAATCCACCTCCATCGCATACACGCTGAAGATCTACACAGAGAAAAAAAAATTAAGTGAATAATTTCTCCAGCGGCTAGGCTACACGGAGAAAAAAAAGTCATCAGTGAGAAGTTAAGTTCACAGTGAAAATCTTGATATTAAATTTATCATGAGTTCAGCTTGTGACAAGTGCGCTAAACCTGTCAAAGGTGACGACGAGTTCGTTTCTTGTATGGCCTTTTGTGACCGGATGATTCATCTGAAATGCTCAAGTATAAAACTGAACAAAGCCTTCGTGAACGTTATCAATTCAAGCCAGAACTTGTTTTGGATGTGCGATGAGTGCGTTAAATTGGTAAAATGTGCAAGGTTTAAATCAGCCATCTCGTCTTTCGGTAGTGTGATCAAATCTATTACTGAGAAACAGGAGATCGCGAATGCCGAAATTAAAAACGAAATGGCAAAGCAAGGTGAGCTTATTGCCCAGCTTTCAAAAAAAAATCGGGCCATCTACTCCGGCAATTATGGATCCTGGAAATCACTCTCGTCAACCACCTTTAAAACGGCGTCGTGAAGACGGCTTATCAAGCAGTAGACCTCTTATTGGTGGTACTAAAGCGGTTACTGATTCCACAGTGCTTACCGTTCCTGAGCCTGTCGAGATGTTCTGGCTGTACTTATCTCGCATTCACCCTAGTGTGAAACCGGATGTTATCGCAAAACTTGTCAAAACGAGCGTGCAGAGTGAAGATTCGGTTAAGGTTGTTCCGCTAGTGAAAAGAAGATTCGACACGAGCCGAATGAACTTCATATCATACAAAGTCGGAATGGACCCAAAACTACGCGAAGTCGCACTGAATTCGGATTCATGGCCGAGAGGTATTCTGTTCCGTGAATTTGTAGATAATGGTCCAAAAAACTCATGGTTACCTCGTATGGATACGCCGTCCATCGTAATCTCTCCTCTGGGTTCGTCCCAGTTTACCACTCCGATCTCCGGACTGGATCCAGCATGCTGAGATCTAATTGTTTGTTGGATCATCGCAAACCAGAACGCACTACCTGTCGCACTATGGGAAACCCTAAGCCACCTGACCCAGTCGCGCTTGGTGTTTGCTGTGATCAAAATGACGTTGTTTCCTGCCTTCAGAGTCGTTCTGGTCCTGCGGTCGGGATTGGTAGTGGGGTTTCCCAACAACCACTTTCAGGCAAGTATGCTTCTGTTAGTATCAATTCTTTGCCTGATCTGCTTCCGTGTTCCAGCCCTGCCTCCAACTGTTTCGAACCCTCCAACACCAATTTCAACATTTCTATTGCTTCTGATCAAAGTGATCATACTAATGAAAATAGCCTTCGCCGACCTTGTTCTACACCGGGACGCACACTTGCCTCATGCCTTAAGGAAGTCCCCATCCCTCTCATCGCAGTCGAGCCTCTCCCGCCAGCGATCAACAGCCGTCCCAGCCCTGCGTTTGAGTTGGGTGATGGGTGCTTCCGAACTTCTACTACAGGCAAGTACTCTGTGAATTCGAACAATTCGTTGCCTGATTCGTTCGTCGTTTCCAGTTCATCTTCTAGCCAGCTTCGATCAACGTTTGCAAGCAGGATACCGGGACGCACAAATGCCGCTAGTCTTGAGGAAGCCCCTATTCCGCTCAACGCAGTCGAGCCCTACCTGCCAGCGACCAGCAGCCGTCCCGGCCCTGCGGTTGAGTTGGGAAACGGGGTCTTCCAGATTCCAAGTAACGGCAAGTATGGTCAAAAAACGGACACTTCCCGCTCTGATGGTATTTCCTTTCCCAGTGCTACAAACCTCGAACGTCGGAATTCGGACCTTTTAATTTATTACCAGAATGTTGACGGCCTTATTGATGATTATCGGTTAGCGTTCCTGGATCATTGCTACGACATTATAGTCTTAACCGAGACATGGCTAGATTCTCAGACTGTTTCTAGTTATGTTTTTGGAGATGGTTACGAAGTTTTCCGCTGTGATCGGAACATAAACAACAGTAGGAAAATTACTGGCGGTGGTGTTCTCGTTGCAGTTAGTGTCAGGTTGAAAGCAAGTGCAGTTGAAGACGATTCCTGGATCACCGTAGAACAAGTTTGGGTAGCAATTCAGCTTGGAGGCCGTATGCTATTCCTTTGTGCGGTGTACATTCCTCCGGATCTAACTCGAGATTTAGACCTAATTGATGCGCACTGCCGATCTGTTTCTGCTATTTCGAATACGGTTGCCCTCCATGATGAAATGATTATTTTGGGAGACTTCAACCTAGCGGGCATTGCATGGACTCCAACTCACAGCGGCTTCCTCCGTCCCGACCATGAACGTTCCTCTTTCCACGCAGGGGCTATTCAGCTTCTGGATAGCTACAGTACCGCAACTCTATCCCAAGTTAATAACGTGGTGAATGAGAATAATCGCTCTCTAGATCTCTGCTTCGTGAGTGGCCGAGATATTGCTCCCGTCATCTCTACAGCTCCCGTGCCTCTAGTTAAGGATGTCCCTCACCATCCTTCTCTAATAGTTGCTGTCGAGGACGTTGTAGCTCGAGACTTCGTCGACACTCCTGCTACTGTGTCATATGACTTCCGTAGAGCCGACTATCGCAGTATTGGTGATGTTTTATCTAGTTTGGATTGGCAGAGCATTCTTGATTCGACCGACGTTAACATCGCTGCTCAAACTTTTTCCCACGTCTTGGCTTATGTCATTGACAGACACGTCCCAAAAAAGATTGTTCAGACTGCCTCTCGGGTCCCTTGGATGACGAACGCTCTTCGCTCGCTAAAACGGATTAAAAGAGCGGCTCTTAAAAGATTCACGAAACACCGCACCATGTCGCTTAAAACGCAACTATAGCAGGCTCAACTACGAATATAAACGGATCAGTCGTGCGCATTTTCAACGTTATCTGAGTGGGGTTCAACGGCGTCTCAAATCTCATCCGAAATCTTTTTGGAGCTATGTTAATCAACAACGTAAGAAAGTGGGCTTACCTTCATCCATGTTCTATAATGGCGAGACTGCTGGCACTCAACAGGAAATTTGCGATCTGTTCTCGGTAAAATTTGCCAGTGTTTATGAAGACGAGAGACTAACCAGTCATTCTGTTCACGCTGCCGCCGACAATGTTCCCTTGGCAAATCAAACACTCAGCCTAGTTGATGTGGATTCAGAATCAATCTCGAACGCGGCATTACACCTTAAAACATCGCTTCAGCCCGGACCCGATGGGGTTCCGTCGGTTTTTCTGAAACAGAACATGGCTTGTCTTCTGTATCCACTTCATCAGATATTCCAGATGTCCCTCTCTAGCGGTACATTTCCTTATTGCTGGAAAATGGCGGACATGTTTCCGGTATATAAAAAAAGGAAGCAAGCGGGATGTGAACAACTACCGAGGAATCACATCGTTAAGCGCTGTATCGAAGCTTTTTGAACTGGTCGTTAAGAACTCACTTTTTACACATTGCAAGCAGTTGTTAAGTGACGACCAGCACGGATTTTCACCAGGGCGTTCCACAACTACAAACCTATTGTGCCTTACGTCGTACATCACTGATGGTATGATCGCTCGATGCCAAACGGACGTGATCTACACAGATTTAACGGCAGTTTCCGACAGGTTGAATCATGATATCGCGATCGCTAAACTTGACAGACTAGGAGTTGGTGGTAATCTTTTAAGATGGTTTCGATCATATCTCACAGGGCGTCAATTGACAGTTGACTTGGGTGACCTTCGTTCAAGGAGTTTCTGCGCCACGTCCGGGATACCGCAGGGTAGCCATCTGGGACCGTTGATATTTCTTTTATACTTCAACGACGTACACTATGTTATCGGAGGGCCCCGCCTGTCGTTTGCTGATGACCTGAAAATATTTATGCGAATCTGTTCAACCGCCAATTGTCATTTACTCCAAGCGCAGGTTGATGCCTTTGCTGATTGGTGTACTCTAAATCGGTTGGTGGTCAACCCGGCCAAGTGCTCAGTGATAACCTTCTTACGTCAGAAACAACCAATTCTGTTCAACTACCATCTTCTCGATACGCCCATCGAACGAAGGCAGTGCGTTAAAGACCTAGGTGTTCAGCTGGATTCGAAACTGACGTACACGCAACATTTATCGTACGTTGTTGACAAAGCTTCAAGGACACTCGGTTTTATATTCAAGGTTGCGAAAAACTTCAGCGACATTCACTGCCTAAAATCGCTCTATTATTCTCTCGTTCGTTCGACACTGGAGTACTGTTCAGCGGTCTGGAGTCCATGCTATGATAATGGCGCCGAGCGAATCGAATCTATTCAACGCCGTTTTCTTCGGTTCGCACTTCGTAGACTTCCTTGGAGCGACCCTTTTCGTCTTCCTAGCTACGAAAGTCGGTGAAAGTTGGTTGACATGGAGCCTCTGCGGGTCCGTAGAGATGTCTGTAGAGCTTTAACTGTTGCAGATGTGCTACAAGGAAGAATCGACTGCGGAAGGATCCTTCAACAGATTAGCATCAACGTCCAACCAAGGCCAATGCGTCACAACTCCATGCTCAGGCTTCCTTTTCGCCGCACCAACTATGGGTTGAATAGCGCTATTCACGGGTTGCAGCGAACCTTCAATAGGGTGGCGTCCATTTTCGATTTCCATCTGACGCGGAACGCACTTCGTCGGAGATTTTCTACCGTTTTTAGATCAATTGACGCACGTAGTTAAGATAGTGTATAGCTTTAATTATTTTATTTTTACTTATTTATGTTTGTGTCTTGACTCCACTTAAGAGGTTATGTACTCGTTTCTTATTGTAATTTTTTCCTATTTAACATCATTAGGACCTAAACTTGGTCTGTTGATGTATACTTCTAATAAACAATAAACGTTTTCGGGCGTTGCGGAGGCCTGCGGGTCTCCGCGTACCAGTTAAGTCTTTGTTTTTCAACATTGTTATGAAAAGCTCAGAGAATATTTTGTCACCCATATTAAAGTTCCTCGCCGCGGCTGTGACCTTCTTTCAGTCCCAAACGTTAGTTTTGAACTTTCTTCACCTACCTATACTTCCTATGATCTTTTACGTCGAAGAAAACAAACACCAGACGTGTCTTTTAAGTGCCTATTTTGTTTCTCCGCTTGAACGTTTACATGGCCATATGAGATGAAAGCCAAACCAACGATATTGGACGACAGAAGCCAATTTACGGTTATTAGCATCATAATTTTTACTCCGTAATTTTCGCTGTACCATTATTGCACTTGTTTTTTTCTCTCTCTCTCTCAAAAGTGTCTCCGTGATTATCATTTTTTTTTTCGAAAGAAAGAAAAACAGCAAACTGAAAACCTGCCGAGCAATGTGGATAATCGACCGTCGTTGACATCGTTTCATCACACCAGTTGAAAGTGCTAACGACGTTGATTGATGCAATATAGGTGTTTACCACGGGTGCAATTGCGAGTGCTTGCGAGCGATCATCTTGCACGGATGATTTCGTGGTCATAAAATTGCTAGCAACACAATCAGTTGGGGGCGTAGCACCCCCTTTCATGTTCCGTAGCCATTGCAATATTTCTGCAGCGTAATTTCCATCATTACTACACAAATCGGTTGTCACTCCTGCGGCTACTAGATTGTTGCGAAGCAAAAGAAGCAAACTTAGAAACCACGTAGTAAATCACCGAACCGCTTTGTTCCACGTCCCCAAATACACATCTGTCGACAGTCCGTCAGTCATTCATGCACTAACTGGGGCTTGGCCACCGCCGCCGGCACCAGCAGCCCCGAACCGGCCGCGTTCGTTTTAATTTACATTTTAGATTATGGCGGCATTTCCCTTATCTAAACTGCCACATCCAAACAGCTGACGACTGCGGCGACGACGACGAGTGGCAAGTTTGAGCGTAATTTGCATTTCTAGTCTTACATCTTACTCCTGCCATTATCATTATGGGGCTGTTTTATGGTCGGTTTTATGGTGTGTCTTCGGGTTTGTTGTTTTTTTTTTTTTTTGAAAGGCTTGGTTCTTTGCGTACTGGTTTTGAGTTGCTTCGAAGAGGACAGTTGTTGGAGGCGTCAGTACGCATTATTAGAATGCAGTGAACTCGCGTGGGCTGTAATATTATCTTCTGAAAGGAAGTCACTTTCAAAGTTGATTAAAATTGTTGTATTTTATGAGAATTTTGATTTTTATGTGAATGTGTCTTCTATTTTCAGACGTCTTGCATTGCTTATTCACTAGAAATAGGTATACGTCGTTTTCTCAATGGTTAGACATAAGTTATTAAATTTATGCGGTTGTTTGTAGTTCATATTTTAATAATTATCCATTACACAATAATATAAGTATACTGAGTAGTTTTTGTTTGTTCATAATTTAGAGGACTTTTCCATTTACTAGTACGAAACACTCGCTCTTCTGTTTTCCTTGTTCATCATTCCCTAGCACACTCATCACCATCACCATCATCTACAGTTCCTCGAGACATCGCGAGTTGGTGAGCATAATCCTAGTCAGTCGCCAGACCTGCTTGGAAGCGTTTTCCAGCGCTCCGGGGGATTTCCCCTTGAACAGATCCATATTCGGTAGGAAGTAGTGCGGACAGCGACGGCACTGAAGGCAGGAGATCAGCTGCAGGAAGATACCGTTGATGCGATCGCCCATGCAGTTCTCGTCCCATTCCATTTCGCGCGGGTGCTTCTCGCACTCATATAGTAGAAGTGTTTTCATGATGTACGAGGTCACCGGATTACCCGGTAGGTCCAGGTGTCGGTCGCGAAGCGTTTTCAGAATGCTGAGACACCGCCGCCGGCAGCCACCTGCAAATAGGGAGAAGAGGAAGAGTATGGTGAATTTTTGTTTTGATGAGTACCGCCATCTGGGGGGAAAATGATCAAATAGGCAGTTAGTCAAAAGTGCTACAATTTATTAATTGAACATTGGTTTCTCAGGTCAATCATATTATCTATTCAAAAAATGATACTTTTATGATTACTCTGATGAATTATCTAAAAAATAAAATGTTTAAAAACTGAAAACGTTTTGCTCAAATTTTCTACTGAATTCTATCACCTTCAAACAATTCATTTAGAATATGAGACAAAGCTATGAAATTATTGTAAAACCTATTACAAAGCATGCGCTTACCATCCCAATATCGGGGATGCTCTGATTTTAATAAACTTAACTTTGATATTGCTTGGAAAACTAATTGTCCGACAATGACTCCAATTATTTTCTCCATTGTCAGTTCAACCAAGCCTACCTCATAGAGCATTTCCAGCCAGAAACGCTACAAAATATATTGATTTTGTCTCAACAGTTTCCGGTTTTAATGAAATTTTGTCCATATGTAAGTTTATACCCAAGATAACATTTTTCATAAAAAAATCTTTGAATTTCCTAGACTAATTTCCTATAAGGGCTTATGTAAAATATGATTTTTGTTTATAACATAACATGTAAACGATTACTCTGATCAAAATGTTGCCTGAGAAGAAGTTGTAGGTCATAAAGTGTGCTTCAAGAAAAAAAAATACACTGAAATTAAAAAATGTAAATAAAAGCTAAAAAACACAAAAAATGATTTTTTGGAGGCCAACCGCCCCCCCCCCCCCTTCGAATTTTTTAAATTGTTTTTAAAAAAGCTTGAAATTAGATCCTAAGATTTGGTGAAGAGATTAAGACGGTCACTTCTACAATTTTTAATTTTTTTGTTTTTAAATTTTTTTTTTATATATATCGCATCACCTGCTTTGTTTTTTTTTTCCCCCTCCCCGGCGCCCTCCCGCCGCCAAAAATTTCTACGGTTTCCGGCGGGGAAAAATAAAGCCCCCCCCTCCCCCCCCAAGGGGGCTCCCATACAAATGAAACACATATTTCTGTATAACTCGAGAACTAATCAAGCAAAGGAATCCAAATTCAGCATGCGGAAGTTTTTGGAGGCAAAAAATATTTCTATGGTAGTTTGAGACCCCTCCTCCCTCTAGAAAGGGAGGCTCCCATACAAATGAAACAGAAGTTTCTGCATATCTCAAGAACTAATCAAGCAAATGGAACCAAATTTGGCATGTGGGGTTTTCTGGTGGCGAAATTTTTTTTATGGTGGTTTGAGACCCCTCCCCTCTCCTAGAAGGGGTGCTGTCATACAAATGAAACTGAAATTTCTTCATAACTCTAGATCTAATAAAGCAAATGGAACCAAATTTGGCTTGCGGGGATAATAAAGGCAATAAATGTTTCTACGGTGGTTCGAGGCCTCTCCCCTCTCTCTGGTAGGGGGGGGGGGCTCCCATACAAATGAAACACAAGTTTCTGCATATCTCGAGAACTAATCAAGCAAATGGAACCAAATTTGGCATGTGGGTTTTTCTGGTGGCGAAAATTTTTTCTATGGTGGTATGAGACCCCTCCCCTCTCATAAAAGGGGTGCTGTCATACAAATGAAACTGAAATTTCTTCATAACTCTAGATCTAATAAAGCAAATGGAACCAAATTTGGCTTGCGGGGATTCTTAAGGCAATAAATGTTTCTAAGGTGGTTCCAGACCCCTCCTCTCTCTCTGGTAGGGGGGGGCTCCCATACAAATGAAACACAAGTTTCTGCATAACTCGAGAACTAATCAAGCATATGGCACCAAATTTGGCATGTGGAGGTTTTTGGAGGAGAAAAATGTTTCTATGGAAGTTTGAGACTCCTCCGCCACCTGGAAGGGGGAGGGAGGGGAGTTTCCAAACAAATCCAACACAAATTTCTGAATAACTCGAGAACTTATCAAGTTAATGGAACCCAATTTGGCATTTGGAAGTTTTTGAAGGCAAAAAATGATTCTATTGCGGTTTTAGACTCCTCCGCTCACTGAAAGAGGGGTCTCTCATACAAATGAATACAAATGAATTTCTGCATAACTCGATAAAAATTAAAGCAAATGGAACCAAATTTGGCATGTGGAGGTTTTTGAGAGAAATAAATGTTTCTAATGTGGTTTGAGACCCCTCCGCCTTCTGGAAGGGGAGACTTCCATAAAAATGAAACATAATTTTTAGCATAACTCGAGAGCCAATGAAGCAAATGATACCAAATTTGGCATTTGGCATGTTGAGGTTTTTGAAGGCAAGAAATTTTTCTATGCCTGTTCAATACCCCTCCCCATTTTGAAGGGGGGGGGCTCCCATACAAATGAAAAGCAAATTTCTGCATAACTCGAGAACTAATCAAGTAAATGAAACCCTTTTTAGCATATGGGGGTTTTTGGAGGATAGATTTCTATATACATAGAAATGTATTTCTGTCTGTCTGTCTGTCCGACCCTTATAGACTCGGAAAGTTCTGCACCGACCAACGTGACAATTTATATGAAGGGGTTTTGGAGGCTGAGAAAGGTTCTTATGATTGTTTGAGACCCCTTCTCTCTCAGGAAGGAGCGCTCTCATACAAATGAGACACAAATTTCATCATAACCCGAGAACTAATCAGGCAAATGGAACCAAATTTGGCATGAGCGGAGTTTTAAAGGCAATGATTGTATGGTGATTTGAGAAACAACCCCCCTCTGGAAGGGAAGGCTCCCATACAAATGAAACACAAATTTCTACCAAAAATGAGAATTGTCCAGGTTACTTAATCACAAAACGTGTATTTCTCGGGTAAGAAGCATGTTTTGATAGAAGTTTGAACCCCTGCTTATTCAAGAAAAAAAAACTCATTTCGAAAAAATAACCATAAACATGCCAGTTATATTAAATTTTCCTTCATTTAGTTGCAAGCGTAGCAGCGCACGCACCGGGTTCAGCTAGTGTAAAATATGATTTTTTTAATATCATAACATGTAAACGATAACTCTGATCAAAATGTTGTCTGAGAAGAAGTTGTAGGTCATAAAGTGTGCTTCGAGAAAAAAAATACACTGAAACTAAAAAATGGAAATTCATGCCAAAAAAACAAAAAAAAATTGAGGCCCCCCCCCCCCCCTTCGAGTTTTTTTAATTGTTTTTAAAAATCTTGAAATTAGATCCTTAAATTTGGTGTAGAGATTAAGACGGTCACTTCTTTAATTTTTAAATTTTTTTGTTTTTAAATTTTTATAGATTTTTTGAATTTAGTGTAATTGCATATTTTGTAATATAATTTTACCAAAAATAGTCTCTACGATTTTGTTTTTATAAAAAAGCTTGTGCCAATTTTTTTCGTAAACTCAACCGTTCTGAAGTTCATGCGAATTTTATTAAAAGGAAATATTGCCAAAGTCTTGGACTACGCAAAGAATCGTGGATGAATTCAAAGTCAGCAGATACACTGCAACACAGGTAAGGTTTATGAACATCTTTGAATATTATTTCATGTCATGTTGGAAAAAATAATCTAAAAACTAATTTATTATTTCTTTCCTTGCAGGTAAAGGATATAGTCGCCAAAGATGGAATATTATGTAAGCCCCGTTCCAAATTAGGACATGAACTGAATGCAGATTTAGTACGTAAATTTGTTCAATTCTACGAAGATGACGATATCAACAGAATTATGCCGGGCCAAACAGATTATATCTCTGTAGTGACGAGTGGTGTACGCCAGATAACGTCTTTTGACGATGTCACTCAAAGAGTCATACTTGCATTTTAATGAAACCCATAAAGATGTTGAACCAAGCTTTAGCTTTAGCTTTGCAGCCTTACGGCCAAAACATTGTAAACTTCTTAGTAAATCAGGATCTCACGTTTGTGTTTGTACGATTCACGAAAATGTGAATCTTATGCTCAACAGCTTAAAAGTAAATCGCATTTTATGTGATCGCACTATCTATATGGAACAAATTCCGTTGCGATGAACAATTTAGAACAGACTTCTGCCATCTTCGCACGTGCATGAATTGTTTCGATACGTCAGCACCAGAAACAGCAATTTTAGAAAAAAAAAAAAAAAAAAAAAAAAAAAAAAGATATATAAAAAAAAAAAAATATAAAAAAAAAAAAAAATAAAATAAAAAAAAACAAACAACAAAAAAAAAAGTTTTTTTTTTTAAAAAAAAAAAAAAAAAAAAAAAAATAATAAAACAACAAAAAAAAAAAAAAAAAAAAAATTTAAAAAAAAAAAAGGAAACACAAGAAGATGGTGAAGTCATAGTTATTTGTGATTTTTCTGAAAACTACACATTTGTTCTTCAAGAAGAAGTGCAAAGTTATCATTCGAATAATGGTCAATGTACAATACATCCATTTGTAGCATATTACACCGTGTCCAATAAATTCTCATACAAAATAAAACTCTATTTATTTCAAATCGATAATGCAGATTTTATTGATAACTTTACCCATTATATTGCCATATAATACTGATCGACTACAGCATATGCTTTGGAATAACACCGCCTTTAACCGTCTTGACCAGCTCCAGACGTTTTTCGAAACCGTCACAGGCGGCACGCACGACTTCCATCGGTATTTCGTCTCAAATTCGTTTGATTACGATTTTGAATTGGTTCATATTAGACACCCTGTGGTCATTTACCTTCGCCAGCATGTATGACCATACGAAATAATCCAAGGGATTCAGATCTGGTGAACTGGGAGGCCATTCATTCTTGTCCAAAAAGTTGGTCACATCTTCTCGGCACCAGTCCTGAACGAGATTTGCAGTATGCGATGGCGCTCCGTCCTGCTGAAACACATAGTGATCATCTCCAAACACCTCTTGTACATATGGCTCGACAACGTTCTATAAAACTTCCGTTTTTAATATACGGCATTCACTTTAACGCCTTTTTCGATGAAAACCAGTGCCCCGCTTGCAAATTCCTCTCCAAACCATCACTGACGCAGCACTTTGGAACCGTGGAATATTCCTATCACTCTTTGGAACAGTTCTCGTAGAGAGAGCCCACAATCTGTCGTTCTGGACATTGTGGGATTATTGCAAGACGAATAACTTTTCGTCGGAAAAGATAAATTCTTCCGCACCGTGCCGCGACAAAAGCAGACTTGCTCTTTCGAGTCGTTTCTGCTTGGAACGCTCCAAAACTCCGTGAACCTTACGTTTCTTGAAAGCTCTTAATCCGAGGTCATTTTGCAGTATATTGTGCATTGACGATCTCGAAACATTCAGATCTGCGGCCATTTAACAACTCATGCAGTCCGCACCGTACGAGTACGACCGGATCTCTTCCGGTCATCCAACGAGCAGGTGTCACGGTACCTTCGGATGGTTCGGTACACAAAATCCCGCTTTACTCCGAGGTTTTTCAAATTTCTGAAAATAGCGCCCGGGCGCTCACCTTTCAAAAACTTTTTTATCACCACAGCACGAAACTCCTTCATCGCTGGTAAAAGATAAACACCGAACGAAAACAATCGGACATAACCTAAAGGCGTTTGTATAAACATAGTGCAAAACTACACCAACACATACGTGAAGCATGTTGGGTAGTTGCACGACACCAATGCAAGAAAAAAGTGTATGAGATTATATTGGACACGGTGTAAAAAAAAGGAAAACAAAAAAATAAATATTTTATGTTTTTTTTTAATTTTTAAAACAAAGGAATAGAAGAGTTTAAGTTTTCAATTCAAAAAAAAAAGAAAAAATAAAAAACAAAAAATAAAAAAAAAAAAAAAAAATTAAAATAAAAAAAGACAAAGCACCAAAAAAAAAAAAAAAAAAAAAAAAAAATACCTTTGTATTTTAAAAAAAGGATAAAAATAAAAAAGAATTGGGTTTTTTTTTTAAATTTCACCCCCCAAAGGCAAGTGTTATGGGGTGGGGGTATCTTAAAAAAAAAGGGAAACTAGAGCTTTGGGGGGGGGGGGTTTTCCCCGCCCTTTCCCCCCCCCCAGGTGGATGTTAGGCAAAGAAAACGTCCTTGGTTCGAGTACCACCTTACCCATGCCCTTTTGCTCAATTTTCAATACTTCTATTCTATTTTCAACCTACCGTACACTGACGGAACTTACAACACTTTCTCTTCATATCTTTCATTCTAGCAAACATTACTGTCCACTCTTGGTGCCTCATGGTGATGAGCGGACATCTCCTTCTACATCAACTAGAGCAAGTTTAGCTAAGCAACACGAACATCCTATAACGAATGCTAGACAACTTTATGACTGAGCAAATAATCGCAAAGAGGATCATGATACAAAAATGACATTTTTCTATGTTTCCACGGATGAATATGAAGAGGCTGAACAGGAACTCGATCCGATTTTTAACAAAGCAAAACCAATTCCTGGAACTCAAAAATATCATTCTTACATTCTAGTTTCAAATAACCAAATTGCAGTTAAGGTATTTTCTAATTCTAATATGTAATAAATTTAATGAAAATTGAAGAAAAAAACAACATTGTATGAAACACTGCTTTTTCTCTCCCTAAACAAAACTCTCCGAAACACACACATATCCAAAAGCCCCAACTTGATTCTTTTCCATCGCGTCCAAACAGAAAAGGGTAAGTCTGACTGCCACCGTGTCAGAAAAAAAATTACCTATTTTTCAATAATCTATTATGAAAAATACATTTTGTTGTGAACATCACGACTAACAATCAAAGAGGGCCAAACAAATTGAAAAAAAAATATAAATTTCTGATATTAAAATTCGCAAAAACTTGAGAACGGCTAGGCTAACGAAAAAAAAATCAAGTGCTTTTTAATTTAAAACATTGCATAAAATCTATTTTTGGTATATTTTAGAAAAAAAGTTATCATTTTTAGCATTTTCAAAAAATTCATAAATATTTAAAAACAAAAAAATTAAAGACGTGACTAGCTGAAACTCGTCACCAGCTTCAAGGGCATAATTTCAGCTTTTTTTAAAAAAAAATAAAGGGGATCCAAAGGGGGATCGTTTGAAAATATCAACGTTTGATGTTTTTTTAACATGAATTTACGAATTTTTTAGTTTCAGTGTATTTTTTTTTTCTTGAAAAACATTTCATTACCTACAACATTTTGATCGGACGAGCCGTTTGCAAAAAAAAAATAGAAAAAAATAAATCCACCTTTTGAATGCACCCTTACAGAAAATAAGTCCAGGATAATTTTGCACTCAAAGAAATCGACACCCTTATCAATCCTACTCCCTCCTACCAAATCTTCTTCAGTAAAATCAGAAAATTAGTCCAGGATAATTTTTTTTTTTTTTTTGGATTTTTGTATGGAAAACTTAGTTTTGGGTAGAAACCAACATATGGACAAAATTTCATTCAGATCGGAGAGAGTAGGGTCCAACCGGTTTGCTATTCTGGCTGGAAATGCTCCATACTGCATTGATCAACCATCTGCTGCAGTGTGCCTTGTCACCTTTGTTTCGAAACAATATTCAACTGTCAATACCACAGTAATGCCTCGACAGTACCTAAAACCGTAGGCTCAAAGGCCTGTTTCAAGTGCATTCAGGAGGTCCTGTCGGCCGCGGTCGCATCCATCGAAAGTGGTAAAATTTCTATCCGCCAGGCTGCGCGTCCGTAGGGCACTGTTTATAACCGAATTCATTGATTGGGCACCGGAAAACACGGCGGAAAGACCGGTTTCAAGGACTAATAGGAATGTGACCCATGCGAGATCATACAGATAGCAGGAAAATGAGAACTTCATCTCACCAAGTCGGATATACAGGGTGCGGCAGAAAATAATGCGAAAATGTTCAAACTTGAGTATTGGGTTAATTCGTGTAGCTAGTGACTAATTTCTGTCGAAAGTGTATTTGTTTATGTTTACTTTCAAGTGCTGCATCCAAACATTCTATTTGTTTTATTGCAAATTCGTCAAAATGTTCGCGAAAGAAGTGATCACGAGATTGGTGCTCGCCCAGAAGAAGCCGAAAGAGATTGCCAAGGTGGTAGGGTGCCATTTGGCAACAGTTTACCGCATAAAAAAGTCCCTGTAGGATGGTCCTAAGCAGCGGAAGCCGGGAAGCGAACGTCCGCGTTTTGCACGCACGCCGAACGTGATCAAATCGGTCCGTGCAAAAATTGCTCGCAACCCGGTGCGTTCCATAAAAAAAACTTGCAAAGGAAGCCAATATTTCGGAGAAATCCACGCGGAGAATCATCAAAGAAGACCTGCATGCATCTTCCAGAGCCTGAGTGAAACGCCACTTGATTACGGACCGGGTCAAGGAACTACGAGTGACTCGTTCCAAGAGATTGCTTTCCTTGTTGAAGAAGGAAAAAATGATAATCCTGTTCTCCGACGAAAAGCTTTTCAGCATCGATGCTGTGGCCAACACCCGCACGGACCGGTTCATTTCACCGCAGGAAATGGAGAACGTTCCGGAAAAAGTGAAATTCAAATTTCAAACCAAACATCCGGCTGGTGTCATGATGTTTGGCTTGGTGGCGTCCGACGGTTTGAAAATGCCGCCTGTTTTCATTGATGCTGGAGTTAAAATCAAAACCGAAGTGTATATCAGTATTTTAAAGGACCAAGTGCTTCCCTGGGTGAAGGCCAACTTCTCCGAGGACCAAAACGTTGTCCTACAGCAGGATGGAGCGCCGTGTCACACGTCCAATCGAACCCAACAATGGTTGAACGATAACATGAAGTTTTGGCCGAAGGATTTGTGGCCCCCTAGCAGTCCAGATCTTAATCCGTTGGATTATTCGACTTGGGCATATGTTGGAGCTCGAGCCTGCAAAACATCACACCCTAGTGTGAAAACCCTGAAGTCAACCATAACACGCACATGGCAGTCAATGTCGGAGGACTACGTCCGAAAGGCATGCTCTGGCTTCCGGCGTCGGCTCGAGGATGTTATTAATAAAAATGGAGGACACATTGAATAAATTTGTTTAACAAGACTTTATAAAGATAACTGCACTCGAAAATGTTGATATTAGTGCTTGAATTAGTTGAAAACGGGATTTGAAAGCAATAGAACAAATTTTCGCATTATTTTCTGCCGCACCCTGTACAATTCCTTGGTTAAACTTTACCCATGAACTGGAGTCAAAGACAGTGGTTGTGAGAAAGGAACATGTCTAAAACGTGCATGACCATTCAAGGAGTTCATTTTCGGTCATGTTTGCTGTATTCCCAAAATATATCGTTTATGCTGCGTTACAACCCGACATACCCGACCTGGCCTGAAGGAGGCCCGAAAGCTGGTCGTTATTATCGAACTAAATCTGATAAGGTTGCAATTTACCTATACCGTAAAGAAAGCACTCTTATTTATGCTTATTTTTCAGGATGGTTCGATACGATCGTATTTCAGGATTGGTTCCCCACAATTTGTCATTCTTTAAGAGCTTGAAAAATGACGATCCAGAGGCCCTAATTGGAGATAAAGTTGGGTCGCACTTGCAGTACAAAGTCTTCCAAAACTGCCTCGATAACAATATCCGATTTGCGTTCCTTTCGTCAAACGCTACTCGTACCACTAGACGTGACGTTCTTCAAGCCATTGAAGAAAACCTGGAGGCAAACACTGGAAGATTGGAAAAAGCGCAGTCGAGGATCCGCTCGCAATCGATTTCCTGGTTTGCTGACATCCACAAGAGCAGCGCTCAAAATATGCGATCGGGATTCCTAGCAATTGGAATTAATCCTCTCAATTAAATGATAGTTCTGAAGAAAATCCCAGGAGAAATCGAAGCAGAGACACCTTCATTCAACCCAAATTGCTCATTTTCCGAACAACGAAGAAGAAGCAACGATATTGTGAATCAGCATCTGGAAACATTCCCAAGCGACGTCGGTTAATGGAAATTCAACCGGATTAAAGTGTCACCGAACAACATGCACAGGAAATTTTTAACGAAAAGGAGCTGCCCTTGAGCAATGATGAGCATCTGAAGTCGGACGACAGCCAACAGAATCAAACAGAAGAAAGATGATCTCCCTATGCCGATATTACACTCTAAGATCAGATAAACAAAGGAAGTCGTAGATTGCTTGCATGTAGGGAAGATCGCGGATTCCCAAACATCTCTTACCTCACGGAAGGGTTGTCTACCTCATGGCCACTAGGGTATCCCATAGTCGTACTCTGTAGGCATCATTATCCAGGAAATACCAAACAGCGTGATCTATGTCATCATCCGTACCTACATATATTGCTATCGACGAGGTTAATTCTGTAGAGATGTGCGTCTAGCGAGTAGTGGTTGGACATAAGTCTTGACTTCACACAAATGAAGCGCCGACTTACTTCCAGACTTTTGAACCACGACTCGAAGGAACATTTGGAATAATGGAATGTAACCACCGCCCAAGAGAATTACTTGTCCCATAGTTTTGCCAACTTTGAAGAGAACTCTGAAGTACTAATGGGAAAAAATCAACATGTGAAATTCTTCTACCGAAAATCTCGCCTTTTTGTGCGCCCACCGTTACTAGATAGTCTGCCTTCTCATTGCCTGGAATTGACCCTTGGTGTGTGAAATGAACTTCACCTCGGAGCTCACTTCCTTCGTGGGGGAAGTAAAATACGAAGTGCCCTGCCAGTCGTTGCCATCCAGGGTGAGATAGATCTCGTCGTCCATCACCACCGCCACGTCGCAATTCGCCGGAAAAATCGAGTTGACCATCTTAGTCAGCCGCTGCCGCTGCGACAGTGCCTGCAGCTCCGAAATCAGCGAACGTGACTTCCGCTTCCTGACATGTATGTTCATGTTCGCCAGGTACTTTTTCACTGTGTGGCCGGTTGAACCGACCTCCCGGCCAAGCGCACGCAGCGATGTAGCCACTTTTCCCTCGGTCTTCCTCTTCAGCATCCTTTGGAGCTTCTTGTCGCTTAGGGTCGTCGGCCGTCCGGAACCGGGCTTTCTTTCGATGCTCTAATTGTTGTCTAATATTGTCAAGATATTATAAAGACTGGACTCGGAAAAAATTAGACACACAATAATGATCATCAAAAATCCATTTTAAATCGGATACTTCTCAAATTTTCAGGGATTAAATAACTATATAGTAGCTATGGTTTGGCATAATTTATTTATTGAATTTCCTCCCCAAGCTGAATGCTCGTACATTTCTCTTAACACTGCTCATGAGATCTTGGGCGAGGCTTTTTCCATCTTCCTCACACAATTTCTCCCAGTTTTTCTTCAAAGCTTCATCGGTTTTGAATGTTTTTCCGCTTTTCTTCAACTTCTTCTTCATTATCGCCCAAAACTTTTCGATCGGACGAAGTTCTGGTGTATTTGGCGGATTCGCCTCCTTCGGGACCACATTAACGCCCATAGCTTCGTACCAATCCATTACAGGCTTGGCGTAATGGCACGAAGCGAGATCCGGCCAGAACAGCGTGGGACCACGGTGAGAGCGGAGGTAGGGCAGCAAGCGCTTCTGCAAGCATTTCTCTCGATAAATCTGCCCGTTTATGGTGCCGGTTGTAACGAACGGCTTGCTGTACCGTCCACACTCGCAGATCGCCTGCCACAACAGGTACTTCTTCGCGAATTTGTCCATCTTTCTCTTCCGGAACTTTTCCGGAACCTCCATGCGGGACGTACCGACAAAAATCTCGAGGCCAGGGATTTATTTGGTGTCTGCCTTGATATATGTCTCGTCGTCCAGGACGAGACAGCCTGGCTTGACCAGCCACTCACGGTACAGCTTCCGCGCACGCAATTTGGCCACCGTGTTTTGCTTGTTAGTCCGGTTTGGTGCCTTCCTGACCTTAAAAACACGTAGTCCAGCCCGCTTCATGGTATGTTGGACGAACCACTTCGACGAATTGACCTTTTTGGCCACGTCTCGGGTGGAAAGGTTCGGGTTATTCTTAAAGTACTGCCTTATCTTCCGCGCCTTCTCTGGGTATTCCGTTTTCGGTTTTCGGCCGCTTCCAGCGCGTCGCTCGATGGTCTTCGTCTCCTGGAACATCTTCACAGCGCGGGACACGGTGGAATGGTGGATTCCAAACCTTTTGCCGATCCATCTGTGCGACTGACCAGGATTATCGATCACCACGCCCAAGACTTGCTGGCGTAGCTCGTCTTGTTTCGAATGCATCTTGAAGACCACTTGACAAATCGCAATAAAATTTTGCACACATAAACATAACACTCTGAACTAATATTACCCAAAATTTCATTAATTTTTACCCCCGTGATAAAGTTACTCCCAAAACAAAGTGTTGCATTTTTTCCGAGTCAAATAAAAAAAAAACAAGATTTGTGATATTTTACGTAGATTTTGGTAATTTTGGGTAAAAGTAGTACTTTTTTGGGCTAAATAAGTGGCCAGTAAAGCTACTTGACTGGTCAATACTCTTAGATTGGCATTGAAAAGGAGTAAATACTGTCTCATAATCATAAGTTGAATGATGCATTTTTTGTGCTGTTTTATTCCGGGCACTTCGGAGGTAATTATTTTATATGATTAAGAAACATTTAGCTCATCGTTTTTCTTTGAAAGGTAGCTTATGAATGGAAGTCAAAACTGCAAAAATTATTATAGGTTCATTGAATTTGATGCTATTGACTGTCCCAGAAAATAATGGCAGACTTTTCTAACGCTGTTATATCAATATACATTTTTATTCTGGTAGTCTGTCGGCTCCATCTTATTATTTACACCCAAACGACAAACCGAACACAACTTACAGCAAAGTTTCACGCGTATTTCGAGAGATGGGAAAGATTTTCGTTTAAAAACGCCGTGCCATCGTGCACAAGTGGAGTATTCCAGGATCATCACTAAGAAAGTTGGCGAAACTGGAAAACGTTGGTGTGAAAGCGGCGCGTATTGCGATCCGAAAGCTCTGGGAGGAGTACACTGAGTGAAATAATTATGAGGACAAGACTCAAAATGCTTCCGGTGCGTTTAAAGTTTCTGTTACCTAAGTTTTTGTCAATATTTTAGAATTTACATAAAAAAAAAACTGCTCAAATGGTTTGATAAATTTGTGATGCAAACTCTAAATTAATTATTGAAAACAAATTAAAATTCTTCCACAGGAAATAAGTATAAGGACAAAGTTAAAATTTCAACAGAAACGTGCATGAAATTAAGAGTAATTAATAATGCGTTGCTCCTCCCTTGTTTTTATTGACCTACATCAGTCGTATCGGTATTGAAGTGATGTGCGATTTTAGAACATCATTGCCCAACTTGCGCCATTCTTCGACCATAGCAGTTCGGAGTTGAAGAAGGGTGTTAAACATACGCCCATGATAGAAAACTCTTCGGGAAAGTAAGCCCCAAACATTCTCGATTCGATTGAGATCTGGGCTACATGCTGGCCATTCTAGAACAGGGATGTTACTATTCGCAAGAAACGATTTCTTGTTACGTGCAGAATGGCAAGTGGCGTTTTCCTGTTGAAATATCATGTTGTCATCCATAATATTTTTTCCCGGATTTCCCGGTTCGGACCAAATATTAAAAATTTCCCGATTTAAGACTGATTTACAGGTCGTGAAAAGCGTCACGGTATATGCGCGCCTGTGTGTTTTAAATGAAGCCCGGGATTTTAATTTCCTGTGGCGGGAATTAAGTCTACACAAAAAATACAGTTTTCTTGAAGTGTAAATACAACCACGGGATTTACTCAGGAAAATAAAATTCATCTCTACACACTACGTCTTCGGCGGGAACAAAACATTTCCATTTTTTTTTTCGTGCGGTTTTTGCAACTTTGAATTCGAATAAAAAATAAAAAAAATAAATGTCAAAAGGAGCCGAGTTCCGAAACAGTTTTTTTTTTCGATATAGATGTGCTCGAAGATTTGATGGTTTTGACAGTCAGTATGAACAGCAACACAGGAAGCGAGCTCCTGCAATAAAAAAGAAAAGAAACGCGTAGCCAAAACGACAATACGGGATAAGGAGATTGACACTTACGCTTTGCGAAGAAATTTCGAAACATCCTTGCTTGTACCCAATAACAAGAAAGGAGAATTCCAACAAGATAGCTAAATATGCAATTTGGCAACAAATCAGTAGTACTATTTGATTTAAAGCCGTTTTCGCTTATTGTGGTAATGCTACAAAAAAGGCTGTCGAAATACGATGTGTGTTAATTCGCAAATAAAACTGTTGGAATTGGGCGACGAATACGAGCTCAGTATCGCCAACATAGGGAAAAAGTGAACGAGAAAGATTAATATAAGGTTTTCTGGTATCTAATCCTCTTTCTTTCCAACGCATAGGACGAATATTAATTTTGTTTCCATAGGGAAACGTTTGCCTGACAGCAAGTTCTATACTTTCTATGCGCTTGAAAGAGAAAAGAGATTAGACGCCAGAACACACGTTGCTACACACTAGACGAATGAGCCAAGATATTTATAGAAGGTAAATCAGTTGACACACTCAACAATTTCACAGATCGTTTTGGATGAACACGCTAAAATATGAATAACTAGAGGTCGATGATAATCACATACAACCTTATGAATAATCATGTGAACATAAATTCCCGGTTTTTTAGAGTTTCCGGTTAATTTCCGGTTTTCCCGGTTCTGTGGCCAGCCTGGAATTCATTCTGGTCGAAATGAAACACACTGGTGCTTTTCCAGCAAGACTAAAACCTGGCCAGATCATCAAAGTGCCCCCTCCAAAATTTCTCGATTCCTTTTGTGGCTTTTCGCGTCTTATATCCTGCCAACAGTTAGTTGAGCCATCCGGTCTATCTAAATTGAATTTCTTTTCATCGCTGAACACAATATTTTTTCACTCTTTCCCAGAATTGATACTTTTCTGCAAATTAGAATCTTGTTTTTTTAAGTCGAGACAATAAGCGAGGAAAGGGCACACTTTTACCATATTTGATATTATTATCACTGCTGAAAATTTGCTGCACTTGTCGTTTAAACACTGGAAGATTTAATTCATTCCTGATATCACCCGGAGAAAGCATACGATTGATTGCCAATCGCTTAATTTCACGTTTTGTGCGTTCTGAAAACGATGCTGGACGCCCTTTTCTCTTGATGGTCGCGTATTTCTCACCCAATTTCACGGAACTATGTACCACCGTTTTGCTCCTTCCTCTGCTTCTGCTTGCGATGTCACGGATTGTCAGTGCATTTTCACGATGGGCCTAAATTTCTCCGCACTCAAACTCTGAAAGAGTGGTCGATTTCGACATTTTCCGAAAACCACATAATAAATATGAAAATCAAAATTTTCGGTCAAAATATTGGTTGAATTGATGAGTGTGATATTATAACAATGGTAATATTTGTTTTAAAAACTTACGAAGCCAGCGAACGCAAAAACAACCAGCTTGTTCTTATAATTCTTTCTTTCTTAGCAGATGAAAACAGTAGATAGCCCGCGTTTAAAGACAAGTCTTCACCGAAACTGTGTAGTCAACGAGTGATGATATTAAACTGGAAAACAGAAGTTTTGCGTAAATGAACCCAATTTTAAAGAATAGACTTTTCGCAGCAAGATGTCACTAATACTGGCATGCTGCTTTACACGTATAGGATCGATTTATTTATTGTTTTCAACCACGAGATCAGCTGTCAAAGTATTCAGGTTGACACCGTTTTGTTTTTTGTTTTCAGCCAGCAAAACGATTGTATTAGTGAAACTGCTTACAAATACTAACGGCGGTAGAGAAGCCTATTGCAAATTTTTGGTTGTCCTTATTTATATTTCGTTCAGTGTATTCGCTAGCGAACCTGTCACGAAGTGGACGAAAAAAGGAGAGTCGAACCTCAGACGTACAAGAAGCAGATGCAGCCAAAACGAAGTCCTACACAAGCAGCCAGCGTGAAACCACGGGTGCGAAAACTGTATGATACAGTTTTCGCCAAGAACAAGTACTGCATCATGATGGACGACGAAACGTATTCGAAGTTGGACTATAAAGCATTCCCGGGATCGCAATATTACACGATTCGTGTTGACAAGGCGCACACCTCAGTTTTCACTGAAAATTGTGGCAAAACGGCGATGGTTTGGCGGGCAATTTGCTCTTGAGGTAAATTTACGAAGCCATACATCGTACATGGAGCAATGATTGCAGATATTTACGTCAATCAATGCTTTAAAAAATACCGGTTGCCGCTTATTTGTCAACATTACAATCATGTAATATTCTGGCCCGACCTTGCTTCGTGTCATTACGCTAAGTTGACCATGAACTGATACAAATCGTCGGAAAACGTGATAATCGTACCTAAGCACTTCACTGATTACTGCTTCTGTGTTCATTGAATAACTTCGGATTGCCGATACATCAAAGTAAGTAGTAATACAAAATTTGTGCTAACGTAGCCTTACATCCAATTATTTTAAAGGCATGGCTGAAATTTGGAAACATTTCGATAGAATTGCGGATGACAAAGAAAAAGCACGATGTCGGAAGTGCGAGCAGATTTTGTCGTGCAAGGGCTCTTCGACCAGTGGCTTGCTCCGGCACATGAAGAACAAACACGACATGGATTCCAAACCCCCCACAAATCCTAGTGAGTCTGCTGCGAAAGTTAAATCATCCACACCGAATGTCCCCGTGAAACAAGTATCGATGCTCAAGTTCGTTAAACGTCAGTCACTGGCGGAAATTGTAGCTCGGCTGGCAGCAGAGGACGGATTTTCGATCAATGCAATCACCAACAGCAAGTTCATCAGACAATCGATCGCAGATCGTGGATATTCTCTGCCAACGTCGAATACATCCGTCAAACAAATTAAAAACCCTTCATTTTCAAAAATCACGAAAATTTACACTTCAACCTTGTGGTCGTCAAAACTCGTTGGAACTCGACTGAAACGATGCTGGAGCACTTCATTCGCTTCACTTTCCGAAATAAGCCTTTCAGGTCTTATCTTGGACAGTGATTTTTAGGTTGCAAAAAAAAACCTTCAGGAAACTCTTCAGCCAATCAGACTCGCTTCGGAAGCATTGAAAAGACGAGATGCTACATTGCTGTCTGCGGAAGGCAGCTTGAGTTTTTTGTATTCGAAGCTTAAGAAAAGTAACTCCAAAGTTGGAACCGACCTCTTCGATGCAATCACGAAAAGAATCAACGAATGGCGCCAAAAGGAAATAATAACAGCGCTACGGTTCCTTCGAGGTCTTCCGTTGTCAACGCAAGTGCCAGCAGCAGTGTTGGTGACTGCCGAAAAAATCGGCGAAAATTATTAATTGTTATCCGTGCTTGAAACAACCACATCGATAAATGTATTAGTAAGGGCATCATACGCAGGAACTCAGTGAGTGAACAAAATTAGACGTTTTGTAGATTACTTCATTCCACCACGCAAGTCGAATGGACAACAGCTCTGCCTACTTATGATTCACTCTTGAGCGATTCCACGAACAAGTGGGAAATTTTGCCAGTTTTTATTTTTTGTATTTTTTGATTTGCATGAAACCTTGCATACAAGTTTTTGGGGAAGAAAAACGCCGTTTTGCATACTTGGTTCGCCATTTTGAATCTAGCCTTACTTATGAGAAGGGCCTATGAAAAATGCACATGATATCTTCAAAAAATTGTATCTCGGAAACGGTTTGTCCGATTGGTTTGGTGTCTTCGGCGAAGTTTTAGACAATTGTTGATGCTATATGGAGAAAATATACACGGTAAAAAAAAAGTTTGGTTTTGTGTTTTGAAATAAAATATAGATTTTCTCTTAAAAGTTACATGTCAATAATTTTTTAATTATTCTTATTTTATAGCTGACTAAAAATGCTATCTAGTGCACAGTGAGTTGTTCTAGAGAAAAATAGGTTACAATGAAAAATTAAAAAAAAAAAAATTACAATTTTCAAAAAAGCTATTAAGAAAAGTCAAAAAAGTTTGTCATCCTAATTTTATGAAAGTGCATCAAATTTGCAAGCAAAAAGTACTTCGGTAACATTTTTCTAAGATGCACCGTTTAGAAGATATTACTGATTTAATATTGATTTTTTTGATAACTTAATAAGTTTTGGCCCTTTTCGGATGTACTCCGTGTTTTTCCAATTTTAAAAAGTATTTTTTTCGGAAAGATTAAAAAATTTTGAGTTAAAATGACACTGACAACTTAAAGATTCGAGTGAAATTCTCTGCCTTAAAAGTATTATGAAAAACAAGTTACAAAATCCCACTATCAGGAACAATGATTTCTTCCAGTTATTTTTGGTGCGTTGTGCTGAAAACGTGCTAACAAGTATTAGATACAGGTAATTAGATACCAGTTAGCTGTACTACGTACAGTTGGTGATTGTAAACATGGTCTTTGTTGGAACTAGTCCACCATGGCCACGCTGGCCATAACGAGGTTAGCTCCGTCGATGACCGTTTCTTCTTCAACACCCCCCCGTATATACATTTACAATCTTCTTCAATAACAATATACCTACGCCAGCAAATCTACCTCGCTCCAACTCTCCAAACTCGTACCTGAAGGTTCGACGATACCTGAGCGTTCAACTCTACCTATCTTCCAACAGTCTTTACCCAGCATTCTATGATTTCTACCCGTGAGCTGTATAGTAATGTCTGACTCGGTTCTGAATTCATCCAGTATCTACCAAACAGTTACAATGCAGAAAGGTTGCTAGTAGCATAGTGATTATAGTAATTTCAGCTCATAATCCTGTGTTTTTGAACGAGATACAGTGTTGTTTGATAACATAATAATTGTAAAGGAAAGTGTAACACGTTTTGGTGCAAAGGTAAGTTTTAAATACACATTTTAATTATATGTTTTGTGATATTTTCGTACAAAACTAACAATTGGAAAATATTTTCTATGTTACAGATTACAAAATGAGTAAAATAAGATGTATTCGCCCATTCAAAGACATTCAGTGTTCGAAAGAGCTGCGATATCTCACGGATGGTATCATCCAAAAACTAAAATCAATTGGATTTTCCAAGGTATCCACACTGAACACCAAGGATTTTCGTATTTGTTCGTCTTGCCGTCTACATATTGATTCAAGAGCCCACCTCACCCAAAACGAAGAACAACGCGTAGCCGGCGGCTCAAGGATGCCAACTGTTCAGACCATACCTGATGTACCTGATTCGCAAAGCTATGAAAGTTTGGTCACGATACCATCAGCGTCAACGCTAAGCACAATTCAATCAAATGAAGACTTCACGATGCCTGTAGACGTCGAAATATTCAACCGAGGAATAGCAGCTATTCGTGTTTCGCCTATAGATTTAGGTAAGGTTAAAAATGTTCACTATCCTGAAAAAAGTGCGCTGAAATCGTCGAAGGTGTACGAAGAAATCTTTTTAAATTAGACGCTAAAACAGAAAAAGCAAACGAGTTTGATGAAGTCATATAAAATATGAAAATTAAATTTTTAATTTCATCATTGTTACCAACATCATGGTCAGTACAAAAAATTGTAGACGAATTTAAAACCAGTAGAAATATGGCATCAGATGCAAGAAAGGAAAGAGATAATGTATTTGATTCATCTCAAGGTTCAAGCTCTGGAGAAGCTTAGAGTAATGAAACAAAAGAACTGGTTTTGATTTTTTTGAGGACGATGATATAAGCCGTGCAATGCCAGGCCAAAGAGATTTTGTTAGCGTAAAGACAAGAAATAAGAGATTAGTTGTTCAGAAAAGATTGTTAATGATGACATTGAGAGAAGCTTTTAATCGCTTTAATGAAATGTACGTCAATGTAAAAATAGGGTTTTCATCATTTGCAAGCCTCCGGCCAAGGCAATGTAAACTATTGACTATCACAGGAACACATAATGTTTGCGTTTGCACTACGCATGAAAGTGTCAATTTAATTCTACATAGCTTAAAAAAATACAATGTCTTGAATGATCTAAAAACATTAACGAATAGATTACTTTGCGAATATAAGACAACTGATTGCCATCTACGAAGATGTAAAAACTGCCCAGATACCTCAGTTTTAGAAGACAGTTTATTGAAACAACTGGAAGAAAACTTTGTTGAAAAGCTTTCATTCGAACAATGGGTTACCACTGACAGATGTGATTTAGAAACTATTGTAAAGCAAACCGATGAGTTTGTTTCATTTTTCAGCTCAAAATTAGAAAGTTTGATTCCGCATGATTTTGTAAAAACCGAACAATCCAATTTTTTGAAAACTACAAAACAAAACTTGCAAGATGGTGAATTTTTAGCTATTTGTGCCTTTTCTGAAAATTACAGCTTCATTTTGCAGGATGAAGTTCAACCACACCATTGGAACGAGCAACAGGCCACAAACCAACCTTTCGTAATATATTATACTGAACGCTGAATGGCATTTCTTCGTAACATCGCACGGAAAAGGTCCATGCGATGCTATTGGAGGTACGATAAAACGCATGGCTACCAGAGCAAGTTTAGCCAAAGAACGCGAACACCCGATAAAGACTGCAAGAGAGTTGTTTAATTGGGCAAACAAACGAAAAGTTACAAAGTTGCCATTTTGTTATTCTACTACAGAAGAATACGAAAATATGTCTTTGCAGCTAAATAATCAATATAATAATGCAAAAACAATTCAAGGAACTCAAAAATTCCACTCATTTCTTCCTCTATCAGAAAATACAATAAAGGCAAAGCTTTATTCAAACTGTCCTGACAATGATGCCAAAATATTCGATATTGTTAAGAAAGTTGTGTAAACAATAATTTTATAAAAATACAGGAATAAAAAAAAAACTGATGATATCCAACATATAATGTTATTTTTTATTGCGCACAATCACCATCCCTGAAAAATAAGCTTAATTCGCTCTTTTGAATCTTGCTAATTGAGGAGCTTGCATTTGCAGTTCTCAAAAAGGTGTATCTCGAAATCGAGTTGTCTCATCGGTTTGATGTCTGTGACGATGTTCGGCAATAGAGAGAAAATATGCACAGTATAAACACATCCAGTTTAAATGGATTAAACTGTTAGGCGATATGCAAGAGTTGAATGCACGTTTTCAGCACAACGCACCAAAAATCACTTGAAGAAATCATTGTTCCTGATAGTGGGATTTTGTAACTTGTTTTTCAAAATACTTTTAAGGTAGAGAATTTCACTCGAATCTTTAAGCTGTCAGTGTCATTTTAACTCAATCCAATCTTTCCGAAAAAAATACTTTTTAAAATTGGAAAAACACGGAATACATCCGAAAAGGGCCAAAACTTATTAAGTTATCAAAAAAATCAATATTAAATCAGTAATATCTTCTAAACGGTGCATCTTAGAAAAATGTTACCGAAGTACTTTTTGCTTGCAAATTTGATGTACTTTCACAAAATTAGGGAGACAAACTTTTTTGACTTTTCTTAATAGCTTTTTTGAAAATTGTAATTGTTTTAAATTTTTTTTTTTCATTGTTACCTATTTTTCTCCAGAACAACCTACTGTGTTCTAGATAGCATTTTCAGTCAGCTATAACATAAGGATAATTAAAAAATTATTGACATGTAACTTTTAAGGGAAAATCTATATTTTAGTTCAAAACACAAAAACCAAACTTTTTTTTACCGTGCATATTTTCTCCATATAGCACCAACAATTGTCTAAAACTTCGCCGAAGACACCATACCAATCGGACAAACCGTTTCCGAGATACAATTTTTTGAAGATATCATGTGCATTTTTCATAGGCCCTTCTCATAAGTAAGGCTAGATTCAAAATGGCGAACCAAGTATGCAAAACGGCGTTTTTCTTCCCCAAAAACTTGTATGCAAGGTTTCATGCAAATCAAAATATATGAAAATTACTCGTTGCTGATATGATATGGAACCGCTCTCTTCGTTGATTGAGTGGCTATGGAAATACGACCCAGTAGGATCGCCAGATGATAATGTGTGGAGACGAGAGATGATAGCATTCATTTGAACAGAATCAATCATTGTCTTTTAGTTCGAATGACAGTGTTGGAAGTTTTTTTAAGTATATACCAATCTGGGAAAAATCAGCCCACTCAATAAGATTTTTATTTTTTATTTTCCTGTAATACGTATCCGATAAGTCGTGAAATTTTTTTTCAGGGCTATTGACACATTGTGTTATGCACATCTTATGAATTTTATATCATATAATAACATGCAAGAAAAATCGTTATGGAGATTTCAATTGAAGAGGGTTTAATATCCATATCGTCGATTATCGTTCGTTGAACAAACATTCGCTTATTTTCTATTTCAACAAGAATGCATACATTTTTGTTTTGTGACGTGTGAAAAATCTTCTGTACCGGACAGGGAAACCACTGCATCCGGGTTGGTAATGCCGTACCATTACCATCTAAGGAACCTGTGCCATCATCAGTATCTACCAAAAGCAGAAAATACTGGTCTAAAGGAACACATGTCACTTTATAATAACATTTGGCGTTTAGTTGCTACATATTTTCTGTATTTCCTGCTGTATTTACTGGCAACACTGTGCCAGTTTTCGGCTTCCGATTCCTTTTTGCTTTGAACGCGGTACCACACAATCACCAAGTGATCCGATCGGAAGCTTCGATCACTAGCACTCAATCGAATCAGGAAACGAAAATGAATCTCCAACAGAAGCCAACGAACGAATCAATAAATTGTACAAGCAAGCAGTGATGAACACGCATACAATTGACAAACGACGAAGCTCATGCTATGTTCATTCAATGTTTACCTTGGCCCATCAGTTTTCGGTTTGAGAGGTGAAGCAGACCTTCTCATTGCGTGCGTCTATTGAATCAAAGAAGAGCGTGCAACGAATGATTTATGATACGATAGGAACCATCCTTGGCCAGCAGAACTGGAAAGCTCATCGAAAACGCAAATGATTAAGTTCATCAAGGAACTGGGAGTTCGATTGTTGCAAGACTGCCAAAGACAGACCGATGATGATGCTGCCGAGTTGAATGCTGAATTGTCCTGTATGCATGACGATTCAGGATCGACACCATCGAGGATGCGTGAAGAACTGGAATCGGCTATAAAGGAATATGCCAACCCGTCCCAGACTGATTCGGCAATGATTGATTTTTCAAAAGTAATTGCGGAAGAGCTGCCACTTTTTGAGCTACATGGTAAGTTGAGTCCGAATCTTGAAATCATTTTCGGCGGCTTAAAATCAATCAAACCGACGTCAACCGATAGCGAGCGCGTCTTTTCGAACTCCGGAAATATCTGTTCTAAAAAGCGAACCTGTCCGATGAAAGCATTAATAACATTTGCTTCTTGAAGTCGTATTTTCAGAGAACGAATTCAAATGGATCAGACCAGTTACTTTATTTGAACCATTAATTTTTTTTTATTTATGAATAAAACATCTTCCTAACCACAAAATTGCATTTTTAAGCACATTGAAAATTTTCCTGGATCCCGGGATTTTCCGGGACAAGCAACACATTTTATCCCGAATCCCGGGACAAGCAAAACTGGTCGGGAAATGGAACCTCTAATCACAACAAATAATCTGTCAAACTGCTGTCATAAGCTGCTTTGTTGTTTGACAGTTGCTACGCAACAAATTCAAAATTTACTGAATAAATCGAAAAGAGCATCTTCACGTTTTTCCTGTAGTATGTCGTAATTTATAAACTATTGCAACAATCCGAATTTTGCACCCTTTTTGTAGATCGGCGCCCATCTCCAATTACGAAAAACTTATGAATGTGGGTCAATTGAACAATACTGATCCTCCTTTTGATGATAGCAGCTATTTAATTATCCCACCTGCTATCCTTCTTGATCGCAAACATCTCTGCCGCTAACATCCAGGTCTTTTGGGTTGCCGCCATATGAGCTCGGAATGGAAATTATCAGACCACATATTGGGATTTTCTCCATAGTTGATTACATGTTCCGAATCTTTCGGGTGGCCACCATTTGGCCTCTGAAGGGACATCTTCAGATCACAAATTGGAGTTCATTCCACTTTCATAAACTGAATGTTGATTGCAAAACAAAAAATCGCCCTTTTAGGTCTACTTCTGAGAGCTGGCCACTTTTACGGATGTTCCGGATCTTTTGGAGAGCCACTTGTTTCCCAGCATGGTTCTAAATGTGTATCAAATTAAAATTGTTTTTGACTTTCAATTTTTTGATGCACACCACGCTGATTTAGAAAGCAATTCACAAAGTAAGCTAAGATTATCTTTGCAGTGGTTCTCTAGAATGATGATGCCCCGTTTGGCATAAAGACGTTCGGCATACGTATGTTTGGCCGAATGGATGATTGGCCGAATGGACGTTTGGCCGAATGGGCGTTTAGCCGAAAATTGTCTATAAGCATACATGTATTGCAGAGGAAGGAAATAACAATCTAAAACAGTATTTTCAAACGCATTAGATCTAAGATTGCAAGAACACAACCGAACAATGAAATGATTAAATTACAGTGTCAGGACCATGGTTTGCAGCACGAACATTTTCGATGATTCAAAAGTCTACTTCATTCCAAACAGCAAAATGTTTCCATGACAACTATGAACTGTTGACGTAGTGTTAGAGCTCAAAATTATGAATTTTCTTGAAATTAATAATCCACTAGAGAAGCTCTCAAAAATATATTGGGAGAATCAATATTCGACAGATATTCTCTTCACAGTTCAAGATGTTTGCAGTCCAGCCTACAAGTGGACGAAATATATCAAGAATATTATCGTATCCCGGACCTTTTATTATGCGGAGAGAATCAAGCTAACAACCTTTTTTTGGGTCAACGGATACCGGGATTGTGACGGTTGGCTCGAGTTTTTGGTGCACATCAAAGGACCTTCTTTCAGTCGTTAAGGACCAGAGCTGAAATCTCTTTCAGCTTCCTGTGCGCGAGATGAAGTGCAGAAAAAATATTTCTCGTTTTGTCTAATGCATGGCAGGTATGAGTTTTTAGATGGTTCTGATCGTGATATTGAGGTAAAATAGGTCAATGTTTATTTATGTGTATTCTTCATTCAAATTGTGAAATTCTCATGTACTTGTTCCATTTTTTTTTTTGCTTAAGTTTGATCATATTATCTTTTACCATGTTTTGATAATCGTCAGTCATTTTGAGGCTAGATTTTTCTGAGAAAGTTTATGGTAACTATTGTTCAAAAGGACGAATAACTCATTTGAGAAAAGTCGAAATTTAAAATTAGACGTATTCCGAGTGGAGGTTCATATCGCTGGCGGTTACTCTTCCAAGCAAGGATTGCCTCCCATCCTTCACGACAGGAATATCGGCAGTAACTAACGGTTTGGCGAAATTCACTGCTTCAATCGTAGCCCTAAAACTACACTCAACTCGCATGGGTTTGTTGGAAGCGTAAGCTTGCAGATTTCGGTCAGTCGAGCAGCTGCTTGGAACAATATTTGCTTTCCCCATTTCGAGCTGACCTTTCAAGTTGTCCCAGTCGGGGGGAGTTTGCTCATTTACACTTCCGGTCCGCTTCCTAGCATCTTGCTATGAAGTACCTGGTGGTCAGTCACTCACCGATTACCTGTCGATCTGCCAAATTTTGGTTAACCGACTGCTTAGAATTATCTCAAATTGTAATATTCTGACCATTATGTCACAAAATATTGCGAGTAGTTGAACGGATTGGAGATGAGGAAAGCATTGGGTATAGGACCAAGTCTCCCCCGGTTGGTACCAAATTAATGAACCTTACGTTTCTTGAAAGCTTGGAATCCGAGGTAATTTTGCAGTATATTGTGCATTGACGATCTCGAAACATTCAGATCTGCAGTCATTTAACAACTGCAGTCCGCACCGTACGAGTACGACGGTTCGGTACACAAAATCCCGCTTTACTCCGAGGTTTTTCAAATTTCTGAAAATAGCCTCTGAAACCTTTCAAAAACTTTTTTATCACCACAGCACGGAACTCCTTCATCGCTGGTAAAAGATAAACACCGAATGAAAACAATCGGACATAACCTAAAAGCGTTTGTATAAACATAGTGCAAAACTACACCAACACATACGTGAAGCATGTTGAGCAGTTGCACGACACCAATGCAAGGAAAAAGTGTATGAGAATATATTGGACACGGTCCTTATGGGCAAATGGCCAAATACTATTTTTTTCGTTTTTCAGTGAATTGATATAGTTGAAACTTAATTAGAATGCTCATTACTGCAAATGCGCACACATATTGATAAACTCTAAGTGTAATTAAGTCTAGAATATCGGGATGCTATCTAATGCGTTCGAGAATGGTTTTTTGGTTCCTCATTTCCTTTTTGGATCTAATGCGTTTGAAAATACTTTTTTAGATTCTTATTTCCCTTTCTCTGCAATACATTTATGCTAATAGACAATTTTCAGCCAAACGTCCATTCGGCCAAACGTCCATTCGGTCAAACATCCAGTCGGCCAAACATCCATATGCCAAAGATCCATACGCCAAACGTCCCACCCCCCTCTAGAATGTCGTGCGTGAAAGTTTTCCCAGATTTTCCCTAATAAAAAGTTTCAAGACTTATGATATTGCCCTGCTGAAACCTTAACACTTTACATGATCACATTAAAAAAAAAAACTTACACAGTGTATTCAAACTATCACTAATAAACGCGAGCAAATTTCTTTAAATTCCACTAAACAATGCCTATCCTTTGACAGATAGGTCTATTTTCGTTTGCAATTTACAGACTTCTGCAGTGTCGAGTGCTCAACTATTTTGAACTTTTTTTTTAAAGTGTTCATTGAAGTGTTAATTTTAATTTTCCTAGTTTAACCATTAAACCTTAATTGAAAAACTAGGAAAATTTAACGAGTGCTCGACACTCAAGAAGTCTGTAAGTCGCAGACGAAATAGGCCTATCTGCCAAAAGATAAGCTGTCTGTAGTGGAATTTAACAGAATTTGCTCGCGTTTACTTGTGATAGTTTTAAAAAGTGTTTTTTAGAAAAAGTGATCAAGCGAAGTGTTAATTTAAATTTTCCTAGTTTTTCAATAAAAATCGTTCTACTAATACGCTCGCAAAAGTGTTTTTTTTTTAAAGTGAAGCATTAAACCTTAGTTTGGAAAATTGGTAAAACCAGCGAGTCGGCAGAAGCGTTAGTGAATATATAAATTATTAGGTGCGCAGCTAAGTTCCCGCTGTTTAGCAATAGATGGCGCCAGTAGTAAGTGCTGGTCGAATGTTGTACATCTCAAGCGTCATAAACCAAGCTCAGACATATGGTAAACAAACCGCTTTGCCAAATCAGTGATTTTGGTTTAGTGTTATATATTTTGGTTGTTTGAAGATGTCTGATTTCGTGCCAAATAATCGTCATTTGCGGGAAGTGTTGATTTTCTTCTTTCATTCGAAGAAACCGGCGGCTGAAGCACATCGAGGGCTCCAAAAAGTTTACGGTGATGCTGCTCTAAGTGAAACAACGTGTCGTGATTGGTTTTGTCGCTTCAAAAACGGTGATTTCAGTGTTGATGATCGTCCGCGTGAAGGAAGGCCAAAAAACTTCGAAGACTCTGAATTGGAGGCATTGCTCGATGAGGATCCGTGTCAAACGCAAGAAGAGCTTGGTTCAGGATTAGGAATTTCCCGCCAAGCCGTTTCTAAGCGATTGCATGCGTTGGGAATGATTCAAAAGCAAGGAACTTGGGTTCCTTACGATTTGAAGCCAAGAGATGTTGAGCGTCGTTTTTTCGTCTGTGAACAACTGCTCCAGTGGCAAAATAGGAAGAGTTTTCTACATCGCATTGTGACGAAAAATGGATTCATTACAGTAACCCAAAACGGAAACATTCATGGGGACTGCCCGGGCATGCTTCAACATCGTCGCCTAGGCCGAATATTCACGCTGCGAAGGTTATGCTGTGTATTTGGTGGGACCAAGTTGGTGTTATTTATTATGAGCTGTTGAAACCAAACGAAACCATTACCGGGGAACGGTATCGAACTCAATTGATGCGATTGAGCCGAGCACTGCACGAAAAACGGCCACAATATGAGCACAGACACGAAAAAGTGATTCTTCAGCATGACAACGCTCGACCTCACGTTGCGAAACCCGTGAAAACCTACTTGGAAACGCTCAAATGAGAAGTCCTACCCCACCCGCCATATTCTCCTGATACCGTCCGATTATTACTTGTTCCGTTCGATGGCACATGGTCTCACTGGTCAGCAATTCCACTCATATGATGACATCTCAAAATGGCTTTATTTTTGGATAGCATAAAAAGACGAACAGTTCTATCGAAATGGTATTCACGTTCTACCAGAAAGATGGGAAAAAGTCGTAGCTAGTGATGGGCAATACTTTGAATAATTCGTTTGTAACCTTTGTTTTCCAAATAAAGTTCCTTTTCCACCAAAAAACAGCGAGAACTTAGTTGCGCACCTAATAATTTGGGTGTAGTTTGGTGTTTACTAAGAAGCAACAGAGGAATGCAATTTGGGGTCCTGGATTTTGTCGGTCTTTTTGATCACTGGGCAATGCTCACAAAAATTTGAAGTTAAAATCAATTGTATTTTTAAATTTATTACTTTGCTGTATAGTAAAGGGAAGTGATCCAGGAATTTAAGTCTGTACATGTAATCAGATCGTTTTAGTTTTTGTTTGTAAATCTGACTAATTGTTGTTCAATATTAAATTTTCTTAGAGCTAAATCGTACAGCTCAAACCTTTGAGGATGTATGTGACGGGACCATAATAATTATTATTTAATTATTTAAAAACTACGTTAACCAACAATCCTACATGAGAAGCAAACATTTGATCAAACCTTGCTTTTTGACGGCAATAAAGTTTGAACCGTAAACTGTCGTAACTGCTTGCTTCTTCAATATAATGAAAATACCTGGTAAATAATGATGTTTTTAATTTCGTGATTATAAGTGGTATTGAAGAAAATTCAAAAAAAAAATTTAAGATAAGTGAAGATATCAAAGAATTACACTGAAACCTTCATTGGCGCCGAACAGAGGTTTCGTAAATTTAATTAATGCGAAAAATAACTTGTTTTTGAGATAAATATAGTACACAATGTTTTCTTTGATAATAAATTAATTGAAAAGATTTAGAACCATAATTTTAAAGAAAGCAATATAAGGATTTGCTAATATGCAACATTTGCAAAATGTGGTAGGCTAAAGGGTGTCCACGATGAAATTGCCACACACAAAATTGATTCGCAAAATTCGAGTTTTCATCCGATTGCCATCAAATTTTCAGGGATTGAGAAATTACTATTAAACTTCATTTTACCATTTTATTCGTATTTTATTTACAGTCCATACGCAAATGCCCGCACCTTGGCCTTAACCCCGGCCATAAGATTCTGCACAACCTGTGAATCAACCGTTTTTTGCATGTAAACCCATACTTTCTTCAGTTCCTCGACTGTCTTCACTAACTTAGGTCGTTTAAGAAGGTGCTGCTTCATAATCGCCCAGTACTTCTCGATGGGGCGGAGCTCCGGAGTGTTGGGAGGGTTGAACATTTTCGGCACGAAATTGACCTTATTGTCCGCATACCACTTCAGCACGTCCTTGGAGTAGTGGCATGAGGCCAAATCCGGCCAGAAGATTGTTGGGACGTTGTGGGCCTTCAGGAGAGGAAGCAGCCGCTTCTGGAGGCACTCTTTTATGTACACCTGTCCGTTCATCGTGTCCTGGGTCACGAAAGGTGCACTCCGCTTCCCGCACGTGCAGATGGCTTGCCAAACCAGGAATTTCTTCGCAAATTTGGACATCTTCTGAGTGCGGACATGCTCCGGAACGCTGAACTTATCCTTGGCCGTGAAAAACAGGTTGCCGGGGATCTGTTTGAAGTCGGCCTTCACATATGTTTCGTCGTCCATGATGCAGCACTCAACTTTCGTCAGCATGTTGAGGTACAACTTCCTGGCACGGGTTTTGGCGGACTTGTTCTGCTTCTCGTCGCGATTAGGGGCCTTTTGTACCTTGAACGTTCGAAACCCAGCCTTAGTTTTGGCCTTCTGGACAAAACTTTGGCTTAGGTGCAGCTTCTTAGCCACATCCCGAACGGAGGCGTTCGGATTTCGGTTGAAGGCCCCAACTACGCGGTTGTGATTTTTGGTGTTGTACGGAATACTTTTTCCTTCACTTCTGGGCTTCCGATCGGTGGTCAACCGTTCCTCGAACCGCTTAATCACTCGCGACACCGTGGAATTCGCGATTCCCAAAGTTTTAGCGATGGAACGATGCGAGAGATCCTTGTTCTCGTGATGAATGCGCAAGATTTTATCACGCACGAGCTGTTCTTTCGACTCCATTTCCGCGAGTTTTGATCACAGGACTTTAAAACTTGCAGGATGTAAAAAATGCACTATGAACTAAATCCACCCAAATTTTCATTAAATTCTACCCAACGGTTAAAAAGTTAGAGCAATTTCATAGTGTGGCAATTTCATCGTGGACACCCTTTATCCAAAAACTGTCTGCAATTTTAGTCTTAGTTTTAGAGCAAACCATAAATATTTTAATCAAATTTTAGACATAAATTGAGAATAGATATTGTTTCAATTTATCAAAAAAATCTCTTGAATTAAAGTCTTCAGACATACAAACATAACAATCGGTTTTTACATACTCCAAACAAATTCCTGAGGCTTCAAAGATCATCCAAAGCCACGAATCGAATTTAATTGAAAGGCTACACACTTAGAAAATTTTACAGTATTCAGTAATTTTTTACCAAACTTTCAACAGCTGAACGTTCGGTAATCCGATTTAACGGATTTCGGTAAAATTCGACAAGTTCCAATAATTTTTTTACCGGAATACTGTAAAATTTCACCGAAATCCGGTAAATCGGATTACCGAACGTTCAGCTGTTGAAAGTTCGGTAAAAAATTACCGAATACTGTAAAATTTTCTAAGTGTGTAATCTAGAAAATAGATACACATCTCTCAGAATTCCATAATAATTGGTAGATTTGTTCATTATCAAAAAAAAAAAAAAATAATAAAGGGAGGAAGGTTATATAGTATAGATAGATATAGTATATAGATATAGTATACGGTATAGATGGTATAGTACAGTATAGAATTCTGAAAATCGAATACACATTTGTTGTTTGATTGCACTTTTAGCATCTTGTGCTCTTAAGATGCTTTTCGGGGATTGTAGATTATATAATCCATACCATACTGAAATTCTAAAGTTTATTTTATTTGAATTAATAAACCTTATTGGATATGTTTTCATAAACTAACATCAGATCACTGTCTACGTTTTTATATCTCACAGCAAATGGATGGATTTCCGTTAAAAAAAACACATGGTTAAAAAAATTATGCAACGATGTATCAACAATTCTTCGCGTATAAAGTCCACGATAAGATAAACAATTTGTAGAGAAACTAAGAAGTTGGTTTTCTTGAATAATATTTCTCAAATATTAACAAACAATTTTCAATATATTCTCGACAATGGTTTACCAAAAAATGGATAATTCCAATTGAGAAAAGGAATGGATTTTTTTCTAAAATTCCTAGAACCAAACAGTAATATATGAATCCAATGTCATATGTTTGCCTTTATTTAAGGCACAGACTTCAAATAACCATTTTATCAACAACTTTATTGAATATTTTATTTGGTTTGTACTCGAAAAATTTTCGAGTAAACCAAGAACATTCGTTCAGTTAAAAAAATAATTTAACTTAATTCAAAGAAATATGAATTGAAACCACCAACAGAACACTGATTACGGTTATGGATCTTAAGACCTTACATCAATCCTGGATGACAAAGAACATCGATAATACACCAATATTTCATTTCGCATGGGCCTCAGAACCAAAGCCATAAATATATTTTTAATTAGGTTGTTTTGGATAAGCTATAACATTTTTTTTAATACTTCGGTTAATCCAGTTCAAAGACGCTATCCAAACAATTTAAAAGATCTTTGGTTTTACAGGTAGATCTCGAGAAGAATATTCTAAGAGTTCTTGAAAAATCTAGAACACTGATTAAATGAAACAAGAATATATTTATCATACATATCAATTTAATACATATCAAGATTTGAAGAGAACCAACTGAACTATCAATATTTTCTCTTCATATATTTCTCTAGTAAATAAATTTCCACTTGCAAAGCTTCGTGTTGTTGTGAAGGTACATCCTTCAATAAATAATATCCGTTTAATTCATCCGTGTCTTATGGTCTTCCAGCAATATGAACCATTCCCATAAACCTCCAACAAAATAATTATTTGTATTATAATCTTTATACTTAAAACACCTGACGGTATAGTCCGTAAAAAAAAACTTCGTCATATGAGGATGGCGTGTAATGCTGTTGTTAGTAGCTCATGGACACTTTTCATAATTCTAGAAGTACAGAGATCAAAGTCAAATGAAATATTTTTAATCGGTGTTATTTGTCATCTTACTATTTTCTGGTTTTAAAATCTACAATTATACCTAGTGTTCTGTAGGTAGTACCCTTTCCTTTTAAGAAGGTAATGTAATAGTTTGATTTGGTTTACACTACTGGCCTCTCAACGATCTATATAAAATAATGAAGTGTGTTGGAAGAACTTTTGAGGTCTTTATCAAATGAAATATTGATGTTGAATGCATATTCTTTGCCATCCAAGATTTTTTCTCCAGTACTATTCATCCCATTCCAATTCTCATTCCCATTCAAAACAACGTATCACGGTATCACAATATACAGCAGTATATAGCAAGTACTTGAAAGATACATGGAAAAAATGGAAATGTATCAATTAATTTTCTTATCGGGATACCGGTTAACATACAAATCCTCTCACTCCAAACTAATGCCAGAGTTCAAAGCTCATCCCGTACAAGTTACAGAGATACTCAAAAGAGGGTTTTAAGTGTCTTAGACTGGCATTGAACCAGCCCAAGGTTGAAAATCTCTATAATAAAGAAGTCATTGTTTTTGTAGTTTTAATATTCGTATGAAAAACGCCCAAAACAAACGACAATTAAAATATAAATGTTCAATTTTGGATCAACAATAGAAAGACCGAACAGCATTTGAAAGCGAATGTGGGGCATATTTTCTACCTGATGATTGTTGGTTTGCATGGGTGACCCAGTGCTTTGCGATGAACGGGCTTAGAAGGATTTGATCACAAATGATGTTGGGCACTATTCTTTGTGGCTTTAGAATTATTAAATGTCCGATTTTATTTAGCAGTTTTTGAAAAACAGGCTGCTAATGATTATTAAATTTTGAGCATCAAATAAAACTTATGCCTCGGATGTAATGTTTTCATGAAAATACATGATAAACATCGCAGTGACATGTGAAGAAATAATAACTGTTTTCTCCATTTAATACGTAACAATACATCAAATTTGACAGATCCATGCTCAGAAGAAGTCGTTGCGACTTCATTTATATTTTAATAAAAATAATTTGCTTGTATTTAAAATAAATGTCAGTTCCTTAGCGGTAAAAAAGGATGGCAGTGATTTTCTTCTCTACGATAAAAACGACTGAAGCATACTATACCAACTGAGTCATGAAGGGAACTGAAAAGTGAATAAGGTTATTCGTTGGGGAGGGAAAAATTTAAAAATACCATTATTCACTCCATTGTTGTGTAACATTCTGAGATAAACGCACATACTTGCCAATTGGGTTCGAGCTTTTGGGATAATATTATAGGTTTTTCATTTAGAATTTGGACAGGACAACTGAATCCCAACCATATCCGGTTTACTAGCTTTCTAAAATGAGAAGAAAAAAATTACAAAAGCCCTCTTTCCACCTGATAAAACATAAAACGACATGTATTCAAAATATTGAACAAAACTTCAGGTATAAGAAACATTCAAATACGACCTCACCAAGTCTGCTACAAAATATCTTTCTGCTATGCAACTGCTTTTCAAATTGAACAAGGGAAGAAATATTTTCACAAAACAAAATAAAACATATCTATCACAATATTTAAAAAAAAGCGTAGTTCGTTTCACTTCCCGGCATATTTCGCTTTTATTCGACGCGCACATGTAAACAGTTACTAATCATAACAATATTGATTCGTGGACGACTGAATTTTATTTATATCTGCTACAGAGACGTTCGCACTCACACAAATACGTGTTGGTTCTGTTAATAGTGTAAAGTTATGTAAACAAAAGCAAAACGATAAAAATGTAATCTTGGTGTGTGCGGTTTGAACTAGTTTTATAGCAAAACAAATTACTTGGATCGAAGGGTCTGTGTCCTCAATAAAACTGTTGACAGAAACGGATGCAAGAAATGTGTTTTTTGGAAACGAGCAATTCTTGCATCCTTCCAGTTTTTTGGGTGTGTAATTAAAGTAAAGAGCGTAAATTTTAATCTTTCCAGGAGAATTGCTCTCTGGACTCTCTAGAAATGGGTGGCATGTTTCTTTTCGCTCGGGTGCTGTCAGTTCAATCGAAGATGGCGTCGAAACAGCAAGCACTCCGCGAGCTTGTTGTACGGTTTTACAAAATGCATGGTCATCGTGGAAAAAAGTTTACGGTAGACCACTTTCGAGACGAAAACGTGCCCGTGAGTACCGTTTACCGGATCCTGGCATCCCTGAGCGTGGAGCGGAAGGCCGGTAGCGGCCGTCCGGTGAAGATAATAACGAAGACGAAGAAGAAGGAAGCATTTAAAAAGCTGTTCGACAACAAGGATGGAACGAGTTTGCGTGACGCCGGCCGAAAATAGCACTGCTCCCATACCTTGACTCACCGAACCCTCAAGATGCAGGACATCATCTGTCGGAAGAATACTCGGCCCCCCGAGTACACGGACGGGCGGATAGCTAACGTGAAATCGCAGTGCCGGTAGATGACGAAGAACTACCGCGGGACGCCGTTGTGCTGGACGACGAAAGCTACTTTCCGCTCTCGAAGACCCACATTCCAGGAAATGACAGCTACTATTCCAGTGACAAGTCGGTCACACCCCCCGAAGTTGATAATAAGTTTAAGCATAAATTTGAAGAAAAAATAGTTATGCTGTACATCGCCATATCGGACAGAGGGATTTCAAAGCCGTGGTTCAAGCCGAGCGGTCTGGCCATCAATCAACAAGTGTACCAGGAGGAGTGTCTTGAGAAAATTCTTCTGACGATCTTAAAGGAGCATCATGCGGATGGGAAGTACGTCTCCTGGCCGGACAAGGCGTCTTCCCATTACGCCAAGAAGACGCTGGAGTGTCTTGAGCAGAAAAAGATACCGTACGTGCCGAAAGAAAGGAACCCGACCAACTTGCCCCAGTGCCGTCCCATTGAGATTTTTCTCGGCTCCCTCAGTGCCCTAGTGTACAAAACTAATTGGCCAAGGATACGAAGCAGTTGACCACGAGGATCCAGGAATTGTATCCGGAAGATGGACGTCAGTGGTTTAATTTCATTAATTTTGAAACCCATATTGCCAAGGTTTCCTTCTAAATATGTTAATGGCTACTTGAGACCAAACGGGAACTTGTTCCGCAATGACCGGTCCGAGGACAAATCATCAGATAGCCACAACACGTTCAGAAATATCCTACTAGAGAAATTTCATGAATTTTAATACCCATACTGCTAGGATTTCCTTCAAAACATGAAAATGGCCAGTTGAGGCCAAACGGAAACCTGTTCCGGAAAGACAGGTCTGAGGGCAAATCATAAAATGGTCACTTAACGTTGAGGAATATCCTACTGAAAATATTTCATGCATTTTGATACCCATATTGCCAGGGTTTCCTTCTAAATATGTTCATGGCCACTCTAGGCCCCTCGGGAACCTGTTACAGAATGGCCGTTGCAGGAACAAGTCGGCATATGGCCCACAAAGAAATAGTTTCTAGGAATTATTTCAAAGATTTCGACATCCATTCCTGGAAAATCAATAGATGGTGTGATACCTTGTACATTGTACTTCCGTAGTCTTTGGCTACACACAATAATCTGATTTATTATTCATTCATCCTTATCATAGCCTACTAACACAATACGATAGCACATCTCCTTTTTTTTTATATAATCTTTTTTATATAAATCTTTTTTTGAATGATTGGAGTCGCGGCACCCACCGTTCAATTCTTGAGCATGTCTTCTTCTATCCTCTCTTTCTTTTCCTTTTTGTTTATTCACTCTGTCTTGATCACGATAATCCGATGATTCCGGAATGGTTTCAATGTCCTCAATCGATGGAATCTTTGACCTAATTGTGCGTCCATAGCACAATTCTGTAGGAGTTTTCCCAGCAGTCGAATGAGGGGTCGTATGGTACATTAATAGATAATCATTCAAATCCTTCTTCCAATCTCTCTTCAATGCATTACTAATCTGTAGCCTCTTCAGAAGTGACCTGTTCTGTCTTTCTACCAACCCATTTTCTTGCGGCCAATATGGAGCTGAATGGTTGAGATGAATACCATGTACTTTGCAGTATGCTTCAAAATCCTTTCCAATAAACTGCTTCGCATTGTCCAGTGTAATTGTCCTTTGGTATCCCAACCGGGTAAATATCCTGTCAAGTCTATTGACGGTCTCGCGTGATCCGCTTTTTGACATGATTTCAACCTCCTTATATCTGCTGAAATAATCTACTATAACCAACAAGTGTTCTCCGGAAGGCAGTGGTCCCATAAAGTCTATGGCCACATCGATCCATGGCTTTGCAGGCAGGTCTCGTCTACTCATCGGAAGCGGCTTACTTGGTAGTCCTATTAATTGGCATCCTTCACATTTTGCTACAAAATTTTTAGCTTCACGATCCATTGCTGGCCACCAAGCTCGATCCCTCAATCGCTTCTTCATGATTGATTCTCCTGGATGGCCCTCATGCGCAAGCTGAAGCATTCTGGATCGCAACCCTTGAGGTACAACCAATCTATTTCCTCGCACGACTGTATCCTCAATCATACCCAGCTCGTTCCTAAATGGTTCGAATGGTTTCACCACCGGATCACTCCAATTACCTGATTCTAGACAATCTTTTACAGTTTTGAGTTCAGGACCCATTTTGCTGACTGCTTCAATTTCATCCACATCAATCGCAGCAGATTGTTGAACAGCAAGTACTAAGAAATGATTGTCCGTCTCAAATGCCACAGGATTATTTCCAATGACCAATCGCGATAATGAATCTGCAATGTTTCCTTATCCTTTCCGGTATTTTACTGCGAACTTGAATGATTGGAGTCGCAGCACCCACCGTTCAATTCTAGCGCATGGCGTAGATGTAGGAGAAAAAATAATCTCTAGTGGCTTGTGGTATGTTTCCAACTCAAATTCCCGACCAATTAGGTACGTTGAGAATTTCTCCACAGCCCATACCAACGCTAAGGCCTCCTTTTCTGTTTGGCAATATCTTTTTTCAGTAACAGTTAAGCTTTTGCTTGCAAAATTGATAATACGAGGATCAAAATCTGTCTTCCCTTCAAATTGGACAAGTAACCGGTGAGGCATACGCAACTACTCGGGTTCTCAGTGAATTATCAAAGAATGACAACGTGCTATGAGGTTTTTCAAATGCTCAAAGCTTTTCTGATGGTCTTGCGCCCAAGTGAATTTGTTGTCTTTGCATATCAACAGCATTAGTGGTTCCGTGATACAGTCGATCGATTTCAAAACCGCGACCGCTTGCTGATCACAATACACGATTTCAGATCCGTGATCCAGGGAAGTAGCTAGAATTTCCAGATACGATCCCATCCTAGTCGCCAGATGTGATACCTTGTATATTGTACTTCCGTAGTCTTTGGCTACACACAATAATCTGATTTATTATTCATTCAACCTTATCATAGCCTACTAACACAATATGATAGCACAAATGGTCCGAAATAGTGTCTCCGTACCAGAACACAGCCCCGTAAACCCAGATTTACAGGAACCAGATGAATTCAAATGATCATTGCTGATAATGTCCTTGAAGCAAATGAGCTTTTGAATCTAACGGTGCCAAAAGAATAAAAATCGGTCAATAATAGCCAGAGTTATAATCATTTGAATTTGGTGGGTACCCGGGTACCCTGTCGATCACTTAAGGGGTAAAAAAAAATCGAAGTCCCCCTCTGCGGTCCCCCTTGCTACTACACGAAATGTTTTTATGCAAAAAGTTGCCTTCCAGCTTATCTTAAGATGTCACTGAATTTCAGCTTCCTGTTTTAAAATAAACTATGAAATTTCATAAGGTAAAACATGAAAAGGTACCTGGGTACCCTGTCGATCAAAAAAGGGTTAATAATAGCTTTATTTTATTATCAGTGCAAGTATCTTGATAACGAATCCTGTGATATAAGCAATTTTTTGAAATAGTTTCAAATAATGTTTTCAATTTGTAATTCACACGCTAAAATCTGGAAGAATTCTTTTGCTAAAAAGCATAATTTCCCGTCATATTCGTTTATGGGTCAAAATTGAATGTTGAAAATGATAACCTTTTATAACAAAATTAGCCAATGCTGATAGCTAGAGTTGTTATGCAATAACAGCTGAATTAAAACGATATCTGGGACAGCAGAACATGTTACTTATATGACACCAGTTTGTTATATTCCTTTGTAAGGGCGGATACAGCCAAGCGGCCATAAACAAGATCCTGGCGCACCTGAAGAAAGGGGAGAGCATCGAGCGCAAGTCGGGTTCCGGCCGTCCGACGGTTTTGCGTGACCGGAAGGTGCAGACCTAAGTAACAATTCGAATGCAAATTCATGTTTTATGGTAGTTTTATCAAAGCATAATGGAGATCATTTGGTTTTATTAGTGATTAAAGAACACTTGAAGAAACCTCCATAAAACTGTAGTATGTATGATGTATCATTTATATGTGTAATTCATCTTATAAGTAGGTTTATAAGAAACTTGATCCCCTTCTCAAAAAATCGTTTCGCATCTTTCATTATACCTGATAGAAGCTTTGAATAAGTTTTATGATATTCTTCTTTAAGATTAATGTATCTTGGAAATGCTGCCATAAAACGCTCTTAGAACCATTTGATTTTAAATAAGAGCACATAGTCTATGTCAACTAGTTTTGGAGATATAAGTCGTGACAACCCCTTTAAAATTAGTTTATATTACTTAACTTTTCATATATACATTTTTTATGCAAACTATGATTTGAACAAATGTAAACAACATAGAAACACATGTTTTGGTGAAGACAACATGTAGATTAATGCATTCCTTACCAAGTTAGAGCACTTTTTAACTTCATTTTACCGCAACTTTGACTGCATATAGGGGAGAAGGTGGCAAACCGGGAACCAAGAACTGCTACTTATATTAAAGCTTAAACTTATTACTTTAATGTAATGAAGATTTTGTTAGCGCCAATTCAAATATGAATGAGTAAGATCACGTTAAATGATCGCCTGTTTCTGAATTTTTCTATACAGAAACGAGCATGTCACCTAAATTTTGCTAGGCAGCATGAACATTGGAGAACCAGATATCATCAAATATAGTCATAATCAGCAAAGAATTGTTTCTGGGGTATTCAGAGGTGTTTGTATGGGAAATTGTGTGAAAGTGTATTGCATTTCATTTGGAGTCTTTTTCTTTTAGAAGACAAATAACACAATTGTTTTGCTACTGCGTACTTTAAAACAATACATTATATTGCACATTAATTGAATCAAAATACCAACACATCAATAACAATTATTCATCATCTGTATCGTTTTCATTATATGCAAAATCTAGCATATACTGTGCATCTTCGGAAAACTCTTTGCCCTTCTTTGGCGACTATACCCGAAAACCGGCAATAAGTGGGTCTGAAGAAACCAATATTCGACGAATGAGATCACCGTTTGCAATAGCTCATGATGTTTTCCGGATGTGATCTAGCCTGAACCTTTTAATTACGTTATTGAGCGACACGTGCGCTTCTTCAGACAATTTTCTGACAGGTACACTTAAATGAAGAATTACATCGGCTCCGTGCATCAATATTTTATGCACAGTAGCGAGCAAATAAAACCAAGGATTTGCGGATATCAACAACCGAGCTGTTTCTAGACAATAGTTTTTGATCTTGGACGAATTAATTTCCTTCCGGAAGAAATAACCTGTAAAATTGATGAGCACCGTTTAATTACCTCCTCGTCTATACCCAAAATCTTTGCAGAAACTTCAGCATTCTCAAAAAATCGTCTCGCTGTGTTCCCGTCATTTGACGTGCCTGCTCCATAACCACCTGACATGTCAACGGTTAGTCCTATTTGCGAGGAACTGACTTCGAAACGAACCGGGTACAGGCAAGAATTTCAATCTGTTAATAGGAAAACGGAGAAACTATTTTCATTTCGGCTGGAAGGATCACGTTCGGAGTGATTCGTTAGGTTGTGGCGGCAAATTAAAAAAAAGGGATGCTATTGAGCTCACATGCGTCTGCGAAGAAATAATTAAGTCAGAATCTTTAATACCATCCCTGAATAATTAAGCAGTTTGCTCACTTCAGAGAGCCAATTATCTTAAATTTAAAACGCAAAAGTTATTGCAAGGCTCGTTTTGATTTCAACATTTCATATAATATTTGACCAACTTTAAAAAATACACACAAACATTCACCAGCCAGCGCAAGCTTACATGTTCTCCTCAACACAAACAGACTTCTCATCTTTTCAAGCAGGACAAAGTTCAAAACCTGGAAATAAAACTGAAATAAATTGTCAAAAGTGAGTGCATTAATCTCTTATCTATAAACTCATAATCAAGCTTGTTCTACTCATTGGAAAACTTGCCATCCCCCTGCATTTCCCTAAGCTGGAAGTCTCAAGTCTTCAATTTTCATAGAGTTTGAAAAGGGAGCGAAGCAGTACAGCGGGTACTCTTAAAAATTCACCGGTTTGTGGAGAGAATCGAAACAATCGAACGAAAATGACGGATGTTTCTAAGTATCAACTAGTGCGATGTTATCGGCGCGGTACAAGCAATACAATGACTTCTCCGAGCTAGAGGATAGTCGAATGAAGGAGTAAATGTACGTTTGCTAATGAGAAAGCTGGTTAGTTTGGAACATGAGAAATTTTGAGAACTTGACAATACCCACCTGGGAATGAGAAGCAAGCACGAAAAACATCAGTGTCAAGTGGAGCCTGCTCCGAACTGTCACAAACTGTCAGTGGAAGCAATGAGAATAATACATCTTTCAAAAAGATTTATTGATTTATTATTTTACTGTTCTTACATCAACAGACTTAGTACATCAAATGATGTTCTTAAAAATAATGAAATGATATATTTATAAACACTACATTTATCTATCAGCGAACGTCAATTGTGTGTGTGTCCAATCTAACACCCATTGGCCGGCAATGGTATTATGGAAGAAATCTGTTTACAACAATACTACAAGTGACCATTGAAAGCAGTTTTAATCCGGGAGCTTGAAAGTGATAGCTCTACTGCAGATCCAGCAACCCATTTCAACCGGGAATTGGACCGTTTATTGCGAGCGTCATTGGTCGAAGGTTTTTAATCTGACCATCCATATTAGATTTTTCAAGAAGAGTTATAATAGTCGTCTCATAACAATTGTGTAAATAACACTAAAAGAAAAAGACTCCAAATGAAATGCAATACACTTTCACACAATTTCCCATACAAACACCTCTGAATACCCCAGAAACAATTCTTTGCTGATTATGACTACATTTGTTGATATCTGGTTCTCCAATGTTCATGCTGCCTTGCAAAATTTAGGTGACATGCTCGTTTCTGTATAGAAAAAGTAAAAAATCATTTAACGTGATCTTACTCATTCATATTTGAATTGGCGCTAACAAAATCTTCATTACATTAAAGTAATAAGTTTAAGCTTTAATATAAGTAGCGGTTCTTGGTTCCCGGTTTGCCACCTTCTCCCCTATATGCAGTCAAAGTTGCGGTAAAATGAAGTTAAAAAGTGCTCTAACTTGGTAAGGAATGCATTAATCTACATGTTGTCTTCACCAAAACATGTGTTTCTATGTTGTTTACATTTGTTCAAATCATAGTTTGCATAAAAAATGTATATATGAAAAGTTAAGTAATATAAACTAATTTTAAAGGGGTTGTCACCAAAAACGACTTAAATCTCCAAAACTAGTTGACATAGAAATTTGTTTGTCTTGAACAAAGTTTCATATTTTGAGTAGATCTACAACTTTGCCGAAAAAAATATTTTTCAATATATTAAGGAAAATAAGTTAGTTTTTTTACTTTTTTCATAGTAGGCGATGACATTTTTTTGAAGTTACCAAACTATGCGCAACACATATGTGAACAATTCGTCTGCAGACACTTTTTGGATAAAGTTAATATTTAAGGCGCTATACAATTAAGTTCGTGATTTGACCGTCTCCGACCACTGTGCCATGGGTGGAAGAAATTAAAAACCGCGTTCAAGCGGAAAATTCGATAAAAACCTACGATAGTAAAATGTTATGTTAATGTTAAAGTCTGCCAAGCCGTGCATTTACACAATATCACATCTGAGCAAAAATCCATGATCATTTCTCATGATCTAAACGTTAAATCATAAGTCGGAAGTGATGCGCTCGAATCGCTCAGTGCTCCACTACACACTTCCACTTCTTCCGACGTTAGATTTAGCGAATGGATCAAGAAAAAAATAATTCAAACAAGTTTTATTCAAGCGTAACTCATCTTTTTCAAGAATAGAACAAATAAAGATGAACTTATCGCGCTCCTGAAAAAAAACTTGTTAGTCTTGTGCAAGAAATATTAGTTTTATTTACGTTTTATGGTAGTTTCAGATAAAACCATTGAAAAAATGGCGAGCGTGGCTATTCTGGATTCCCTCGGAATGGTAGCCATTTACATGTTTATGCAAGAAAACTCTCGTTTTTCCAATGCTACGAACAATTTCTGCTGTTTAGAATACATTTTGAAAATTAAAATGGATTGTGGACAATATTTATTCAAGATCTAACAATTTATCAGCCCTGTCACTAATTGTTGAATTTTCAAGTATTTTTAATTTTTTTAATAAATCAATGTTCTAGCAATAATTCCATGGCGCATTAAAATTTTCTAACTTTTATGTTATAAAACACCAATAAACTGAACGTCGCATGCCAAATTTATCTATTGCAGGCAAAAAACTCATGCACTTATGGTCAATTTTACAATTAATTTACATACGTATCCACATTGGAAAAGAAACATCATGTCGATATTTTGTTTTTCTTTAATAGCTTCCAGTTAACTATAAACAAAAAAAGTCCCGATTCAACAGAACGAATCCAAAAATGAAATCATCGAAACATATTTGTGACGGACTGGAAGTGTTCTTAAAGAGGAAAATCATAAAACTATCAAAATTTGTGGTAGTTTTATCATAGTTTTAAGCGAATGTCGTTACAAGTGTGTACCGATAAAACCATCGAGTTTTAAGCGAACCTTGGGAAATTGAGAACCTCCTGTAGTATGGGCCTTTTCGAACTTATGAGGGTTTTATGGCTGTTTTATCGATGTTATGTAGAATATCTAGTTTTATGCGTGGTTTTATCAAATGAGTCTTGAAAACTTCTTCCAGTGTTCCTTAAAATTGAATTTGTTACTTGGGGACGGAAAGCAAGATGGCGAAATCCTTCCGTGCCGTGGGCCAGGAATCTTAGGCAGCCACCCAAATCAGCGGCTGGACCTCCCCTTCCTTGCGATGCGCAACGTGGTTGTGATCATGGACGAAGAGACGTACTGACGCTCTACGGCAATGACTGGCAGGGGTCCGGCTATTTTACGTCCACCAGGATGGAGGTGAGCTGCGCCGTGAAGTATATCATCCCCACACGAAGTTTTCGAAGATGGACCTCTTGTGGATGACAATCAGTGAGAAGGGGATGTTATAGCCGCTCTTATTTTCTTCCGGACTTTCTGGTCAACGGGAAGCTGTTCACCGCAAAATGCGGCCTTCATTAAAAACTCCACTCAAAGGACGATGTCGTGTTCTGACCAGATCCGCCTCGGCACATTGAGCTTAGATGCCGCTGGAGGAGATGGAACGCCAAACCTCCCAACATGCCCCAGCTGCGCCCAAAACCGAAGAGAAACTGATCATTATGGCGACCAGAGAGTTGAAATATATCTTACTTTTCGACGGCTTTGGGCAAAGTTATGGCCAACTACCGTAAGGCCACCCGACTGGGAGTAGAGCCATTTCTGTAAAATCATGAATCAATACAGGAATCACAAAAAAATGTTTTGTTTTGATATCTGTTCACACTGGTCACCAGTTTAGGGAATTTTAAAGCTTTGCACCTAACGAAAGTACACCACTGCAATCGATCAGTGAGTGACCTGAGTAGATGACCGAAGAGATAGAACATATGATTGTTCTATTTCAACAATTTGTTATTATCATCCGAACCACACCGATCGCTTCACGATCTATGGCCGAGAGATGGGATGCCGATGAAGAAAACATCGCATCCAGTTAGATTAATATCTAGGAGTGTACAACAATTTATCATCACCTCGAACGGTTCAGTTTTCATGTAACGTCGCGTGTTTTTTTGTAAGGTTCAAATATAGTGCATTACTACACCGTCAGTTTTTGGTTCGTTATTATGCGCGTTATCCGACGACTTTAAGTGCCAGTTTAAGTCCCGATCGAACAATATCTTTTATCGTTTTTCGTTTCATACATCCGAATTTTTTTTTCAATGCGTGCGTTATTGACAAATTTTTTGACGGAAGCTGAAAAACACTGGAAAAGTGACTTGAAATGCTGCATAAAGAAAGGGATGAAGAAAATATGGAATCAAATGATCACCCAAGTTAGCGAACAAAATATCCATGGGATAATGCGAAATTGTTTGAAAAGTTTGAATATTTCGTCACCTAATTAAAATGAAAACGAAATAAGGCTGTTGATACATTTTCCTGAATGTGCAGCAAAAAAATCTTAATTTTTGAACGCTCCACTGTTTTACATATCTTATCAAAATATGACTCGAGCTTTAATATGGTCAAAAATGACTGTCTGTTCAAATTATTCACGCAATAACTAGAATAATCATGTTTATCAAGAACGATTCCTACCTAGGATAATATTGAGCAACTCATGCAATTAATAGGATTTAACAATGTTAAATTTTGTGATGACAAGTCGTCTGAGAAAAGTAAACGATTCTCATCGATAGACCCGTTTGCAAATCCCAACGCGCCTTCACAGCCATGTTTCGTAGGTTTCTGAGTGGCGTATTATGCCGTCGGTAGTTGGGCAAACACCGCCCCAACTTATCTGCGAAAGCAACATTCTTTCAACGGTTGATAATTTCTATGACAACTCCACAATCCCAAACCCGGATATTCACCTTGCAGCAGTTTGTTTTCGGCCTCGGTGAAGCTGAGCACCCACGCGTCGCCTTCCATCGCGGAGTTTTTGCCCTGCAGCGCAATGCACTCCTTCGACAGCATATCGAACCCTTCGGTTTTCACCTCGGACACGATGTTCGGATGGGGCCACGGTATTTGCGGCAGCGGCCAATGTGACGCTGACCGGGGCCATAGTCCGGCGCATTTGAATGCCGGTGTGATTTGTACTATAATCCGTTCCCGTATCCGCAGTTTGACTTCGGTGGTGTCGGCAATCATCTTGACGGAGTCCCGGTACGCACATTTATCACAGGCCTGTGCCACCAGAGTCTGAAATCGGGAACGTATCTTGCGGGCTGATAGATAACCGGAAGCGGTGATGAACTCGACCCAGAGTGACATGGATCGTTTCCGGCCGTCGCTGAGCTTGAGAACGGCGCATCCCGGTAGGGTACCGTCGTCTACAAAGTTCAACACACCCATCTGATTGAGGTAGATTATGATTTCGAACTCCGTCGGCGAAACGACTTCCAGTCCATCGAATCGGCCGTTGTAGTCGTTCAGCGAAGATATGAAGCGAGGTTCCTGCACTTCCACCTCCTTGAGAACGTCCTGCACGACCCGGCAAACCTCCTGAATAGTTTTGTGGATTTGCGCTTTGCGGGCTTGCACCCGATCGGCACAGTATTTATTCATCTGATAGATCAGCTTCGATTGCACGGCAATCATCTCCGGGGGCACTAGCATTTTAACACTAATTTTACTTCGAGATACGTGTAGGGCTCTTCACACTGCCTTATTCGGACTCACTTGATCTCACTTGCAGCTAATTGCTTCTTCGCTGTGGGCTCGATTGTTAACACTAATTAGATTTCCATAGCTTCTTCTTGATCAGTCGCCGCGAGGAACAACAACGACGGTGGCGAATGCAGGGAACAGTGAATCGAACCGAACACCGGACACGTGCTCCGTCTTCTTGATTTTACTTATTCACACATCGACGATTGCACTCAACTTCTCACTATCACAGATATTCCAATACCCGGCTAGTCCGGACAAGATTAATTAAGGTACCGCGCGCTGATGCTCCTTCCTTTGCTTGACTGTGCTATCCCGGAACCACACGCTGAAACGCCGAACCCGACCGAACCCAACTGATCGATGCAACGCCTCGTACGCCACTGAACGGCTCTGTGAACGACGGGTGAAAAATGTTTCTACACGCAGTGCAACCCACCGCCGTGGCCGGCCCCATCCCATCTCGTGTTGATCGATCGCACCTTCCGACTCTTTCTCACCGCATTCGCTTCGCTTGTAGCTGTATAGGTTAGATACCTCCGTACGAACAAGCGGTTGCCGTTGGTAACCACGGCTCTCGCATACCAAAGCGAAAGCACCATGTTTTCCTTATCTCGCTTGTGTGCGTTTCGTGCGTATACGACATAAGGCAAAACGGTAGCTTCCCCCCGGCGATCCCGGTTGACTTTGTTTGTTTGTGGCGTGCAAAAACAACACACAGGCGTCGAAGCCACGCCTCCCTCCGGCTGAAAAGTGAATGTTGGTTGCTGGCGCGTCGAATGAAAGTGGTTTGCCGGTGTTGGTGGGATCGTTTGGCGTTTATAATCCGAGGCATGTGCCGTTTATTATGTTTGGGTTGCGCCCCTCACACCCTCGAGATGCTTTTATGTTCTGTTCGGGGCAGCCTTGTGCGGTTTGGATGTGGGTGGTTTGATGGGTTGTGGGTTATATTTTTTTTCTGAATGGCTGAATGAGTTTTCTCCCGTTGATTCGTAGACGTAGGATGTTTGGAATATTAAAGCATTAAAGAGCGTTGGCGAAAATCGATCTTTGATAGCGATGCGGATTTGATGGAGTTTTTATTTGTTCGTCGTTCATTTTGCTGCTGCTAATTATTTCCTTTCGAAAGGAATAGGTTCTCGCTATCTTGCTATTCTTGCTAGCTATCCATATCAACTTACTGACGGTAGTTGTGTAAATGTACAGGAAGATTCTGGATCTTTATAATTGAGCTTCTGCAAAGGTTTCTACGGATATCCATAGTTACACGTAAAAATACGTGAGCTGTTATTGATTAATGATTTAAATTCCGTGCCATGTAAATCAATAAATCCCACCAAATAAACGAAAGCAGTAAATACGCATACATGTGATTTTCATAGCTTAATAAAGAATAAGCTGAAAAACCATGTTTTCTATTGAAATATTAACATTAATTCAAGTGTTTCATTTTGTTTGAATAACATGCTTAGTAAAAGCTAATTTAGTATTTATAGGTAACTAAATTTACACAGTCCAACGGAGAGTTGAATAACAGTTTATAAATCCGTTTAAATATCGTTTATATGGCCTAGCTGATAAAACCTGACATTTAATGGAATAATAGCTGTACTTTACATCACAATTCAACTGATCCAATTATGAGCTGAAGAAAAATAAGGCAAAAGCTTTGTACAGATGTCCGAATTTACTTTTATTCGACCACTTAGCAATTAGTTGAAATACAGTTTATGCCGCTAATGTAAATCTAATCTAATCTAATCTAATCTAATCTAACACAAACGCAGCCAGTACGAGAAAGCATCCTGGAAATAATTGGGTTAGATGACGTTAGATATGGTTGGTAAATGACTGGACAATGCGTACCATTGGTACTTCGCGTACCTGCAGGTATAAAATAGATCCTACTGCGATCCTTAGCCTCTTGTCCAGTAACTCCTATCCCTACCTCTTCAAAGGGCGCAGTCTATCTGAGCGTCTGTTCTCCATGTTAGGGGCGGCTCAAAACAGCGTCTGTTCTCCATGTTAGGAGCGGCTGATCATCGTCCTCGTGCCAGCGTGGGACTCTAAACAGTGCTGTGCACGATGGTCCTCCGGCGAGACAGGGGGTTAGGGAAGGCCCAACAAGCCGCCCTTAAAAAAATCAATGTTACGAATAATACAGAAGTTAATACGGATCGGAACAATCGGCAAAGACCTATTCGACGGATTAAGGACTACGATTGGAAACTCGGAACATGGAACTGCAAATTGCTCTGCTTCCCTGGCTGCGATAGGATAATCTACGACGAACTTCAACCTCGTAACTTCGAAGTCGTAGCACTGCAGGAAGTTTGCTGGACAGGACAGAAGGTATGGAAAAGCGGGCATCGAGCGGCTACTTTTTACCAGAGCTGTGGTACCACAAACGAGCTGGGCACCGGCTTTGTAGTGCTGGGCAAAATGCGTCAACGCGTGATTGGATGGTTTTCGATCAACGCTAGAATGTGCAAGCTGAGGTTCAAGGGTCGATTCTTCAACTACAGCATCATCAACGTACACTGTCCACACGACGGGAGACCCGATGACGAAAAAGAAGCGTTCTACGCGCAGCTAGAGCAGGTGTATGATGGCTGCCCGCAGCGGGACGTTAAAGTCGTCATTGGTGACATGAACGCTCAGGTAGGACGGGAGGCAATGTACAGACCGGTAATAGGGCCTAACAGCCTGCATACCGTATCGAGCGATAATGGCCAACGATGCGTGATCTTTGCGGCCTCCCGTGGTTTTGTAGTCCGAAGTACCTTCTTCCCCCGTAAAGACATCCACAAAGCCACTTGGAGATCACCTGACCAACGAACAGAGAATCAAATCGACCATGTTCTAATCGACGGAAAATTCTTCTCCGATATCATCAACGTTCGCACTTACCGCAGCGCGAATATAGACTCGGACCACTACCTAGTTGCAGTATGTATGTGCTCAAAACTCTCGACGGTGTACAACACGCGTCGATTTCGGACGCCACGACCTATCATTGAGCTACTACGCGGAAACCGAAGTTGCCCAGGAATACGCGCAACAGCTAGAAGCAGCCCTACCAACGGAAGAGCAGCTTGGCGCAGCTACTCTTGAGGATGGCTGGAGAAATATTCGAAACGCCATTGGTAGCACTGCATTAGTGACACTAGGTACTTCTGCACCGAATCGAAAAAATGACTAATTTGATGGCGAATGCAAGCAGTTAGTAGAGGAGAAGAAAGCCGCCCGGGGGGGGAGGCTGCCACCCCGGCCGGGGGGGGATGGGGGGTGGTATAGACAGGCCCGGAACCCCCCAAATTTTATTCTTCCAAGGAAAAAGCGCCAGAGGGAAGATCGAGACCGCGAAGAAATGGAAGCACTGTACCGTGCTAACGACACACGAATATTCTACGAGAAGTTAAACAGCTCGCGCAAAGGCTACGTACCACAAGCTGATATTTGCAGAGACTTGGATGGCAACCTTCTCACAGGAGAGTGTGAGGTGATTGAAAGGTGGAAGCAGTACTTCGACGAGCACCTGAACGGTAATGTTACAGCGAACGAAAGTGGCACGGTAATAAATCTAGGAACACGCGCAGAAGAGGACAGGACCCCGACCCCAACCCTTCAGGAAGTTGAGGAGGAAATTGGTCTGTTGAAAAACAACAAAGCCGCTGGTGTTGACCAACTCCCAAGCGAGCTATTAAAATACGGTGGTGAAGCACTGGCCAGAGCGCTGCACTGGGTAATTACCAAGATTTGGGAGGAGGAATGTTTACCGGAGGATTGGATGGAAGGAATAGTGTGTCCCATCTATAAAAAGGGCGACAAGCTGGATTGCATCAATTATCCTGCGATCACGCTACTGAGCGCCGCCTACAAGTTGCTCTCCCAAATGTTATGCCGCCGCCTGTCACCAATTGCAAAGGAGTTCGTGGGGCAATACCAAGCGGGATTCATGGGTGCCCGCGCTACTACGGACCAGATTTTCGCGATTCGGCAAGTACTGCAGAAATGTCGCGAATACAACGTGCCCATACATCATCTTTTCATCGACTTCAAATCAGCGTATGATACAATCGATCGAGACCAGCTATGGCAAATCATGCACGAATATGAATTTCCGGAAAAACTGACGCGGTTGATCAAAGCAACGATGGATCGAGTGATGTGTGTCGTCCGAGTATCAGGGACGCTCTCGAGTCCCTTCGAATCTCGGAGAGGGTTACGGCAAGGTGATGGATTGTCGTGTTTGTTGTTTAACATTGCATTGGAGGGTGTGATTCGAAGAGCTGGGATAGACACGAGTGGCACGATCTTCAGGAAGTCTGTCCAACTATTTGGCTTCGCCGACGACGTTGATATCGTAGCACGTAACTTTGAGACGATGGCGGAAACGTACATCAGACTTAAGGCTGAAGCTGGTAGGATTGGGCTTGTGATTAATGCGTTAAAAACAAAATACATGAAGGGAAGAGGCTCACGAGAAGAAAATATTAGCCTCCTAGCACGAGTTCAGATCGACGGTGATGAAATCGAGGTAGTAGACGAATTCGTGTATCTGGGCTCATTGGTGACCGCCGATAACGACACCAGCAGAGAAATACAAAGGCGCATTATGGCTGGCAATCGTGCCTACTTTGGACTCCGAAGGACGCTAAGATCGAACAAAGTTCGCCGAACCACAAAGTTGACCATCTACAAGACATTAATTAGACCGGTAGTTCTCTACGGCCACGAAACATGGACATTGCTAGTGGAGGACCAACGCGCCCTTGGAGTCTTTGAACGGAAGGTGCTGCGTACGATCTACGGTGGAGTGCAGATGGAAGACGGAACGTGGAGGAGGCGAATGAACCACGAATTGCACCAGTTGCTGGGAGAACCTCCCATCGTACACATCGCAAAAATCGGTCGACTACGATGGGCTGGGCATGTCGTAAGAATGTCGGACGACAGCCCTGTGAAAATGGTTCTCGAAAACGAACCGACAGGTACAAGAAGAAGAGGCGCGCAACGAGCAAGGTGGATTGATCAAGTAGAAGGCGACCTGCGGACCCTCCGCAGACAGCGAGGCTGGCGAGGAACAGCCATGGACCGATTACAATGGAAACAACTTCTGTGTACAGCAGAGGCCACACCGGCCTTAGTCTGATTGGTAAGGTAAGTACAGGCTGGTCAAAAAGCACACATCAAACGACCCTTAGTGATTTGCAATACTGAATCATATTATGTAACATTTATAATGTATCGAATAATAAATATGCACGGAAAAAAATCCGTTCTCATATTCCAGAACAAAAAATCACGACATCGCGAACAAACATCAATTCCAAATATGTGACTTTCTACTCATAAACGTGATTCCTTAGATCCTATTTCCATGAAAAGAATCACGATGTCGTGAACTCAATTCATGTCTGTTTGGCATTTCGTAACACAATAAAAATGACTGGGAATCATGATCCTCGATCATAATAACGTGAACTCTTAAATCCATTTGCGTGATTTTGTTCCTCTTTTCGTGAACGTTGTTCATGAACTGTCACTTTATTGTAACGCTTGTAAAAACTCTAGTCAGTCATTGTTGTGAGGTGTAAACGAAAGTGAAAGTTTTAAAATGGTTTTGAATTGAGTACCTAAAGAAACATTTCGAAAGTGTTTCTTTACAACGGCAGGTGGTGATGGTTGGAACGCCGAACAAAGCAGCTGGATTTTTTATTGTCTTTGGTGACGCAGAATACAAAGCCGATAATATTCTTCATGCTATATGTTTATGCCAACAAGTATCGTTCGTATTAAACCTTAAGTATGCACCGGATTGTAAAACAGTCTGGATGTTCATACAATCATATTTATTCGGGATACATGCCTCAATTCTAGATATGCCGAAGGTGACTCAAGATGTTATCAGAAGCATTTCTTAACTAAACGACCTAATCTAACCGAATGTATGATTCATAAGAATCCTAAATTTAACTCTTGTTTAACGATAATTTTATTCAATGATGATTATTCCTTTTCATATGTTTTTAATTCATACTTACAGTAAAATGCAATACGGATGCATGCGCATAATCGAATACCTTTAGCATTTTTTCTACTCCTCATGCGAAAGTATACTCTAATAATATTTTATTAATTCGTGAATTTTGTTTTTATATTCATGAACAAAAATTTCGTTCCAAATACAGTCCGTGAACTACTTGGCTGCTTTTGTGAACTGTATCACGATATAAATCCGATTTCGGAAACATTAATCATGAATACGTGAACTAAATCATGATTACCAAGAAAAGTTTTCACGTTTTCATGACACACGTTGCATGCAACTACGTTACTCTAGCGTTATATTAATTTTGCGGAACAAAGTTCACGTATTCATGACTTTTGTTCATGGTGTATTTTCGTAAATGAAATTTTGACTTGTTCTGAAATTCGTGACTCGAGGTTGACGTATTCCGGAACGATTTTTTATCCGTGTTTTTTTTTTTTTTTTTTTTTTCCCCCCCCCCCCCCCAGGGCCCCAAACTACATACTACATTTTCTCCCCCCACCACACATCTCATTTCCATTTTTTTTTTTATTTTTTTTTTAATTTATATATAAAATAAAAATTCTATTTTAACTCCACACCCCACCAATAAGAGGGGACGGGGAACTAACCATACCAATTATTAATTTTCTACATCCCCAAACTCCCACATTTTATAATTTTTATTACTTATTTTTTTATTTTTATAAATTTACTTTTTTTTTTGTTTGGAGCCCCCCCCCCCCCTTCTATAGGTGGGGGGGGTCTCAAACTACCATAGACACCTTTCTTGCCTTCAAAAACTTCCACATGCCAAATTTGGTTCCATTCGCTTGATTAGTTCTTGAATTATGCCGAAATTTGTGTTTAATTTGTATGAGAGCCCCCCATTCCAGAGGGGGGAAGGGGGGGTCTGAAACCATCATAAGAAGCTTGCCCGGTCCCAAAATCCCCAGTCGGTTAAGTAGTTTCTATGTCTATAAGGGTCAGTTCGATAGAAATTCATTTTTATATTTATAAGAATTTCAATAGTTTTTTATTTAAATTAATAATTTCCAATAATGGAATTGATGATTAGAAAAATTTGCAATCGATCGGTGCAAAAATGTTGAAAATCGGTCATTAAATGACTTAGTTATTAACTTTCAAAACCTAAGCATATTTCGTGACGCTCCAAATTTTTGTACTCGCAACGTGTACCCCTATATTGAAAACAAAGACGTAGTCCTACGTCAAAAAAACACACACACACAAACACAAACAAAAAAAAACCTAATAGAAAACATAGAAGTTAAACTAACTACAATCTAAGGCTAATGTTAGTTAAAAACACATAAATAAATTTCATGTACTCCAAATCACGCACAGCCAAAATATCTCGAATTGGCACATTGGGTTGTCTACCTCGAGCCCGAAGGGAATCACAAAGCTCAGATCTGATTCCACGATGCTCAGCACAAGACCAAACAACGTGATCTGCGTCCTGATAGCCTTGTCCACACTCGCAGAGATTGCTGTCGTTCAGCCCAACCCGGTATAAATGAGCGTTCAAAGAATAATGATTGGACATGAGGCGAGACATCACACGAATGAAGTCTCGACCCACATCCAATCCCCTGAACCAACAATTCGTAGACACCTTAGGAGTGATAGAATGTAGCCATCGCCCCAAATCTCCTTTACTCCATTTATACTGCCAGCTAACGAGTGACTGTTTATGAAAAAAAAGCGATTTTTCGATCATAAATATCGCCTTCCATAGCGCCCACCTTTGCAAGCGAGTCCGCTTTCTCATTGCTCGGAATTGAACAATGAGAAGGGACCCATACGAAGGTGATGATAAAATAACGCAAAGATAAAGCACTTAGAAACTCTTGTATTTTCATGAGATAAATAATACGCGGAGTGCTTTACCGGCCTCAAGGAGCGAATCGCCTCTGTAGAACTGAGACTATCCGTGAAGATGAAGTTCTGATCCGGTGTTAGCGAGGCAACAATTTCTAGCGTAAAGTGTATTGCCGGTAATTCAGCGACATATACGGAACAAGGAGCTTGAAGTTTACGATTGGCGCTATAAATTTCATTTTATATGCCAAAGTCGGCGGACTACTCAATAAATGACCCATCGGTGAAGAATGATTTAGTGGAATCAACTTGGCCAAACTTTGCATCAAATATTACCGGAGCAGTCATAGGACGATGATGCTCTGGGATTCCATGAAGCTCTTGCTTCATGGATAAATCAAAATGAACCGAATTGTCGAAATCGGCGAAACAAACACGATTGGAAATGTTCGGCGAAGGGCTGACATCCTGTGTTATGTACAAATGGTACAAGGTCATGAAGCGGGATTGAGGATTCGACTCAAGGAGCTTCTCAAAATTTTCGATCACCTGGGGGTTCATAACTTCACACCTGGTGAGGAGCCGGAGAGATAATTCTGAAAACCGATCCGAGAGTGGCAACATGCCAGCCAGCACTTCAAGACTCATGGTGTGAGTCGAGTGCATGCAACCTAACGCGATACGAAGACACCGATACTGAATACGTTCCAGTTTGATGATGTGCGACTGAGCCACAGACTGAAAGCAAAAACTACCGTATTCTATAACCGACAAAAACGTTGTCCGATACAACGTTAGAAGATCTTACGGATCTGCTCCCCACCAGGTTCCAGTTATTGTGCAGAAAAAATTGATCCTTTGCTGGCATTTCCGCTTCAAAAACTCAATGTGGGATCTCCAGGTGCACTTTGAATCGAATCAGACCCCAAGATATTTAAATGACATTGAATGAGTTATCAGCTTACCCCAAATTTGAAGCTTCGGTTGTGCAGGGTTATGCTTCCTAGAAAAAACTACCAACTCAGTTTTCTCCGTAGAGAATTCGATACCTAGCTCGAGAGCCCAAGTATTTGTCTAAGGTATCCTATAAGGGTCCTTGCAGATCGACCACATTGGGTCCCGTGACAGACACTACGCCGTCATCTGCAAGTTGTCTCAACGTACAGTTGTCACTTAGACAACCGTCATTGTCTTTGACGTAAACATTATATAAAAGAGGGCTTAAACATGATCCTTGGGGGAGACCCATGTAGCTTAATCTTGAAGCTGTGGAGGTTCCATGAGAGAAGCTCATGTGTTTCTCTGACAGCAAATTGTACAAAAAATTATTCATTAATGGAGAAAAGCCACAAGCGTGGAGTTTGTCTGAAAGAACTTCAACAGATACTGAATCAAAAGCCCCCTTGATATCCAAGAATACAGAAGCCATTTGCTCTTTTTTAGCAAAAGCTAACTGAATATCTGTGGAAAGCAACGCGAGACAGTCGTTCGTTCCCTTACCCCTACGGAAACCATATTGAGTATCTGAAAGCAGGTTGTTCGTCTCAACCCATTTGTCCAGACGGAAGAGGATCATTTTCTCCAACAACTTTCGAATACAAGATAACATCGCGATGGGTCGATAGGAGTTGTGGTCGGACGCGGGTTTGCCAGGTTTTTGAATGGCGATAACTCTCACCCGCCTCCAATCATCCGGTACAATGTTGAGCTCCAAAAACTAATTAAACAAGTTCAACATGCGCCTCTTAGCGACGTCTGGGAGGTTCTTAAGCAAGTTGAACTTAATCCGGTCAGCCCCTGGAGCCGTATTGCCACACGAAAGGAGTGCGAAAGAGAGTTCTACCATTGAAAAAGGTTGGTTGATCACATCTATCGAATTCTCTGTTTCGCGAGGAATCAACCGTGCCGGCACAGAATCAGGACAAACTTTTCGCGCGAACTTGAGGATCCATTGGTCCGAATACTCCTCGTTCTCGTTGTTCGTAGTTCGGTTACGCAATCTTCGCGCCGTGTTCCAAAGAGTACTCATCGACGTCTCGCGCGATAGCCCGTCCACGAATCTTCGCCAGTATCCGCGTTTCTTGGCCTTGATGAGGCTCTTAAGTTCGCGTTCGAGAGCCGTGTATACTTCGAAGTGCTCAGGTGTTCCACGTCTACGGAAAACTTTAAACGCGTCGGACTTTTTACGGTAAACCTCGGTGCATTGCTGATCCCACCATGGAGAAGGAGGTTTCCTGCGAAATGACGTTCCTGGAACTGGTCGAGTTTGAGCTTGAAGCGCGCTGTCTAAGATCAGGTTGGAAAGGAAGTTATATTCCTCCAGCGGTGGAAGCCCTTCTATCGTCGTTACGGCTTCATCTATAGCTATCCTGAATTTTGTCCAATCGATGTGACGGGTAAGATCATACGCGACGTTGATGGATTCCGACGGATTGAACCCGGTGGCAATCGAAATTTTTATGGGCAAGTGATCACTACCGTAGCGATCTTGAATCACATTCCATGTGCAATACATCATAAAATTTGATGCTTGTCCCGGAAAATCCCGGGATCCCGGGAAATTTTTCAATGTGCTTAAAAACGCAATTTTGTGGTTAGGAATATGTTTTATTCATCAATAAAAAAAATCAATGGTTCAAATCAAGTAACTGGTCTTATCAATTTGAATTCGTTCTCTGAAAATACGACTTCAAGAAGCAAATGTTATTTATGCTTTCATCGGACAGTGAGGTTCGCTTTTTAGAACAGATATCTCCGGAGTTCGAAAAGATGCGCTTGCTATCGGTTGACGTCGGTTTGATTGATTTTAAGCCGCCGAAAATGATTTCAAGATTCGGGCTCAACTTACCATGTAGCTCAAAAAGTGACAGCTCTTTCGCAATTACTTTTGAAAAATCAATCATTGCCGAATCAGTCTGGGACGGCTTGGCATATTCCTTTATAGCGGATTCCAGTTCTTCACGCATGCTCGATGGTGTCGATCCTGAATCGTCATGCATACAGGACAATCCAGCATTCAACTCGGCAGCATCATCATCGGTCTGTCTTTGGCAGTCTTGCAACAATCGAACTCCCAGTTCCTTGATGAACTTAATCATTTGCGTTTTCGATGAGCTTTCTAGTTCTGCTGGCACTTGCGTTGACAACGGAAGACCTTGAAGGAACTTCAGCGCTTTTATTATTTCCTTTTGGCGCCGTTCGTTGATTGTTTTCGTGATTGCATCGAAGAGGTCGTTTCAGACTTTGGAGTTACTTTTCTTAAGCTTCGTATACAAGAAACTTAAGCTGCCTTCCGCAGACAGCAATGTAGCATCTCGTCTTCCCAATGCTTCCGAAGCGAGTTTGATTGGCTGACGAGCTTCCTGAAGGTTTTTTTCCAACCTCGAAATCACTGTCCAACATAAGACCTGAAAGGCCTATTTCGGAAAGTGTCTCTTTGATGCAATCAAAACCGCGAATGAAGTGCTCCAGCATCGTTTCAGTCGAGTTCCAACGAGTTTCGACGTCCACACACAGTTGAAGTGGTTTATGTAACATTTTCGTGATTTTTCCTTGAAGCAGTGCATTCTTAACAGGCGATTTTCGAAAAAATTTCACGACTCTTCGAATACGTTTCGGAGACTCTCCAAATCGCGTGGTGTACAAGTCTATAATTGAAATAAATAAGTTGTTTTCTTTTATATGAACATGAAATATTCCATTCCAATATATTTACCCGAAGAATTAACTTCATCATCGTAGTTATCACTATCCGAATCGTCGCTATCTGAATCCTCATTTTCAATTGGTACCGGTGGCTGATCCTTGTACAGGACATCGCCAACCCCCAAGTGAATCGCATGGTTGTAACACTGCTGATGAAGGTAATCCGACAATCTTCCAAACTTCGTCATCTCTCGAGCTCCGTCAGTCGTTGATGCTACAATGTTTCCATCCTTAATACCGAATTTCCGGACCATATCCTTGACCATTTCCAAAACCTTTTCAGCAGGTAGTAATCCACGAATTTCGCCGAGACCCAGGTTGTAGAATGATCCGTCGGCAAAATGGGCATTCACGTTTAAGTAGCGCTTGTTGCTTAGAATTGTCCACTCGTCCAAAGTGAGACTAACCAATGTGAACGCTATCGATACGCTTCACTAATTCATCCCGCGTTTGCTGCTGAGCGTATCCATAGTATTCGGCGACCAGCTTCATGACGGATGTATTCGACGTTGGCAGAGAATATCCACGATCTGCGATCGATTGTCTGATGAACTTGTTGTTGGTGATTGCATTGATCGAAAATCCGTCCTCTGCTTCCAGCCGAGCTACTGACGTTTAACGAACTTGAACATCGATACTTGTTTCACGGGGACATTCGGTGTGGATGATTTAACTTTCGCAGCAGTCTCACTAGGATTTGTGGGGGGTTTGGAATCCATGTCGTGTTTGTGCTTCATGTGCCGGAGCAAGCCACTGGTCACTCCCCCACAAAAAACTTCATCCTTCCTCCATTCTCCTTTTTTTTTTTATTCCCCAATCCCACCACCGTTTCCCAACTTTCCCCCACCCCCCCAAAACAATTCAATGCCAGGCTCCATTACCCCACACACTACATTCCTCCCTACTCCCACCTACCACCACACCCCCAATATACCCTATCCACACACACCCTGAAAACAGAAAAAAAAAAAAAGGTAAAAAAAAAATAACAGCGTGCGTCGTATTGACGCGCGCACGCGTGTGTGTGTGTGTTAAATGCGTAGGCAAAAATGCGAATGCCTACTGAACCAACACAAAAGGAATGATGCATTTTCATGAATGATGTATAACATCGATGTAGGTACAGTAAATATGTATGTTGGCGTTGTATGGGTTTATGTTGAATGCGCGTAAACGGTACACTGAAATTTATTGGGAAGTATCAAAGCGAAAAAATATGTAAGAAATGTGTGTTTGTGGGATTTTCGGGACGGTGAAAAATCTTATCCCGGGATTCGGGAAATCCCGAATTCTTCAAGATCCCGGGATATCCCGGGTTGGAACCTCTACTGGTGGGCTATTCCAACCCTGCTAGAAAGCATACCTTTGCATGGCTCGTCAAAGAAGTCGCCTATATTTGCTTGTGTTCTCTGTTAATAATACACATTTAGATTATTTTTACAGAAATCTGTAAAATTTTACCGAATAATCCACAGCTGAACGTTCGGTAATTCGATTTATCGGAATTCGGTAAAATTTTACTAATTCCGGTAATTTTTTTACAGGTACCTGTGACCCTAACTTTCAGCTGTCGAGAATTCGGTAAAATTTTACAGATTTCTGTAAAAAAATCTAAGTGTGTATGTATGAACTACACACCAATTCCATACTTGATCAATTAGGATCGCATCGAAAGCCTCATAAGTGTTATAAATAGCAATTGTAAATTACAATCAGTTCCACTGCTGATAGCCTCCTCCACGCACAATATAGTTGTTTTACGCAGCCAGTTTAACTGCGCTGTACACCGCCATCCGTAAAGTGAAGATCTGCTAATGTTTTCACAGTTTTTATTCGACCGTTAAAGTTTAGATTCCTCATCTCCACTTTCACAGTAGTTGACACTATCGCCGTCTACCGTCGAGGGAGCAGCAGCAGCAGCAGCAGCAACACAATTTTAATTAAAACCATAAACCATGCGTTAATGCTTTCGGCGTTTAATTGGGGATAATTAATGCAGAGCGCACGGCTCTACAAACTTTACTTCGAAACCACGAACCATCATTAAACCCCTGGCTCAGCTCCCACGATCGTAAAATCCAAAGTAGGCGTTGGGATTTTTTTGCATCCATGCGCCTAGCAACTGACAGCGATTTGTTTACTACATTTACGACGTATCCGTCGTGGATTAATGGCAGGATCCCCGAGTTGTGTCACATGTGCGTGCGTGTGTGTATGTGCGTTGTAATTTAAAAGGTGTGTTGTTTCGGTTGCCAGTTGTTGTAACCATCTATCTTCTAACGTATCCCAAAGTTACATCGCACCAGCATTCGGAATTAATGGTGCTACTATTTTTTGTTTTTGTTTCAGGTTTGTCAACCCCCGCTTGTCCACCGAAGGCGGATTGCGATAAAAATCAAATTATAAATAAAATTCTCAAAATGAGACGACACAACCCGAGTGTCAGACTGCGAGCGGGTAAGTTATTAACTTCTTTCCCTCATGATGGAGGTTATGTATGTTCTTCGCTGTGCTGCGATATCGCTTATAAATGGTTGTCTCCGGACAATTTTGAGGTTATGAGATAGAGATAAAACTAGATGTTTTTTTTTTTTCATTTGTTCGTCGTCTGCATCTTTGTTTTGGTCCAATCAGTCTAATTTTCCTCCCTTTCGTTTTATCTGGTCTTTCTGTCAAAGCAATCTTCATTTGTTCTTCGTGGTGATTTCGTCTTTCTCTTTTGCTTTCTAGGTAAGGTCTAGGTGAGAGGTTTAACTAGCTTGGAGCATGTTTTTTTCACCGGTGTAGAAAGCTCCCATATAAAGATAATAACGAGGTAAATTAATTCTGGAACAAACATTTCATCTCTTGCCAAGCAGCAGCCTCCCGGTAGTGATGATAGGTTGGTTATTGTTCAGAAAAGTCTGTTCCGCTGATAGAGCCCCGTGTCTAGTTTTGACTTCGTTGGAACTCATCTCCATAATTCTGCCGTATATTTCCCGTGGTGGACATTTCTCGTTCCTTGTTTACCTTTCGCTGGAGATATTGTCACCGAAGTCGATGAGACAGTCGGAAATTGGCCGTTTAAATTAATTTGCTGCGGTCAGGTGGGTTTCGTGGTTGGTGCTATCGCTGCGAGTGTTGTTGAGCCGATAATTGGCGCTCGTAAATAAACACATTCTACAAGCTTGGGTTAAGCAGGGGTTTATGGTATTTTAGGTGGACTTTATCCTAAGATTATCGCTTGTTGATTTGCAGATTTGGATCGGTCTTTCCATGAAGATTGTTTTTCAGAGAAAATCGACACATCGGTACAGCAGCTTGGCATCCTACTGAAGTGAACACAAAACCCTTGAAACATCCCAAAGAAATTAAGCAACCGTATTTTATGTTGTTCAACAGTTTGCCTTCTGCGCCGCACTTCATGTTGTTTGGGTGTTCTTCAGGTTCCGCTCGACGATGACCCAATATTTTTTGATTAAGTGAACCTCTGGTATGTAGGAAGGGTTCTCCATTGTGCTGAACTGACCGGCTTGTCGTGCCGCAAGGGCTCAGTAGGGATTCTTTGTCAAGACCCGAAGCTAAGAGTCAGTTCCATTGGGGTAATTTCATAACATTTAGGGTTTCCACTGTATTTATCTACTCATTTTTTTGTATAATTACCGTAGTAACATATGGAACTCAAAGGGTTCGTTTCAATAATGCAACAGAACCACAATCCGCAGACATTTAATTACAATTAGAATTGTTATTATCATTTACATTATTACATTCCTTAACTTCATTTTATATTCTATTTTAAATGACATTACAAATTTAGCATTTATGCATCCTTGAAGGTCTTAGCCCACCTAACCCACGTTATGTATTTGAAAAGATATGGAGGTTTTTTACGTTTTTAAAAATGGAAGGCAACCAGTTTACAAATCTCTTATCCTGTGTATTCTTCAATCAATACATTTATACATATTTATTATTTAGCTTTTTACATGCTTGGTCTCGCGAGGGTTAACAGCGAGCGCAAACGTTATCCACAATTTGCTAGATGTAGTTCTGTTTTGCAGTAGGAGATCTCTGATAAGAGATCTGAGATAAGTGCTATTGAGAATGGTCAGACTCTCATTAGCCAGCTGACCATGTAGATTGATAAATAAAATTAGTTTAAATCAGACTGCCGGGGAAATAAAACCGTCTTTATCTGGAATAATTTTTTTTAGTAAAGTTCAGTGCAGTTCAACAACAGTTTCAAAAAGTGTCCGAAATCGATCCGGTCCCCGTGCGTGCAAAAAACATGTTGGTCCTCCGAGCCGAATCGGCCAGGATCGGTTTGTCGGACTCGTCTGTCGAGGACAGTTCATTTTTGTGAACTCTGGACAGTTGTTCCGTCGATATTGTGCGACAAGTGAAATTCGCGGTATCGGTGAAGCCAAAGAACATTATCACCGTGAATTGTGGACCAACGAAGTGAAGCTGCACTTCGCCATCGCCGAAGGATTGAAGCGCCATTCCGCGGCTACAAAAGGTGCGCCACCGCAGGACGGTCTAATCGCTATCGCCAATAGTGCTTTGTCTTCAACACAGTAGGGCAACGACGGCGCCATCAAAGTTGCAACCATCGAGTGTTTGATTTGCAGCAGTGAGGGAAGTTTTGTGCATGCAACGGTGGCTTGATGCATGTGGCCAACCGAAAAAGGTCTCTTTGGTACGGTGCATGAGTTGTGTCCGCTTTTCTGTTTGGTCTCAAAGTTAGCTGGTTTGATTGCGGATCCATTTCGCTTTTGGAAATTTCCTTCGCTGCTGTCAATTGGGTTGAAAATTTGATCGTGGATACGCGTAAGTGGAACGTCGAGTCGATCTGTCAATACTGTGATAGTTTTGTGCTAATGCAAGTGATTCTGATAGTGTGAGACAAAGGTGATCCGTGATAAGTGGTGAATTAAGGAATTTGTTGAAGCGAGAACGCTTTCTTCAACAAAAATTGGATATAGTGGAAAAGTTTGTGCATAGTTTTGATCGGGAGAGAGATGAGTGTCATATTAAAGTGCGAGTGCAAAGTTTAGATGTCGTTTATGCGGAGTTTCGCACTGCGAGAAAACATCGAGGTGCTGCTTGAAGATCACGATGTAGCAGCAAGCGATGCAGAACAGGCTGGACCCAAGAGAAAGGCTGCTTGGAAACAGGAAAATTGCCTCGCTGTCGAAAGATTCGAAAACCATTTCTATATGCAGAAATCGAATCTTTTGAAGCTACTTCCTGTCAAAGAACAAATCACGCATGATAATCCCAACACTCAGCAACCATCAGCAACACTATCCAAGGTAAAGCTTCCTGAAAACATTTTGCCGTCGTTCAATGGCAAACTGCGTGAATGGGTGATGTTCCGTGATACCTTTCGGAGCCTAATTCATCAGAATGCGCAATTGAACCCGGTGGATAAATGCACATACTTCACTTGTGGGAGACTTGTCGTCACATGTGGGAGATGCTCTGAAGGAAATCAACACCATCGAACTATCTGCCGCAAATTATGAGATTGCGTGGAAGGTACTACAAGATTGGTACGAGAATAAGAAGCTTTTTGTCAAAGCGTACCTGGATGCACTGTTTTCGTTGGTGCCACTGAAGAAGGAGTCATGCGAGGGATTAAACAATCTTATTAGTGAGTTTGAAAAGAACCTGCAGATGTTGGACAAGATCAACGAGCACACCGCCAATTGGAGCACCATTCTTGCATACATGATTTGCTCTAGATTGGATACAGCGACGTTACGTTTATGGGAAGCACATCACAACAGTAAGGAGGTTCTAACATACAATAATTTGATAACGTTTCTGCACAATCAGTGTTCGGTATTGCAATGAATTGCCACATCGAAACCGACGGTTTCCGATCAACGTCAGTCGAAAGTTGCAGTTTGTCATGCTGCGGTTAAAATGTCCAACAGATGTCCGTTTTGCAACGAACCATGGCACACGCCCTTTCAATGTTCCAAGTTCCAGAAAATGAAGATTACCGAGCGCAATGAAGCAGTCAACAAGAGTAAGCTGTACCGAAATTGTTTGCACCCTGGACATTGGTCACGCACTTGCGAGAAAGGAGTATGTCACCACTGCAGGCAAAAACATCACTCCATGCTGCACATAAATACGGTAAGATCCTCCGTTCCACTCACGCAGAACAGGAATTCAGAAACAAATCCACTGCAACGGCAACACCCACAGCAAACGAGCCAACAAGCACACACTCAGTCAAGAAATGCACCCACCAACACTGAAAAATCACAAAGCACTAATACACAGCCAACAAATCAAGTATCCACAAGCCAAAACTATGTTGCACTCCCTAAAACACCTACAAACAACATTCTCTTGTCAACGGCACTCATCCAAATTAAAGACCGTTTTGGAAACGTTATGCTTGCTCGAGCATTGTTGGATTCTTGCTCTCAACATTGCTTGATGACCAAAGAGTTCTCGTTTAAGTTGAAATTTCGAATATCGCCCACATTCCTGTCAGTGCAAGGAATTGGTTCAGCACAGAGTGTGTCGACAAAACGGATCAGTGCCGAAGCTGCTCCAAGAGTTCGTGAGATTTCATCGTTTGAAGAAGAAATGCAGTTTTTCGCACTGCCAAAGCTCACAGTATCGTTGCCTACCACCAGCGTGAATCCGTCGGAATGGAAACTTCCCGAGCCAGGCATTCTAGCAGATCCAAACTTTTTTCAATCTGGACCGATAGGTGTAATTATCGGCGCAGAATACTATCTGGATCTCTTGGCCGATAGGCAACTAAAAGCGACGGACAACGGGCAGACATTGCAGAATACTGTGTTCGGATGGATCGTGGCTGGTCGTGTTCCGGATTCTCCACTATGCGAGTCACATTCCGTTGCTAATGTCTGCTCTACTGCGGAATTAAGTGACCAGCTCACCAGATTCTGGGAAGTAGAAACTCCGTAGAGGAATCAGCTTGCGAGAGTTCACGGTCACTTTACCGAAAAAGGATTTCGTCATCGAGAAACTCGGCGAATCAAGATCTACGGCAATTCGGAGATAACTCAGCTTGGAGCGAAAACCGTCTGCCAACCTAGAGCTTAAGGATATGTACAGGGTGCGGCAGAAAATAATGCGAAAATGTTCAAGCTTGAGTATTGGGTTAATTCGTGTAGCTAGTGACTAATTTCTGTCGAAAGTGTATTTGTTTATGTTTACTTTCAAGTGCAGCATCCAAACATTCTATTTGTTTTATTACAAAGTCGTCAAAATGTCCGCCTGTTTTCATTGATGCTGGAGTTAAAATCAATACCGAAGTGTATATCGGTATTTTAAAGGACCAAGTGCTTCCCTGGGTGAAGGCCAACTTCTCCGAGGACCAAAACGTTGTCCTACAGCAGGATGGAGCGCCGCGTCTCACGTCCAATCGAACCCAACAATGGTTGAACGATAACATGAAGTTTTGGCCGAAGGATTTGTGGCCCCCTAGCAGTCCAGATCTTAATCCGTTGGATTATTCGATTTGGGCATATGTTGAAGCACGAGCCTGCAAAACATCACACCCTAGTGTGAAAACCCTGAAGTCAACCATAACACGCACATGGCAGTCAATGTCGGAGGACTACGTCCGAAAGGCATGCTCTGGCTTCCGGCGTCGGCTCGAGGATGTTATTAATAAAAATGGAGGATACATTGAATAAATTTGTTTAAAAGGACTTTATAAAGATAACTGCACTCGAAAATGTTGATGTTATTGCTTGAATTAGTTGAAAATGGGATTTGAAAGAAATAGAACAAATTTTCGCATTATTTTCTGCCGCACCCTGTATTTATTTTGATAAAAAAGTATATAAAATTTTTTTTCGTATACCCAGCCGTTCTGAAGTTATTGCGAATTTTATTAAAAGGAAATTTTTTTGTAACAATATTTTCAGCCATTTTCAAATGGAGGCTGTCAGCCTTAACCGTTTCTGTTTAGACGCAACGGAAGCGATACAAACTGATGCTATCTGAAGAAAATGATCAAACTCAAAACTTCAAACATCGGTGATTGTCACCATGTGAGGAAATAGGCCGACGTAAAATAAAGATTAAAAAAAAAAAAAAAAACTTCAAACTTCTTTTTTTTTGCAAAAGCGCCTAATATATCGGGATTTTTTAAGCCTCTCGTTGAGAAGACAACAGTCAGGTAAATTTTTATTTATACCCGTGCCTGGAATAAATGTCTTATAAAGACTGTATTCGATGAAATTTGGACACACAAAATTGGTCACCCTAAAACAAATTTCCCACCCCCCTCCCCATTTTTTTTTTTCTCCTTTAAATTATTTTTCTTTCAGTTCATTTTTAACATTTTTTTCCTCTTCAGTGTGTGTGTGTATGTGTGTATATACAATCCAACGCCCACCGTCCGGCGGTGTTTTTATGGAAGAAAAATGTTTGCAGTTAAACAAACTGTTGTCGAATCGACAAACACTTTTAGCCCGGGAGTTGGAAGGTGATAGCTCTGTTGGGTTCCAGTGACCCATTTCAGAATGCCTGGTTACTCACGTCCATTCCGAGGTCACTTTCACTTACAACAAGCCCCGCATAGACACAGTACAACATCAAATGGATATAGGTACTGTGCATACACTTCCATCATCAAATCTTACTGTTTTGAGGATGGCACGTATTTAGCAGTATCGTTCAAATTTAGCTATAATCAGATAGACCTCACCGGATTTTGTTGCTGATATACAGTCTTCATTTGGACGGCTTCCTTGTGATGCTTAAGGAGGCTTTTATGTCTCTACACTCCGTTACTCGGCAAATATTTTCACATCATCCTTTTCGAATGGAACAGCCCGAATTCAATTAGTACTTCGCGCACAATTGTAATACAACGAAAATTACAGGTAAAAAAAGCACTTCTGAGAAAAAAAAATTACTCAAAAATCACAATCATTGTGCAACGAAAGAAAATAAAACTTCGCAGCTCTCCATCTGTACATCTGAAATTATATGTCAGTCACTCACGCACGCATGCGCGTTAGCTTCGTTCTTTGCTTCGGACCAGCAAATGGCCGTTTGTTACTTTGCACTGGTTTTCTTTTTTCTCTCTCCACACTCAATAATAAAAATCCGCCGCTATGAGGCGACTCTAAATCGACTTCTAAACTGCTTATAATAATCAATTCACTCGCGACAAAGCGGAAAAATACTCGAATTCAATCATTTTTCTCCGCGTGGCACAATTTAACCGCACTAACAAACACAATTAAGCTGATATTAACTCTTCCTCCGGGTGCGGGGGCAAAGCACAAAAAACAAAAAAACGGGGAAAAACTACCGACCATCACAAATTTCGGGAGGGAATCGATTGTATTCACTACATCTTACATAAAACACGTGAAGAACTTATGATTTCACTGTTCGATTAGGTTGAATTACGAATATATTTTTGATTTTATTTTTCGCGAAATGGATGCAGCAAAAACAAAACACGTCAGTTTCCAAGCACGGCTTGCTGCGATCTTCAGGTTTTTTTTTCTTCCTGGTCGTAAAAACAAAAAAAATCTTAAAACAAAAAAAAAAAAAAAATAAATTTTAACAAACAAAAAGGGAATTAATCATTGCAATAGAAGATTGCAACGATTTTTGTCTGAAATTATTAATTATTTTGTTGGACATTTGTTCTAAAGTCTCAACATTCGAAATTCTATGTACTTCGTTAGTACTGTACCAAGAAGGCAGCTTTAAAATCATCTTCAGAACTTTGTTCTGAATCCTTTGAAGTATTTTTTTTCCTGGTAGCACAACAACTAGACCATATTGGAACAGCATAAAGCATGGCCGGTCTAAAAATTTGTTTAAATATTAGTAGTTTGTTCTTCAGACATAGTTTGGATTTTCTGTTTATAAGAGGATATAAACATTTTATATATTTATTACATTTGGCTTGAATGCCTTCAATGTGATTTATAAAATTTAATTTTTGATCAAGTAATAGACCAAGGTATTTCACTTCGCTTGACCAGGAAATTGGAACACCGCTCATAGTAACGATGTGACTACTACTAGGTTTCAAAAAAGAAGCTCTAGGTTTATGTGGGAATATTATTAGTTGAGTTTTGGAAGCGTTGGGAGAAATCTTCCATTTCTGTAAATAAGAAGAGAAAATGTCCAAACTTTTCTGCAGTCTCCTGCAAATGACACGTCCCTTTCCTTTAGCGTGGATGCCTGTGCCATACCAAAACAAGGATGTCTCACACCCCGCGGGAAAACCGGGGGGGGGGAAAGAAAAAAAGTAATATAGTATCGGCCCAGGAAGGCTACCCGAGGAAACTCAGCTCTAACAGGTAGTCGATCAGATTTGGAATTCTGATAATTTACCTGCAGAGTTCTGTCAGTTAAATAATTTTGAATTAATTTTATAATATAGAGCGGAAAATTAAAGTTTTTCAATTTAGCAATCAAACCTTCATGCCAAACACTGTCGAATGCTTTTTCTATGTCTAGAAGAGCAACTCCAGTTGAGCAGCCTTCAGATTTGTTTGAACGAATTAAATTAGTAACTCTCAAAAGTTGATGAGTAGTTGAATGGCCATGGCGAAATCCAAATTGCTCATCTGCAAAAATTGAGTTTGTATTGATGTGAAGCATCATTCTATTCAAAATTAGCTTTTCAAAAAGTTTACTGATTGAAGGAAGTAACTATTTGTCTGTAGCTAGAAGCTTCAGCTGGATTTTTTTCCGGGCTTCAAAATTGGAACAACTTTGGCATTTTTCCATTTGCCAGGAAAGTATGACAAATGAAAACATTTATTAAATAATTTTACCATGAAAGACAAGGTACTCACTGGGAGTTTTTTGATGAGTATATAGAAAATTCCATCATCACCTGGAGCCTTCATATTTTTTAACTTTTTAGTTATAGTTTTTACTTCATCCAAATCAGTACCCCAGGATTCATCAAAAATATTTTCCCTTGAGGAAATATTCAGATAATCAAGAGCAACCTGATTCTCAATAGGACTAGTAAGACCCAAACTGAAATTATGGGAACTCTCAAACTGCTCAGCAAGTTTTTGAGCTTTTTCCACATTTGTTAGCAATATTTTATCACCTTCTTTGAGCGCTGGAATAGGCTTTTGAGGTTTCTTCAAAATTTTGGAGAGTTTCCAAAAAGGTTTGGAACTCGGCTCTAATTTTGACACATTATTTTCAAATTGTTTGTTCCTCAGGGCAGAGAAGCGTTTTTTAATTTGTTTTTGCAAATCTCGCCAGATAACTTTCATGGCGGGATCGCGTGTTCTTTGATATTGTCTTCTACGGATATTTTTCAGACGGATCAAAAGCTGAAGATCGTCGTCTATTATAATTGTATTGAACTTTACCTCGCATTTTGGAACTGAGACAGCTCTTGCTTCAACTATGGAAGTAGTCAGAGATTCAAGAGCATTATCGATATCATTTTTAGTTTCCAAAGGAATATTAGGATCAAAGTTATATTCCATGAATGTTTGATATTGGTTCCAATCAGCTCTATGATAATTGAAAGTAGAACTGTTGGGATTAGAAATTATTTCTTGAGATATTTCAAAAGTTACTGGAAGGTGATCCGAACCGAAGTCAGCATGGGTAACCAATTGGCTACAAAGTTGACATGAATCAGTTAAGACCAAATCAATAGTTGAGGGATTTCTGGCAGAAGAAAAGCAAGTTGGGCTGTTTGGGTATTGGATAGTGTAATAACCCGCAGAACAATTATCAAATAGTATATTACCATTGGAATTACTTTGAGCATTATTCCACGATCGGTGTTTTGCATTAAAATCACCAATAATGAAGAATTTTGACCTATTACGGGTAAGCTTCTGTAGGTCACCCTTGAGAAGATTCTTTTGCTGACCTACGCATTGGAATGGTAAATAGGCAGCTAATAGTGTAAGTTGACCAAATTTTGTTTCAACAGAAACCCCCAAAGTTTCAAAAACTTTGGTATCAAATGAAGAAAGAATTTGATGTTTGATACGCCTATGAACAATTATGGCAACGCCACCACCTGGACTTTCAAGACGATCATTGCGGTGTACGAAATAATTAGGATCCCTTTTTATTTTATCACCTGGTTTAAGAAAAGTTTCAGTTACAACGGCAATATGCACGTTATGAACTCGTAAAAAGTTAAACAGCTCGTCTTCATTATTTTTAAGAGATCGAGCATTCCAATTTAAAATATTCAGTGTCTTAATACCCATTGCTGAATTTCAGGGTCATGACAATATTGTTTGCAAATTTTATACCAGTTTGAATTGCATCAAACATGGAGTTTGTATTTAACATTCCATTAATCATATCGATTAATGATTTCTGTAAAAAATCCATTTTTGGAGCGGTTATGCTACCTAAGTCAAAATCTTCAACATTTCTGGTAGAATTTTGGTTTCTACCGGCTGTAACGGCAGCGTAGGAAGCTCCATTACCTAGCTGTACATTGCTACCAGCAGGTAAGAATTGAGCATTGAAAACTTGTGCTCTGTTTGTACTTACGGGTACATTTGTACTTCGCTGACCATTGTTAACAGCAGATAGCAGTGGAAAATTTGACGGTTGGGCATTGATCGTACCTTCCGGTACGAATGTTGGATTTCCTCCTCGATGACCGTTGTTAACAGCCGAGGAATAATTACCTGGTCGGGAACGTGAAGCGGTCCCTACCTGATGCTTAGCACGAGAATTCAAGATCGCTTTGCGAGTCTTGCATTCCCAAAAATTGGATTTGTGGTTTCCACCACAATTCGCACATTTAAAATTTTTGGGATCCTTCACAGGACAGTTGTCCTTGGCGTGAGAGGAATCGCCACAATGCATGCATTTGGCATCCATGTGACAATTTTTCGTCCCGTGACCCCATCCCTGGCATTTACGGCACTGGGTGAGGTGTTGAGAATTTCCTCCAGTCTTCCTGAAGTGTTCCCACTTCACTCTGACATGGAGCATAAGGCTGGCTTTTTCCAATGCCTTGAGGTTATTCAGTTCATTTGATTTAAAATGAACTAAATAAAAATCGTTAGAAATCCCATTGCGAGAATCGCCAGGTTGGGATTTCTTTTTCATCTTTATCACTTGAACTGGTGTAACTCCAAGCAATTTAATAATTTCTTGTCTGATCTCATCCAGGGATTCACCACTGGCTAGACCTTTTAAGACCACCTTGAACAGACGTTCAGTTTTGGTGTCATGTGTAAAGAATTTGATGCCTCTTTGAGCAAGATACTCCACGAGAAGTTTAAATCCGATCAAGGTTTCAGCCAATACACGGCATTCACCCCGACGACCAATTTGAAAGGAAAATTTCGAATCTTTTATGAAATTCGTGAGTTCCTTACGGAGCCCATGAAAATCAGATGTTGTTACCACAATAGGTGGAACCTTTTCTTTCCCTGCATTAATTCGGGAATGCTTCGAAGATTTTTGCCTGACTGATGGATCATTCTCATCATCAGTCAGAATATCGAATTGATTGCTCAAATCAATATTGTTAGAAGGGGAATCCAGAGATTGTCCCTTTCTTTTGCGTTTAGGCGCCATTTTCTCCAAAATGATTAGAATTTATACGTTTTCTCCTAATCAACTTCCAAGCAGATTCTACAAGAATCCGAAGGGTCAAAGAGGAATTTTCCAAATCGATATCCAAGTCGGATTACCTCGCGTAGGGTCCAGACAAGGATCGAAAAGGAATAAGGGTAAAAAATAAAAATTGTGCAGGTAATGTTAAGCACTGAAAAGTGCTGTTTGATTTTGTTATAGCTTTAGGTAGCAAAAATACTTCCTTCAGCAAAAGAAAATAGAACCGCACGGCATGAGAGCTCGATGCGGACTGAGAACGTTTCATTGTTTTCTGCACAAAACAAACTGAAACTTTCGCCTTTTTCGCAACATCCCTTGATCGAAATGTTAGGATAACGCTTAAATTGGTTCAATACCATCCTGGCCTTCTCCGGATTTGATGTGCCACGTTTTTTGCCACTACCATTTTTTCGCTTTGTTGTCTTACGGTCCTTGAACGTTTTGATCACATGAGATACGGTTGAATGTGCGATTCCGAGCTGTTTTCCGATCCATCGATGAGAAGCATTTGGGTTTTCGAACTATTTCTTCATTCGAAGCCATCTCTGAAATCACTCGACCGATTTTCACGAAACTCATTACACAATTGACACAACACAATGAAATACATTCAGTTAAAATTTCAATAATTTTTACCCACACGCTAAAAAGTTACGAACAATTGCGTGTGTCCAAATTTCATCGAATACAGTCTTTAGGTACATTTTAATACAATGGAGTCTGCCATACATTTAAAATAAAGATAGGTACAATGTCAACAAATTGCTATGTATTGGGAAGTTCTTCACATCATCAATTTAGTTTATCTTTCGTAGCTCTTCAAGTTAAACAATTAATGTATGTTCTACATCATAATCGTTACTCCACGCACGGAGAACACAAACATAACAATTAATGTATGTAAACAAGTAAGTTTATTTTCAAATATGGATAGTACTTTCAAGTGTTGTAAACCTCTACCCAAATTGAAAAAGTGTGGTTTAGAGAATAGAAACTTGACAGATTGTGTTCTTGAAAAATTAAGATCTTTAGGTTGTAAGATACCATTGAATAATTCGATGCGAATCTGCAAAAAGTGTCGTCCCCTAGTTGATCGTCCCCAACAAAAACCACCACCTTCGAATGATGAGGAAGTGCCTTCTACCAGTGGTGTGCAATCAACAAGATCTGTAGATATGGAAAGTGAATCCATAGTCAATACCATCCCATCCGTTACGTCTCTAGCTTCATCGACTTCAGCGGAGTCTATTGTTTATAAAATCAGTTTGTCATATAAAGGGTGATACGGTCAAAATTTGGTCAAGGGAAAACGCGTGTGAATCGGTGAAATCGTTTATTTAAAAAATCAAATTAAATTTCTTTTTCAAGTTCAATTAGTATAAAATTCAGGAAAAATATTCAGTTAGGCTTCCGCTTTTCCAAATCCGAATTGCCGGGCCTTACGCTTGACCCCTGCCATCAGATTTTGTTCAGCCACCTTGTCCACCTTCTTCGCCGCAGAAAGCCAGTTTGCCTTGAACTGCTGCTCGTCCTTAGCAGTTTTTTTGGTCTTCTTTAGGTTCCGCTTGACAATAGCCCAGTATTTCTCAATTGGGCGGAGCTCTGGCGTGTTGGGAGGGTTCTTGTCGTAGGGAACCACCTGCACGTTGTTGGCGGCGTACCACTCCATGGCCTTTTTTACCGTAATGGCAAGATGCCAAATCCGGCCAAAACAGTACGGAACAACCGTGTTTCTTCAGGAAAGGCAGCAGACGTTTATTCAAACACTCTTTCACGTAAATTTCTTGGTTGACAGTCCCGGAAGCTATGAAAATGCTGCTTTTCAAGCCACAGGTACAGATGGCTTGCCAAACCAGATATTTCTTTTGCGAACTTTGACAGTTTCGTGTGCTTGAAAATATCTGCTACCTTTCCCCTTCCTTTTGCCGTATAAAACTCCTGTCCCGGAAGCTGCTTGTAGTCGGCTTTGACGTAGGTTTCGTCGTCCATTACCACGCAGTCAAACTTCGTCAGCATCGTCGTGTACAGCCTCCGGGATCGCGCTTTGGCCGTCGTATTTTGTTTATCATCGCGATTTGGAGTCACTACATTCTTGTAAGTCGATAGTCCGGCTCGTTTTTTGGCTCGATGCACGGTTGTAGACGATACACCCAGCTTATTTGCGGCATCTCGGAGAGATAGGTTAGGGTTTCGCTTGAAACTACCGGCAACTCTCTTTGTCGTCTCAGCGGCTTCCGGTTTTCGATTTCCCCCGATCCAGACTTCCTGGCGGTCGACAAACGTTCCCCAAACACTTTAATTACATTTGTAACGGTTGATTTGGCAACTTTTAGCGATTTTGCCAACTTTGCGTGCGAGTAGCTCGGATTTTCGCGATGCGCGAGCAGAATTTTGATATGCTGCTCTTCTTGCTTGGACGGCATTTTGACAACTGAAGAGTGAATTCCAAAATCAAAATAGGAGCAACATTCTACACACACACACCTTCAAAATGAGGGGTGTTCAGGTTTTTTAAATGCAAAATTGAAAGAAATACGTCAAGTTGATATTGACCAAATTTTGACCGTATCGCCCTTTAGTTGATCGTCCCCAACAAAAACAACCACCTTCGAATGATGAGGAAGTGCCTTCTACCAGTGGTGTGCAATCAACGAGACTTGTAGATATGGAAAGTGAATCCATAGTCAATACCACCCCATCCGTTACGTCTCTAGCTTCATCGACTTCAGTTCTATTGTTTATAAAATCAGTTTGTCATATAATGTCGAGACATTCAACAATGGCATCATGGAAATTCGTGTATCGCCAATTTCAACGAAGAAAATGAGAATTGCTTCCTACCCCCAGCAAAAAAAAACCAAGGAAATTATGGATGGAGTTAAGCGTCATATATTTGACGTTTTGGAAGATGAGCACCAAACAAATCTCAATGCCAACGGCTAAGGACTGCGAGGTAATAATTAACCAGTTAAAGGAAAAATTTGCCAATCCTGAAGGTGCTCGCGATCAACAATTTCAAATTTTGTCCATATTGCCAAAGTCTTGGACTGCGCAAGGAATCGTGGATGAATTCAAAGTCAGCAGATATACTGCAACACAGGTAAGGTTTACGAACATCTTTGAATATTATTTCATGTCATGTTGGAAAAAATAATCAAAAAACTAATTTTTTGTTTCTTTCCTTGCAGGTAAAGGATTTAGTCGCCGAAGATGGAATATTATGTAAACCCCGTTTCAAATTAGGACACGGACTGAATGCAGATTTAGTACGTCAAGTTGTTCAATTCTACGAAGATGACGATATCAACAGAGTTATGCCGGGCCAAACAGATTATATCTCTGTAGTGACGAGTGGTGTACGCCAGATAACGCCTTTTGACGATGTCACTGACTCTTGCATTTTAATGAAACCCATAAAAATGTTGAACTAAGCTTTAGCTCATTTGCAGCCTTACGGCCAAAACATTGTAAACTTCTTAGTAAATCAGGATCTCACGTTTGTGTTTGTACGATTCACGAAAATGTGAATCTTATGCTCAACAGCTTAAAAATAAATCACATTTCATGTGATCGCACTATCTATATGGAACAAATTCTGTGCGATGCACAATTTAGAACAGACTTTTACCATCTTTGCGCGTGCATTAATTGTTACAATACGGATGAATACAAAGAGGCCGAAAAGGAATTCGATCCCATTTTTAACAAAGCAAAACCAACTCCTGGAACTCAAAAATATCATTCTTACATTCCCGTTTGAAATAACCAAATTGCAGTTAAGGTATTTTCTAATTCTAATGATGAATCCAAAATATTTAATGTATTCAAATGATCTGAAATGTAATAAATTTAATGAAGATTGAAAAAAACAACATTGTATGAAATACTGCCTCTTCTCTCCCGAAACAAAACTATCCGAAACACACACATATCTAAAAGCATCAACTTGATTCTTTTCCATCGCGTCCAAACAGAAACAGGTAAGTCTGACTGCCACCGTGTCTGAGAAAAAACTGCCTGTTATTTAATAATCTATTATGAAAAATACATTTTGCTGTGGACATCACGACTAACAATCAAAAAGGGCCAAAAAATAGCAAAAACATAAATTTCTGTTTTTAAAATTCGCAATAACTTGAGAACGGCAAGGCTTGCGAAAAAAAATTCTGCATACTTTTTAATTAAAAATAATGCTCAAAGTCTATTTTTGGTATGATTTAATATAAAAATTATCATTTTTAACATTTTAAATAAATTAATAAATATTTAAAAACAAAAAATAAAAAAATTAAGAAATGACTATCTTAAACTCTTCATCAGCTTTTAGGAAATATCTTTAGCTTTTTTAAAAAAATAATTAAGAGGATCGAAGGGGGGGGAGTCCTCTAAGAAAATCAACGTTGTATGTTTTTTAAACATTTTTTTTTTCAGTGTATTTTTTTTAGAGAACGCTTTATTACCTACATCTTTTTCTAAGACGTCATTTTGTTCAGGTTAGCCGTTTGCGAAAAAAATATTTTGATCCACATTTCAAATACGCCCATATAGAAAATTAGTCCAGGATGATTTGGATATTTTTATGGAACACGTAATTTTGGGTAAAAACCAATAAATGGACAAAATTTCATTCAGATCGGAGAGAGTAGGGTCAACAATCAATATGCAACTAGCGATTTGAAATTGGTTCACTGTTGTAGAACCCCTTGGTCCGAAGTACACCTTGAAGCCAGCACCTTGCTATACATATTTGCGCCTTTGTTTTGATTTGCTGTGTTATTTTGACAGAATATTTGAGAGTGTGTTCGTGTGAGTTCGTTATTAGGGGCGTATTATTAAGCTTGGGACCGACCTTGGGACCGATGTGCTAGTACTGACTGAGCCAAGAAAAAAATCGTACTTGTTCGGTACCTACTGGTCTTAGAGCTAGTCTATGGTAGGGTCCAACCGTTTTGCTATTCAGGCTGGAAATGCTCAATAGTATCAAGTGTTATTAGTGGATCAGGACCAGTGGCAGGACCAATGGTAGTCCTATCTCCTTCCGTTGTTCGTCGATGTAAGACCGGAATTTTCAAGGGTTGAGTTTCAGATTTCGTTGAGTCTGCTGCAAATAGCTACGAAACAATTGCTTGTTGAGCTGTTTGTATCTTTTCTTGTAAATGATGTAATATGACCGCGTGTAAGAGTTACGTTTCTCTGAGAATTGTTTTAGAGCAGATCTTTTAGCTGATTTGACCTTCCCTAATCATGCCACCTAAGTTTTGATAATAGCATGCTAAGCCAATTACACAAGAGTTTCGCTAATTTTGGGGAGCATCAAAAAAGGAGTTATTAAAACTCCATTAGGCCAAAATCCATCCGAGAGCAATAGCTCTTCAACAGAGGAAGGTACATTAAGTTTGAAAGACAAAAATGTTAATGGTAGTTAGTTCTTAGTGTCTAGATAGTTTGATTGTTCAATATTGTGAATCGAAAATTTCTGCCTGATACAATTCTCTGAAACCACTTTCTTTCCACTTAATCTCTAGTGCATGTCGGTGTCCTTTTAGAAACCATCTATCCCCTCCGCTTGAATTATTCATATTCCTTTCGTGACTGCTGCTTCTCCCAACCCAACCAGCACCCACATTTTCCTTGAAGCATTCCTTCCTGCCTGTTCCCCCCGTTCATCCACCGTTGTTGTAATCCTTCGCACACGCATCAAGTGACTATAAATCATAGCCAAATTGCTTCGTACCACGCAAACCCCCGACCTTCTCCGGGACTCACTTCTCCCCTCTCCCCCTAGCCTGGTTATTACCACCGAACAGCAGAACCCAGGATCGAAAGATGAACCGTTTTCTCATTTTCTAATGCACTCACAGCTTTTTTCCCGACTGGTACTTCTCGAACCGAAACGCACCGGAGCGTAATCGAATTTAGATCAACCGCGCGAGGGGTGATTCCTCCTGCACTATTACGACCGAGGGATGAAACAAGCCGACTCGGATTTCACGCATTTGTTTACACCCGACGACGCGTACTTTGCAAGTGTCAATCAAAGCATGCAACGAACAATGACGATCAGGCAAATCGGAGTGCGTTGTTTTGCGCTGGTATTACTGTCAAAAGTTTTCAAATTTTTTGACAATCGCCGAAAGGCTCTGTCATAGCAGGCTTTGTTCTAGGGTTTTTGGTTGTTGTTTTAGTTCCATCTAGCGGGAAGTCACCATGTTTTGGGGCTTAATTAAACTTCACATCGAATTACATCGGATGGATGGGTTATAAAACAATCGAATTAGATTTTCCTGGTAGAAACTCAACAATGCACAGAAATGGGGAAACAGCGAACAACAAACAATCGGACAGAAAATGAAAATAAGGGTAAAGGCGGAACGACGTCATATTTTATCCATCATTGACATAAATTGAAACAAACGATTGTGGGACGGCGTTCATGCAATGCCGCGGCCTGGAAGGAAATGCAGTGCGATTGTTTGGATCATTTATGTTTGTTTTATTTGCAAATTCTGGGAATAAATTGAATGAATTTATGTTGACCTTTTGTTCGGCAACCAGTTTCAGAAATGAGCGCGTAGATTTAAAACCCAGCATATTTCATTCTATCAACGCTGCAAGATTCCAAACCCAAATGTCAATTAATTATCCGGCCAAGCTCTCGGTCTTTCGAGGAATTACGCATAACTTCCATTTAATCCATCCCATGATGAATCTTCGAGCGAGGCCCGGTGGACGAATGACAGCTCGGCGGCAAACAGCAGGCCATGATTCATTACCCATTTCGGTTCGGAGCTGAAGGAATTTATCAAACGGTCCTCTGTCGCCGATCAACGATGCAGCAGCCGTCACCGCCGCCACCGCCGCCGTCGGCTGTGTCAATCCAAATACGTCCCCCATCGATCCCGATCGGACATCCATCTTGAAACCAACCGCCGTCGACGACTAACCGAATTGATTTATGTCCACATTTGATCCATCACGAGGGTTTTGTTTTAGGAATATCGAGACCGGTATCTCTCATCCGTTCATGCACAGAGAGATGTGGGTTCAAGACTGGAGAGTGACTTTATTTTTGCCTGATTCCAGCCCAAGCAGAGCGCCAACAAAGTGCGTGTCATGAATATTCACTCGGTTCTTTAAATACCTGGGCGGCTGCTGCGGCAGCTCCCATCGCCACCGCCGGCCGGTGTGAGTGAGTTCACACAAAAGCCAGAACCAGAAAATTGAAAAGCAAACAAAAGCATCCCACTGAGATCGAGATCGTTTTAATATGATTAATACCGGAGTGTCTCATTCATTTATATTTAATAAATTATCCGTATTTATGGCACCGAATGGGGTTTGGGTTTCCCCAGTCCGCGTCCGTCTCTGTCCTCTCGCTTGATCTATTTCTGTTCAAATTGCTTACATTTGGAACAACGTTCACTGGCAACACTGACTAAACTTGGCGATTCTTGCGATCAAGTTGGCGCAGAGTTACAAAGTAAATTGAAATCTTCCAAATGGTAAATATTTCAAACTTCTTGAAGGCACGCTCTTGTGTAACCCCTTTTCCTCTCCAAAGTGCCCAGTTTGAAAATTTACAAATAAATAATGCCCACTAGACGGAGCGAAGAAGCCCCCAGCGGGATGCAGGCGCCTCGTTCGTACGAGGGAAATTTCCGAGCTCGGAAACCTCCCGCGAGCGCTGCGTACATTGCCTTGATAATGGGAACCTGACATTTGACAGAAGGTGAGCCTGCGGAGCAGAGGAAAGGTTCGGGTTCTTTGCATTCCGTTTTTATCATTGCTTCGGCCGGAGGAGAGCCCGTGGCGTACGATTTCAATTAATTGGGAGGAAATTTGATAGTTTACTCTCGATTTCGGGTACTTGTCAAAAGTTTTGATACGGGCGGAATTCCCTTCTGGGGCCGGCTCAGCGGGTCTTGCAGGTATACGTGTTTGTTTTGGGAACGATTGAGAGGTTCGGTGGGAGCAGTGACCTCTGTATGGTTGGTCTGTGGACGTTGATTACCTTATATCGCTGCTTTTTTTTTTTTTTGAGATATGATCCAACAGGTATAACTCCTTCAAATTCAAATATTATGCATACTATCTGAGTTAATTGTGCGAGATTCACTTGAACATGGTAACATGATAAGCTTGTTAAAAGTTGTCAGAAGCTGCTTAGAAAACTGTAAACTACCGAATTCAAAATTAAGCTCACTGTTTGAACGAAATGAGTTATTTTCAGCGTTATAGCCTATAACTTATAGGTATAATGCACATAAGGAGTGTATCGAATATAAGCTATCCACATACATTTGCGTTGTACGCATGTATTTGTGATGGTTTTTTATTTGCTGAACACTGCATGCTGTGCGTTTGACTGTCAACTTTCTTTTGTTTACTTGTTTGTGCGGTTCAAATTCTGCGTTTTCAAAATGTCGCGTATTGAAAAGGAAGTGAAAATTAAGGTTCTGGATACATTGCTAAGTGAGAAGGGTATTACTATGCGAAAATTGGCGAAGCGGTTTGGAATTCATCATGCGAGTGTTAAAACCAACTTCAATAAGTTTGGGGAACACTATTCTTTGGATGAGCTACCAGGAAGAGGCAGAAAACCCGGTTCTTCCAACCCGAAACTGGAGCAGAAAGTGGTATCTCTAATCATGAAGAACAAATCAATGTCAATACGTGATTTGGCCAAAAAAGCAGGAACGAGTGTCGGAATGATCCAGCGTATCAAGAGGCGAAACCACATGAAGACCTACAAGAAGCAGAAAATCTCGAAACAAAGTGCAGAACAGAAGAAGCGAGCAGCAACAAGGGCCCGGACATTGTATTCGCGTCTTTTGCAGCGTCCGGATGCATGCGTTTTGATGGACGATGAGACCTATGTAAAGGAGGACTCAAAAACCCTTCCAGGTCCACAGTACTTTACTGCCGTGGTTGGGGAGGATGCAAGCGATGCGGACAGGTCGATTCAAGTGGAGAAATTCGGTCGAAAGGTACTGGTATGGCATGTTCCTGTGGTTTGAAGTCAACCATTTTTTACACTACCGGAACTATAAATGCGGAAATCTATCGATCTGAGTGTCTCCAGAAGAGATTGTTGCCTTTATATAAGAAGCATAGTACACCTCCACTGTTTTGGCCGGATTTAGCGTCGGCTCACTATGCCAAAACCACTCTCAATTGGCTTGCGGAAAAGGGTATAGATTTCGTTGAGAAAAATATCAATCCACCAAATTGCCCTCAGCTTCGACCCATCGAACGTAACTGGGCAATCGTGAAGAGGGTCTTCAAGAAGACTGGTAAGGCAGCTGGGAACATGCAGGAGATCAAAAAAAATTGGACTCAAGCGTCCAAAAAATGCGATGCAACACTTGTCCGGAACTTGATGAAGAGCATTCGATCCAAATTCGTGAAGGAATAACTTAAATTTCATCCGGTCTTCATTATGTTCAAGTTTAACCTCGTACAATAAAGGATCAATTTTTTGTATGAATAAAATACCGGTTTTCAACATAATTTGAAAGAAAGTTTGTGGATAGCTTATTTTCGATACACTCCTTAAGTGAAATGCTAGATTTTGCTTGAATTTATGGGATGTTTCATAAAATAAAATTAAGACAGATTTCGCCAGAATTAGGTCCGTTGTATGGAAGATTGCAAACAATTCGGTTCAGTGCCGGTAAAAATCAATTCACACTGAAAATTAATTTTAGTTTATATTACGAAATCGAAGGTAGAACTCATAAATCTATTCGTTGTTTTCTGCAACGAAACTGATTTGTACTATTTATGTAGCTACCCTCGTAATTAATGGAACACGCGCAGCTGGCAAAAGCACGAAGCATTTGTTGACACAGAAAGAACATTCGTGCATTGTACGATAACAACAAAAAGAGCTACGAATATTTTATTACAAATCAATAAGAAACGTTTCTCTGGTAGTTGCAAGAATGACAGACATATTTACTTTATCGACACGAAATTTAATTGAAACAAAAGGCGCAAACACGTGGAGTTGTCCAGAGCTTTTTTTTAATATTTCTGACATGGGATTCGATCCTGTATTTTTAGAAAGCGCTGATAATGAATCCGTGGTTGATCTCACTAGGCCATGGCGACTTGTAAGAAGATGCGTGATTAATGCGTATGATGTTATAACTGATGTTTTTATTTCGGGATAAATGAATTATTCCCGCCCATCCCAGCAGTAAAACCAACATGCATGGAGTATGATAATAGAGAAGCAGCGATTAGCTGGCCTTCACGAAACCCATTTCGTGCATTATACAAAAATGTGTAATAATAGCATTTCACCAGACAAAAAGCAATATGAATGTTTCATACAATATACGGGAAATTTGTTCTATGTACAAAATTCATGTTTACGAAACGAAAGAAAGCTATTTTACGAAAATAAATTTTCAGTGCAGCTGCTCTCAAATGAGCTGAAAATAAAGACAACCTAAGCGGACAGACCAACTATCTTCGTGAATTTGAATGTTTAAATGAATGTATTATCTTGACCAGAGCAACCGCTGAGTATCGAAGTCATTATTTGACAGGGGATGCGACTCTATCTAAGATGCAGGATTTTTTTTTGTTTTGCTTGTGTGCGATGTGCGCATGCTTAGTAGATAGAAAGAAGATTGAAGAAGATTTTAAAGATTTACTGCAAAAAGATGAAGCACGATTCAAGTTGATGTATTAAAATTCAGAAGCTGAAACAAGGTTTTTCAAAGATTGATTCGCTAGCGTGAGATTTTTCGATCATCTTGAATCTGGATTTGGATGTGTCGCACCCCCAGTTATTTGGTTTTGTTTATTCGTCAATCGATGTTCATTGTCACCTGTGCTGTTGTCAATATCAATATTCAATTTCATCTAGATGGGAATGATTTTGAGTATCAAATGAAAAAACAATATTTGTTTCTTTTGAAGTAGAACACGATTTTTAATTTTTTAGGCCCAGATTGATAGGTTACAATTACTATCAGTTGTAATTATGATAATAGAGGGCTGTGAGACTCTGTGATTGACACTAATCAAAATAACTATTAGGTTCGCAACTAAGTTCTCGCTGTTTTTTGGTGAAAAAGGAACTTTATTTTGAAAACAAAGGTTACAAACGAATTATTCAAAGTATTGCCCATCACTAGCTACGACTTTGTCCCATCTTTCTGGTAGAACGTGAATACCATTTCGATAGAACTGTTCGTCTTTTGATGCTATCCAAGAATCAAGCCATTTTGAGATGTCATCATATGAGTGGAATTGCTGACCAGTGAGACCATGTGCCATCGAACGGAACAAGTAATAATCGGACGGTGCAATATCAGGAGAATATGGCGGGTGGGGTAGGACTTCCCATTTGAGCGTTTCCAAGTAGGTTTTCACGGGTTTCGCAACGTGAGGTCGAGCGTTGTCATGCTGAAGAATCACTTTTTCGTGTCTGTGCTCGTATTGTGGCCATTTTTCGTGCAGTGCTCGGCTCAATCGCATCAATTGAGTTCGATACCGTTCCCCGGTAATGGTTTCGTTTGGTTTCAACAGCTCATAATAAATAACACCAACTTGGTCCCACCACATACACAGCATAACCTTCACAGCGTGAATATTCGGCCTAGGCGACGATGTTGAAGCACGCCCGGGCAGTCCCCATGAATGTTTCCGTTTTGGGTTACTGTAATGAATCCATTTTTCGTCACCCGTCACAATGCGATGCAGAAAACTCTTCCTTTTTTGCCGCTGGAACAGTTGTTCACAGACGAAAAAACGACGCTCAACATCTCTTGGCTTCAAATCGTAAGGAACCCAAGTTCCTTGCTTTTGAATCATTCCCAACGCATGCAATCGCTTAGAAACGGCTTGGCGGGAAACTCCTAATCCTGAACCAAGCTCTTCTTGCGTTTGACACGGATCCTCACGGATGCCTCCAATTCAGAGTCTTCGAAGTTTTTTGGCCTTCCTTCACGCGGGCGATCATCAACACTGAAATCACCGTTTTTGAAGCGACGAAACCAATCACGACACGTTGTTTCACTCAGAGCAGCATCACCGTAAACTTTTTGGAGCTCTCGATGTGCTTCAGCCGCCGTTTTCTTCGAATGAAAGAAGAACTTCCCGAAAATGACGATTATTTGGCACGAAATCAGACATCTTCAAACAACCAAAATATATAACACTAAACCAAAATCACTAATTTGGCAAAGCGGTTTGTTTACCATATGTCTGAGCTTGGTTTATGACGCTTGAGATGTACAACATTCGACCAGCACTTACTACTGGCGCCATCTATTGCTAAACAGCGGGAACTTAGTTGCGCGCCTAATATTTTGGTTGAATTGAAAATGACTTTTTGTTGTTTAATGATCACTTGCGATTTTAACAAAGCTGCCCTGGAAACTCAAACTCTAATGAGTATCAAAAAAAGAGTAGTCATAGAAGCATAATGAGTTCATTTGGTCATCGTCCTTGATTTAGACACTAATTCGGTGTATACGCCTGCTTTGGTTTGGAAAATTTTACGCGTCTGTTATAGTTGATATTTTTTCCCGCGTTGTTTAGAAAATTATGGACCATCAACAATTAATCTGCTTGACCTGGTGCCTATAGGCCAATTGAAAAATCGATTCGAGCAACTCAACCCGATTCTTGTCACTGTCGAGTTGAGCAAAATTGCGCTTCACAGAGCACGACTGAATTTGATCGAGTCGACAGCTGTACTCAAATGTCATGTTGAACATTTTCAAAATGTCATTGAAATATCACATCATGTTGTTGCATCAGAAATTTAGTTATTTTTGACATTCGTTGACAATAAATGTTTACATTTTTTATCTGACATGATAATTTTTTAAAATTTCTGTGTAGTGTCGTACTACAGATACCAGTTGTTGGCGAGATCCCGCCTGCGTTCCTCTATGACCCGAATGTCTATAGCCAACCGACGGTTGTATCCCTCACCGTATGGAACAAAGGAGAGCGACAGATCGTACATCTGACATAACAATGAGTTGCCTGATAGACAGATAGAAGAAGGATAGCTATACTAAGAAAGAGATATACTATTGGAGAAAGATAACAAAAGTGCATGCAGATAAAAGCGAATACATAAAAGAAATTATTGAGTTTTTGAATTTTCATTGAATTAGTTTCCATTTCCAACAAGTTTTCCATGCATCTTTTTTGTAATAATCCTATTTTCTACAAGATGATTGATCATGCTTATGAAAGATAAATTTATTAGCCTATAATTGATGTCTATTTGATAGGAATTATTTACAGCATCCTACAGCACTACACTTAACCTAAATGACTCCGTTATATCTACAAACTAAGTGATAAATAACTAGATGGACTACCTTTTCACATGCAAATACCTAATACTAGCTTAATTACAGTACTTAAAGTTTAGTACGGATCGCTCAACAAAAGCGACTCCAATACACCAATCAAACCCGACGCGACATTACATAGACTTAGACAGACAGACTGGACTCCAAATATTAGCGGGACTAAACGTAAGTTTCTAAAAGCCAAAAACTTGCAGGTTACGTAAACATAGTGAACTTAAACCTAATATCACATTTATTTATAACTTACATAATAATATAAAATGTATTACTTATGTGTTTATAGGAAAATAATAATCCCCCTACCAGTAAATCCCGAGCATCGGTCGATTTATTTGGGGATTATTATTGCGGAAACAATTCCACCCGTTGGCAATTTCCAACACATAAAAAAAAAAAAAAAAAAAAAAAAAAAAAAAAAAAAAAGACCCCAAAAAAAACAATCAAACAAAACACGAACCCCCAATTACAAAGACACAAAAAAGATGTGAGCACACACACCTCCCAAGTAAAAAAACTGTACCCAAACCAAGAATACCCGCCCCGCCCGCCCACCACCAGAGGGGGAAGATTAGTGACCGTTTCCGAACCCGCGCCCCCTCCACCCCCCCGACACCCTCGCTATTTTTAACAACAGAGTTGGGTGGCAGCAGGGTTCGTTTTGGTTAACGATAAGCTGTCAAGTGTAAATAGTACCGATTTCCGATTTGAACCGATTTAAACCAACAGTAAGGATGCTATTGGGGCCACTCACAGAGTGTGATAGTGGTATTTGATTAGGAAAACAAGGTAATTCATCTCAACGCTTGAGAACCAACTTGGACCGACACCAACAGTACGGATGCCGCTGGATCCCTTACAAAATGAGACAGTGGTTTATTTGTTCCAAAATAGGGTGGCACGACGAGCATGGCGAACGAATAATTTGGATCACAATCAATTATGTACCTCACCACCGAATGATTTTACCCGGCGAACCACGACTTCTGATGCTCACTCGATCACTCGCGCAACGAACAATAAGCAACCGAAACAATAGACAAAACGCTACGCCCGGTAACAAAATATTGCGGAACAAAGTATTGACACAACCGATTCAACCGAAGGTCGACGCAAACCTACTAAAAATAAATTTTATTAATATAGATACAATGGGTAACCCAACTCCGTATGTTCACGTCCAGTTTCCGGTACATTCATTCATCAAAATTAAAAACAAAGATATAAGTAGAATCCTCGTAGTCCCCCGGATGTTTGAAGGCCCAGGTAACCAATAAGCATTAGTATATGCAGTAAATCAACCCTAAATCTGCATTTCATTCATGCTACAAGCATTATATTAGCACTATATCAGCATCTTGAATGCTATCTGTTGTAAAGCTGCATTTCAAATGCTATTTAAATGCTTGTAGCCTGTAGTAATAATTTCGAATTCAAAATAGCATTAATGAAGCATTATCATAGCATTGCAGTAAAGCAGCCGTATATTGGGCCAAAAGTGGCATTTATGTTGCATTTAAGCCGACTTAATTGCTTGATAGGCTGCCGTAAAGACACTTTGGAGCTGTTTATTGGTTACCTGGGGAGCATAGCCATTTCTATGAAAAGATACTAAGAGTTGTTGTTGCAAGCTGTCTACGGTTGGTTCGAGCTATATCTGATGACGTTAGATCGTTTTGTTGTCTTCTACAAAAAGTGCGCCGAAGACACCAAAATGACTCAGTGTAAAGACACACTTCTGCAATTGTTTTCACACAGGAGACTCATGCAACTTTCGCGCAATGAATAATAATTATTTTAATTATGTGTAGCATGCTGTACATGATATAGCATTGTATTGTGGCGTGACATTTATTTCAGTTAATCTGCGCTCTTTCACCCTTCAGCCTACTCCTTTGAATATTGCACGTTACGGATGTTTAAAACAATATTGAAACAGTACATTAGATACCATAATGATGTAGCCTTTCTACGAAGGATCCGTCAGAAGATCCATGTGTGGCAGCTATAAGTGATGATCCAATGGCCATACTTCCATCATAGTTCTTCACCCGCTTCTGATGCTTCGACAATGATGACATCAACTTCGCCGCTTCTAGAGCACCCATGGCTAACTGTACGTTTGAAATATCACAATGATTTTTTAAAACCGCTGGTAAACTTTCCATAGTACTGGATATGTTTGCAAAAATAAAAAAAATATAAAATCTAGAAATTGCTAGATGGAATGAGTTCACCTCAAAGTTGAACCACAAATTAAATTCATCTGTAAAAAGAGGTTTTAAAGAGATTTACAAATATATATTTCAACACTAATACCAATTGAAACAAATGGCGATTATGCTGTTGGGGCCACTCACAAAGTGTGATAGTGGTTTTTCATTATGAAAACAAGTTATTTTTCATTGACGTTTGAGAGTTGAATCCTTTAAATTTGGACCACAGTATGTCAACATTAAGAGTGCTGCCACCCACGATCATATAGTCTGAATTATGCAGCACAGAGTCTCTAGGAAAACTGAAAGTGAATCATCCATCAAGCCTACAACTCAACAATCCTCCCTACAGAAGTCCGATTGCTTCGAGGGTATCTCTCCGATATGGTTAAATCCCATATAGAAAAGTAACAGTGATCTATACTCAAAGTTAACTGGGTGTCCTCTGGAGATTCGTCTATGTGGAAGAAAGCTCTCACATAGCAAATCCCATACAAACATTATCTCACCGACCCACGTGAACCTCTGCTCAGCTACTTTGGGACTCAAAATGAAGCCAATAATGTATTCGGAGCTGACACCTTATTTTTTCCCATCACACCATCACACCCCCACGCCAGAAATGATTTTTTTGCTTTATTCTGAAACTGTCCATCCGTCGCACCCGTCAAAAGCCACGCAAGAGTGACTACAAGAATACCCAAGTACAACCACTCGTTGTTCCGAAAACCATCCCATTTCCGGATTGGTGCATATTAAATAAGCATTAATTGAGTTCTTCAAAAAAAAAACTCAGCTGATTTTCCGTGCCGTTGGTTGAGACATCTTCTGGACATACAGTGAAGAACCTATCGTCAAAATAATGATCAAAATGGAAAGACTCGCCGGTCCACTTTGATGACCGTCACAACAGTAAAACTACTCCAATGTTTCACAGTTCCTCACTAAATCACTTCAATTGTAAAAAAAAAAATTTCGCGAAAAATATTAAGAGCAAAATTGCAAAACACGTCAATTTAGTAGCGCGGTCTACTTCGATCTCCACATGAATATCCTTTAGAAAAACATCACATTATCAGTGGAAAATATCCACTAGAAATTCACTTACCTTTCATGTGAGTCAGGAAGTGGAAAATGCTATGCAAAATCAAGTGAATCTTAAGTGTTCAGTGAAATGTAAATGATTAGTCAAGTAGAATTTCTTTTCTTATGTGATGTTCATGTAAAAGTTACTTAATTTACCTACCTTTTACTGTCGACGAAACGGTTTCCTTAACGACAACCGCAAAACACCATGTGTTGAAAGCCGAACAGAGCCTCAATTATTCTTGTGGAACTTACAACGATCAAATTGCTTCATTACAAAACTGTTACCTGTGGTTTAAGCTGGTTATGTTTATCTCTCTCTCTCTCTCGAATGCGGTTAAGCGCCACGAAATTATTTAAACGAAACCTAACAAGCGAGCAATTTCTATAATGATTGTATGCATAACAGAGAAGCAGGCCATTGTCGAGTATCGACAGATTTTTGACGTAGAAATTTGCTGCTTCTTATCAGCGGTTGCCATCGCAGCGTGATTCTCGTCATTTACCAGAAAGGTCAACAATCACCCAAACGGGGAGAAAAAATTAAGTAAGTTAATCGAATTCTTACTCACTCGGATTCCTTTCGTCGAAATAAGAGCACTTTTTCTAAGCATTTCCATTAACCTCTCGCCGTTCGCGGGGCCGATTGAAAAATGCGCCACTTGTTTTCCGACCAGCAGCAATCAATGTTGGATTTTCCCAGCTCCAGAGGGGCAGGCAAAAGAAACCGCCAGAATCCGCAAAAGGAAGCCAAAAGTAAACACTCATTCAGTCAGCGGTCGCGGCGCGGCGGCGGATTGGTGTCGGTATTCGACTACTTGGTCGCACGGATCGCTCGAAAGGGAATTTCGTACCGGCATCTTGCATCTTCGCCGTTGATGGAAGCAAAAAGGTTGGGAGAATCCTAAAATGGTAAATAAAACAATATCGAACGAAGAGATACTGTTGACAGTGAGGAACGATTGCGATGAACTGCATTTGCTCGTGGACGTGGAGCTGGTACCAAAAAGTACAGTACCGTAATCAGGGGGCATGTTGAAAATGGTAAATTTTGTTGGACGATAAATAAATTATCTCTAAACATATTTTTTTCTTAAGAATAATAAAGTATACTGTTTCAAGTATTGAAACATCGATACCGAGCGCAACAAATCTACATCACAATTTGAAATGGATGCAAAATTCCACGGAGACGAATTAGTCTTGGAACTAAATTTTGCATCTCTTGCATCGCCTTCCATTTTTTTTACAGTACGGAGTTCCGTGAATTTATCAAAGAATTGTCTCACAAGATCTAAGGACTTCTCTGAAGTTCTGAAGTCTTCCCTGAAGTTTCAAGGACTTCTCCAAAGCTCCAAAGACTAATCTAAAGATCCGTGAACTTCTTCGACGTTACCTGAATTTTTGTAAGGTTTATCTCTTAACCATATACGATGACTTCTTTGAACATCCGTGAACCAATCTCAAGTTCTGAGGACTTCTCTACAGTTCCGTGCATTTATCTGAAGTGTCAAGAACTTTCAAGGGCGTCTCAAGTTTCAAGGACTTCTCAAAAGTTGAGGACATTTCTGAAGCTTCGTGTACTTCTCTGAACTTCGGTGAACTTCTCTCTTGTTTCTTGTTTAAGTTCCGAGGACTTCTATGAAGTTCTGTTATATAATCTGAAGTTTTCGTGAACTTCTCTGAAGTTTTTGAGGACTTCTTTGAAATTTTGAAGATTTATCGGTAGTTTCGAGAAATTTTCTGAAGCTTCGTGGACTTCTCTGAAGTTCTCGGAAGTTTTCGAAGCTTTCTGAAGCTGTCGGAACTTTCTGGACTTCTTGGAACAGCTTTGAAGTTTTCGGAATTTCTTTAAATTTCTCGGGACTTCTTTGAAATTCTAGAGAGTTATCTGAAGTTTTAAAGAGTTATCTGAAATTTTTTGAGCTTGCTTGAAGTTTTGGAACTTAAGGGAACCCTCCCCTGAATTTGAACCAAAAAATCGATTTTTTTGGCAAAAAATGAAAGCCACATATTCTTAGAATATATGTGCAGAAGGATTTTTTGATACGATGAATATTTATTGAATGGCAGCGTCTCGAACACATCTGTCTCAGGTACCGTGCGGGGGCTTCTAAAAACTTTGAACGCGTTTTTCTCGAAACCATGTTTTTCAATCTAACTTCAAGCCCCGGGCTTGAACTATTAATCCGATTCCCTCCATCAAATAACTGTTTGAAAGTTTTTAATTTTTTGTACGGCTTGAACCTAAAATTGGCATTAATAATTAATTATTTATCATTTTTGAACATGGTTGAAATGAAAAATAGTAGCTAAAAATTAAACTTTTCAGTTCAAATGATCACTTTGCAATGAGTTTAAGTTTAAATTGTCTGAAATTCAGTTCAAACCGTAGAAAATTTCATTATCATTCAGAAATGATAATAACTAGATTAATAATAACAACTAGATTTGATTTCTGTCCACTACAAAAGGCTGCAGGCTTGAAGTTATCGCCCCATGTTTTGCGCGCAGAGGCTTACAGAAATCGCCATTTTGTAGCCGCCATTTTGAATTTTCACAATTTTTTTATCTCTTTAAAATTTTGAATAATAATCAAATTTAATCGTCAAAACCGGCAATTCGTACACCTTTTCATTCTCCCACACAAAAAAAAATACCAACTTTGCCTTATTTTTGCCCCAATCCAGGGGAGGCTCCCCTTAACCTAAGTTCTACAGACTTCTCTGAAGTTCTCTGGAATTCACTGAAGTTTTCTGGGATTCGCTGCGGTCACTTAAACTTTCGGGACTTTTTTCAAGTGCTCAGGACTTCATTAACTTCAATTTTAACTTTTACTGTAATTTACTATCATTCAACGGACATCCCGGATGTGCTTGGAACTTCACTGAAGATACTGGGAATCGCACGTAATTCTTTGCAACTCCTGGACATACTATGGATATTTTCGAAGTTTTCCGGGCTGCACTTAAATTTTCGGGTCTTTTTTGAAAATTTCGGGACTTAGTTGAAATTCTCCGAACTTCACTGAAAATCAGGGGCTTTCATAAAGTTCAATGGGTTTTTCTAAAGTGCTTGAAATTTTTCTGAAGTTCACAATACCTTCCTGAAGCTAACTGAATTTTCCTGAAATTATCAAAGAGGGCGACCTCGGCGTAGGTGTTAACATCCATACCTCTCAAGCCAAGGTCACGAGTTCAAATCTCACCCCGAACAAGTTACGAAAAACGCCCAAAGAAGTGTTTGATTGACTACGATGGGAGATGAACAAGCCCGGGGCTGAAAATCTCGATAAAACAGAAAAAATTATCGAAGCATCCCTGAAGATCTACAGACTTCAATAATACTCTCAGGACTTTTCTGAAGTTCACGGAAAATCACGAAATTTTTTTGAAAATTCTTTGCCAAATACCGGAAAGTTAACGCCAATCATTCTCCACCTATAATCGCTTTTCTCACAAACGTATCCTGTTTTGGAATTTGGGTCACCAAATTCAACAGGTAATCAAAATCGTCAGCCGTCATCCACATGAAGTTTCGGAAAAGAATTGGATGGCCGCATCTCAGTTTGTTCTTCCAACAGCAGATATGCCGCTCCCATAACAATAGCGAACTCGGGATGGTTCATACTTTTTTTTATAAAAACCTACAAAAACTTCCGAACCTCATCACAACACACTCAGACAAAAGCAGCGAACAAATGACAAACAACCAAATACAGAGTGCGGCAGAAAATAATGCGAAAATGTTCAAACTTGTGTATTGGGTTAATTCGTGTAGCTAGTGACTAATTTCTGTCGAAAGTGTATTTGTTTATGTTTACTTTCAAGTGCTGCATCCAAACATTCTATTTGTTTTGTTGCAAATTTGTCCAAATGTTCGCGACAGAAGTGATCACCAGTTTGTTGCTCGCCCAGAAGAAGCCGAAAGAGATTGCCAAGCGGACGTCCGCGGAAGCGGACGACCGCGCTTTGCACGCACGCCGAACGTGATCAAATCGGTCCGTGCAAAAATTGCTCGCAACCCGGTGCGTTCCATTAGAATACTTGCAAATGAAGCCAATATTTCGGAGAAATCCATGCGGAGAATCATCAAAGAAGACCAGCATGCATCTTCCAGAGCCAGAGTGAATCGCCACTTGATTACGAACCGGGTCAAGGAACTACGAGTGACTCGTTCCAAGAGATTGCTTTCCTTGTTGAAGAAGGAAAAAATGATAATCCTGTTCTCCGACGAAAAGCTTTTCAGCATCGATGCTGTGGCCAACAGCCGCACGGACCGGTTCATTTCACCGCAGAAAATGGAGAACGTGCCGGAAAAAGTGAAATTCAAATTTCAAACCAAACATCCGGCTGGTGTCATGATGTTTGGCTTGGTGGCGTCCAACGGTTTGAAAATGCCGCCTGTTGTCATTGATGCTGGAGTTAAAATCAATACCGAAGTGTATATCGTTATTTTAAAGGACCAAGTGCTTCCCTGAAGTTTTGGCCGAAGGATTTGTGGCCCCCTAGCAGTCCAGATCTTAATCCGTTGGATTATTCGATTTGGGCATATGTTGAAGCACGAGCCTGCAAAACACCCTAGTGTGAAAACCCTGAAGTCAGCCAGAACACGCACATGGCAGTCAATGTCGGAGGACTACGTCCGGAAGGCATGCTCTGGCCTCCGGCGTCGGCTCGAGGATGTTATCATTACGGTGGAGGGCACATTGAATAAATTTGTTTGAAAGGGCTTTATAAAGATAACTGTACTCGAAAATGTTGATATTATTGCTTGAATTAGTTGAAAATGGGATTTGAAAGAAATAGAACAAATTTTCGCATTATTTTCAGCCGCGCCCTGTATGCGTTACATTTTATGTGTACTATATAGAGCTTCCTCCCAGACACGATTCGACGTTAGATCGGACTTGTATTCGCGTTGTCGCACTTATAGAATCACACCACGCAATCAAAGTGGGCTAAAAAGGGCAACAACTAGGCTTGTTGCAAACTCGGCAGTCAAAATACCATTACCGCATAGCAAGTGCGACTTAGGATATGAGCGACAATAGAAACAGTGATGTTTTTAAAGCAGCATAGGCCCTTTTGAAAGTTTTGTTGACGTTCATATTTTTTGGTGTAGTAGTGGAGAGCGTTAACTTGTTTATATTTTTTCTTGATTAAAATCAGTACGATTAACATATGTACACAGATGGGATTAATGTTTTTCGTGATATTATTAAATTAGATACATAGCAGTGGCAACTTTTCCGTATTAAATTGGAAGAAAATTATCAGAATCGAATGTTTTGTTTGTTGCTAAACGATTAACGGAAAGTGAACGAATAAATTGTGAATAACTTGTGTACTCAGTGTTCGGTATTCAGTGCATATTCACCGATTTCCACTGGAGGTCTGCTTATTGAGCTCAAGATAGGATCCGCTTCCCTATATCTACAAATTCTATGTCCTCGAATCCAGCCATTGCGGCCATGGTCATCCACAATGAACACCAAATCTCCTGGTTTCAGCGGTTCACAGGTCTCCAACCACTTGGTTTGAATGTTCAATGATGGCAAGTATTCTTTAATCCAGCGCATCCACAGCTCATCAGCGACATACTGGGAACGTTTGTACGAGCTACGAAGGGCTTCAGCAATGCTAGGATCTTGAAGACCGGTTGAACTACCCTTGACGAAATGGTTGGGGCTCAGCGCTTCTGGGTTCATAGGATCGTCTGGCATATAGACCAACGGCCGGGCATTGACTATTTCCTCCACTTCCGCGATGATGGTGAGAAGAATCTCATCGTTGAGTCGGTTTACGGTGAGTAGGGCTGCCATGGTCTCCTTGACGGAACGAACCATGCGCTCCCATACCCCTCCCATATGAGGGGCGGACGGCGGGTTGAATGTCCAACGCGTTCTAGCATTCGTGAAGACGTTTGCGCAGGCCATGTCTATCTGATTTATCTGCTTTTGGAGTTCCCTACTGGCAGCTTTCAGGTTTGTACCGTTGTCCGAGAATATGGGAATTGAAGGACCTCTCCTGATGACGAATCGTCGAATTGCCATTATGCAAGAATCCACATCGAGTTTATGATATACTTCCAGGTAGATAGCTCGCACACTCAAGCACGTGAAAACAATCACCCACCTTTTTTCGACGCGTCGCCCTATCGCTACGGTAACCGGACCAAAGTAGTCTATCCCGACATAGCTGAATGCTCTGACGAACGGCGTTACACGCTCGACTGGAAAGGGGGCCATCTTCGGAATTCGTGGTTGACATTTTCGAACTTTGCACCACTGAACGTTTGGGACGTAAAAACGTTGTCGAATTTCATTGACGACTGTTTCCTTGAAACCGTGTGCAAAACGTCGATGATATTCCTTCAACACGTGGGTGGTAATTGGATGATTCTTCGGTAGGATAATGGGAAAACGGGTATCGTATGGAATCATCTCTGCCAGCCTTGTTCGTCCGTCTATTCGTAGAACATGGTGCTCGTCCAAAAACGGTCCTAAGCGGTAGAGCACGCTTGTTTTTTCTACAGTTGACCATTTTTCCTTCGGCTGTACTTGATTTCTGGAAAGAACTGCAATCTCACGTGGAAAGCATTCACGTTGGGTCAATCTCCACAGCACGCACTCAGCTTTTTCATATTCTTCCTGTTTCAGTGGAACGATCGTTGAGGCTGGCACACGTAAGGAAATCCGGTGCAGTCTATCTGGAACTTCAATCGGTTCAGTCACCCGCCCTTGAACTCGCCTCTGACAGTTCGAAGTGAAGCGGAAAACCACGCAAACTGTGCGCAGAACCACTTGCCAACGGGAAATCCGCGTGACGTCGAACAGTGGTTTAGAGTCTTCTGCAATGTGGAACATGTGGCATGTTCGGAGTTCTTCGGTAGTATTTGGCGGAGGAAGCTTATGCGTTGGCCAAGATACCTCAGGTAGCTGTAGAAAGTCAGGACCCTTGAACCAAGAACTGTTGGAATCCAAAACCTGCCCGTTGCCCCACTTGGTCAGCATATCTGCCACGTTCGATCGAGTTGGTACCCAGCGCCATTCTTCCACTACTGTTTCTTGAAGAATCTCTCCGATCCGGAACGCAACAAACGGTTTGTAACTTCGTTGGTCCGATCGTATCCAAAACAATACAGTTCTCGAGTCAGTCCACCGCACGCGTTTTGTCATTTGTACATCCTGGTTAGCCACAACGGAATTAAGAAGTCGTACTCCAAGAACGGCCGCCTGGAGCTCCAGCCGGGGAATCGATTATGGCTTCAAAGGAGCTATTTTAGTTTAGGCTATCACTAGCGAACATCGTGCTCTCTGTGGAGCCACGACGCGAAAATAAGCAACGGCACCATACGCCTTTTCCCCTGCATCTACCAATACATGAAGCTGTAGGGAATTATATGCTTCTGGAGGTGCATCACGAAGGTAGCATCGGAGTATTTTCAACTTCTCGATTTGTGGCAGAGGGGATCTCCACTGTGTCCATTTGGCATAAGACTGGTCATCCATCTCCTGATCCCATTCACAACCCGCTCGCCACAGATCTTGAATAAGGATTTTCCTTGGATTGTGAAGGGCGCCAACAGCTCTATCGGGTCGAAAAGGCACATGATGCAACTAAGTGTAACACGCTTAGTTGGTCGTTTCGGAGTAGTTAGGTAGGGGGCTAGATCGTCACGTAAAGAGGTCGAAAAGGTGAATACGTCTTCTTTTGGACACCAGATGATGCCCAAAACCACCAAAAATTCTCGAAAAATTTTAAAAACAAAGAAATAGGGAAATGATGGTAAAAACAAAGAAATAGGGATATCATGGTCAGCGATTTTATACTTGTTGCTGCAACTTGAAATTATTAACAAAAAAGTATAACGTATACAAGACCGGACGTTGATTCAAAGTTTGACATTTGACTTGATTCCATACACACTACCACAATGACAATAAAAATATTACTTGGATGAAACGCGTGTCAAATTTGAACAAAAATAGAACAACGTAGTATTCCAGTTTTAAATTTTAACATGAAACTGTTCGAAATTATCCAACTAGAACGCCTTGCTGAAGTTGCCTTTGTTATAAATCCAGTTCTATTTTGTAACGACCATACACTCCTGGAGATGCCCTAATGACAGCGGTTCGGTATACCTTTTAACGAGGTAGGCTTACCGCTTACTTGCTGCACAGTGGTTCTAACAAGTATCAAATCTGGTAAGTACAAGCCAAAGATATTTAACATGACCAACGGGTAACAGAATAATCTCCCCCACCTTTTAGTAGTATATTAGCAAAAGTGTAACACGTCATCAAATATATTTGATGAACGTTTGTCAAATAATCGATTTCCATATTTGGCCAAACAAATTTTTGTCAAATATTTGTCAAAAATAATCGAAATGTGAAAGTGTAGGAAACAACTTTGCAATCAACATTATTAGGAAAAACCGAGACAAGTATTTGGTGTGATATTAGCTTTAGTGATTTTGCTAAACGTTTTACAGTAGGCGAGACTCAAAAACTTCTACCCCCTTTTGGCATGTTACCCATGATTTTTTCTTCAAAACTTATGCCAGCAGTTCTTCCCTGGTGAAATAATCCCAACCGCCTCTCAGCGAGGCCCTCATCCAGACAAAAACCAGATTAATCCATTGCAGCGAAGCCGATCGATTTCATTCGGCCCGAGACGATATCCCGCACCATCTCGGTAGAAAGAAGAATCAATGACGAAGCAAGTGAAAAGTATCGATTTCATCAACTTCTTCTCCAGAGCGTCATTTGCCATCCTGAAACGTTCGAACAACTTCAGGTAGGTAATGGATTGTTCCTCACCCCCTTGAAGTACATTAGACGGTCTGGATAATGGAAATATTTCACACTTGAATTACAATGTGACGAGCCGTCCGCTGAAGCTGAAGCACACGAAGGATATCCCATGACAGCTGTTATTAACTCTTTTGAGCCAACTTGACAGCTGCTGCTCCTCCCAACATCACACCCTGCCCCATCTATTGGCAGGAAATATTTCAAAATTAACCTCAAATTTCGACGTTCGGTGCTTCAAGGCGAAGAAAAATCCCACCGGAACGGAAAATATGACCCATTTTAGTTCGTATCTCACGTCAGAATGCTTTTAATAATCATCATAAATATTATCTTTATTTCCTCGAAGCTTCTGTTTGCGCGCCGCGCGCAAGTACTCCACTTTTCCAGACGCATCACAGTTCCCATCGGTTAGGGAATTAAAAACTGTTGTAATTTTGTACAATTTATGACCCGCTGGAAAACAAAACGTAACACGAGTAAAAGGAAAATATGCCGTTGCGGCGCGCGCTCTGGCGGTTGACAACTCCCACAATGTGCGGCAATGTGAGAACATTTGTGATCATTTTTATGGCTACTTTTCAAACATTTCAACCATAAAGTGCATCATTGCGAGTGGAATGAGGGAGTTCAGCCGGAGCGAAAAAGGTGCTGAGAGACGTGTGAACGAAGTAGGTGCGTCGCCTGCTTGGATCATAAAGAAAAGCGCCGCTGTCAACGTGGTGAAATGGATCACCGCACGCGCGATCTTTCAGTTAATTTTGGCTTAAGTGGAATTAGTTTGGATGCTTGTCGATGGATTAGGCGGGATTCCGGGCAACCGTTCCCCTGGGATTGATTTACAACTTTCGGGAAATTTTGACTGATGAGCAATTTTGAACCAAAAAAAAATATAACTTTAAAACACTAAGATTAAATCCACGCGGTTATAGTTCGTATTACGCTCCGTTTAAAACGACGCAATAAAACAATTTAAGCGGGGCGGAGAATCTGCGCACGGACCAATGGGGTACGCCGCTGCGAGGCCTTAATGGGAATTTTTAAGAGTATTGCGCTAATATAAATTTCCCGGTTGGAGTTATTATTCGATAATTTCGATCGCATTTGCTGGGGAATTTGTTTTCTTATTAACCAGACTCGCCCACATTGTCGTCGCCGATCGACGCGAAGTGAACAAATTTGCAAAAGTGCGCAAAGAGGGAGTGCAAAACGTGATAAACGAAGGATCGTAATGAAAAAAAAAAAAAACAAAGAAATGTCTGCAGGCGAACAGCGGCGGTAGAAATCGGGCAAAGAAAATGACATGTATATTTCCATTTCCTTCTCACCTAAAGCGACTTATGTACATCCTTAACTTATGGGTTCGCCTGCCGCCGCATGTGCACAACTCCTGTTTGGTCGATCATTGCGAGTGCGGCGATGGAGGATCGGCTTGAGTATAGGATGGTGCCTTTAAAGATAAGGAGTGTATCGAAAATAAGCTATCCACAAACTTTCTTTCAAATTATGTTGAAAACCGATATTTTATTCATACAAAAAATTGATCCTTTATTGTACGAGGTTAAACTTGAACATAATGAAGACCGGATGAAATTTAAGTTATTCCTTCACGAATTTTCGAACTTTGGATCGAATGCTCTTCATCAAGTTCCGGACAAGTGTTGCATCGCATTTTTTTGGACGCTTGAGCCCAAATTTTTTTGAACTCCTGCATGTTCCCAGCTGCCTTACCAGTCTTCTTGAAGACCCTCTTCACGATTGCCCAGTAACGTTCGATGGGTCGAAGCTGAGGGCAATTTGGTGGATTGATATTTTTCTCAACGAAATCTATACCCTTTTCCGCAAGCCAATTGAGAGTGGTTTTGGCATAGTGAGCCGACGCTAAATCCGGCCAAAACAGTGGAGGTGTACTATGCTTCTTATATAAAGGCAACAATCTCTTCTGGAGACACTCAGATCGATAGATTTCCGCATTTATAGTTCCGGTAGTGTAAAAAATGGTTGACTTCAAACCACAGGAACATATTGCTTGCCATACCAGTACCTTTCGACCGAATTTCTCCACTTGAATCGACCTGTCCGCATCGCTCACATCCTCCCCAACGACGGCAGTAAAGTATTGTGGACCTGGAAGGGTTTTTGAGTCCTCCTTTACATAGGTCTCATCGTCCATCAAAACGCATGCATCCGGACGCTGCAAAAGACGCGAATACAATTTCCGGGCCCTTGTTGCTGCTCGCTTCTTCTGTTCTGCACTTTGTTTCGAGATTTTCTGCTTCTTGTAGGTCTTCAGGTGGTTTCGCCTCTTGATACGCTGGATCATTCCGACACTCGTTCCTGCTTTTTTGGCCAAATCACGTATTGACATTGATTTGTTCTTCATGATTAGAGATACCACTTTCTGCTCCAGTTTCGGGTTGGAAGAACCAGGTTAGTAGCTCATCCAAAGAATAGTGTTCCCCAAACTTATTAATGATGGTTTTAACACTCGCATGATGAATTCCAAACCGCTTCGCCAATTTTCGCATAGTAATACCCTTCTCACTTAGCCATGTGTCCAGAACCTTAATTTTCACTTCCTTTTCAATACGCGACATTTTGAAAACACAGAATTTGAACCGCACAAACAAGTAAACAAAAGAAAGCTGACAGTCAAACGCACAGCATGCAGTGTTCAGAGCATAAAAAACCATCACAAATACATGCGTACAACGCAAATGTATGTGGATAGCTTATATTCGATACACTCCTTAGCTTCAAGGAAGTTCCTTCGACTCCTACAAGTTCTCGGATTTTTTGAGAAGTTCCCGTTCATGAACTTCTGAGAAGTACTTTGAATCTCTAGGAAGATCCGCATACTTTTGAAAAGCTTCATGAATTTCTGGAAATTAATCTGAACTTATAGAATGTTCTTTAATTGTCTGGAAGGTTCCCTGAACCTTTGAGAAATTCCCGAGGAATTCTGGAAAGTTTCCTGAACATCTAATATAGTGCTATGAACTTCTGAGAAATACCATAAAACATCTGATAAGTTGTCTGAACTTCTGGGAATAAGCCTTAAATTTTGGGAAGCTCTCTGAACTCATGTGAAGCTGCCTGAATTTATGGAAAATTCCCTGAATACTTGGGAAAAACCTTGGATTTCAGGGAAATTGCCGAAACTTCTGAAAAGAATCCTTAACTTTTGAAAAGTTCCTTGAAATCATGTGAAGCTCCCTGAATTTATGGAAAATTCCCTGAATTTCTGGGAAATACCCTGAGTTCCAGGGAAGTTGCCTGAGCTTTTGGGAAGAACCCTTAACTTCTGGGAAGTTCCCTGATTTTTGTGGACGTTTCCTGAAGTTCTGGTAAGATTTCTGAATTTCTGGGAAAAATCCTGAACTTCGAGGAAGTTCCTTGAACTCCTACAAGTTCTCGGACTTTCTGAGAAGTTCCCTATACTTCTGAGAAGTTTCATGAACTTCTGAGAAGTACTAAGAATCTCTAGGAAGATCCGCAAACTTTTGAAAAGCTTCATGAATTTCTGGAAAGTTCCCTGAACTTATGGAGTGTTCTCTAGCTTTCTGGAAGGTTCCCTGAACTTTTGAGAAATTCTCGAGGAACTCTGGGAAGTTTCCTGAGCATCTTGGATAGTGCTATGAACTTCTGAGAAATACCATAAAACATCTGATAAGTTGTCTGAACTTCTGGGAATAAGCCTTAAATTTTGGGAAGCTCTCTGAACTCATGTGAAGCTGCCTAAATTTATGGAAAATTCCCTGAATACCTGGGAAAAACCTTGGATTTCAGGGAAATTGCCGAAACTTCTGAAAAGAATCCTTAACTTTTGAAAAGTTCCTTGAAATCATGTGAAGCTCCCTGAATTTATGGAAAATTCCCTGAATTTCTGGGAAATACCCTGAGTTCCGGGGAAGTTGCCTGAGCTTTTGGGAAGAACCCTTAACTTCTGGGAAGTTCCCTGATTTTTGTGGACGTTTCCTGAAGTTCTGGTAAGATTTCTGAATTTCTGGGAAAAATCCTGAACTTCGAGGAAGTTCCTTGAACTCCTACAAGTTCTCGGACTTTCTGAGAAGTTCCCTATACTTCTGAGAAGTTTCATGAACTTCTGAGAAGTACTAAGAATCTCTAGGAAGATCCGCAAACTTTTGAAAAGCTTCATGAATTTCTGGAAAGTTCCCTGAACTTATGGAATCTAATTTTCTGGAAGGTTCCATGAACTTTTGATAAATTTCCGAGGGATTCTGGAAAGTTTCCTGAACATCTAGGATAATGCTATGAACTTCTGAGAAATATCATAAAAAATCTAATAAGTTTTTTGGAGGAACCCTTAAATTTTAAGAAGTTCCCTGAACGCATGTGAAGCTGCCTGAATTTATGGAAAATTCCCTGAATTTCTGGGAAAACCCTGGATTTCAGGGAAATTGCCTGAACTTCTGAGAAGAATCCTTAACTTTCGGAAAGTTCCCTGAAATCATGTGAAGCTCCCTGAATTTATGGAAGATTCCCTGAATTTCTGGGAAAAACCCTGGATTTCAGGGAAATTGCCTGAATTTTGGGGAAGAACCCTTAACTTCTGGGAAGTTCCCTGATTTTCTGGAATGTTCCCTAAACATCAGGGAGAGTCGGAAAACTTCTGGAAAGTATCCTGAATTTCTTAGTAAACTAAACTTCCGATAAGTTTCCTGAGTTTTTGGAAATTCACTGAATTGATGCGATTTTTTTCGAACTTTTGGAAAGTATTTTCGTTCATCAGTTTCTTCACATCTTCCAGTGGTGGGGGACGCAAATACTGTGGGCTGTAAGTCTACAGGATAGCTTTGCCGAAATTCCTCAGGGTCAGCAGACTGGTTGACTCCCTAATCCTCACAAAAAGGGCGCAGGCCGACTTTTCCAGCTGCATCGCAACTTAACTGGAAAAAGTCATCAGATGACTCTAGTAGTCGCATAATGTCCTGGAATATTTTCCTCGGCATGCGGAAGCGACGCAGAAAGTGCTTCTCATCGTAGGTTGGCGTGTCGCTAAAGTAGTCCAGGAACAATTTCTGATTACCGAAACGGAAATCACGGTCTACGTTGTGGCGTCTTCCTAGACGTGACTCTCTTCATTTGGACGTTTGTTTTTTCCGCTGCCAAATTACAATTCAGCATTACCTAATATCGTTTAAATGAAATGCATGCATTCACACATTTGCCTTAAGCCAAACGAAAGAGCAAATATTCTTCGTCGTCAGCTAACGACGCACTGTTTGCAGTAAAAACAATTTGGTCAAACCAATCCTGATCTCTGATGATTGACAGGATGGCAGGTGTTGGCGGGTTTAACAACGAGAAATACAACATCGGTGCGGGAAATACAAAGTTGGTCTATTTTAGCTGGTTTCATTTAAGTTTTGCTGATGCAAATCATGTATAAAGTTGTTCCAAAAATAGACCACCGCTGAAGATGCCCTAGGTTGAGAGCAGGCAAAAGTGCGTTGAAAAGAGCATCTAAGCTAGTTTCAAGAAGACGAAGAAGAGTTTCTATAGGTTGAGCGTAGCTTAGTATTACACGCAAATCCTAAACAACCCAAATTTGAGTAGGAACTACTCAAATCAATTATAAGTATGACTACTAAAATATTAATAAAGGACACGTTGAAAATTAGTGGACATGGATTGGATGCAAGTCGATGTTGGCTGTTGACTGGTGTGTCAAGAGCACAACCATGAAAGTGTGATCTCTTTAACCTTACTTCCGTCTTCTTTAGTGTGCCAAGCGACTTACCTCTTGCCTAGTTATTCAGTTCATTGTAAACCTCTATGAGGAATCCACGCTACGTTTCGTAGTCACGAATAACAAGTTCACCGAAAAACATCCGTACTCGAGAACTAACAAAACTACACCTTAAACAGAATCATGTAAAAGGCAAGCAGTTCAAGTTTTAGGTTAAAAAACAAACCCTAACACGTGAACTAGTTCACGGCAATCAATTTCCGTGTATAGCTTCGATTTCTGAACACATCATAAATGAATCTTGATTCGAGATTCAATCATGATTTTCGTACTCCAAATGAGCTTCATAAGCAGTTAGAAAAACTGTGATGCCATTTCGTTCTCGATCACCGATCAAACCGAAAATTGATTAACGACCAACGTCTTACGGTATCCCGCATTCCTAGCTCATATCACACCGCGGCCTCGGCTGAAGCCTGGTGATCGGGAACCGCTGCTGGCTGCCAAGTCGAAGCCCGAATCCGATTATTATTAATGATGGTATCACGCCAAAATCAAATCAATCAACATGTTAAGTTTGATTTAATGACGAGATCATTAGGCGCCCCCGTAAAATCAGCTACCTCATCGCGATCGGGATCACCTTTCCTGGGGACCCCAAAAACCAACCTCTCCCAATGGCCAGACGGGTCTCAATAATCTGCAGCAGCAGCAGCAGCGGGAACGAATCGATGGCCTCGCGCGCAAGCACGGGTGTGCTAATAAGGTTGTGGTTATGATCTCGTTTCCGAACAAAACGAAAAACACACCGTAGTTCTCCCATCGGAAAGGCTTCAAGCTGAAGATGTCCTGCTGGGCTACGGGCTACGGGCAACATACCGGTTCTACCCGGTGGTGGTGATACCAGGACGTAAAACAAACACAAGTTATTGGATTTCGTTGGCACAGGTTTGAGGTTATCGATTAGATTTTCAATCCAAAGGCTGCTGCGTTCAGGAGATCGGAAAGACAAGCTCCTCGAGGAACGAAGAAAAGGAAAGATTTGATCAGTCCGTCACTTCTCGTCGGGCTACGCTTGGCTTATCTTGGGAACCATTTATTTACCACCTACCGCTTTCAGTTTCGACTAATCATCCATTTTTTCTTTGTTTTGTTTTTGGGTCCGGTAACTCTTTTCAGCTCAGTTCAGATTCGGATTCCAGCTGCCTGTTGGTATGGATTTGGGTGCTCATTTTACTTCATTTGAACAGGAATGTTGACCTCGTCTTCAGCCCCTCGACAAAAACGCCAACTGAGTCTTTCAAATGAAACGTTGTGAGAATTTCTGGCTACCAATTTGCGAGTCGGTCACGAGGATTCTTGGTTTCGTGATGAACCGATTTTTTCTTTTTTGGTTTTGAAACGTCAAACTGATTTGGAACCGATCCATCGTTCGTGATGGCAGGTTTGTGTTTGCGCTGATTAGGGAGGCACTGAGTGCTTGGCTGTTTGTTTTTTTTTTGGGTAGCGAGCAGATGCCTTCTGTTCTTTTCCTTATTACATCATCAGGTTAAGGTAGTCCTGAGATGATGTGCGGACAGGTTGCACAGTAGAAAAGGCGGACAATTACGTGACGATCATCTACCTGAGATAAGAAATGATCGATCGGTAGGATGGGAAAAGGTTCGACGACAGTTGCAGCCTGTTGCAGAGCTCTTTCTAGATCAGGAATAGATTGTTACTGTTCTGCTGTCTTCGTGTTTGTAATTTTTTTTTTATCGAAGCCACGAACGTGTGTGGTTTTGAGTTGATTCATGACAGATGTATTCTAGGCAAACTATTTTATCAGAATTAAAGAAAAGTTACGCATGTTGACAGATTGAATCAGAGGGTATTCTGATCAAAACTTGGTCAAATTTTAGCATGGGTATAAATTGATTGAATATTTTGATAAAATTATTTTGCGCATTGAAGTTCAATTAGTACAATATGTAGAAAAAATAATCAGCTAAGCTTCTGGTTGTTAGAATCCATTGTCTTGAAAAGAATTGATGAGCCTTTCGTTAAGGAGAAACGTTTGAGAATTCAGGGTTGCACTTGTGGTTCAGGGGTAGAAATGACACACTTGAAAATTGTAATGAAACTTAAACAGGATTGTATTTCTCTCTCATTGCACTTCAAAAAACAAGTCAAAGTATTGAACTAACATTGTGTTTAGTGAAGTTCGAGTCTTTCTCTTTTATATTTAATCACGCCTCGAAGACGCTTTTCAAAATTGATGCAAGCCGCACGCACCACCTCTTCCGGCATTTGATCCCAATTCTCAACCAAACGTTTATTAAAAATGAGTCCAAACACATGAGCTTCAAATTGCACAATTTTCCTGGCATGTATCCCCAGGTGCTGAAGTCCAGTGAGTTCAAATCAGGAGACGCTGAAAGCCATTCAGAGGAACTGATTAATTTATTTAAATAGCCATACATCGTATTTACGATATGACTTCATCTACAACATTTCGCCAATATACTCGGTCTATGACTGCCACACTCGCCAGATCCTGTTGCGCCTGGTCCGCCCATCGTGCTCGCTGTGCCCCACGCCTTCTTGTACCGGCCGGATTCGAGGCGAACACCATTTTTGCAGGGTTGTTGCCCGACATTCTCGCAACACGCCCTGCCCACCGTATCCTTCCAGCCTTCGCGACCTTCTGAATGCAGGGTTCGCCGTAGAGTTCAGCGAGCTCGTGGTTCCATCTTCGCCGCCACACTCCATCCTCCTGTACGCCGCCAAAGATGGTCCTAAGCACCCGGCGTTCGAAAACACCAAGTGTTTGCAGGTCCTCCTCGAGCATCGTCCACGTCTCGTGCCCGTAGAGAACAACCGGTCTTATCAGTGTTTTGTACATGGTACATTTAGTGCGGGGGTGAATCTTTCTTGACCGCAAGTTCTTCTGGAGCCCGTAGTAGGCACGACTTCCACTGATGATGCGTCTTCGGATTTCACGGCTGTTGTCGTTGTCATCCGTAAGCAAGGATCCAAGGTAGATGAATTCTTCCACCACCTCGAATGTATCCTCGTCTATCGTAACACTGCTGCCTAGGCGGTCCCTGTCGCGCTCGGTACCTCCTGCTAGCATGTACTTTGTTTTCGACACATTCACCTCCAGTCCGACTTTCGTAGCTTCGCGTTTTAGGCGAGTGTACATTTCTGCCACCGTTTCAAATCTTCTGCTTACAATGTTCATGTCATCCGCAAAACAAACAAACTGACCGGATCGAGTGAAAATCGTACCCCGGCTGTTGAGCCCGGCTCTTCGCATGGCACCTTCTAGAGCAATGTTGAACAACAGGCACGAAAGTCCATCACCTTGACGTAGTCCCCGGCGTGATTCAAACGAGCTGGAATGTTCGCCCGAAATCTTCACGCATTTTCGCACACCGTCCATCGTAGCTTTAATCAGTCTAGTGAGCTTCCCGGGAAAGCCATTCTCGTCCATAATCTTCCATAGCTCTATGCGGTCGATACTGTCGTACGCCGCCTTGAAATCGATGAACAGATGATGCGTCGGGACCTGGTATTCGCGGCATTTTTGGAGGATTTGCCTTACAGTAAAGATCTGGTCCGTCGTCGAGCACCCGTCGATGAAACCGGCCTGATAACTTCCCACGAACTCATTTACTTTTGGTGAAAGCCGGCGGAAGATGACCTGGGATAGTACTTTGTAGGCAGCGTTTTGGACTGTGATCGCTCGGTAGTTCTCACACTCCAACTTGTCGCCTTTCTTGTAGATAGGGCATATAACCCCTTTATTCCACTCCTCCGGTAGCTGTTATGTTTCCCAGATTCGGACTATCAGCCGATGCAGATAGATGGCCAGCCTTTCCGGGCCCATCTTGATGAGTTCAGCTCCGATGCCATCCTTGCCAGCTGCTTTGTTATTCTTGAGTTGTTGGATAGCATCCTTAACTTCCCTCAGCGTGGGAGCTGGTTCGTCCCCATCCTCTGCTGTGCTGACGTAGTCATTTCTTCCACCGACTTGGACTTCAACGCCCGCGTCCTCTGCGCCATTCAGGTGTTCGTCGTAGTGCTGCTTCCACCTTTCGATCACCTCACGGCCGTCTGTCAGAATGCCCCCATCTTTATCCCTACAAATTTCGGCTCGCGGCACAAACCCTTTCCGGGACGTGTTGAGCTTCTGATAGAACTTCCGTGTTTCTTGGGAACGGTACAGCTGCTCCATCGCCTCGCACTCTGCTTCTTCCAGGCGGCGTTTCTTTTCCTGGAATAGGCGGGTCTGCTGCTTCCGCTTCCGTTTATAACGCTCCTTGTTCTGCCGGGTGCCGTGCTGTTGCATTATTGCCCGCGCTGCGTTCTTCTCCTCCAAAACCTACCTGCACTCTTCGTCGAACCAGTCGTTTCCTCGACTCCGCTCAACGTACCCGACGACGTTCTCTGCTGCGTCGTTGATGGCTGCTTTGATATTCCTCCAACAGTCCTCAAGAGGGGCTTCGTCGAGCACACCCTCATCCGGCAACGCTGCATCGATATTCTGCGCGTAGGCCGTGGCGACATCCGGTTGCTTCAGCCGCCCTAGGTTGTACCGTGGCGGGCGTCGGTACCGTACGTTGTTTACGATGGATAGTTTTGGGCGCAGTTTTACCATCACAAGGTAGTGGTCGGAGTCGACGTTAGCGCCTGGATAGGTCCTGACGTCGGTAATGTCGGAAAAGTGCCGTCCATCGATCAGAACGTGGTCGATTTGCGATTTTGTCTGCTGCGGTGATCTCCAGGTGTACTTATACTGGAGGCTGTGCTGGAAGTAGGTGCTACAAATGGCCATATTTTTGGAGGCGGCGAAATCAATAAGTCGGAGGCCGTTGTCGTTCGTTCGCTGGTGAGCGCTGAACTTTCCAATAGTCGGTCTAAATTACTCCTCATGGCCAACCTGAGCATTGAGGTCCCCGATGATGATCTTGACGTCATGGTTTGGGCAGCGGTCGTACTCACGTTCGAGCTGCGCGTAAAATGCCTTTTTGTCATCATCGGTGCTTCCAGAGTGTGGGCTGTGCACGTTGATAATGCTGAAGTTGAAGAACCGGCCCTTGATTCTCAATCTGCACATTCGGTCATTGATCGGCCACCACCCGATCACGCGCTTCTGCATGTCACCCATCACTATGTAAAAGCTGTTCCCAGCTTCTGTGTGTTGCCGCAGCTCTGGTAGATGGTATGGTTACCTCTAAACGTACGCACCATGGATCCCTTCCAGCACACCTCCTGCAGCGCTACGATGCCAAACTTACGATCCTTCAGTGCATCGGAGAGTATGCGGGTACTTCCGACGAAGTTGAGCGATCGGCAATTCCACGTACCGAGTTTCCAATCGCTAGTCCTGTTTCGTCGCTGTGGTCCTCGCCGATTGTTCTGTGTCGTATTCTGCTGTAAATGTTGCTGTGCTTGCTTTTTTTTACGGCTGGCTTGCACGGCCTGACACCAACCCCCTACTTTCCAGAGGACCATAGTGCTCAGTTGAATTTAGAGTCCCACGCTGGCACATGGACGGTGATTCAGCCGCCCCTGACATGGGGAACAGACGCTGTTTTGAGCCGCTCCTAACCTGGAGAACAGACGCTCTGGTGCTGCATTGGCATTTCCTCCGAATGCAGGCGCTAAATAGCTTGGTTATAGCGCCGCTGCTCGCTCAGAAGTGTCTAGTGTCCGGTTTAAAATTTAACGCGTCCGAGGCACCTAAGTGATATGGAGCAATTGAGGAAAATTTTGGACTCGGGAAGCTACAAAAAAATAACTGGTAAGTGTAATTATTGCACTTATTCGATTGCTTTTTTTTAAATTCTTGTCGCTTTGAAGATCTTCCAATGCAGAAGAACTATTTTAGTGAAAACCGAGTATTTTATCAGGATGACGTTTTTCTGGAGGATGTAGGCTGCAAAATAGTGAGTCGACAACTGGTTAGTAGCGTGCGTCCTCGCAACATAGCAACATAGGTGCGGCTCAAACAGCGTCTGTCCTGGAATCCAGCGGCTGAGTAAAAAACGCTGAATCACTGGGTTGGGAGGGAGCATCAGGGTATCATTCAAGCTGAAACTGGATGATGGTTTGATTGACTGCCTGAGTCTAGGAGGGAATAAACAGTATCATTTTCTTTATCCTACCGATTCGATTGTGATGCTGTGAATTCCACTCCAACAGTTTCAGTGAGGGTGACGCGCCCTTCTTAACAAGCCATCCTGTAGAAAGCTTAATAAGTATTGCGAATTGGGTTATTGGATCGTATCGTTGGAAGGAGATTCTTAATTTCCCGTGGATCTTGCGTGAGTGTCTCTGCTTACGGGTCCACCGCTCCGTTTTTGGCCCTTCATACAGCGATATTGTGAATTCAGGTCGGTGGCTCAATTTGATCTTGCTATTAAGTGGAGCTACATCCAGGGATGGTGGCTACCATACATACATGCATACATACATGATGTTTCTCTGGAGGATGTAATAGCAAAGTTCATGAAGATGATCACGGAACTTCGATGTGACGTATCAAGAAGGACCATAAGCTTCTTTCAAGACTTTCCTCGATCATTCTTTGGAGTCAACGTTTAGAGTCCCAAATGAAGCCTTTCTTGACAAATGAAAAGTACTCGTTTCAACATAAACTTTCAGTAGATTTGATGTACCCGAGAATGTAGCAATAAATCAAATACATTTTGTTTTTTTTTTTTTTGAATTTATAGTTTTTTTACATTGAATTTAGTGAACGAAAGTGGGATTATTTTTACTGACAATTTGCTTTTATCAAACAGTTAATTTCACTCGGCATTGAGTCTTTTCGAATTACTCAAAATTGGATACTTTGTAAATAACTCAATTATGACTTTACTATGACTTTGTAAATAACTCAATTATGGTTTTACTTTGCTCTGAAGATGGCTGAAAATGACTTAATTTGGGATAGTTTGGTTTCTCTGTGTAGGTAAAAAGGCAAACAGTGTGAAGCCAAACATACCTAATCGAGCAAAATAAATAAAACGTCCATTGTCGTAAGAGGTATTGCAATCGTTGAGTACACACTTAGATTTTTTTACAGAAATCTGTTAATGTTTACCGAATTCTCAACAGCTGAACGTTCGGTACTCCAATTTAATGGATTTCGGTGAAATTTTACAGTTATCTGTAAAAAAAAATACCGGATTTCGGTAAAATTTTACCGAAATTCGTTAAATTGGATTACCGAACGTTCAGCTGTTGAGAATTCGGTAAACTTTTACAAATTTCTGTAAAAAAAATCTAAGTGTGTAAGAAAAAATAAAAACTTTTTGAGATGTATGGAATACTAGCTGAACCTGGTGCGAGCCTTGCTACGCTTGAAACTAAATGAATAAAAATTTAATTGAACTGGTGCTAATATGTTTTATTTTAGGAATGAGTTTTGTTCAAATATGTTCGATTGCTATTGTGTGTATAATAATTTCTGCAAAATGAAATTAGATGTGTATTTTTAGCTAAACCCTCACATCTTTAGTTTCTAGAATGGCTTTTCTTTCTGTGTAGAAACATTTCATTGACAAAACATTTATCTTCAAACTACGCCGTATTCTGTCAGTTTGAACGTCATTTTCTCTTGCATGACCTTAGATTAACTTCTTGTGCATAATGTACCACTGAAAGTAACTCAAGCATCCCCCATTCTTGACTAAAAAGGGGTTCAAACTTCTATCAGAACATGCTGGTTTCCCCACGAAATACACATTTTGTGTTTTAGTTGCCTGGATAATTCTCATGTATGGTTGAAATTTCTGTTTCATTTTTATGAAAGATAGCCCCCCCCCTGGAGAGGGGAGGAGTCTCGAACTACCATAGAAAAAATCCTGCCTCTAAAACCCCCACATGCCAAATTTGGTTCCAGTTGCTTGAATAGTTCTCGAGTTATGCACAAATTTGTGTTTCATTTGTATGGGAGCCTTCCCCCTCCCCTTACAGACAAGGAAGGAGTCTCGAACCATCATAAGAACCTGTTCCGGTCCCAAAAAACCCTGCATACAAATTTTCATAACAGTAGGAAGAATTCTCATGTTTGGTTAAAATTTTGTTTCATTTATATGAGAGCCCTCCTCCTTCCAAAAAGGGGAGGGGTCTCAAACCACCATAGAAACATTTTTCGCCTCCATAAAACTCCACATGCTAAATTTGGTTCCATTTGCTGGATTAGTTCTTGAGTTATGCTGAAACTTCTGTTTCATTTGTATAGGAGCCTCCCCTTCTAGAGAGGGGAGGGGTCTTAAAATACCATAGAAACATTTCTTGCTTCCAAAAACTCCTACATGCTTGATTAGTTGTCGAGTAATGCAGACATTTGTGCTCCATTTGTATGGCAGCCCCCCCTTCCAGAGATGGGAGGAGTCTCAAACTATCATAAGAACTTCCCCCGGCCTCAAAAACTCCTGCATACAAAATTTCAGTTCAGTAGTTTTCGATTCTATAAAGTTCAGACAGACAGACAGAAATTCATTTATATATATATATAGATTTACCGTCAGGTCACCATTCACCGTGGATTTAAGGCAATATGGCGAGACTTAAGGGTCTTTCTTTTCACCAAATTCAACCACAGTCCTGAGTGTATCGCTAAATACATTCATTTTTTATAATGATTCAAGTAAAAATCATATACTACTGTTATCTGAACCTAGGAAATTGTTATGAATCATTTTATAAGGTACATTAGGGTCTGCTTTCACCGTGGTAGGGACCCATTTACCGTGCATCTAGTATTTTCATCCAATTTCGGCAAAATAGCATCTTAATCATCAAACAAAGTGTGTAACTCATGGTTTTATTCAGTTCAAACATCAAATGTGCAATCTTTGAACGATTTCCTTATCAAATCAAATCAAATTCATGTCGATATAAAAAAAACGTAAATTCCCAGTTATAAAACGGTTTTGAAACTTAGTTCCGCTTCTTCTTTGCCTTTGAAGCCTCCGTCAGAGAATCAGCAATTGTTCTTTTCTTATCCTTTTCCTGCCTCTTCACCATTGCTTCAGTTTGCTTGACGGCGCGTTTATACTCACGTTCCTTCCGCTTTAACTCCTTCGCTTCCTGAACTGCTTTCTTCTCTAGTTCTTATGCTTCCATAAACTCAACGAATGCTTTGCTTGTGGCGACCGATGAAGGATGAATGATTTTTCGTTTTTCTTTTGCTGGACCAGGGATTTCAGAAGTTGGAACGGAGAAGGATTTATGAAACGCATCGTCTTCTGAATCTGGTAACGGATCTCCATGTTCGATTAGCGGCAAGCCTGATGTACTACCTTCGTTCTCGATTGTGGAATCAGCAACTGTTTAAGAAGATCAGTAGAATTATATTAAAGAAAATAAGTTTTTAATTTAACACAACAATCGTTTACCATTTGCAGCAGAGCTAACAGCATCTCCGCATTCAATTGTGGCAGGTTTCTTAGGATGAGGGGCAGGTACTGTAGTAGCTGGACAATCTTTTTTCATTGCTTGCCATAAATAGAACAGGTTGGTTTCTGCAACGTTTCCCTTCCAAATCAAATCTTTCTCCGCCATCTGAAACTCAGCGAACTCCCTAACCGTCGAGCGCCCTTCAAGTGCTTCCAACAATTTGATCTCCTCAGGTTCCAGAGGTTCAGATCCAGCGATTTCCGCATTTGAAGCCGCAGATTCATGGCCAGCACTGGATGGCAGAGACTTATAGTCTACCGCATCTGGGTTCCATGGATAAATCCCACTCTTCCTGAATCCATTTCTGATCGCTGTTTCCTTACCAGTGAATGCATCCAAATCCCGCTTCATAAATGGGCAGATCTCCGCTTTAAGGATTGTCTGGACACCACGACTACTACGTTCATCAAGGATTGTTTCTTCCCAAAACTTTTTGAGTGGCCCAAAAAAGTTCACGTCAAGCGGCTGAGTGATTTGCGTGGAATTCGGATACAAAACAATCAGTACAATTTGATTGCGGATGCAAAAATCAATACTCATCAGCGTTACGTGGCTCTTATGATCATCAACGAAGAGCAGAACAGGAAACGAAATTCCCTCCTTTTTCAGCCAAGGCAAGACAATATTCTTCAGATACTTATAAAAAGCATCTCCTGTCATCCAGCCGCTTTCAGTAATACCGACGCCATAATCAGGAGGAGCACTCCGAGCAATTTCTCCTGGAAGGCGACGTTTGTATGGGAATAAAATCAAAGGTGGGAGCAGCTTTCCAGCGGCACTTCCTGCGAAAAGCGCTGTGTAGTTCTCCTTATCACTGTTGCCGGAAACTGATTGAACATGTTTAATATCCTTTGGAGCCAGGTATTTTTTTTTCGCACAACCAATTGGAAAGCAGATTCGTCCAAATTAAAAATTTGATGTGGAAACTGCAGCAGGTGGTCATGTTTCTCATTTTTGAGCGTTTTCAGCAAGTCTTGGAACCAATTTCTTACCTGATTCTTCGTTACTCTGGCTCTGTGTTTTCCGAAAACGTTGGACTTCCTGGGAGACACCTGAGGGTGTCTTTTGACGAACAATTTCATCCACTTTTTGCCAGGGATTCCATTTTTGAATGGAGTTTTCAGTTTCCTGAGCCTGATGAACTGTCCCACGCTGATCCGGAGCCGTTTGAGTGTGATTGGGAACCCTGAACGCGCAGAGAGCTCAATCCATTCCACTATCTTACGTTCATTTTCCGCTGAAAGGATCGACGTCCTTTCTAGTTTTGATCCGAAAGCATATTTACCATGGATTTTATCACGCTTCTGACGAAGAGGTTCTCCAAGCTGCGAATTCAGGCAAGTACCCGCAGTTTGTAGAGCGTACGCTTCCTGATATATCTTCCGATTCCAGCCATCTTTCTCCTGCTGATGCTTTCACTAGACCGCTGTTATCAACGCCCACCAGCCTGCTACATACCTGTCATCTCGCCCATGCTCGTCATCAACACACATCGACCGTCACTTCAACCGGTCTAGGACGCACGTCACAAAGCAGTATGGAAGCCCTGGACCCTCCTAGCTCAGCTGTGCCCACTGCCGGTCTCAACGATGTTCTAACTGCTAGTTCCAGTCGTCAAAGTCGTCCCGGCCCTGGGTCTAGCGATGGGGACAGGGCTCTCCAAGCTGCCATCCATGGCAAGTATCCTTCATCTAATGACGTTGCTCGGGCTGATGCTGCCTCATCTTTCAGATTGCTGCCTGCCGAATTCTCTGCCCCCTCATTGAAAGCCCTTTTGTTCCGTACGCAGTTTAGCAGTGTCTTCTGCGACGAAATGCTGGATGCCGAGGGCCTCGAAGCGGCTACTAGCAATGTTCCCCGCTTGTCTGTATTTGGCCCTGCACTCACTATCCATAGTTATATGGTGATTTTAGCAGGGAAGCAGATGAAAAGCTCAACTGGATGCGGTCCTGATGGTATTCCTTCAATTGTCCTGAAGCGTTGCCTTAACAGACTCGCTGCGCCCCTGGCTACGGTCTTCAATTTGTCATTAACTTCCTATGTGTTTCCTGAATGCTGGAAAGAGTCGTTTGTTTTCCCAATACACAAAAAGGGATGCAAACGATTCATCACCAACTATCGTGGGATTGCTCCACTAAGTGCTGTATCCAAGCTATACGAACTAATTGTTCTCCAAACTGACTATTCACATACTATTTCTCCTGAACAACACGGTTTTATGCCCAAGCGCCCGACGGCGACCAACCTCACCGTATTTACATCGTTCGTCATCCGTGAAATGGAACGCCATATACACAGATCTCTCTGCGGCCTTCGATAAAATCAACCATCAGATTGCAACTTCCAAATACGACAAAATGGGGGTTCACGATCAATTGTTGAACTGGCTCCGCTCATACCTGACTGGTAGAACTATGCCTGTGAAGATCTCAGATTATGCCTCGTCCAGCTTTTCAGTAACATCCGGCGTTCCACAAGGCAGCCACCTTGGTCTATTCCTTTTCCTGTTATATATGAACGACGTGAATTTGGTCCTCAGATGCCTAAAATTATCCTACGCGGACGACCTAAAGCTGTACTACGTCATAAAATGTCCAGAAGACGCCGATTTTCTTCAACAGGAACTACAAGTGTTCGACGACCGGTGCCGGATCAACAGAATGTCCTTAAATGTATCCAAATGCTCGGCTATCTCCTTTGGCCGAAAACGTGCGATGTATCTCCACGAGTACATCCTTCGAGGAACACGCTTGAAACGTGAAACAACATTCAAGGATCTGGGAGTAATGCTCGACTCCAAACTGTCATTCGAGAATCACATTGCCTATATTGTTTCCAAAGCCTCATCGCAGTTGGGATTCATCTTCCGCTTCGCAAAAAACTTCAAAGACGTTTTTTGTCTGAAGGCACTATACTGCTCTTTGGTTCGTCCTTTTTTGGAGTACTGTGCTGTCGTTTGGTCCCCTTTCTACCAAAATGCAGTCCAGAGGATCGAAGCCGTTCAGCGAAGGTTTATACGCTTTGCTTTGCGACATCTTCGCTGGCAAGACCCTCGCAGATTGCCAAGTTATGAAAGTCGGTGCAAGCTCATCAACCTGGAATTGTTGGAAGGGAGGCGTATGGTGGCCAAAGCGTGTTTCGTTGGTGACCTCCTTCAGGGAAACATCGACTGTTCAACTTTACTTGGTCTCTTGAACATCAACACTCGACCACGAAACCTACGTTTACAATCTTTCTTTATAAACCGGCACTCAAGGACCAACTACGGCAAACACGAACCTAGGCTAAGCATGTGTCGCGTTTTCAACAGCTACTATAACGTGTTTAATTTTAATGTATCCCGTGATGCTAATAAGCGTTGTTTCCGAAGATGTATGTGTTAGTTATTGAATGTAATTAAGTGTTATCTAGTTGTCATTGGGATAAACATTTTTATCTGTTGACGAATAAATAAATAAATAAATAAATAAACTTAAATCCCACATACCATCCCCACGCAATGCACACAGACAAAATACACGGGGGTCCCCTCCCCCTTCCCTCTTTTTTTCCATTCAAAATTTTATTTTACCACATTTACGGCTACGACCCATGTGTGAAACTAAAATGCAAACCTTATTCTTCAATTGTACGGAGATGTAAAGAATAACATCACGACAATATGTTTGTTAATCACTTAAATTCGCCGAGCGCAGTTTGTGCTTTTCACTTAAGACTGACGATGCGCAGCCGATTGCGAAGAATGTAAACAAATTTAAACGTCAATGCAGTGTTGGAAGCCCATTTATTTTGCAAATATCACTTGCTAATGAGTCTTTTATACATGCTTAGTTGTTCTGATGCAAAACCTCAATATAAATATTGAGCATTTAAACTCTTCGGTAAACAATAAAAATAATATTTTGAAAAACCCACGGTGAATGGCGACCTGACGGTACTGACGATGTAATTATACAGTGTGTATTTTTATGTAGTTCAAATGAAGTGTAATGCCTTGTTCAGACTACAGGCTTGTAACATAATACAAGGGAGTTTTGAAAAGTATCTACAAGGAAGATGTTATCAAGATAGCCTTGTATTATGTTACAACGCTGTAGTCTGAACAAGGCATAAATTGTTGTAGAGGTCTACATTTGATTCCACATTTGCAAATATTCATCGATAATTTTGTAGCGCAATTTACAAAACATAAACAGAGTCAGCTGAAGTTTCATCACCAGCAGCATTTGCGAATGTTACGGATAACAAATTTCGACAAAATAGTCAAAAGGTCGAAAGTAACATTTGTAAACAATGACTTCTAGCGTATTTTTCTGGGATCTGTTTGCGCCCACATGCTATTTTGTTTGTGGGCGCAAACAGATCCCAGAAAATACGTCATTGTTTACAAATGTTACTTTCGACCTTTCGACTATTTTGTCGAGATTTGTTATCCGCACAGATACAGATACAGTTGTTACCTTCCCGTAGGTAGTGAATATAGATGGTAACAACCCGGCATTTCCAGGAAATTTATGTTTTAAGTCATTGTTAACAATTGTTAATTGCCGGCGTCGGTGGTGTAGTGGTAAGCGTGACTGCTACTTGGCACCCCGGTGGGTCTGGGTTCAATCCCAGTCGACGTCGGTGATTTTTCTGAGGCGAAAAAATCTGGTCACGTCTTCCTTCGGAAGGGAAGTAAAGCCGTTGGTCCCGGCTCATATTCATGAGTCGTTAGGTAGGGTCCAGGTGGTGGAGTCGTCTCCCTGGCGTCGGTGATTGTCACCATGTGAGGAAAATAGGCCGACGTAAAATAAAGAAGACAAAAAAAAACAATTGTTACTTTCGACGATTTTGTCTAGGTTGATATGATGATATGATCGTTTTCGTTCAATATGATGATTGATAATTTTGGGCCAAAATATTTAAGTTTACCTTATACTTTTTCTGAAGAAAAAAACGCGAAATATTGCTGATTTATTGAAATACAACGGGACAGTCCCATAAGCTCGGATAAATGGTATTGTCCCATTTAATACGGTACGTATGGTCAGCCTAATAATAAGGGGTGTTCAGGTTTTATACAAATGCACGATTAATAGAAATATGTCAAGTTTAAGCCGATCAAATTGTGATCATAGCTCGTTCAAACTGTCATTTGAAAAGATCGTTACGATCGATTTCTCGGTGTTGAATCTTCCAAAGCTTCAATTTTCATGCAATCGTCGTCAATGAATGGAAATCCCATTCCCTAGCTTGTTTATTTTTAACCCTAATTACCGTCAAAGTGATGACACCAATTTTCAGCATTTAAAAGTGCCACTTTCCTGTTCTAAACAACAACCACCCGTCTCCTCTGTTCATCTATTATTAATTTTATAAACTTCCCAAACATTGCTTCTCAGATTTCAAAGATTAACAGCAGGATGCACCATCAGTGCGTGCATCCTTTCCTTACTTCCATCCATTACGACGACGACGACGACGACGAGGATTCCCTGGTGGCCAAAGTACAAACACATGTTTTGTACCCGAACCTAAAACGCCGGCATCGAGGGAGAAGATTTTTACGAGCCCGCTGGGAAATCATCGAACAGAGTTTAAAAATTAATTCCAATGACTTCCGAACATCGCTTTTCCTCGCCCAACTCGAACTCTTCAGAGTGCGAGGCAGAAACGATGATGCGCTAGCGCCACGTGTTCTTCCTGTCATCTGTTTTGCTCGGCTCGTTCTCTGCCGGCAATGGCTGTCTCAGTAGGCGCTGGCAGTGCTGGGCCCGTAAAAGTCTCATTTTTCACCGAACGTTGATCCCCAATTTTCCGAATCGAAATGACTCGTTCGCTTCAGTGAGGTGGAAAATTACTTTTCCGTCGGTTGGATCGTGATGGCTCACTTCTGAACGTTAATGTAGTCCACCGTAATCCACCTGATCCACCAGTAAGGAACGATAATAGATGGCATTGAGTTGCATCCCCATTTTTCTTTTTCACCGATAGGATGTAGAAATCCCATTCGGCAATACAAGCGCAATGAGCCTGAAAGTGCGGTGTCTGTTGGTGGAAATTTATGGCATTTTCCTGAGAGCGGAACGGAACGGTAAGATTCATGATTTTGATTTCGAACCGGGCATATAATTTGTGTATACAAAGTTAACCCTTTTTCATCAGGATAATGGGACAAGCGTCAAGTGCTCCATCAAGCGGTAATTTGGTTGGTGTCAATTATTCTAACGGATAATGGGTTTATTGTCTTGTAACTTTTATAAATTATATTCCGTGCTTGGGAAGGTAATTTTTAATTAAACAAGTAAGCGACCCACACGGAACCACGTTTAATTGAAATGCGAGTTCTTTTTTATTGTTCGTGTGTACTCAGCACGAGACGTCAAAACGCAAAAGGCGCTCCTCATTCCATCCTGCGGTGGCGAGCAGGAATTCGCGAACAAAATGTTGATGATTAGTTCAGGGGAGAAATTGAATCTCGGCCTCTGCTTGTTGCTACAAGCAAAAGCAATTTCAGCACGGGTTCCCCTTCTTGCACCCCCCGGAGGAGACTCCTGAGGTGAATCCACGTCGGACGGCTTGCTCATTTCCATATGGGCTTGAAATTACCAACCACCGGTAAATGAGTAAAGCGAAAAACTTAAAACAAACAGAGAAGGGGAGAGAGCATCAACTTCTTGGAGAATTTGAGACGCAACGGCAGCATGCTGGTTTTGTTGTGTAGTTATTTTATTTATTTGGTTGTTTCATTATACACCCACGCGGTGTTTGTCATTTGGATCTTTATTGCGCTCATTTCGATTGGATCTCGGTGAATGGCTCGTGTGTCCGCTGCTCGCCGATTAACGCTCACTCGATCGCTCGCTGGCTTACTTGGATCATCAACGTTTTGATGATGGCATGAGTTCACGAGGACCGGAGGAAGGACCGTAGGCGGAGGGTAATTAAAATAACAACCAATCCCAATGGGGGAACGGCCACGGTACATTGCGAACTAATCGAGGAAGTTTTTGTTGGCGAGTGAACGAGTTGATTGGAAATCGAATGAGGTAAATTAACTTGAACTGAATGCTTTCTTTAAACATTTGTGACCTTCTCTCAAGCCTTGCAATAGACGTATAACTGTTGTTGTTCATCAAAAGAACTACGATTTCGTCAGGCAGATAACTTTACGATGAAGATTTGTTCAATCATAATAGAGCTTTCCCCAGGCCCCAAATAAGTTCCAAAGCTTTGATTACTGCATTAGTGCTGAAGTCCTCATGAATGAGCACAAAGGTAATTCGATTTTCCTTAGCAATTTCTTCAAGCACATTTTGGAGGTGAAACAAACGAAATGGCATTCAACGTTTCATAGCCTCCAGGTCACGAGCTAACTTCTTGAAATCTGAACTAGATAGGACATTTTCGGTCGCATTCAGAAATGTCATCATAGGGTATCTGAATAAGCGAAGCAGCCGAATTTCCAAAGTCTCCAAAACCTTGAAGGCAAGGCAATCGCTAGTTTTTACTTTTTAGCACTCCTGACAGCAACCGATTCAAGGATTCCTTATCAAGCTCTCATCAAAGAAGGAAGTGTTCAAACTAAATTATAAACTTTAAGTTCTCGTTCTTGACGAGTTGTAAATTGCCGAACCTCATAAGGGTATGAGCGACACACGTGGAGAAGCTGCAATTCAAGTGATCCCGCAATTTATTAGTACTGGATATGACACCTGACAGGTTCGAGTCAAGATGTTCCTGCAAGCCTCAAACGTTTGAGATGTGGTTTCGAAGGAGCCGGCTAAAGCAGTGAAATATGAAGAATTGGACTGGAAAGCCAAGTCACTCCTGGTAAGCTTCGTTGCAGATGAATATCTCGGGTGCATCCACGAAAAGAACACCGCAAAATGTGGAAGAGTCTGGAGGACACTTTCGCCAAGAAGTCGACGGGACCTCACACGCTAATTCGGAAGCAGACAGTCTTCACAAAAACATAAGCGGTGCTGAGCATGAGCTTGGCTCTCACTAGTGCGCGTTCATTCAATGCGCGCTCTCCTTCTCGAGTTAATGTTTACCGAGCACATCATACATGGGAGCGACGGATGAACGCGACTTGTTTGAACTCAGATTTGAGCTCAAGTGCAAAACTCGAGTTTAAACATCAGGCGTTTAAACATGTTTAAACTCGAGTTTAAACATCGATCACCGACGGGTGGAGGCAAAGGCTGATTATGTTTTTCTTCGACGGTTACACCTGCAAGCAGTCGAAACAAGTGTCCTGTTGCATTGGTGTGACCTTGAGAAGAACATTTTGTACAAAAATCTTTATTTTTACAACGCAACATAGTTCGTCGATTATCGCAATTCGATAAAGCTCTTGATGCGTTATTTTATGTACCCTTTGCTCGACTATTTTATAGGTTAGTCTTCATAAATTATTCCAAAATAACAATTGAAGTAATAGATTTTCCAAAGAACTATTCTCCAAGTAACAGTTTTATTACATTTAGAATCTTTACTGTCTTTTGAATCTTGAAACGATTAGTTAGTCTACGAAGATTGTAGATAAACAAGTTTTCATTTTGGAATAATTTAAGAGAAACTACTTCATATTCCAATCATTATAGCAAATTTGAATTTCAAAGCAAATATTTACACAAGATTGCTCCATACGTTCAGTTGCTCGAAAAAGATCATTTGGTGAAAGTATGAACGCTTTAGATTTGTATTTCCAAAAACGAACACCGTCAAGCTGCTAGGATTTCAGCACTAATTTTGCGAAATCTTTGACATCCAGGCGATTCAAGTACTAAATACTAAAATACACGTATCTGTCAAAGGATTAACAAAATTAGAGGAATTAAAAGCTATCTAATCTCTAACTTATCATTCTTAATCCATAAGAAGAAAGTATCAAATTACAGATTCTAAATTTTGAACACTTTATTCGACTATCAGAGAACTTGAAAACTATATAAATTGGCAGGGTAATAAAACAGCAATAAAAATGGAAAAAATAGCAATAAAAATGTGTGAAATCGCCACTAAATTATTTAACACTGTGTCAACGAAAAAATAACAATTCGCACTAGAAAAACTTAAAATAGCAATAAAAAATTGATAATTCACTTACAATAATTCAAAACTGGCCGGTAAAACTTTCAAAAAAAGCAATCGTAATTAGTATAAACGCAATAATAAGCTGATAGTTTTCTGTCATAATAATAAGTTCTAGCACTATACATGTGACAAAAATCTTCAAATCTTTCAAATCTTCCAATTGCAACCAAACAAATCGCAATAAAAAATCAAAAAATTATAAACAAAAAATTAAAATAATTTGTTTGATTTTAATTGGAAAGATTTGAAAAAATTAAAGATTAAAGTTTTACCGGCCACTTTTGAATTATTGAAAGTGAATTATCAATTTTTTATTGCTATTTTAAGTTTTTCTAGTGCGAATTGTTATTTTTTCGTTGGCACAGTGTTTAATAATGTAGTGGAAATTTTGTGAATTTCCATTGCTAAATGTTCATTAATTAGTGCCAGTATATATTTTAGTCATATAAATTCCATTTAAGCTGTATTCAAAGATTTTCTGTGTAACAGCTGATTTATACAAACATAAAGTGATTGGTTTAGAGGAAATAAATGTGATAAAAACGACAAACTTATTTCAAAAAAATCTTTTAAAATATAATAAACAGGTGTTTTAATCGAGGGCATTTAATCGAGAGGTGATTTAATCTAGAGCATCTTCACGAGAGAGCTATGGAACTCGATAGGGTTGGCGTAGATAGTCACAGCCCTTAATTGTTTGGCTGTGCGTTGCTTCAATGGATTGTTCCGATTTACGTTTGTAAGCAGTTATGCCGATTTGAGCTGCAATGTTTAGATGGAGTTGGGCAATGTGCCGCTTCAAATTACTTGTGCAGTCTTTCAATTATCCAGGACATCCCCCAACCTTACACTTGAACACTTTTTCATGTTCATAAAACGTAAAAAAAAAAAACGTTACTTGATGTCTGCCAATTTTTTCCTAGTAGATAAAACGACAATCTAAGACAAATGAGCTCAAGTAATAATCAATTATTATAATCACAATATTATTAAATTTCCGAATTATTGGATAAATTTGGTGTAAATTTTAGTACACAGGATTACAAGTTTTTTGTCCTAGGCAAGTGAAAGCACGTCTATGCGTACAATATTCAGTAGAATGAAAATCCATGGTCAAAAAAAAATCATCAGGTCGTATTTTCCAGATATATAACTTTTAAATTTTATTCAACATAAAAATGAAGCTCTAACTTAAGTTGTGTTCATCAGTTATATTCTGACTTATAATCTTACACTTTATTCGAAATAATGGCCATAAGTAGACATTATCATACATTTACAACTGTTATTTCTGCTGCCATGAATATATTTTTATCATTTTGCAAGTAAAAGGATGCTATGTTTAAGATTTTTCGTTTCGTGGTTAAATTTGAAATCGGTAAACATTTCAATACAATATTGGCAGTGATAATGTTTTCTCAATTTCACCACTTTTATAAATACTTTTCATGTAGAATAAAGAAATTATTAACTTGTTTTTTGATTTACTTTTGATTATTTTACCCGATTTAATTTTTTTACCCGAAACAAGAGATCATTCCCATAGTTTTCTTCTACTATGAATAAAATCGTATTTTTCTCACAGAAATTAAGCAGTCAGGTACCTTTCTTATATTTAAACTCAAATCTAGAAGAACTAAGCGTTGGTTCGAAGGGCCAATCTTGAAAATCTTTAAAGTGGATCAAAAGTTATAAATTTTCAAAAAAATTAAAATTTTAGAAATCGTGACTTTTTGGACCACTCCGGGAATGGTCACTCTACTGACGAAGTAAAAATAAACACGTATAATTATTTTCGATAAGGAACAAACCTACCAAATATTTCCGAGTTCTGAGAGATTGTATATCTTATTTTCATGGAACTGTGTAAGGTGTAAGCCCGAGGAACCATAGGAAATATCAAGAATACCTCTCCCTCTTATATCACAACACGCAATATTATTTACATATTTTGTTTATATTACTATTAGAACCAAAAATATGTTAGGGAAACCAAGACGATAAAAAAAAAAAAAAAAAATTTTTTTTTTTTTTTTTTATTATATAAAAAAAAAAAAAAAAAAAAAAAAAAAAAAAAAAAATTAAAAAAACAAAAAAAAAAAAAAAAAATAATTTTTATTAAATAAATTATATTTATTAATTATATTTTTTATTTTAATTTTACCCCAGAAAAAAAAAAAAATTTTTTTTTTTTTAATTAATTAATAAATTGATCGGTCTCCCAAAAGAAAGAAAAAAAAAAACACGCGCGCAAAAAAAACCAACCACCCCCCAAAAACAACAAACCCCCCGAGGATCTCTCAAAGCCCTCTTATAAAATCTCTCCCCGCCCGAAAACAGTTATGGTGTATGGAACGCCGCAAGGAGCAAAACAGAATAAAAACGATCATCTGGATATGAAGTGCAAACATACAGGGGATGATCAAAAAGGAGAAGACTAGCAAAATTTTGTCCAGATCCAAAGAGATACAGTTCGGTGAATAATTAACCGATTTTGATGAAACTAGAAGCGTTCGACGGGAAATTTATTCTTGTTTCAGCATGTTTATTCAAAATTTGATTTGACTTCCGGGCACCGGAGATAGCACGGATACTTTGAGGTTATGTCAAATGTGCTAATTTTCTGCAGCTCGTTATTTTTTATGTTACTTGAAAATCGGAAATATTATATTTTTCTCAGAAACTAGAATTCATAACAAGTCTGTCAGTGGTTAAAGATCGTGAATCGGCCCATAAACAACCGAGATATGGCTATTTCCGTAAAATGTAGTTTTTTACCCTATTGCCTGACACTTCTTATGTTGAAAAACTCCTTTTTAATTTATCTGTAACTCTGCGTACCCTTAACCAAATTAGATGCAACTTTTTCCATACGATTACATATTTATCCTAATTTTTGGAAGAGTAGCGGACATTTCGTTATTTTCCGTAGTTCCGGATTCATTATCGGGAATCGTGAAGGAAGTACCCTACCAGTGTAATGGCCAGAGTTAGAACTGTATCAAACCTGGCTTGTGACATATCAAACTTCATGATTTTACAAACCAATACAACTGGTAGTCAACCGGGTTCCCCCAGGGAAGTGGCCAGATTTCAAATGATGTCAAACCCTGGCTTGCGACACATCAAACTTCATGATTTTACCAAACAATACCTCAACTCAAAATAACTCAAAATTAATAACTCAAAATTAATTGAAAAATAACTCAAAATTAATTTGGCGTACGGAACCATCGACCTGGCGGAATAGAACTCAAATTGGGTATTATTTTTTATCCGTGTACATGTTTGCATAGAAGAAGACAAAAGGTGACAGGATTGAGTGCTTGCGCATGGGACAAATCAAGGTTAAGTGCTGAAGTGTGCAGTTCGAAATGCCATTAGAGCTTACGGAATTTCAACGGGGCCGTATAATCGGTGCTCGAGAAGCCGGTGCTTCGATCGCTGAAACATGCAAACTGGTTGGTGTTGCCAGGGCCACAGTTAGCCGGATAGTGTCGGAATATAAAAAACATGGAAAAACATCGCCTGATAAAAGTAGCTGTGGACGGAAGCAGAAGATGGATGACCGGCAGCAACGTTCGTTGAAGCGCATAGTCAAAGCAGACAGACGCATTAGTGCTGTTAAAGCAACTGCTGCTTTGAACAATGCGCTTCAAGAACCAGTTTCTACATCAACTGTCCGAAGGGAGCTGCACGACATCAATCTTTACGCTCGTGTGGCCATTTCTAAACCGCTAATAAAACCGCAAAACACGGTAAACAGGAAGCGCTGGTGCAAGGATCATAAGGAATGGACGCCAGATCAATGGAACCAAGTTGTGTGGTGGGACTAATCATCTTTTACCTTGTTTCCAACTACAGGTCGAGTGTACGTATGGCGTACTCCTGGAGAACCTACAACCCTGGCTGCCTTCTGCCAACCGTTAAACATGGCGGGGGGTCAGTTATGGTATGGGGTGCAATATCGTGGCATTCTCTTGGGCCTTTAGTTGCTATGAAGGGAAAAATAAAGGCCAAAGATTATCAAGAAATATTGGATGACCAGGTATTTTTTAGAAAACCTTCACAATATACTTCAAATAACACAATTGCCCAACAGGTGCTGCCAATGATGAAGACCATCTTTCCTGATGGCAGAGGAATCTTCCAAGATGACAACGCTCCAATCCACACTGCTCAAATCATAAAAGCGTGGTACACAGACTTTCATCACCTTGATTGGCCAGCACAGTCACCAGACCTCAACATTATCGAGCCACTTTGGTCTACATTAGAAGCACGCGTGAGAAGTGTATTTCCACCACCATCGTCACTAAAAGCGTTAGAGAAGGTTTTGATCGATGAGTGGTATAAAATACCTATCGAAACAATCCGAAAATTGTACGATTCCATCCCTAGGCGTATCCTAGCCGTTTTGAATGCGAATGGTGGACCCACGCCTTATTAAACGCGATTTTCCTTTGAAACGATCTATCTAATCAAAATAACTGAATTATTGTTAGCATATCCGAACTTTTATATATTTTCGAAACTATGTTTGAATAATTTGCCATTCAATCCTGATGCCCACAATAGAAACCTCAGATTCGCCACCAGTTTGTAAAATTGGTTTGTAAAATCATGAAGTTTGATGTGTTGCTAGCCAGGTTGGACATCGTTCTAAATCCAGCCACTTCCCTGGGGGAACCCGGATCCCGGAGCGTCACCAGGTCTGACCAATGTGACCGAAAACTCTCAGGTTGAGCACCAGTAATCTTGATTTGTAAAATCATGAAGTTTGATGTGTCGCAATCCATAGTTTGGAATCGTTCTATATCTCGCCAATTCCCCGGGGGAACCCGGAATCCGCAACGTCACCAGGTGTGGCCAATGTGACCGAATACTCTCAGGTTGATCACCAGCGGTATTGTTTTGTAAAATCATGAAGTTTGATGTGTCACAAGCCAGGGTTTGACATCATTCGAAATCTGGCTACTTCCCTGGGGGAACCCGGAATGCGGAACGTCACCAGGTGTGGCCAATGTGAAAGAATACTCTCAGGTTGACCACCAGCGGTATTGGTTTGTAAAATCATGAAGTTTGATGTGTCGCAAGCCAGGGTTTGACATCATTCGAAATGTGGCCACTTCCCCGGGGGAACCCGGAATCCGGAACGTCACCAGGTGTGGCCAATGTGAAAGAATACTCTCAGGTTGACTACCAGTGGTATTGGTTTGTAAAATCATGAAGTTTGATATGTCGCAAGCCAGGTTTGATACAGTTCTAACTCTGGCCATTACACTGGTAGGGTACTTCCTTCACGATTCCCGATAATGAATCCGGAACTACGGAAAATAACGAAATGTCCGCTACTCTTCCAAAAATTAGGATAAATATGTAATCGTATGGAAAAAGTTGCATCTAATTTGGTTAAGGGTACGCAGAGTTACAGATAAATTAAAAAGGAGTTTTTCAACATAAGAAGTGTCAGGCAATAGGGTAAAAAACTACATTTTACGGAAATAGCCATATCTCGGTTGTTTATGGGCCGATTCACGATCTTTAACCACTGACAGACTTGTTATGAATTCTAGTTTCTGAGAAAAATATAATATTTCCGATTTTCAAGTAACATGAAAAATAACGAGCTGCAGAAAATTAGCACATTTGACATAACCTCAAAGTATCCGTGCTATCTCCGGTGCCCGGAAGTCAAATCAAATTTTGAATAAACATGCTGAAACTAGAATAAATTCCCCGTCGAACGCTTCTAGTTTCATCAAAATCGGTTAATTATTCACCGAACTGTATCTCTTTGAATCTGGACAAAATTTTGCTAGTCTTCTCCTTTTTGATCATCCCCTGTATGAGGCTCACCCCGCCGCCGCGCCAACCCAGCCCCCACGCACCCCTCCTTCATTTCACATGTGAATTTGTCCCTCGAGTGTCTTGAGGTTATCCCCCACACCTCCCCGCCCCCCCAGAAGACGCAACCCCAGGACCCCCCAAGGATAGGTTCTGCACGTACACCTATGGAAGTTCGGAGAACTCTGTATAAACATTTCTTAGCAGTCCCGTACTTAAACTCTAAATTTGTAGGGATCAGGTTTAGCTGTAATATAATTGCATTTCTAGGTTTCACTTAGATTTATTCTTCCAATTATCAGTTTCTTCCTATGCTTATTGTTAAAAGTAGGTCTTACTCGAATGACGTGTGGGCAACGAATGAACAAGAGTATAATTGAAATAATTCATGGCTTACTACTATGTACAATAATAATTCAACGATTACTTAGTTTCCAACATTCCCCCTTAATCGGGAATTATTTGATCCCGAGGGTTTTATTTGCTTCTATTAGCTTCGAGGTTGGAATTGCCATGGAGAGGACATCTGCGATTTGCTCCTGCGTTCCGACGTTTTTCAGAGTGATCATCGGATATCAATATGTTTGCTGCGAGGTGAATATCGCACTTCCCTTTTCGCCCGATGCACAGCACTGAGGTTGTCGCAATGGATTGAAATTGCCTCCGAAGCTCCATGCAACTCCTCCCGTAGTCCACGCCACCACAAGGCTTCTTGGGTCGCCGCCGGAACAGCCATATACTCTGCCTCCATTGTCGACAAAGCAACTGTAGCCTGCTTACGGCAGCTTCACGAAATGGCACCACTTGCCTGCTTGAAGACATAGCCGGTGATAGAACGACGTGTTTCAGGATCATTCACCCAATCCGCGTCACTGTAGCCAACGAAACCTTCATCGGACTCCTTCGAGTATATAATTTTCATCGACTTGGTTCCCTTGAGATACCGCAGAATTTGCTGCGATCCAATGCGGCTTCCTTGGGTCTGGCATAACTGCCCCCACCCCCCCCCCCTCCCCCCCCACACCCCTCCCCCCTCCCGCACCCTCTCCCCCCACCCACAGCCCCCCACCACCCCTCCCTCCCCCCCCCCCCCCCTCCCCCCCCCCATTTTCCCCACCCCATTCCCCCAAAATTCTTCATCAGCTGTTTCTCCAAACGATCCACCCATCGCTTGTTGTTTGAGAACACTAGCATATCGTCCACGTATACAGCCACTATCAGAACCAGGCCACCTTCAATCTTGAAGTACACACACCGGTCGTAGGCCGCTGCAAGAATTATTTTACAGCGGTTTGTTTACCCACTTTCTGTGATATAAATTTCACGTTGTTTCGTGCAGTGAGTCAAAACTTATTCCAGATGGAAGCCGAGAGTAGAGAATAAATTCTGCACACCAACGTTGATAATCCAACGTGGTCCGCAATAAACGTTGAAAATCGCCTAATCAACCGTGTATGATGTACTCAAACGTTTCAGGGAGCGAAAGAGTGTGGATCGAGTGCCTCAGGGTAAACGTCGTAGTGGAACATATGACCGCAAGCTGAACCAAAAGGTGTTGAGAACCGTCAGAGCAAACCCTGGACTATCAGATAATGAAATCGCACAAAATTACGCTGCTGCTCGCAGTACCGTTCGAAGAATTCGTTTGCGAGCAGGATATCGTTCTTATCGAGCCAGCAAGCAACCAAACAGAACGTTGAAGCAAAGCTTCGTCACCAAACCTCGAGCTCAGAAATGGTACCAGCAGGTTTTGACGAAGTACCAAGGATGCCTGCTTATCGGCGATGAAACCTACGTGAAATAACGAATGGATTTCGGACAGCTTCCTGGCCAAAAATTCTACATGGCGACGGCACGAGGAGATGTTCCTGTGAAGTTTAAGCAAAGACCAAAATGTTCGTGACGAATAAGACGATGGACTAGAAGCTGAACAAGCTGAACAAGCCCATAAAGGTCCCGTGAAGTTTTGGCCAGATTTGGCGAGTTGCCACTACAGCCGGGAAGTCATCCAGTGGTACCGCGATAATAACGTAGATTTCATCGATAAAAACATAAATCCACCCAATTGCCCGCAGTTCCGGCCCATCGAGAGATGTTGGGCAGTAATGAAGCGGAAGCTTAAGAAAATCGGAAAAACGGCTCGGGACGCGACTCAGATGACCAAAATGTGGCACAAATGTGCCAAGGATGTTGACTCTGGAGGTGTGCAGCGTTTGATGGGAGGAATAAAGAAGAAAGTGCGAATTTTCATTAGAATCGAAGAGAAATAATTTGTATTGATATTTGTTCCTTAAAGTACAGTAAATTACCTTTATTTTGATGTATTAAACTTATTTGTACCCCTCCCCACAAACACAATTTTTTTTATTCCGTTCTCTAACAGCACAACCTTTTCTTCCCGGGCATATTTTCCCCCCCCCCCACACGATGTATATCCACACCACACGGCGGTAGTCCCTTCCCGCGGGCTCACTTTTCACGAAACCCAACCGTTTTTCAGTTCTTCAGCTAAAGCGATCCTAGTCCGATTGGCTATGGCATGTACCTTGTGATCAAAAAGTTCCGGTAATTTGAAAAAAAAAACGCATTTATTTCAATTTTTAATTGATATCTTTATTATCGCCTTCAAAGTACTCGCCATTAGAGGCAACACACATATGCCAGCGCTTTATCCAATCATCCATACATTTTTTATAGGCCGATGAATGTATGGCTTTCAGTTCTTCCAGCGAATTCTTTTTTATCGCATCAATCGATTCAAAACGCCTACCTCTGAGCGGAATTTTCAGTTTTGGGAAGAGAAAGAAGTCGCACGGGGCAAGGTCTGGTGAATATGGTGCTTGTTTGATGGTATTGGTGGAGTTCTTGGCCAAAAATTCACAAATAGTGAGCGCGGTGTGTGATGGAGCGTTATCGTGGTGTAAAATCCACGAATTATTGCGCCACAATTCTGGCCTCTTCTTTCGAATTGCCTCACGCAAACGTCTCATAACTTGTAAATAATACTCTTTGTTAACCGTTCGACCTTCTGGAAGGAATTCAGAATGGACGACACCGCGAAAATCAAAGAAAACGGTCAGTAAAACTTTAATTTTGGAGCGACTTTGTCGTGATTTTTTGGTTTCGGCTCATCTTCGGCGCGCCATTCGGACGATTGTTGACTTGTGAGCATATCAAATTCATATACCCACGTTTCATCACCAGTTATGATGCGTTCCATGAATGTGGGATCGCTATCTGCGTTCGCAATCATCTGTTTAGCGACCTCAACTCGATGCTGTTTTTGCAAAAAATTCAGCTCTTTTGGAACAAGTCGTGCTTCAATGCGTTTCATGCCCAGAATTTCCGTCAAAATGTGTTCGGTCGATCCAAATGAGATATCAAGGAGTGCAGCTATCTCCCGAATGCTAATTGAGCGGTTTTCCATAACTAAATTCTTCACGGAAGCGATGTTTTCATCGGTAGTTGAGGTCGATGGTCGTCCAGAACGCGGCATGTCACTCACGCTTTCACGGCCTTCTTTAAAGTCTTTGTGCCAAACAAATGTACGATTTTGTGACATAGAGTCCTCACCAAAGGCTTTTTGCAACATTCTGAGCGTTTCCGCTGCAGAAAATCCGTTTGCAACACAAAATTTCACACAAACGCGTTGTTCCAATTTTTTATCCATGGTAAAAATCGCCGAGCGTCTATTTTTCGACTAACAAAAGCAGTTGTCAAAACAAAACTAATGGATAATTTGCTCTCACACTTTGACAGAATATCAGAACTAGTGTTGCCATCTTACACTAAAAGATTTTACCGAAAAAATAAAGGCGGCCTTTTTAAATTGAAAATTACCGGAACTTTTTGATCACAAGGTATGTATTTTATTTAATTCACCTAAACACCACCAAAACACCAAAATAGTAAAACCATTCACCCCCCCCCCCCCCCCCCACAAAACACAAAAAAGCAAATTAAAATAAATTAAATTTACCACACGACCTGACCATAAGCACCCAACGAATGACGTATGGATTTATGTTTTTTTGTCTCACCACCACTTACACATTCTTAACCATCCACCCTTTTTGCCTTCTTTTGCAGACTCGGCCCGTAAAGGGTGAAAAAATTTCCCCCCACCGCAGTCCGCCTGCTTACACTGCCACCCCCTTCCCCCACCACCCCAACACCTCCATTTTCCCCCCCCTTTTTAAAAAAAAAAAAGAGATTTCTAAAAAAGCGCCCTTTTTTCCTCCCCCCTTTTCTCCCCTTCTGGGACGATGATGACGGACCTGGTTTTACCATGTTCGGATCAGGATTCAAAATCGCTTCATAATATAGAATATAAGAAAAATCATCATTAGAGAAGATATTCAGATTTCGGATAGTGAAATTCATGCTTACCGATTGATATTCAAAACAACAGTGACAGCAGATTTTGACTCACACTTAGAGCCGACTCATTCATTCCAGTAAATAAAGTTCATTTGCCGTAGAAGTGACAGATGTGTATTCATTTGTCATGCTTATCTAGCACACGATAATCATGAATTCCGGAAAAGTAAACCTCGTCATTACACTGGGATAAAATCATTTTCACTTCTCATGAATATTTCATGAAAATCCAAGGCACTGATTTGTAAGCATATTTCTAGCAACTTCATCCTAAGAAATCGATACAGTTGATCAATTTAACCTTAAATATTACGGTCAACATAGAAACATCTTTTTGAGTTGAGTTGAGTTTTTGAGTTATTTGAGTACAATTTCAGCACGAAAAGTTCATTTTTGCACCTTTTCCTTGTAGTTTCTATATATGTTCCTAATAAAACAACAAAGAAGATCCCAACAAAGCGAAACAAACTTGCAGACTTTCCATTTTCCGAGTGCAGACCGCCGACAGCACCTCGTGTATGCACTTTATCTCGTTTATTCGGTAATTTATAATAAACCTGCATCACGAACAAGAATTATGTGCGCGCTGATAAGATTTTGAGTTTCAATTTACCCGCTGAGAGCCAGTCGAGAAAGGAGTGAGCTCGAAACAGCCACGAAGACGTCATTTCGAAGCAATTCACCTAGTTGGAGTCATGATCAATTTTGTTCACTCAACCAGGATTGCAATACCTTTCCCAGTTCTCGGACGAAACCAGCACCTGTAGATCAATGCCCCGACGTCAGATGTTCGAAGGACAGGCAGTGGCCGGATGACACCGTTTTTCTGCGTTTGTCGAATCCACTCAATAGCATGCGACATGTCGTATTTTATGGGGCACAAAAGGACATTTCATTCGTATTTCTTCCCTTATCGCAAGGTTGCATCTTAATTTTTTTTTTTTCTTTTTCAAGCCAAAGTCAACTGAGGTGAATGGTGATGCATTCCGTTGGTTGAAACAAAGCAACCCAAGGCTCGGAGGGGAAAATGTCACATGTTCCCGAAGAATGGATTAGAAATGCAGAATAAGGCAAACAAACGGAATTGTTTCAAAATCCTGCGAACGAACAACAGCCGCAGCGGAAAAGAAAAGCAAGACAGAGAGCTTGCAATCCTCCCCGGGAAACGAGAAAAAGAACAAACGCAATGTTCCGCCGCCACACAAAATTTATGACATTTTAAAAGACAATATATTTTCCTTCTCTTGTTGCTGCGACCCCACCGACCAACCAACCAACCAGCCATGATGTTGCATTTGCCGCTTATCCCAAAACATTCGCATTGGCTGAAATTGGAGGGTCCTTTTTGCGTTTAAGCCTTTCTGGAAGGGGGCCGTTTGCGCAAGTAAGGAAATAGGGGAAAAACGGAAACAAGCATGCGAGGGTCCAAATTATGCACGCTATTTATTATGTTTGTTTTTGAGGGCATTCATGCGGTCTTTGTAGGTACCCGAGGTGCCGCTTGTTTCGTTTGTTTTTCTTTCAGGGATTTTTGATTTTCTGGGAAGTGAAAAAACATCGAGAATCTAAAATAATCGAAAGGTTCCGTTCTTCAAAATTGAGCAATATCAGCAAACTCACATGGTGCCTCAAATCCATTTGTTAAAATTGCACCTTTATTGATAACGCTAAACGACCAATCTGCCCAATAATGGCATGGAGAGTGCTTAACGTTATCTCGATTGCATCGTAAAATATCCGTCATAATGTGGCCGTTGGGAGTCGAAAAATCGAAACGAAACCGATAAGTTGTTGAACAGTTGTTTTGGCGGATCGTTTCTGGAATCGTTGACAAATCGCGGTGCGGGAATCACCTTTCCGGCTTTCAGACTCGGCTGCGGTTCACCGATAAGGCAAAAGACAAAACATGAGCCCAATAACCGTAACAGTAAAGTTGAATTAAACTCCAAATTTATCATCCGTTTACGATTTTTTTTTTTCCGCAGAACGTCATCAGGTTGCGACAAATTGTCGATTCTCAGCCGGAATCCAGTTATCAATTCGTTCTCTGCGCCGTTGGTTTCACCTGTGTGCGGTACTTCCCTAATTGGTGCTAACCGAAAGCAATATGCTGGTTTTTGAAAGAGGAAAAATGCAACGTCCAATGCCAGTTGAAAATTAAGTGTCTAATTAAGATAATTTATGGGAAATGGATGTCATACTCTTTCTTCAGTTGGCGTGCATTTGTTATTGAAGTTGCGCTTTAGAAAAAAAACAGAAAAACGAAGTAGGCCCTGGATGAACTCTGATCCTGATAGTGTTGCCAGTTGTAGTTTTAGGAAAATCTTTATTGAAATGGACAACTTAAAGAATTTAATGGAGTAGCTTGCCCCATGTTTGTATTTGTTGTTGTTGTTTTTTTTTTTTTTCTTAAATTGAGCCTAAAACCAACCCGGGAACATCTTGACACTTCTAGTACATTGTCACTGAAACTCAAAAAATTGGTCCGGTGGTACTGTCAAACGTGTCGAGCCGAAAAATTATCTAGCGTATCTTCTAAAAAGGTCGGAATGCAGATATTGTGTGCGATAAAAATGTTACTGCAAATTTTGTGACATTTTACGCTTGCAGTGAACATGGAACCAGTGGAAACATAAAAGTGTGTTGTACATAAATTACATCACGCACTGAAGGGAGGGAGGGGTATTAAATGTGACAATCGGTACACAGAAAAAAATAATTAATTTTAACAAGCACGTAAAATTTCCCCTTGTTTAATTCCATGCCAAAGAAAGCGTAAACAACGAAATTGTTTGAAATCTTTCATGCGCCGTACAACAAGGTTGGCAATCTTTCATACAGCAGGCTGGATTCAGGCGTTATCTCGCTTAACTTTGCATGAAATATCCCATTAATATCTGCCAAATCTAGCATTCCCTTTATGTGCATAAGATAACGCAGAAAATTCAATGTTTCTTTTGATCGGTGTACAACATTTGGAATTGCTTCATATAACACTTGTTTCAAATGGGAAGAGGGAGCCGATTAGCGTTTCCTAAGGAGAGCGGTCAATTATCAATTGCGCAAGAGTTTCAAGGGATCGTTCAAACATGAAATCCATTATTTTTGAACATTTGTTTGTTAGCCGTTTGAATATTTCTTAAAGGGAAATAACTTTTGGAAGGTAAAAGCGATCATTAGATTGTTTGCCAAACCATTAATTTAAAGTTCTTTGTGTAGAGCCGATTATATTTTTTGTAAAATGTAACGTCATCATAGATATTCCATGTAACAAATTAAGTCATGTCAACGATTTTTCATTCACCATTCGTTCTTTTTCGAACTAGGTATTTATAAACAAGATTTGCTCGTACCAGTCAAAATCTGGAAAATCCAAAACCGATTTGTCTCGAGAACTATATGAAATATCTTAAGGAAGAGGTGCTTCACTGGATTCACAAAGTGATGCGCCATTCATCGTAATATCTCCGATGCCCGTTATCATGCATCAGAATGATCGATTTTCGCTAGTAGTTTTTCCGGATTTCGACAGAATCGAGTTCCTTCGTGTATTTTTTTTAAGCATAGGTAATAATTTCATTCTTTTCAATAGATTTTTCATTATTGCATTTATTTTATCTTATTATATATTTCTCTACGGTAAACAACGTTTATGACTGTTAAGGTAAATCGCTTTCACCCCGGAAAAGAATCAAATTAATAAGCTTTTTGCGGAGTGTGTGCTTTGCTTTACCACATTTTTTAGCATATTGTTCCAGTCGCAGCTTTAGATGAAAATCAATGCACAATTTTGTCAAGATGTTGCGATAGTTATTCACTAAAACTTGATTCAAAACGTGCAGTGATAGTTGCATGAAAACAAGCTGCTGGGCGTTGTAAATTGTCATGACGATCCTGTTTTCCCGCTTCGCATAATACTTGGCAATGTTTAATTTATCAAGTATTCGGCATCCTGAATGACCTTTTTTTTTCTTCAGCATTTTGCTTTTTGCTTTCACAATTAACTTATTACTTGACCTCAACTTAGTGTTCTAAATGCACTTCCACAGTTATAAATTGAGTGCTACCGATGCCAAGTACCATTTTCGCATTAGTATGATTGTGTGGCAAGTACAATTATACGCTATGCCCAGGGAGTCGAGAAATTTTCCTTTACGAAAAATACGTAGACCAGACCTGGAATCGAACCCAGCCACCTTAAGCATGGTGTTGCTTTGTAGCTGTGCCATTACCGACTGAGCTAAGGAAGGACCCCGAGATCCCGAATGACCTTTAGCAAGTATCGTTCACACTTTAGGTTTCCAACTAGTTGTTTCTGAACGTGAGTAGCGGAATGCCGCAGCAATTGAGTGAAAAACTCATCATCCGTTTGAGAATTCTCATCATCACCTGTATTTTCGTAATCGTATCGTATCGTATGAATTTTGACGTATCGTATGAATTTTGACATCCGCTTCCTCTCAACGTAAATGTAAATCTTTTTCATGAAGTACTTCAGTAAAAAGAGCACAAAAAATAATTGTTTAAACGGTTTCTATGGCCAATCAATAACTTTCAATTAATCTCAGATTTATTGGATACAATACACCGCGCGACGTAAGGTTCACAAAATACAACGCGGTGTAACACTTTCGAAACGCTGCGGTTGTACTTTTGCTCGGAGGAAAGCCGCGTGAAATATTTATTTCAATATTTAAATTACTTATAACTGAAATTATATCATGAATATACTCTTTTGATATGCTACGCTTGCTTGTTGTTTTGCAACCACTCATGACGCAACAAAAACATACTCCTCCGAATAGAAACATCGGTGCATCTACCAGGGACGACCCCAATGTTTACGTTGCGGGGCGACATCTACGATTTGCAAGTGGTTACACGAAACTAAGTTAATCTGTCATGTTGTGGGGGGGTTGCCTAAAACATATGATTATCGATAGAAGCTATAATATGATTTTTGTTTGACAAGTAACGAAAATTTTGCGATGGTAGGTTGAAGTTTATGAATCATTTTAAAATATGTTGATATATATGGGTTATAGAAAATATGATTTTGGTTTCTGTACATAGCTTTTATATTTTTGAAAATATCTGGAAGCTGTGAAAAGCAGTGTCTGTTTTTATCAGTTGCTGTCATACACAATAAACAGCATTCCGAGCCAGTGGAGATGAATTGTAGGGAAGATGTACGTATATTAATCTCATCACTTTGCAATTCATCATTAGAAAACGAAACCGATCCTTCAACTGCCCAATTGTTTGATTCATCGTAGGATGAATATAGGAACAATGAGATTTATATGGGGGCAGTTCTCCTACTTGTTTTGAAAATCTCAGATGTCGGAAACAAGGCCGATGAACAAATCAATTCATTATGCTTCTATAACTACTCGTTAATTGATACTTATTAGAGTTTGAGTTTCCAACCCAGTTTTGTTAAAAACGCGAGTTTTCATCAAACATCAAAAAGTCATTTTCATTACAACCAAAATGATTATTTTCAATAATGTCAATCGCAAAGTCTCAATGCCCTCTATTATCATAATTACAACTTTGTATTAATTGTATCCAACTGGTCCGAGCTTGAAAAGTTACACATCATGTTCTACATCATGAAATATTAACGAAATGAAAATATTGTTCCTTCATTTGATACTCAAAACCTACCCCAACTAGATGAAATGCAATATTGATATTGACAACAGCACCGTCGATAATGAACATCCATCGACGAATGAACAATATCAAATAATGACTTTGAAACTAAGCGGCTGCTCTGGTCAAGAGAATACTGTCATTTCAAAATTCAAATTCACGAAGATAGTTGGTCTGTCCGTTAAGGTTGTCGTCATTTTTAGCTCATTTCAGTGCAGATGAATTGATTTCTACCGACATTGGTGAAAATTGTATAAAATTAGAAACGTCTCCCAAAGGTGCTGCCAATTGGTTGCCTAAAGGTTGGTCAGCTTTCTAGAAAGAAGGATACCTATTCACCATACTAACTTTAGACTGCAAGGTGATACTCTGGAATAAAATTGAAAATACTATTGCCCTTTTTGCACCTTATAAGAGTAGTGTGAGAATTTTTTTTTGTCACAGTGATTTTTTTATCACACTCAACACTGTCCCAAAATTTGCATTTACTGTTGTTTGAGTTTAGCGTGCACACTGCTCGGCGAAATGTCAAAGCGAGAAAATCGACAACATAAACATATGTATCGTGGAAAGATTGTTTTTAACTGCTGGATATTTTTTCGGTTCCGACCGTTCCGACAGCAAATCCGTACAGTTCCAGTCATTCAAGTGGACCAAGTAAATGGTAGATGGTGTACACGATGAACACCGAGCTGGTAAAAAAACATCGGGAACAGGCGTGTATGCTCAAAAAAAAAAACATTAAAATGTTGAACGTTCTGAATTTCTATACGGAAAACTTTACCGGCAGCAGGCGTAGAGTTCCCTGGCGAGACCAGTACTGATTGAATTGCTTCAGCATAGCGATTACTGGCATTGTAAGCTGTTATTCCAACTATCGGTAAGTGTTGTCTGATATGAGTTGGGGTAATGATTAATCGGGACGGTTTTTCAGCAAACTGTCACCGAATCGAAATCCACCAGACTTGGGATTCAGCACGCGAGTAAACGAAAGCAGCAGGGCAATCTAATAACAACCGGTTTTGGAGAAACTGTTATCCGGCGTATAGTGCTAAGATATGATTCTGATTTCTGTATTTTGTTGGCTGACACGACAAACCTTTGACTAATCGCATCAACAGCTGTGCTGGTAATTCCTACCTCGTCAAAGGCGCTGGTCTGTTCCTGTACGTGCGATCGGTCTGATATTTAACTAGTGCACCGGCCAATCCTTCGGATGCTGTTTATCTGGAAAATAACGTTTGCATTAAAAAAAATGAACTTTTTTTTCGAATGGTGATAAAAAAAAGCTAAGACAGATAATTGCTTTTGATAAATTTCCCATGGAAGGTAATTATTTAAGCTTACTTGCAAAAAAATTCTACGCCCTTGCGAGCGGCCTTCCAGCAGTTAACCGGAACATTCGCCATGGCGGACGAAAACATGCGTGAAGGCTTGTTTTTGAGTTCTTTTTTCTTTTTATTGATCAATTCCTCCTCAGTTCTCGCGACAAAATGGTTGGAGTGGATCTAACGCTTCAGGTTGGCTCAGAAATTCTCGATGGGACGCAGCTGGGGGACGTTGGGCGGGCTCGCCGACTTGGGTACCACATCGATATTCAGCCGCCCCATCTCTTCCAACGATCGCTTCCAGTAGTGGGCCGACGCCAGATCCGGCCAGAACACCGCGTCTACGCCCTTATGGTATTTCTTGATGAACGACGCAACTGCCGGCAGGAGCTCACTTCCTTCGTGGTGGAAGTAAAATACGAAGTGCCCTGCCAGTCGTTGCCATCCAGGGTGAGATAGGTCTCGTCGTCCATCACCACCGCCACGTCGCGATTCGCCGGAAAAATCGAGTTGACCATCTTAGTCAGCCGCTGCCACTGCGTCATTGCCTGCAGCTCCGAAACCAGTGGACGTGACTTCCACTTCCTGACATGTATGTTCATGTTTGCCAGGTACTTTTTCACTGTTTGGCCGGTTGAACCGACCTCCCGGCCAAGCGCACGCAGCGATGTAGCCACTTTTCTCTCGGTCTTCCTCTTGAGCATCCTTTTGATGTCGCTTCTTGTCGCTTAGGGTCGTCGGCTGTCCGGAACCGGGCTTTCTTTCGGTGCTCTGATTGTTGTCTAATAGTGCCAAGATGGTTGTAGATGCCGGAACTGGCGTATCCGGCGTCCACAAAGTGCCACACGATGTCCGTTTTCGACGCGGCGGGGTGCCGTTCTTTGAACCCGCACACTTCTGAACGGAGTTGCTTCACTGTTTTTGCCATCACGGTTAGAGTTCGACTGATAGAGCTGTCAATTTTTTCCCACCGGCTTCGCGGTAGTTTTTTCTACTAGAGACCCGCCCCCTCCGTCTTCGCCCCTTCATAAAACATAATAAAAATTACGACGCGGCGACTCAAATCGATCTTGCTATTAAGTGGAGCTGCATACATGACAAGATCTTAGAAGGGATGGTGACTCTTGCACGCAGGATTTTCCGAAAAGTTTATTTTATTTTAAGATTGTGATGTAATTCATACTACAACTTGATTCATTTAATATCAGCACGCAACATAAACGACTCTATCTCAAAACCATGTTGATGAAATAAAAATGTTGAGCACTGAAAATAAAGGTCATTTATTGCACTTTCAAGGAAACAACAAATTATTCCGATTTGGCTTTGATGAAATCTCGAACTTTTCTTCGCTTACCACTCATCATATTTTAGACACTCTGTTGGATAACCTGAGCGGCCATTTTGTTCCACAATCTCTTCATCTCTGTTGCATCCCGAGTCACTTTTTCACTCTTCTTCAACTTCTGTTTGACAACTGTCCAATATATGTCAATTCGGTGAAATTGGGGCAGTTGGGTGGATTGAAGTCCTTTTCGATTAAATCCACCCTGTTGTCTTGATGCCACTGTAGTGCTTCTCCGCAGTAGTGGAAGCTTTCAAAATTAAGCCGAAACTTTACAGGTCCATTGTGAGCCGGAAGCGGAATAATACGTTTTTATTTTTTTTATTATTAGGTACTGCTGCTTGTACATTTTGGAATCCATAGTTTTGTTTGTGGCGAAAACCTGGAGTTTTGTCCTCAGCTGCAAAGGCCTTGCCACATCATTGTCTTTCTTGCGAATATATTTGCCAATTCGAATTTAAACTTGCTAGGGACAGCACCTCGACTAGTGGTTTTATAGAAATTTGGTTCGGGAAGCTGCCCATAATCCATCTTCACGTACATTTCATTGTCCATGACAGTTTGGTCGAAAAGATCGAAATCCTTTTAGCAGACGAATTCTTCTGGCATTACTTTGGCTGGCATTAAATTTCTTGGCGAAACCATAATCCGACAGATCTGTGTTAGCCGCCCACCACAAGTTCAGATCGATGGTGATGAAATCGAGGCGATACATGAATTCGTGTATCTGGGTTCATTGGTGACCACCGATAACGACACAAGCAGAGAAATACAAAGGCGCACTATGATGGCTGGCATTGCATCTTCATCGTTCTGTAGTGCCGCGAAACGCCAGTACGCGAACAGCTCAACAGACAATTGAAAACGAGGAAGCAAAAACGGAAACAATGAAACAAGATCGAGAAGAAAGGGGAAAACTGGACAACGCACAGTCGAACTCCGAAGGAAGAACAAAATAGATAAGAACCACTAGAACCAACTAGAAGACCAAAGACGAAGAAGGTGAGCGGTAGGAGGTAGAGTGTAAGAAGGTGGGAAAGTGCGGCAGAAGTAAGCCCCTACACCCTTGTTCCGGAAATAGAGTAGGAGTATACTTGGATGTGCATAACTACTTAGGTGTTTCCTTGATCGCGGTATTCCAGTGCGTACTCCGATCTCGAGGTAGTGTAGAAAGGGTTCTCAATAGTGCTGGATAGTATCCTAAGTAACAATTTTAGTTTTATTCCAGCCGTATAGCACTCCTCCCGGCTTTGTTGATAAAACTACATTCAAAACTGTTTTGTCTACCAACACCTCCTTAATGCTTCTTTGAAGCCAAAATGTGTACAAAGTGGCCCATTCTATAGACGGTTGTGAAAACAAGTTAATAAAACCTTTATAAGACCATAAAGATTTTGAAAATGTTCTAGTGAGAGATGTTCTGACCACTTGAAAACCTTCATGAAACCTATTGGTTGCCATGAAAACCAGCATACGGCCAAATGGCCACAGCTGTCAAACTTGTGGTTGGTTTTTGTTAATATCTAAGAAAACATTTCTTGTGTTGTTTGATAGCAAAATATCTAAAACAAATTGAGTTGTTTTTAAAGCGTATCATGCTCCAAATAATATGCCCATTTAATTTGATGGTGAATATTGGTACGATAAGAGCCGAAAATTAATGCGCCTCGGAACTTATGCGAGGTTACAACAACAAAAATTTGGTTAACAAATATGTTCGATAAATTAATCATGAATTTCTTGAAAATTGATGGAATTGGATAACCTTACCAAAAGAATGCCAAAATTGATCCCCGATCTATAGTTAATTTACATTACATTTAAAATTGGGTGCATTTATTATTCCACATTTCAATTATTTCTTATATTTCAATATGGCGATTGGGTAAAAAATCACAGTTTGGCCAAAAAGCCAATTTATCTTCGCAATGGCTACTATAAAACTATTTGGTCATTTTGTGACTTCCCTTAATGCCAATATGCCGCTTAATGCATTTACTGGAGGCAATATGGTTTTTCAATGCCTTTTCAACTGACCATAATAAGATAGTATGAATGAGTCCTAAAACGGCATTTCAAAACAGCATTTTACGAGTTCATAAAGTCGAAATAAAACCTTTGATAGGAGTAAACAGAATTTGAGAAAACAAGGTTTTAAATTCGTTGTAAACAAGCTGAGTAGGTTCTCGTAAATCTGACTTAAATATGAAACCTATTGGCAGCTCTTGGTGCCATAATAAAACGAAATTGATTTCTAGTGGCTTTCATAAAACTTAATAAAGCTGGATGGTTATGGCAGTGTTACTTGGGATAGTAGGTGAGCCGAGGTAATATAAAATCTATGAATGCCATGCATAATTTGAGGATGATAGTTGCAGTTTTGTTAGAGGGTTTGTACAATATAGAAGGGAAATTGCAATCTATCTTTCGAAGAACTCCGAAGTCAGAAAGTCCCCAATACCGATTTCCAATACCCGGCACCCCCCGACACGATCCCCGATGGAAGGCTATTCTGGTCACGACTGATAGGTATCCCCTCATCCATTAGTTACAGTTGCTATCCAACTGCAATGTCAATATTATAAAGTTACACTGCCAAAATGAAATAAAAACGAACCGGCATATCTGCTGTGTGAATAATAGTACGTTCACACTACGGCCTATATTACGTGATAGGTATAGTGCGATTGGTGATATAGCAGCTATATCATGTGCTATGTTACGTGATATCCCATACATTTGATATGTCAATCTATATTAAGAACAGTACTTGATACAGCTCATATCATCTCATTTACTTGATATAATTCGAACAAGCAGAGTTTGGCAACCCAGCTGCGATAGAGCTGGGCGATATCTTTTAATCTCATATGTCACTTCCCCTTTGGACTCAATCAAAACAAAACTCAATTTTCCAATTTGAATAATTCCACCGTCGTGGTTAGGAAGTTTAAAAAATCATTTGGTTTATGCATGTTAATCAAATAAAAAAAACTGAGGCGAACTTATTATTCACTAACTATATTGCAGATTTTTCACCTAATTAGATCCTCGACAGAATTTTTTTTGTCAGATAAAAAATGTGCACACCATTTTAATCATACATTGGTTCATTTTGCAGTTACAATTTTCGTTAGCGGGTACGTATTTCGGGGTGCTGTATCAGATAATCGGTTTGTTTGCAGGCTTTTCCCTTTGTAGATGAACTGTGAACACATTTTTTAACGATCAAATATCACGATAGTCTAAAAACCAAATCAGAAGGCAATCTTCAACAGAATTATTCCTCACCCATGTCGGTTGTGATTTTCATCGACTAATTGACATCGAGAAGAATCAAGCAGATGTTATCAACATTGCACATAATTTTCTTAATAGAAAAAGCGGAAATCAAGGGACGTGGCATCTGGGTATTAAAAATGTGTAAAGTTTTGATCCTAATGAAACCCACCGTATAGAAACGAATTACTGGAAAAAATGGTACTTTAGGACTGTAGTTCATCAATATCAGATCTTTTTGTATAGAACATGTAATAAAGATCAGGGGTGGCATTATATAGCTCGAAACGAACTTTTTGTACGAACGCTTGTGAGAAAAAGTTCTTCGTTTTGAGATCCGCAATACGGCCCCAGTTTACTTAGTTTTTTTTTTCTGTTTTCTTCATCGTCACTTTTCCAAACGTCAAACTATATCAAGTCAGTGTAGTGTGAACACCTACACGTGATATCGATATCAACTTGCAATATCACGTAATATAGAGCATAGTGTGAACGTACTATAAACTTTCAAACTACAGCATGTCATTTTTTTTAGAAATCAATCTGACAACACTGGCGCCACCATCGTCGTTGCGTTGGAAACGAGCAATGAATGAGCAGAGAATGCGACCGAAGCGCGTGCAATCAATTTCAGAAAATGTGTTCTCGCTGGTGCTTGTCATCGTCACCGATCTACACGACTGGTAATTAATCAATTAATTACTGCTGGGCTGTAAACAGCTGAGGTAAGATATATTATTTTTTGATTTAATTGGACATGGAAAAATTGAGTTGAACAAATCTTATTCCGATTCTAAGCGAGCAGCAGCCCATTCGACTATTTTTCGTGAGTAAGTAAAATGCTAATAGTTCATCTCACTCACTCGTTGCCTCAAACAGAAAGAAAGGAAACTGAACAGAAGTGGTTAATCATGTTTTCAACGGCTTCCAGTCTAGTGGAAAACAACACTTCTTTTGAAGTAGGTAGCAGCTCTCAAGTCCAGACGCACGTTGATGGTGTTGTTATTGTCGAGAGTTGTTAAAACCCATTACACTACAAGCCATTAAGATAAGTAGCGCATAAGAGCTGTGTTTTCAACATACATATTAGCCGCTCCCTCCTCGCCGCTTACTGACTACTCAAGAAGCGATAACTCTCAAGGGACTCACTTAACATCAAACGGAAGAATCTGTTTTCGGCATTTAGTTTCCAGCGTAAGGAAAAAATAATAGTAAATAGCGCTCCATCCCAAGAATAAACGTCATGGGAAAACATCAACATGTTTCTCAAATCTATCGGAAATATTTGAAAGTGCGCAACTTAAGGTAATTTGAAACAAACTAACAAAAAAGGTATTCCAATACACACCGAGGGGCAATAAAACACTTGGATACGAAACCGCAACAAGACAAACGGAAAACGACAAGCTTACGATGTCCTCTCCCTTAAATAGGTAGGAATGGAGAAGAAAGAATCAACCATAAAAGCGATAACATGCAAACAATAAACCAAACAAAAGCTACCCGCTGCGCTGTTGCTGTGCTGGAACTGGCTGAGAACTGTTGAGCAGTGAGAACAAGGACCCGACCTGGAGCGAGCACATGGCTCTGGTCCTCCGCCTCCGCACTCCGGGCTGACGTTTTATTGCACAGATCGCGTGAGGGAATTACCGCGTCAGCTCCATAGTGGCTCTGCCTTTGGACGAGCTCTCGGGCGGAAAGTGCGTTTCGAAGGGGTTTGTTTTGGTGCGATAAAAGAGAAACAAATACAAATTATGTGCTGAAAACGGGCGGTGGACGAGCGGCGAGGAGGTTTGTCGCGGAATAAGTAGTCAATTAAGAGGGTATTAATCGAATAATGGAATGCAGTTCGCTCGAATTGAAACACTGAAGTGGAATTCATTCCATTGAATTGGTGTTAGCCAAAGACAATATCTAATAGTGATTCGAATTTAGGTGTCTAAAGGCCGATTCATATTTGCGTCCTTTAGGTCATGAGATACAGTAGCGAACAATATCAACTGAAAACCGAAATAACCCACTAGCGCCGAGCGATTTTACTCTATTTCATATACCCACTAGCGCATATAATTCATACACGACCAGTATATGATGATAACTATTCTGAAGAACCGATTGATCCAATTGAAACAAGTGACATGAACATGCTTGCTTATATTCGTTATACGATGGGATGGGTATGTAGTAAACTATGTCATAAAGCTTGTAGTGAACGAGTTACCTCTGCAGAAAGTAACCCAGTGGATGGTGAAGCTGATGCATCATTCGTAACGAAGCTGAAAAAAAATACCTTGCTTCTTCGAGGCTTACTTCTTGGATCGCCACTAATTCGTGTTCTTACCCGTCTTAAATTTGATTTGTTGTGTCGAATGCAGTGTCGTTTAACTTTTAATTGCCTCGTTCGTCTTTACGGGATGAAAGTTCTGGTGTAGCAAGTGTTAATATTGTGAAATTTTGTTTCTAAAAATATCGAAAAATATCGAAACGATTGTGTATAAACTTGCCACGCGGTTCATTGTTTGTGCTCTAGTAACACTTTTCCGCCTACCGTAGTTTCGTTTCTCGTGCCGAAGTTTGTGTTTGTGTGGTGTTGCCAAACCCATCCACGGTGATTAAATCTCATGCTCGATGCGCCACCTGTATATGAAATAGCTGAACTACAATATAGGCGATTAATATCAGTTCATTTGCCTGTTGGAACTCTGCAGAACTAAGTTGTGTCGATTTTGCGATACGTCAGTCGTGCCCGGCCGCGTGTGGTATTTATCCCTGAGCGCTATAGTTTTTCGAAACGCGGAGGTCTTGTCAACTGTTTTCAAGCGTGAGTGTTGAAAAGACCCAACTGATCAGTAAAATGTCCTTCGTGTGCCATTCATGTGCTGGTGACATCGGAGAAATCCAAATCGAATGTCAAGGATTTTGTAAGGCAATTTTTCATCCTCGTTGCTGTGGAGTGGCGTCTGATGTGCTCGACGCAGTGATGAGAAATCACCAAGTTTTCTGGTTCTGTCCGTCGTGCACAACGCTAATGAAGGATATGCGCTTCCGTAATACTACGCGTGCTGCTTATGAGGCTGGTCAGGAACAAGCACTCAACTCCCATAGCGATTCCATGATGAAATTGAAGTCTGAAATCATGGACGAATTAAAAGCCGAGATCCGGACAAATTTTGCAAAGTTGATCAACTCTAGCTCGTGTACTCCAAAATCATCCAAACGCGTTGGTATCGACCCGAGATTAACTAGAAGTCGGAGGCTGTTTAGCACGGTTGCTAATTCAATCCCGAATAAGCAACCGTCTTTGTTACTCGGAACAGGCAGTACGCCCTCCCCTTCAATCGCTATTGCTACTGTCGCGCCAGCCCAACCAAAGCTATGGCTTTATCTGTCTCGGATAGCGAAAGAAGTTTCAGCTGAACAGATTTGTGCATTAGCAAAGAAACGCCTTGGTACAGAGGATGTACAAGTCGTCCGGCTGGTGGCCAGAGGTAGAGACGAAAGTACATTATCTTTCGTGTCTTTTAAAATTGGAATAAGCATGGACTTGAAATCCAAAGCGCTGGCTACCTCAACATGGCCGAAAGGTATTATTTACCGGGAGTTCTCCGATAACAGAACGAGTGAAGACTTCCGCGTCCAAAGATCCACTGAGCCTCTCAGTAGAAGAGATTGTATCAATGGAGTAAACGACCATAAACCCTGCGTTTGGTTTAGGCCGAAACGCACACCTGACACAAGCCTCAACGAAGCTCGTAATCCTCTCCTTGACCTTCCTCTACATTCTTCGAAGTTTGTACGCTCTACTTCTACAATTTGGACTCCGGGACGCACACTTGCCGCAAGCTCTAAGGAAGCCCCTATTCCTCTCATCGCAGTCGAGCCTCCGCTGTCAGCGACCAGCAGCCGTCCTGGTCCTGCGTTTGAGTTGGAAGATGGGGTCTTCCGAACACCGATTCCAGGCAAGTACGCTGCTATCTCGAACATTTCGTGCGCTGATCAATTTGCCGTTTGCAGTCAACCTTCATCGATCCAACGTCGCATTATCTCTACAAATTGGCGACTCGAATCTGCTGCCAGAGTCACAGTGACCGACGTTAACGAAACACCACCGCTAGCGATCAGCAGCTGTCACGGCCGCTCACGAACCTCGTCCAATACCGCCAACTCCTCCGGGACCTCCCATCGTATGGTTGGTAGCAATCTCAGTGTGCACGGACTGCAAGTTTACTACCAGAATGTCGGCGGTATGAACTCTAGTCTAGTCCAATACTTTCTGGCTAGTTCGGACTGTTCGTACGACATAATCGTCCTTACTGAGACATGGCTCAATGATAACACTCCCTCCATAGCTGCTTTTGGTTCGTCCTACAAGGTATTTCGGTGCGACCGAAGTGCACTAAATAGTCGAAAGGTTTCTGGTGGAGGCGTTTTGATCGCTGTACGTTACGGTCTAGAATCGCACATCGTTGAAGATGAATCTTGGAAGTCGATGGAGCAAGTTTGGATCTCGTTGAATCTCAAGGATCATACCCTGTATCTATGTGCCGTTTACTTTCCTCCTGACAGAGTTAGCGACGATGATTTCATAAATGTGCACCTTCAGTCAGTTGAACAAATTTCTGGAAATGCCTCCTTTAGAGACGAAATCGTAATAATCGGGGATTTCAACCTCCCCGGTGTCAAATGGCGTCGTGGACCCGACAGCTTCCTTTACCCCGACCCTTCTCAATCGCGCATCCATGCGAGGTCAGTTTCGATGCTTGATCATTATTCCGTTGCATCCTTACGTCAGATTAACGACATTATGAATGAAAATGGACGATCTCTTGACCTTTGCTTCGTGAATGCCGACACTCCACCAAGCATCATGCTAGCCCCATCTGCACTAGTAAAACAGATGCCTCATCATCCACCACTTCTTCTCAATCTCGTGACTAGTGAACTGATCGAACCAGCTATTGTACCGTTATCCACCTATCATGACTTCTGCAATGCAGATTACGACAGCATTCTCGATGTGCTTAGCAGTATTAACTGGAATGAAACCCTCGACATGAACGACGTCGATAATGCCACTACCACGTTCTCCAACATCTTGAGCTACTTGATCAGCTACTTGATCGACAGACACGTTCCAAAGAAAGTCTCTCCAGCCTCGAAAAAAGTACCATGGCAGACAGATGCCCTGCGCAGGCTGAAATCAAAAAAGAGGGCGGCTTTACGTAGGTTTTCCAAACACCAGTCGATAGCATTACGGAACCATTACGTGACGCTCAACCATCGATATAAGCAGTTGGCTCGAAGCTGCTTCTCGGCCCACCAACGCAAGCTGCAAAGCAAACTGAAGCATAATCCTAAGGTGTTCTGGCGACACATCAATGAGCAACGCATGGAGAACGGTTTACCTTCATCCATCTCTCGGAACGGGGTTATCGCTGAGTCCGTTGTCGACATCTGTAGCATGTTCTCGGAAAAGTTTGCAGATGTTTTCCATAACGATGCCCTCCAGCCACAGCAAATCGAAGTTGCTTCGAATAACGTCCCTTTGTCTGACCGGTATTTCAACGCAATCCCTATCGACGATGCAGATATCGTTGCTGCTGCAAACAAGTTGAAGACGTCAAGCAGCGCTGGACCGGACGGTATTCCATCCGTGTTTCTAAAACATTGCATTGCTTCGCTGACTGCACCATTATGCCACATCTATCGGTCATCATTGACGACCGGTAAGTTTCCAACACTATGGAAGGAAGCGTACATGTTTCCCGTGCACAAAAAGGGAGTTAGAAGAAATGCTGATAACTATCGCGGAATTTCGAGCTTGTGCGCAGCCTCTAAGCTGTTTGAACTGACCGTTTTGGAACCCGTATTTTTCCACGTGAAGCAATATATCAGCGACGATCAACATGGATTCATGCCGAAGCGTTCAACGACCACAAACCTTCTATCAATCACTTCCTTCATCATGGATGGGATTTCATCTGGTTCACAAACGGACGTTGTCTACATGGACCTATCTGCTGCCTTCGACAGAATCAACCATGACATCGCTGTGGCAAAACTGGAAAGACTTGGCTTTGGCGCCTCCTTGCTTCACTGGTTCAAATCGTATCTTTGTGGCAGAACTCTCAAGGTTAAAATTGGCGATGAGCTGTCCTCTTCGTTCCCCGCCTTGTCCGGCATTCCCCAAGGTAGTCATCTTGGGCCGCTGATTTTTCTCTTGTATTTCAACGATGTCAACCTGTTGCTGAAATCTCATCGGCTAAGCTTTGCTGACGACCTTAAAATCTACACTCGCGTGGATTCGCTACGAGACGCCTTACAGTTGCAAGAAGATTTAGAGACAGTACAAAGGTGGTGCGAGGTGAACTGTATGCTCTTGAATCCGGGAAAGTGTACCGTTGTCACTTTTTCTAGGAAGAAGTCTCCTATTATCTTCGGTTATTCCTTGGTTGGAACTCCTCTGCAAAGAGACAACCAAGTAAAGGACCTTGGTGTGATACTCGACGATAAACTCACGTACAAACCTCACATGTCCTACATCATAACGAAAGCTTCCCGAAATCTCGGCTTCATTTTTCGTGTGGCTAAAGAATTTCGAGACGTGTACTGCCTTAAGTCGCTGTACTGTTCGTTGGTGAGGTCCACCTTGGAATATGCTTCCCCGGTCTGGAACCCTCATTTCCAAAATGGCGTCGAACGTATTGAGTCAATTCAACGACGTTTTATCCGATACGCTCTTCGTAGACTGCCTTGGAGGGACCCTTTCAACCTTCCGAGTTACGAGAGTCGCTGCCTTATGATTCATTTGGACACTCTTCAAATTCGTCGTGAAGCCGCGAAGGCACTTATCATCGCGGATTTGCTGTCTGATCGAATAAACTGCCCTTCACTGCTCGCCGATATTCCACTCCAGGCTCGTAGCCGTATCTTACGAAACACCTCCCTCCTTAGAGTTCCACACAGGGGAACCGTCTACGGGACGAACTCTGGAATGATTGCTTTGCAACGTGCCTTTAATTGTGTGTCGTCTGTTTTCGATTTTAATATGTCGCGAAACTATACAAGAAGACAGTTTTTGTTAGCGTTAAGATAGTTTTTTTTTATCATTTGGACACCAAATTAGTCTGTTGATAATTAAATCAAATAAATAAATAAGCGCTATCTGACGGCTGCTCTGCCTATTTAAGAGCTGCCAACGAGCGCCATGAAACACACGCATCACACACTGTCAATCGTTTGTTTTGAAGCAAGCGAAGCAGGTTCGTAGAAAAGTGAAAATTAGTGGACGCTTGCTCCTCCGTTACATCCTTAGTCAATTCATGATTGAACGAACTGGCAAGGAACTCGATGTCTTGGAAGCCAATTTCCGTTTCGTTGGATGGTTCGCCAGGAATCTCAGGAATAATGTGCGTAGTAGCAGGTTGCGACGGGATGGCATTGCCACGTAACCTAAACAATGATTCTATGTTCTTAATAGATAACAACTAAATTCCTTTTCAGCTTACCCTTTCTCCGGCTTGTAACAGTTTTTATAAGCTGTCGAGTTGAAATGGTCGAAGCAAAGTTTCCGCTTTTTTACCACCTTTTGTCCGCCTCAATCAAACTCCACCACAAGCTCCCTTGACTGGCAAAATATCATCCACTGCGCGCATCTACTTGATGTCAAAATTAAATTCTATGTAATAGTAATATTCATTTCAATAAATTTCATACCTTTCCACGTCACGGGGAAAACTAGAGAAGGATTTTCCGCAGTTTTTAACTTCCCGATTAGAGCAACATAAAAATTCACATTTGCGTCCCATGTTTTGACGGAAAAAAACAAAACATTTCCGAACACACTCACACTTGCAAGCGATGCTAGTGCAAGGAAATTACTCAGCAGGAAAATGTCATAATTGTCGATGCGAGCGCTGTGAGTGGTGGCTTGGTCAACTATTTGTATTCAAATAAATCGTTTTTTTTTAGTTGGACGATGGGCATCAATTAGAGTGTTACGTCTTTTTGTCTGTGGATTATACTTTGTTTTGATTTTGTTTGACATTTCACTCGTGCACATATATTAGGTGCGCAACTAAGTTCTCGCTGTTTTTTGGTGAAAAAGGAACTTTATTTTGAAAACAAAGGTTACAAACGAATTATTCAAAGTATTACCCATCACTAGCTACGACTTTTTCCCATCTTTGTGGTAGAACGTGAATACCATTTCGATAGAACTGTTCGTCTTTTGATGCTATCCAAGAATCAAGCCATTTTGAGATGTCATCATATGAGTGGAATTGCTGACCAGTGAGACCATGTGCCATCGAACGGAACAAGTAATAATCGGACGGTGCAATATCAGGAGAATATGGCGGGTGGAGTAGGACTTCCCATTTGAGCGTTTCCAAGTAGGTTTTCACGGGTTTCGCATCGTGAGGTCGAGCGTTGTCATGCTGAAGAATCACTTTTTCGTGTCTGTGCTCGTATTGTGGCCGTTTTTCGTGCAGTGCTCGGCTCAATCGCATCAATTGAGTTCGATACCGCTCCCCGGTAATGGTTTCATTTGGTTTCAACAGCTCATAATAAATAACACCAACTTGGTCCCACCAAATACACAGCATAACTTTCGCAGCGTGAATATTCGTCCTAGGCGATGATGTTGAAGCATGCCCGGGCAGTCCCCATGAATGTTTCCGTTTTGGGTTACTGTAATGAATCCATTTTTCGTCACCCGTCACAATGCGATGTAGAAAACTCTTCTTTTTTTGCCGGTGGAGCAGTTGTTCACAGACGAAAAAACGACGCTCAACATCTCTTGGCTTCAAATCGTATGGAACCCAAGTTCCTTGCTTTTGAATCATTCCCAACGCATGCAATCGCTTAGAAACGGCTTGGCGGGAAACTCCTAATCCTGAGCCAAGCTCTTCTTGCGTTTGACACGGATCCTCATCGAGCAATGCCTCCAATTCAGAGTCTTCGAAGTTTTTTGGCCTTCCTTCACGCGGACGATCATCAACACTGAAATCACCGTTTTTGAAGCGACGAAACCAATCACGACACGTTGTTTCACTCAGAGCAGCATCATCGTAAACTTTTTGGAGCTCTCGATGTGCTTCAGCCGCCGTTTTCTTCGAATGAAAGAAGAAAATCAACACTTCCCGCAAATGACGATTATTTGGCACGAAAACAGACATCTTCAAACAACCAAAATATATAACACTAAAACAAAATCACTGATTTGGCAAAGCGGTTTGTTTACCATATGTCTGAGCTTGGTTTATGACGCTTGAGATGTACAACATTCAACCAGCACTTACTACTGGCGCCATCTATTGCTAAACAGCGGGAACTTAGTTGCGCACCTAACATGTCAATGTCATATAGTACAGGACCAATGACGTATATATAAAGTCTAGCCTAACGCACTGCTTGCTTGTATTGGAAGCCAAATAAATGTAAACATTTCTGATCCGACGAGTTATGACGTAAAACTATTCAACTTTCTTTGGGCATGCATAGATTCAGATAAAAAATCGGTCTAAACACTCATTATAAATGCTGCATTGTGGAAATAATCATGATACAAATGCTATTTATTGAGCAGAAATATTTCCTCCTGATTACATGGGTTATTTAAAGTCAGTTTAACTGAGGTAATTGAATTTTTGCAAAATAAACCTTCAAACGGTTGGGACTTGACAATCGAGTAGCGATATAGAGCCAATTTTCCGTCATCGATAGACAGGAATTGGTTGAAAAATTAAGTTTTATAGCGCTCACAATAAACACCCGCATAATCACAAACCATTCCTGGACCGTTTCAGTTATTGTTACGACATTTACCCTTATATTTGACACATATAAACTAACAATCTCCTATAAAGTTTTAACACTATTTCAGATGGTTAAAGGCAAAATAACAATATGCTGAATAGGCGGTTAAGTTAGTAACCATAAAAAATGGCAATTTTCACGAACAAAATTTTGAGCTGTACTCCATGCCAAAGGTTGGTATATAATCCGGACCAAGTGCAGACAATAAAACCCTTTCAATGACAATATGGCATACATTAACAATATGTGTAAATGAAGAGGTTTCATGGTGAAAATGAGATGAAACTATTCTATAAAAATAAAACAAAAAATTATAATATATCTTAAGGGGTGATACGGTCAAAATTTGGTCAAGGGAAAACGCGTGTAAATCGGTGAAATCGTTTATTTAAAAATCAAATTAAATTTCTTTTTCAGGTTCAATTAGTATAAAATTCAGGAAAAATATTCAGTTAGGCTTCCGCTTTTCCAAATCCGAATTGCCGGGCCTTACGCTTGACCCCTGCCATCAGATTTTGTACAGCCACCTTGTCCACCTTCTTCGCCGCAGAAAGCCAGTTTGCCTTGAACTGCTGCTCGTCCTTAGCAGTTTTTTTGGTCTTCTTTAGGTTCCGCTTGACAATAGCCCAGTATTTCTCAATTGGGCGGAGCTCTGGCGTGTTGGGAGGGTTCTTGTCCTTGGGAACCACCTGCACGTTGTTGGCGGCGTACCACTCCATGGCCTTTTTACCGTAATGGCAAGATGCCAAATCCGGCCAAAACAGTACGGAACAACCGTGTTTCTTCAGGAAAGGCAGCAGACGTTTATTCAAACACTCTTTCACGTAAATTTCTTGGTTGCCCTTCCCTCCTCTTCCTCCCCCCCCTCCACCCCCTCCTCCCCCACCCCCCCCCATCCAACTCCTCTTCGACACTCCCCAACACTTTAATTACACCCAAAAGTTGAAAAGGTTGCAAAAAACGCAATTGCAGTTTTTGCAATCATATCTTGAGAAATCTGCATGATTCAGAAAAGGCACTTTTGCCCATCATGATCCACAAAGCGTTTTATGGTATAAACGAAGCCATGCAAGTGTGTGCAAGCTGTTGGCAACACACAGATTCCTAGAAACAAATTTAGCGCTGTGTGCTTAGTGCAACCGTTGGTTCAATATGGGTGAGACAATACCACAAAATGCCGCAACGCTATTGGCCACTGTTGTAATTCCGCAGTCAAGTGTTCTATTTTTATTTTCACTCGTCATCGCACTCCCATCTCCCTCTCATCAAGTGTGCCCTTCTTGATCACCACGCGAAGCCATGCAAGTGTGTGCGAGCGACATTTGCTTTGCTGCTTTACCACTGAGTGCCTCGACAATCGAAGCAACTGCAGGGCTTTTATTCCATTCACTTCAATTTGTTAAAGTGGCTGGATGGTTACAATCTAGAGCCGCGACGCTGGCGGCCACGGTTCGAATCTTAGTTTCGACTTTTTGTCTTTTGTCAGCCCGGACTCCAATTTTATAATCAACAACTAATACACTGCACAACCCACGCACACATCGAATTTTTCAAAGCAAATTGACGTGATGCTTTTTTGCCCACGACCAATGTTGCATTTTTTTCTCCAAGTTACGATCCATTACGAGAAATGAAACAAAATCATTCGAAATTGCATTACAATCTTGCTTTTTTATTTTGGGTGTACTTTTTAAAGGGTTTTTTTGGCACTTTTAGCGATTTTTGCCACCTTTGCTGGCAGTAGCTCGGATTTTCGCGATGCGCGAGCAAAATTTTGATACGCTGCTCTTCTAGCTTGGACGGCATTTTGACAACTGAAGAGTGAATTCCAAAATCAAAATAGGAGCAACATTCTACACACACACACCTTCAAAATGAGGGGTGTTCAGGTTTTTTAAATGCAAAATTGAAAGAAATACGTCAAGTTGATATTGACCAAATTTTGACCGTATCGCCCTTTACATTCGAAATAAAGTTTTGACTATATAGCAAATTATTTTTCGATATGCGGGTAATCACGGTGTGAACGAATCAAAAAAAAATATGACGTAGCCCAAGTAACAATTTTGGTTTTATTCCAGCCGTATAGCATTCCTCCTGGCTTTGCTGATAAAACTACATGTTTTGCCTTCCAACACCTCCTCTATGCTTCTTTAAAGCCAAAATTTGTACAAAATGGCCACTCTATATATGGTTGTAAAAACATTTTAATAAAACCTTTATAGGACCATTAAGATTTTGAAAATGTTCTAGTGATAGATACTATGACCACTTGAAAACCTTCATAAAACCTATTGGCTATCATGAAAACCAGTTTACGGCCAAATGGCCACAGCTGTCAAACTTCACTGTGATCGAGGTTGGTTTTTGTTGATCTGCTCTGTTCGATTCCCTGCGCTTCTGATTCATTTAGAAGTAAATAATATCTAAAAAAAGTTCTAGTGTTGCGGGAATTTTTTTTTTTAAAGCAAAATATCCAAAACAAATTGAGTATCGTACAGCGTATAATGATCCAAATCATATGCGCCTGGAATTTTATGGTGAATATTGGCACGATAAGAGCCGAAAATTAATGCGCCTTGGAATTTATGCGAGTTTACTGCAACAACAAAAAATCAAAACAAATATATTCGATAAATTAATCATGAATTTCTCGAAAATTGATGGAATTCAATAAGGTTATCTGAAAAAATGCCGAAATAGGTCTCCGATCTACAGTTCATTTGCATTACATTTAAAATTTGATGCGTTTATTTTTTATAAAGCCATGTTATCTTCGCAATGACTACTTCAAAACTATTTGGTGCTTTGGTGACTTCCCTTAATGCAAATTTGCCGTTTAATGCATTTACTGGAAGCAAAATGGTTTTTAAATGCTTCTACAACTGACCATAATAAGACAATATGAATGAGTCTTAAAACGGCATTTCAAAACAGCATTTTATCAGTTCATAAAGTTGAAATAAAACCTTTGATAGGAGTAAAAGGAATTTGAGAAAACGAGGTCTTAGGATCGTTTTCAACAAACTATGTAGGTTCTCATCAACCTGACTAAAATTTGAAAGCTAATGGCATCTCCTGGTGTCATAATAAAAACAAATTGATTTCTAGTGGCTGTGATAAAACCTTAATAAAACTAAATAAAGCTGGATGGTTTTGGCAATGTTACTTGGGAGCACTTTCCGAGTTATTGTGGAGTGTGCGTAAGGAGCGCGGTGGTATTAGTTTCATGAGCGAATTTTGCTCATTTCACTAATAATTACTGGGCCAGACCTGAGATAGACGTCATTGGTACAGGACGGGCCTGTTTACACTCATACACACTAGCGTTAATGTTTCTGGGAGTCGTCTGGGGGCGCTGCAATAAAGGGTGGAACGTTCAAAAATTGGTCAAACATGATTAAGTGCACACTGATTAGTTTATTATATAAATGATCAATCGTTATTTCGTTTTGAAGTTCATCGTCTACAAAGCACAGGAAAATAATTTGATTAGGCTTCCGATTTTCTAAATGCAAACTGTCGGGCTTTACGTTTTAACACCTTCGATCAAGTTTCGTACCGCTGTTATATCCACCTTATTTGATGCTGAACGCCAATTTGCCTCAAACTGTTTTTCACTTCCAACTGTTTTTTGAGTTTTCTTGAGGTTTATATTTACGATTGGCCAATATTTTTCAATTGGGCGCAGTTGCGGCGAGTTTGGAGGGTTTTTCTCCTTGGGTATGCATATTTCGGATATACATTAGAAAAATAGTATTCTGTTTTAACTGAAATGTTCGACTTTATGTGAACTTTAGAGGGTGAATAAAAAAAAATTAATCATCTCGATTTCGAAGAAATTTGCGGACTTTTCCCGAAATGCATTTCATCAACCGGCGCACATTATTCTCATCCATCGTTTTGGAAATCTTATCCCACTTGGTTCTCAATTCATTTATGCTTTTGACGACACTGCCATTCACCTACAGCTTCCTCTTCATAATAGCCCAAAACATCTCTATCGGTCTGAGCTGGGGACAGTTTGGTGGGTTGGGTTCTTTCGGTATAAACTGAGTCCCGTTGGTTTCATACCACTGTAGCACTGTTTTACTGTAATGGCAGCTTGCAAGATCTGGCCAATACATGACAGGTTCATTGTGGGATCTGATGAATGGCAATATTGCTTGTGGAGACATTCCGTTCTCTACAGCTCTGAATTGAATGTCTCATCAGTGATGAAAATCTTGGTCTTTCTACCGCAGCTACAGATGCCATGCGAAATTTTGTATTTAAATGTAAATTTATCTGCAAACACAAACTTGAATTCGGCAGGAACATCTCCCCGAGCCGTAACCAAGTAAAATTGTTGTCCCAGTAGCTGTTTGAAATCGGCCTTTACATGGGTTTCATCATCCATGCGGAGACAGCCATTGATTTTTGTCAACACCTGATCATACAGTTTTCTGGCCACATTGTTCTGCTTTTGATCCTTATTTGGTTGTCTACAGGCACGGTACGACTTGAAGCCTTCCCGGAGACGAATCCGTTGTACGGTACTGCGTGCGGCGCGAAACTTTTTGGCCAAATCGCGGTCTGAGATGTTGGGGTTTGCCTTAATGTTAATGTTCGACAAAGACAAAGTTTCTCTGTACTTTTTCAAATCACGCCACACGGTATTTCGGGGAAATCCCAACATTTTAGCAAGTTTTGGCCCAGACCACGAATGGTTTTCCAAATGATTGCGCACAATTATTTTTCTTCTTTCTTCTTCCATTCTGTATTTCTCTGAAACACGTTCGCATTGCACCGCGAAAAAAATCATCTGATGTTGTTATTGTTACAGGGAACACATAAGATGTCATAGTTTACAAATCCGACCACTAGGGTCGCTGTAAGAATCAAAAATGTTTGTTCCAATACTAAATGGGCCACACCTTATTGGCGGTATACCATTCCTGAGCCATGAAGCGAGGTCTGGCCAATACAGCACGGATCAACTATGTTTCTACAAGAAAGGCAATAAGCGTTTTGCAAGTATTCCTTTACATAAATATCTTGCTTGACAGTGCCAGTTCTCACGAAACTTCCGCTCTTTAGCCCACAGGTGCAAACCGCATGCCAAACCAAGTATTTTTTTTCGGGAACTTTGACATTTTTTTCTACTTAAACTTATCTTGAACCTTTTCTTTTCCGAAGATGTTGTTTTTGAGAAGGAAATAATTTCTTTTTCTTTTCCGGTAGCCTTATAAAACTCTTGACCTGGGAGCTGCATGAAATCAGCCTTGATTTTTCTCCCCCCACCAACCCTTACCCTTGTGCACTCCCTGCCTTCTCTCGCTTTTGTTTTTGCCTTTTCCTTCTCATTTCTTTCCCTACCCTTATCTTTACACCTCCCCTCCTCTTTTTCTCTTTGCTCTTTTCTCTGCTTTCCCCCCCTCCCCCTTTCCCTCGCGTTGGGTTCGTTCCCCCCCCCTCCCCCCGCCCCCCCGCCTTCCGGTTTTCCTCCCATCCCTCCCCCCCCCCCCGCCTTACCCCTCCCCCTTCTTTGCTTTAAGTATTTTTCGCCCGTCAGATAATTTAGATTTTCTTTTTGCTTTTTTTCTTCCCCCCCTCCCCCCGCCAAATGCCAAACCCAAAACCAACCCCACCCTACCTCCCCCCACACCCGACGAGTTCACGTGTTTTCAATCACTAATACACACCCCACCCCATTCTCGTCCACCCTACCTTCCCCCCTCCTTCCTTTATTAACCCTATTGGAACCTTCACCTTTTTTGTGTCTTGGTATGAGTTGTCTCTGCTTATATCGATTCAAAACAATACCATGACAAATTTGATCAGGCAGCAAGCCGTGCTTCAAAACTGACGTGTTTTGCTTTTGCTGCGTCGTTTTCGCGAAAAAATCAAACAGTAATTCGTAATTTAACTTGAACTAACAGTGAAGTCATAAAATCTCCGCGTGCATTGTGTAAGCCGTAGTAAATACAATCGATTCCCTCTCGAAATGTTTGAGTGTCGGTAGTATTTCCCCGTTTTTTTTTTTTTTTTTTTTTTTTGTTTTTGTGCTTCGCCCCCGCACCCGGAAGAAGAGTTACATCAGCTTAGTTTTGGTTATTAGTGGTAATATTGTGACACTCGGGTATAATTTATTAGTTTAGAGTGTTTTTCCGCTTTGTCGCGAGTGAATCGATGATTATTAGCATTTTTGAAGCTCGAAATAGAGTCGCCTCATTGCGGGGATTTGCATTATTGGCAGTGTGTGGAGTGAAAAAAAAGAAGAGTGCAATGTAGAGAGCAGCCATTTGCTGGTCAGAAGCAGCAAACGAAAACAACGCGGATGGACTGGTGAAAAGCTTGCACATAATTTAAGGTGCATTCACCACAGGGTGTACAGAATTTTGTTAGGCAGGTTGCATATCTAGCGGGCGGTTTCGCAACGTTAATTTTTGCGCATATATAATCGCGAGTGCAAAAAATTAATTACGAATCAACGTAGACATTTTTTTATGAATGAACAAGATAGTGTGATTCAGGAGGCGGAAATGGGTGAGATGTATCTGACTATAACTATAAAACAATAATCTTATTTTCAAATAATACTAAATACGTGCCTGGTTTGGAAATTCAAAATTTCCAAATCTGGAAGTGTGTTACAGTGCCCTTATCCAAATGATATCGGTAATGTTTACATGCGGGGCTTATTGTATGTGAAAGTAACCTCGGAATGGGCGTGACTCTACAGACATTCTGAAATGGGTTGCTGGATCTGCAGTAGAGCTATCACTTTCTAGCTCCCGGATTAAAGCTGCTTCCAATGGTCACTTGAATGATTGTTGTAAACAGATTTCTTCCATAATACCATTGCCGGCCGATGGGTGTTAGATTGGACACACACAAAACAATACCATGACAAATTCACCCCAAATTAGTTAGAATGAATTTTCTGAAAATATCAATGTATGGCATACTCTGTTATTTTAGTAGTGCATATTTAAGTAGTGAATGCAGTGCAGTATTAGTGCATTTTAGTAGTTATTTTAGTATTGCATATCTTAGTCACTTAGAATGACTCTTGAAAATACACACAGGTACACAGAAAGTTTCATTCGATCCTAAGAAGATGGTGTTGCTAAGTCTTGGTCGAGTTAGCATGAAATTCGTCTTAAAATCAACGTCTCTGAGTGAAAGAACAAATTCAGACGCTTATGTCAACCTAAATTTTTATAAATATATAGTATTATAAAAAGAAGAACGCAGCACTTCATGCTAAAAGCACAAACTAAACATACATTTTAGCAGATTTTGGTTTGAGAACGCATGCGTTTTCAATTTTTTTAAATACTTAATGCTTTTTAACTGAAAATTCAATAAATTTATAGGAGATCAATTTTTTTAAATCGACCCAATTTACATCACGTGAAATTCTCATATGTTTACCTGTACACGTGTTCCGTCTAAGACGAAGCATGATTGATCAATGTTCAAAAAAGCTTTCTCCAAGCATTACCTACGCGATCCTGCTGCGATTTATATGCAAATCATTTTGCGTCTCGCCCTACAGACTCTGTCAACATGGTGTGTGGCTCTGTTGCGAGGGTCCTCGGCATGGCCATCAATGACGATGACGATCGAACCCCGGGGATGACGAGGTTTCGATTACAAACTGCACGTTCACTCACAGGTTGAATTTATTAAGTTTGATTGAAATTAACGTTCAGTTGTTTTTGTTTTTTTGTTTTCTTTTTCTTTCCTTTTTTGGGGAAAAGGCAACGAAATACAACGTTCGTGCTCATTGCAGCATGTCAGTGACATCGATTTTTTATCGGTTCTGTTTCGTTTCTCTTTATTTTCGAGGTTCCTGTCCCGCAAGAGGGGATGGGTCGCTTTATTGAAACTTGTTATTTATAATCAATTTTTATGCCTGGAATAAATTGACAATTAACATGGTAATTATCGGAAACGGCTGGCTGTTCTCATATAAATTTTCCAACGTGGCTAAACGGCCAAGAAAGGGCCTAGGGGGCGGGGGAAACGTTGAGTTGAGAATCTACACCGAATCAGACACTCGCTATTGGCGTATGCAAACAACGTACCGCATTGTTTATACAAATTACCGTCCGTTCTGCAACGCGAGCAGAAGATAATAGAGGAATAAAAATTGCCCAACTTGGCGAGACCACGAACCTGTGGCTGCATAAATAAATAAATGAATTACTGTGTGGCTGCGAAAACAAAATACGAAAAAAAATAAACCGAGACCAAAATTACATACGACCTAACGTCTTGAAGCAGGTCCTTTTCTGCTGGACATAACCGGCAGCAGCAAAGCAGAACCCCGCGGACAGGGGAACAAAGCGGAAAAATTGATAGGACCACCCCTTTAATGAACCTCTAATTATAGTCCCCGTTCAGTTGCGAGTGGCACCCCGGATTCACGGACTTTGCGATTGTTTGTTGCAGAACTCCGGGTATTCGTGCCGTAGCAGTCCGAAAAGTACCGTGATTTGAGAAAATTTATCGCCTATTGAAGGGCAATTTCGATCCGGGATCGTGTCGATCGATTGTCCGAGGTCACTAGCCTTGTGCAACATTGCAACGGTGGGTTGCAATCCGTTTTAGATGTAGGGTGGGAGAAATTCCGCCACGGTCAATTTGTTGCACCGAAAACCGATCACCTCTTCTACCACCGACACTATCGTTACGATCCCATAAATCTTCCCCGGCTGGGTGCGCAGAAAACTATTTGGGAAAAGTGGACAATCTTCCTCCTCGTGGATGCACATCAACTTTTGCTCGAACCATTCCGATGATTTATCGACGGACAAATTCAGGGGCGGACCGGGCCACGCTCGGAACCCCCCGAAGGGAAGTGATTGTTTTCGCGCAACCGCAGCTGGGACACTCCCCCCGAGTACTGCCCTCCTTGTTCCGTTTTCGTGAGCCTGAGAATGTAATGAATTTAAGGCGCTGAAAAGAGTCAATATCGATCGTATCATCGCCGTCATAATCACTGTTATTTGGGCGAGTTCGCTCCTCCGCCAAGCCCAAGACGAATGGACCACCGGGGATGGCCGGTTTACGAATCGAACGAAGTATTTAATACTCCCGTGAACGTGATGATAGCTGTGGGTTCCCGTTTTATGCAGCTTGATGGGGAAATTTATTACCCCGGAATTTGCGAGCGCGCGGGGAACGAATTGCAATTGTAGGTTTCGACCTCTGATTGGACGTTGCCGATAAGAAGCTCAAATTGAATTCTGAGCGGGTCCTCCCTTAGCTCAGTCGGTAAGGGCACGGCTACAAAGCAACGCCATGCTGGTAGTGGCTGGGTTCGATTCCCGGTCTGGTCTCGGAATTTTCCGTTATGGAAAATTTCTCGACTCCCTGGGCATTGGATATGATTGTACTTGCCAAATTGCAATTGAGAGTGGAAGTGCAATGAGAAAACTAAGTTGAGAGCAAGCAATAAGTTAATTGTGAAAGCAATAAGCTTGAAACGCTAAGAAAGAAGAGGACGAAGAAGAAGAAGAAGCAAAGTGTTCCACGCAAATCAGGTATCGCTCGTTTTCTCCATTCAAAAGCTGTTCGAGTGAGTATACACAAACTAATAAATCTATTCCAACAACATTTCATCTTCTGCAATTGTTACGAACTTTTTGATTTAATGAGTAAACAATTCTAACTCGATTTTCAACAAATTGCAATTGAGAGTCTTTACTCACTTTTAACAAAGACAACTAATACCAAGACGCACAAGTGTAAAACGTTCCAATATACATCGTTGTTTATATATTTATTTATTTATTTATTTCGTCAAGCAATCTAGACTAAGGTCTGTATCCACATTAATCCGGACACCTTCAAATCATTGTAACTTTTGAAATATTGCACGTAGGAATGAAAAATTTCACTGTGGTATAGCTGAGAGTCTATGATGAAAAAGACTCGGATTGATGTTTACATTTCATGTTTAGTATTCAAGATGGCGACGAAAGAAAAACAAGTGCGCGAGCGAATTTTGTACGGGCGTACGGCAAATCCTTACTTGTCCATACGGGACCTTGCAAAAACATTGGATTTGCCTAAATCCACTGTTCACGATGTGCTCAAATCATTTTCGGAACGTTTAACGGTGGAGAGGAAACCGAGAAGTGACAAAAACATTGGACGCGCTGATCCTGTCATGGACCGAAAGGTGAAAAGGATATTAACGAAAAACCCAAATCTCTCCATTCGAACGGTGGCTCGTAAAATAGGGATGTCGCCTGGTTTTGTCCAAAAATCAAAACAACGTTTGGGACTTAAGTCGTATAAAGTAAAAACCAGTTCCAAATCGCAACGACAAACAGAACTTGGCAGCAAAATCACGGGCTCGACGTTTGTACTGCGAATATTTGACGAAATTTTCATGCGTTGTTATGGACGATGAAACTTATGTCCTGGAGGATTTCAAGCAGCTTCCAGGGCTGGCTTTTTATTCTGCTATGGCCAGAAATGCTACAGCTGAGCATTTCAGAATGAAGAAGGCATCGAAATTTCCCAAAAAATACCTTGTGTGGCAAGCAATTTGCACGCGTGGCAAAAAGAGTAAATCTTTCGTCACTACAGGCACAATCAACAAGGAGATCTATCAGAAAGAGTATCTGCAGAAGCTATTGCTACCCTCCATCAAAAGTCACAAAGAAAAACCTTTGTTCTGGCCCGATTTGGCATCATGCCTCTATGCTAAAACTGTGATGGAGTGGTACCAAGCAAATCAAGTTAACATTGTACCAAAAACCTCAAACCCACCAAATTGCCCAGAGCTACGACCAATCGAGAGATATTGGGCTCTGATAAAGCGGAAGCTTTCTGGAAAGAAGCAAGGAATCGAAGACATCAAACACTTCCAGCAAATTTGGACAAAGACGGCTTCTACGATTTCTGAAGAGTCTGTACAAACCCTAATGGACGGAGTTAAGCGCAAAGTTCGAAAATTGTATGCAAATACCGAGTAACTATGTTTTGTCTTCACGAATTGTTAAAACACATCCCATGAATCTGAAATAAACAACTACGACGGAAATATAATGCGAAATTTATGTTTTATTCATATTTTGAGGTGTCCGGATTATTGCGGATACAGACCTTACATACAATGGTTAAAATGTTTTACTTACATGCTAAATAAATATACATTATTTCTGTTATCTTTTAGACGAGATTTTACCTGTTTTTTTAAAAAAAAAAGAATAACAATTAACAAAAAAAAATATACTAGCGCCTCATTCTATTAATGGGGGAATTTTTTTTTTTTAATTTTTTGTGCTGTTTTTTTTTAAAAATAATATCCGTTCTCTAATATGCCAGCTGGTAGTATAAAAGAACAATTGCGAGAGTAGTACTTCTGATTTTATACGTTGTGAAATAATGTCATTGATGTAGAGAAGCATTGCAAATTCGCGGCGTTCCTTAAGTGTCTGTAAATTGATAAGCATGCAGCGTGCTTCAAAAGATGGCAGTGGAAATACAGTCCTTAGGGCATATAAAAGAAATTGTTTTTGGACGAATTCTATGCGTTCTTCATTTATGGCACAGTACGGATGCCATACTAGGTTGCAGTATTCCAAAATTGGCCTTACATATGTAATGTATAATAATTTAATGGTGTATGGATCTTGAAAAGGCTAGAGGTTCCAACCCGGGAGAAAAAAATCCCGGGATCTTGCAGAATTCGGGATTTCTCGAATCCCGGGATAAGATTTTTACCGTCCCGAAAGTGTACCGTTTACGCGCATTCAATATAACCCATACAACGCCAACATACATATTTACTGTACCTACATCGATGTTATACATCATTCATGAAAATGCATTATTCCTTTTGTGTTGGTTCAGTAGGCATTCGCATTTTTGCCTACACATTTAACACACACACACACGCGCGCGCGCGCCAATACGACGCAAGCTGTCATTTCCATTCAAAACATTGTTTTCATTCTCTGATTACTGCTTCTGTGTTCATTGAATAATTTCGGATTGCCGTTACATCAAAGTAAGTAGTGATACAAAACTTATGCTAATGTAGCCTTACATCCAACTATTTTAAAGGCAGTGGGAAAAAAGGGCCCTAAACGCGAAAGAGTTCAATATCTCAGCTCGGAGTGGAACGATTTCTGTAAAATAACCTTAACTTGAAGGAAAATTTCCAAGGAATCGAAAGAAGCTGCTTGGGGAGCAAATGAGCTCATTTTACCCTGGTTCCCCTAATATTTCCTTGTTGTTTAGAAAATGTCTTTGCTTGGTGTGACTCAAGATCAACAATATGATGCTAGCCCTATGTAAATTTTCCAGGAAAATCGATTGAAGTTAGTTTCGTTCACCGCACGGCACTGTGAATGAAGATATGGCTGATTTTACCCTGACTTCCCTAATATTTTCATGTTTTTCACAATTTTCTTTGCTTGGTGTGACACAAGATCAATACAATAAGGCTGATTCTTTGTAAAATTAGCTAGGAAATCGATTGAAATTGGTTTCATCAACCGCACGGCTCTACGTTCACAAGATATGGCTGATTTTACCCTGATTCCCCTAATAGTTTTGTGTTTATCATAAATTTCTTTGGTTGGAGTTACTCAAGATCAACAAATTAAAGCTAGTCCTTTGTAAAAATTGCTGAGAAATCGATTGAAATTGGTTTCATTCACCGCACTGCTCTATGAACGAAGATTTTACCCCGATTCCCCAAATATTTTTGGGTTTTTCAGAGATTGCTTTGTTCGGTTTGACTCAAGATCAACAAAATAAGACTACACATTGATTGTTGTTTTTGTATTCTCCCAAGCGCGGAACTAACGATCTTTGATGAAGTTTGTCAGAAGTAGATAATTTATCATCTCCATGCGAAGCGCTAGGAGTGGACGGTAATTTATTGCTAGAACGAAATAAACATGAAGAGAAAGTGTATTGATAGTTCCGTATAGGGCAACGGCAGGCTTTGAAAATTGAAAGATCAAGTTTGAAAACGAGCGGAGAGCATTATTGAACGGTAGTATCCGATCAGGCACGTAACCCTTTACCATACTACCCCATGCAGGATAGGCAAGAGGAGAAAAAAAGCCAGTCAAGGGGATTTTCTCCTCTTGCCTATCCTGCATGGGATAGTATGGTAAAGGGTTACGTGCCTGATCGGATACTACCGTTCAATAATGCTCTCCGCTCGTTTTCAAACTTGATCTTTCAATTTTCAAAGCCTGCCGTTGCCCTATACGGAACTATCAATACACTTTCTCTTCATGTTTATTTCGTTCTAGCAATAAAATACCGTCCACTCCTAGCGCTTCGCATGGAGATGATAAATTATCTACTTCTGACAAACTTCATCAAAATAAGACTAGTCTTATGTCAAATTGCCTGAAAAATTGATTGGAGTTGGTTTCATTCACCGCACTGCTCTGTGAACGAAACTATGGCTGATTTTACCCCAATTTCCCTAGTATTTTTGTGTGATTCAGAAATTTATTTGTTCGGTGTTGTTGCCGCTGGGCACACTGCTCCAGGTGTGAGTTCCTCATTCACGTCCAAGCTGAGCTCCGACCACGGCTGTCAACGAACGACTGACACTTTGACAACGGCTGTCAACGACGAAAAGCGAGGGCAAAGGCATTCTTCATAGTACAATAGGTCAGAATAAAGAATAGTGAGAACAAAGTGTTATTTGCAAAGTTAGTAGGAATTTGATCCTTTATTATTCGATTCAATTTCATATTAATTTATTATTCTACAGTGTAATGAACATAGGTCCTAAGAGTGAATTTGATAATACTAGCGCATTTTGAAATTTCCAGCACACCAAAAGTGTGAGTTATTATTGTATGTTGTTTCATTCAAATGTGTACCTAATTAAATCTACTTGCAGTTTAAAGCTGCACTAAACCGCCAGCAGTGTTTTGAATGTGCTGCTGAGAACCCGGTGGATCGAAGTTTTCGCTCTAGTTTTTTATTCACTCGCCGTGACACAACTTTAAAACTTTTGCCATGAGTGCGAATGACGCCGGTATGAAGCGGAACGGGAATGTGGAACCACCGCAAACGCCGGAGATGGACAAAACGGGAGGCTGCGTCAACTGCTCGCGCCCCGTGTCGTATGATGATTTCGTCCAATGCGACCAGTGTGATAGCTGGTGGCACATGCGTTGTGCAGGCGTAACGGCGTCGGTATCTGAGAGGCCTTGGATGTGTCGCAGTTGCTTACCAGTGAGTATTTGCTCAAAGTCTACCAACAAGTCGGCTCGAATCGCCTTGAAACTGCAGAAGCTTGAGGAGGAGCGCGCAATTCAACAGCGCGCATTGGAACTAGAAGCTCAGAAAAAGGCCATCGAGCTGGAGAAAAGACACATGCAGGAAAAGTATACCCTGCTGGAGGAGCAACTGGAAGAAGATAATGCGAGCAACCGAAGTCGAGTAAGTACCAGAGAAAGCCAACAGCGTGTGGAGCAATGGATCGACCAACAACCATCCAACGTTGCGCAAGGTGAGGAGGCTGTTGGAGGATTATCGTTACCAGTGGATTGCAATAATCCAACAAGTGGGAGTCTGGCAGAAGCCAGTCCACCGAAGAAACAAGAGACAGCTGAACAGTTGACGATGATGCACTATTCGATGCAGCAGTTACCGCGGACAGCAACTTCAGTGGATCCGGCACGACTTCCCGGGAATCAGCAGCGGAATACCGGCGCGATTCCCAAAACGGCTCTAAGACAACAAGTCGATGATCGTGAGTCGACAAGCGTAGGTAACCCTATTCCCTCAGCACCCCCCGTACTGCCACAAGGTAAGCCACCAACTGTTTCCATTCCGTATGAGGAAAGCCCCGCTCAACCGAGCAATTATTATCAAGATCTGTTAGAAAAGTTTGGAGCAATTAGTCCGGTACTTGATAATGCGAGACCGGCACAATCTATTCGGGCGATGCCTGTTCTTCAAGGCCAACCCACTCAAACGTTTCCTCTCTTCACATTTTCTGGGAGGAACGAAAATCAATCCGCTCATGAAGCAAATACCAATACCCATTCTAATGGCATCCAGTCAAACATGCCACTTACTTTCCCGGCATCAACACTGCCCGAACGTGGTCCTTCCCCCTCGCAGTTAGCCGCTCGACAAATAATGCCTCGTGACCTCCCCCCCTTTCGCCGGTAACCCAGCGGATTGGCCGATTTTCATTAGTGCGTTCGTGAACACAACCGCCGCGTGTGGATACTCTAGTGTGGAAAATCTAACCAGGCTACAACGGTGTCTGAAAGGAGCAGCATATGAAGCAGTTAGAAGCCGTCTCATGCTCCCGGAATCCGTGCCACACGTGATCAACACCCTTCAGCTTCTTTATGGACGTCCGGAACTACTGATAAACGTGCTATTGGATAAGGTGCGGTCAACACCAGCTCCTAAGGCAGAACGTCTTG